>QLOH01000366.1:0-600000 GCA_026901365.1 Sesbania bispinosa
TACAGGAAGGAAAATGAAATAACATTAAGGCTTCATTTCTTGGTTTGGTTTGGTTCGGGTCTATCAGGTTCAACATAGGCAAACCCGATACCCGAACTGAACCAGATTGATCGGGTTTGAAAGAAAATGTCTGAACCGAACCGAAACCCGAACCAAACTGTTAAATATCCTTCGGGTTGGGTTGGATCAATCGGGTTCACGGGTTGGATCTGACCTGCTTACACCCCTATGTCTAGTACTCCTCATTGGTTTGAGGTCAAGTAGTCTTTATACTTTGCAGCAGTATGTGCACTTTTGATTCTCATGGGATCACATTCTTTGATCCTCTTCACAATGTCTTCTCCTCGTGAGCTAAAGCCACGGGAAAGACCAACAATTTAATTTTGACATCTGAAAATTCAAATAACAACACATTCAATTCAATGATGCCTTATTGAAAATATCAATTCATGAAGAACATGGAAGCCTATCATTAACCAATTTGCATGCATAATTCAAAGAATTAATATCTTCACAACAAAAGTTCAGTGCACTTGTTAATGACTTCCTAAAAACAAAACATAATCATTTGTTTTGCAAGCATTCAATCAATCCATGGAAAGTGAAAGTTCATGATTTTTGAAAGAAACAGAGCATAACACTTTCAAATTCAATAACTCAAAAAACAAAGAGCATTCCAATCAAACAATTTTGTTCTTCATGTTCCACACAACCAAAATCACCTTTAAGATAGCAACTATCAACAGTATTCATAATCCTAAGGTTGCTACCCTAAATGTCAAATCATAGAGTAAATAAAGATTTCAATTGGTAAAAATTAAAGAAAACATGCACGAAACTTGAAAGTTTCAAAATTGGTGGAGGTTTGCGAGTGGAAGAAGAGCTGAGGAAGTAGAAAAACAGTACATGAAAAAATAAAAGATTTTTAAAATTTCGTACTGTTGCGCTTCACCTGCGCTACAGCGCAAGTGAAGCGCAGAAGATAGTGACTGAAATTGCATTTCTTGCGCTTTACCTGCGCTACATCGTAGGTGAAGCGCAGAAAACATAATGTAATTTTGCAATTTTCAGTCACGTTTTCTGTTACTTCTTATTATTTAAAAATTTTATTTTCTACAAAACTTATTCCAATCAATTTGAAAATTTCCTAAATCCTAAAAAAATGAAAATCCTAACAAAAACAAAATAAAATTGAAAACATTTAAAAACTTAAAAATCTCTGGGTTGCCTCCCAGGAAGCGCTTGTTTAATGTCTTCTAGCTCGACGCCTGTTCTCTCAAGGTGGTTGAAACTAAAATATTTTGATGAGCTTGTGTGTTGCACCCTTCCTTTCTCTAGCCCATAAACCTCCCCATAATCTTGCCTTGGCGCAATCTGTCCTTTTCTTTATTTTCTTGCTCTCACGTGCATGAGTCTTCTTTTCCTGAAGCTTAGATGATTCAAAGTTGATTGCTCTCAATTTCTTTGCTTCGCAGGGGTCTTTGATATGGAACACACCTGACCACTTGATCTTCAATCTGGATGGCTCTGAATTTGATTCTAGCTTGACTTTTCTTCTCTTTGTCTTGTCCTGGTCAGTGTGAATGCAGGCCTTTCTTTTGTGAGATCAGGAAGGTTTATCACTTGCACCATGCCTTTCTTGATCTTCTTTTAGAGGACTGATTGGATAAAGCAAGGTCTTTGATCTTGATACCACTTCCCTTCCTTCCTCGGGCTTTGATTCACCATCTCCTTCAATCTTTTTCTCATTTTCTTGATCATGTACACCCTCATATGTGTTGTTCTCTTTCTCCCTTTCACAGTCAATCTCTTCTTTAAGCTCCATCTTTTCTGTTTCCTCCTCTTCTTTTTCTTTTTCGTCTTCTGTTGCACCTTCTTCTTCTTCATTTTCTTCATCAACTTCTTTTGATTCTCTTTCTTGTGTTTCTTCAATTTCATCTTCTTCTTTTTTTCTTCTTCTTCTTCTAGTTCCTCTTCTTCATCAGCCAGATTGTCATTGATTTCCCCTATCAGCTGAACAATGTCATCGCACTGCTCTTCGGGGTTGGGTAATGCATTTGCTGAGATTGGTTCTGACTGTTGTTTGACTCTTGTTTCTTTTAATTGCTTCAACAAGGCTTCAATATTTCTTCTTGCTTCTTCTCTGTCCTTTTGAAATTGTATATTGCCTTGATGAATTTCTTCGATACTCTTACAAAGTCTTAACTCCCTTTGTTCTGCTAGCTGCGCTATCAAAGCATCATTTTTCTTCTTGCTTCTTCTCTCTCCTTCTGAAATTGTATATTGTATCGATTGAGTTATTCCAAAAACTCATCATATTTTGAGTATCTTTGTTGACATGAAGAGTAACTTTGCTGCTGTTGAAAAGAAGGTTGCATGCGGAGTGAAACATCATCTTGGTGCCATCCAAAATTCGGATAATGGTAACTTCCCCAATCCTGTGAAAAATTGTTAGAATAATTGTTGTAATTAGAGAAGTTACCTTGAATCGGTGCATGAGAGGAGTATCTTGGTTTTTGCTGCCTAACATAATCTCCAAGGGTTCTTCTTGGTTGATTTTGCCATTCATAAGCCATTCAGCATTTACTTCACTTGGGGTGGTTGAACAGAGAGTGTTGAAATTGTCTCCTTAAGCTTAGCCTTGCCCCTTTTTCTGTTACCTGTCTTCTCAAGAGAAATAATTAAGAAGCTTAAACAAATGTTAGCTCAGATGAGAAGAACAAAATAAAAATAATTTTTTTAATAATAATAAATATATATTTTTTAAAATAATAATAATAATAATAATTTTTTATAAAAAGAAAATAATTAAAATGAAATAATTAAAAATAAAATATTTTTGTTTTCTTCTCGACTGGAGCAAGTTATAATTGATAGGGGACACCTGGCCTCTCAAAAGCATAAACAAGAAACTTTGAAAAAGGTAAGTGTGGAAGAAAAATTAATAATAATAGAAAAACTATAAATTTCCTAAATAATAAAATTTCCTAAAATAATAAGAATAATAAATAAAAGAAATCTTAAGATAAATATGACTTGATAATGACCTGCCAAGGTCATACGAATTGGAAACCGTTCCCCGGCAACGGCGCCAAAAATACTTGATGGAATTCTGGAAAGGAACCAAAAATCCAGTAGTATAATAGTAAGTAAAGATATCGTATCCACAGGGAACAGTCAATTCGCGTGTACTCGTGATCTATTTATCAAGTGGAAATAACGGATTTATGAGAATAATTATGCGGAAAATATAAATTGCAGAATAATAAAGAAAACAATGAAAAGGAGGAGTTGAAAGCACTTTACTTGGATTAGGATTGAACTTCGTATCATCTCACCCTTCGTGTATGTAAAAACTATTTATTATTTATGACTATATTCTTGTAATGACTTAGCCAAACTGAATTGATAAAACCCTAAGTTACCAGCAGCCTACCACTCAAAGATAATCCATGCGGGTTCTCCCAAGCGACAAATTACCCTCGGCTCATTAAGCTCGTAATTAATTAATTATTGTTCTGTTCATTTGAATCGTCCATTAATTGTACTTCCCTATAAACGCTCTTCAATCAGGAGCTGTCACTACGCCCCTCAATCACAAGACCTCATTTATCCCTCACATACAATTAACTTTCAATTATGTTACTATCGATAACCATACCTTCCTATAGACGCTCTTCATTCAGGGGCTGTCACTACCCCGTCAATCCCGAGACTCCGAATATATTTCAATATGACTACCGAGTACCCTTACACAATCAGAGTTTGAGTTCCCTAATTCTAGGCCCCCTCATCCTCACTCCTAGCCGGAAGTCTCTATCCACATTATGTCACAGACGCTAGCCTATAACTCCAGTGCACGCGCGGAAGTTAGGAATTAAGCACAGAATAAGGATACCGAAATTACAAAATAGGGAATCATAAATAAAAATAGAGTTTACATACACTTGGGGATAGAATCAACTACATTCAATCCTACTGGAGAGTTAGCTACTCATGGTAGCCATACAAGCCATCGAAGAATCTGTCACCTTCTTCAATCCTCGTGCAGCGCTTCGCCTCTCCTATTCTAAAAGTAAATGTGGTGCATGAAATTTTACTAATCTTGTACTACTCCCTGCACACCTTGATCTGGTGCAAGAGTGTCCTATTTATAGACTAAGGAAAGACAAAAGAATTTGGGAAGAAATCTATCTAAAAACGACAACAAGGCAAGAGTTACAAGTTCTGCGCTACAGCGCAGGTTGCAGCGCAAAAGTCAGAATTGTTGCGCTTCACCTGCGTTGCAGCGCAGGGTAAAGCGAGCAACACGAGTTGCACAACTTCAATCTTTCTCTTTTTAACTTTATTTCCCCGAGACTGATTTTGGTTGATTGTCTTTCCTTGTTTCCCTTTTCCTGATGAAATCTTGCATTTATTGAGCATCTTGAATTTAAATGGGAAGGTTGTCTGCAGAATCGTTGTTTAATTGGCAGCTGATATCTGCATTAATTGGTCTCAAATAAACTTCAAATCTTCATTAATTGTCTTCAATTAAACTTCAAATCTTGCAAACATCTCCCTCATTTAATATCTTCTCTCCATATCAAATCTTTAGTATAATCTGCAAAAATCAACCAAATTTATATTAAAATAGCATCAAATTAAATTCAGTATTAATAAATACAATTTATCTAATATTTAATAAAAAGGGATTAATTTGGGGTAAAAATATCATTTTATCCTTGATAAGTGCACTAAAAAGTACTCTAATTTATCATATATTTTTACTTATCACTAACCGATAGCGCTTTCCTCCCCGATTATGTCACATCTCACTATTGCGTCATCGGGGCGGATTCATTTTGTTGTTAGCCCTTTCCACAAGTGGCGGCTCCATCTAACAGATAACCCTCTCCTCCTGGAATCAGTCATGTCTCAATATCATATCATCGAGGGTGACACCATCTAGTTGTTACTCCTCTCCATAAAATGGTGGCTCCATCTAACAGATAGCCCTTTCCTGCCGGAATCATACAACTAGGTGCACATAGGTCATTATCATCCGCTAACGACATACGTGATTTCCAATTAAAATATTCTATTTATTGATTTCTTGTATAGAGCCCTTATGCACCCATTAGAATAACCCTTTTTTATTCCGATGCTTCTTATACCCTTTAATTCTCTTCATAGACTCAACATTTGATACATTGTGAAATAATAATTTATTCTCATTTTATTAGATTAAATCATATACTTTATGATTGAATATATTATGTTAGGGAAAAATGTAGACTCAAAATGAATATTAATTTTATAAAAAATATTAATATCCATGAAAATTTCATTATATATAATATTTATATAACTTTAATGGATAGCTTTGCCATATATAGATTTTATTTTTTTTACCGAGACCCGATCTAACCAGGTTCAGCGTGGCTAAAAAAGTGTAATTTTTATTATGAAAATTCCAACGGACCTCAATTGATCCCCAATTACAGTGGTCAATATTTAGCCCTCGAACCCTAAATCTGAGTCACATTAATCCTATCTCTTGTTTTGTACATTTCTCCATTGGTCCTCATCCATGGACTTCACATTGGACTTGAATCCTCTTAGTGATGACAAAAATGAAATAATTGAAGATTGCCTTCCAAACATGGAGGAGGAGGAGGGCGATACTGCCGTGTATAGTAGTTACATTGAGGCAGCTGAGAAATCTATTTCTAAAAAGATCATATTTGCGGAGAAAAACTTCACTGTTTGGGATGAATCTAACATCAAGCGGCTTCAAGAGGCCGATATCAATCAGGTTTCATATGTTCTTTCAATATCAAAATTTGCTGCTTGCCTTTTGCTCCGTCACTGTGAGTGGAACGTGACTAAAGTGCTTGAAGCATGGATTGATAATGAAGAAAGAGTTCGCAACGCTGTAGGGTTGCTTAAACAGCTTCAGGTAAATTTTTCCAGCTCAGAAATTTTCATGTGTGGGATCTGTTTCGAAACCCTTTGTGGTGATAAGATTAGGTCAGCAGGGTGTGGCCATCCATTTTGTATGATTTGTTGGAAGCGCTATGTGGATACAAAGATTGATGAGGGTCCTTTTAAGTGCTTGACATTTAGATGCCCCGAACCCTCTTGTGGTGCAGCTGTGGACGGAGACATGGTTCACGAACTTGCAAGTGAATCAAGTAAGAAAAGTACGATCAATTTTTGTTCCGGTCTTATGCTGAAAACAATAAGAAGATTAAGTGGTGTTCTGCTCCTGCTTGTGGGTATGCCATATGTTTTGAAGCTGAAGGTTATAGAAAAATTTCGATGTTACATGTCTTTGTTATCATAGTTTTTGTTGGAGATGTGGGGAAGAAGCTCATGGGCCTGTGGATTGTGAAACCACATCAATGGATAAGAAAGAATAAGACTGAATCTGAAATTGTTGATTGGCTTGTTGCTCACACTAAACCATGTCCTCAGTGCAAGATACCAATTGAGAGAAGTGCAGGGTCCACACACATGATGTGTAATTGTGGATTTCAATTTTGTTGGTTATGTCTCGGTGATTGGTTTGCTTTTATACCTTGCAAATTCCATAATAATCAGTTTCAAGAGACTAGCAAGAAGGAAATAGAAAGTAAGATGTCAAAGGGTTATTATGATCATTGGGCTAGAATGATGTTTTTAAGAAAGAGTGTCATTGAAAATTTGATTTACCTTACACCTATAACAACACTGTGTAAGTTTTTTCAAAGGCCTGAAACTGATTTTAAGTTTTATAATTGAGGCTTGGAAACAGTGATTGAATGTAGAGGGGATACTAAAAATGGGTGCTATACATATGGATATTATCTCCCTAATAATAAAGGTCAAGAAGACTTTTTTGATACATCCAACATAAGGCGGAGGTTACTTTCGAAAAGCTTGATCAATGTGTAGGAATGGAACTGAGAGAGTATCTAAATGTGAGCGAAAAGATGAATTTAATGAATTTTCTTTGAAGCTAGTCATTTGACTAATGTGACCAAGAACTATTTTTACAAGTTGGTGAAAGCGTTAGAGGATGGGCTTGTTGATGTGCATGTGAACGACGATACGAGTAATGAAAAGAAAATCAAGTGAGATAAGCAAGACCTCTTATCGAAGGGGAACCAAGAGAATAGTTTACCATTGATGGACTGGCCAAAAATGATCTCTGGCAATGTGAAGCATGTGGCCAATACAATTCTGTCTCTCTCTTGTGTGTCAGGATATTAATTGGCAGACAATACTTGATTAGCAGGCAAGCGATTTTATTTTTCGTATGTATTTATTTTATGTGTGAATGATTTAGTATGTTTCTGATCAGTAATTTCTTTCACTTGTTGGTAAATGGTTTGAATTCTTATTTTCTCTTAATTGGTTTAGAATACTTTCATTAATATACATGATGTGAATTGAAATTTCTTTTTATTTCCTTTCTTTAAATTCAAAAATAATAATTATTTCAAAAAATTATTTTTGAATAACAATATTATCTTTCTTTGTTATTCATCTTTCTTTATTGTGTACATTATTAATATTAGAAAATAACGAAAAAAGGAAGACATTTGATTTCATTTTAATGTGAGGAGTAATCAATTCTTTGTTAGAAATCCTCATATGTTATTAAGCCATGTTTATCTCAATATATTATTTGAATTGAAAGGAATCTTATTATTGTTTTGAACCTCAATAGATAGTTTGTTATATTAATTAGCTTAATGTCCTCAGAGTTCATTTGTAGCAAATACTCTAATGTCAAACTTAATACTAGTTTTAGTATAGTAATATGATAGAAAAGAACATATGAGCTCTTAAAGGTCTTAGCTATGTGCTCAGAAAGGATGCGAGTCATGGTTGGTATTAATGGAGGGATTTCATTATTACTACTAATATTGTCTTTGTTGGTCGTTGAAGTCAGCAGAATACAAAGTACACTTAGGAGAAGAAGTGGCTGTGTTAGCTTGACTTGATCTTGGATGTGAGAGGGGTTATTCTCATGTGTTAGTTGCTTGGGGTGATGTCAAGGAGATGTTCATTCATTGGGATGACAGTGGGAAAGATTTAGGTAGAATACTTGAGTTCCATATTCATACCCACATTTAAGAAAAAGACTAGTACCTAGATTCAAATTTGTGTAGATATCAATTCAAAGTTATACTGGTAGTAAGTAGCTACCTATGCACCCAAATCCAGACCTAGTATCACATTTTAGTTAAACAAAATATTTTTTCATTTTAATGTGTAATTTTTTATTACGAACTGAAAAAGTAAAAAATAATATTTAAATACAAAAATTATTAACTAGAAAACAATCAATGAAATTGAGAACAATACCTAAAAGCATAAGATCTAACTAAATTTAAAAACTATTTAAAGATTATTAAAATCCTAATTATAAATAATTAATATATTATGCGAGTATGAATAGAGTTTGGTACAATATTACCCAAATCCATATCTATACTCAAATGTTTTGTGGATAATTTCCTAGGCTTGAACTTAAATCCATTTGATTGATGAAAATCCTAGGGTCATTCAGAAACAATCTAATCAAATAAAATTTAAGAACTAAATGAAAAATAAAAGTAAATAAACTAAAGAATAAACAAATTAATTTAAAAAAAATCCTAGTTATTGTACCTAAGAAGACACTGTAAATGTTCATTCCTACTTTTACACAAAATGACATTGTATAACATGACACCTTACTGTAAGGTGATGATAGGGGTGACAAAAAAGACTTGGCTAGTTAGGCCAACCTGTTTAACCCAATATTTTTAGCGGGGTTTAGTTATGAATACTCAACCCAAATATCCAATTTAACAAACCATGTTTAACCCATTCAAAAGTGAATTGCTGATGGGTTGGGCTATGCCAGCCAATTTAACCTATTTTTTCTTATCTGTTACTTTGTTAATTTTTGTTAGATTTTCAATTTTTTCTTTTTTTTAGGCAGGCCAACCTATTTACCCCATCCTATTTTTGTTTTTCTCTATTATATGCGTTAGCACGTCCCAACCTATTTCTTAATAGGCTGGTCACAGGTTGGGATGGGTCGACCTGTCTTGCCACCCTTAAGTGGGGAAACAAGTGTTATAACATTGTAATCTATCAATACCTAATGAGTTTTAAAGAATTTTTCCAGCTAGGGGGTTTCATTGGTTCAAATCGACCCGATGAACCCGATGAACCAAACCGAACCATTCAAATTGGTTCGGATTTTTTTTTCTCATTCGGGTCCGAACCGAATCGAACCAATTAGAACCGAGGACTATTGGTTTGGGTAACGGGTTGGGAATCCAAACCGTTACCCGAAACGACCAAACAAACCCATATATATAAGAAAACACGTGTTTTTTTAGGGTTAGTGTTTATGATTTTCATGATATCAAGATATTTAAGGACTAATTTTCCTATGATCTTTAATTAGTAATCTGGTCAATGTGTTATGCACTTATGTTGGTTTGTAATTTTCATGTGTGAATGTTATTAGTAATTTGGTTATGTTATTACTTATACTTGGTTGAAACTTGAATGGTTGGTGCAAATTTGAAGTAACAAAATAGTCTTGTGCCTTTTTTATATTAGGTTATATGTATTATTTTAGGAAAAATCATGCATTTTTCTTTTTTTCCCGAACTGGTAAAAAATGGCATTTTTTGAGTTTCTGGTCCGATTGAACCGAACCGAACCAACCCGTATTAATTGGTTCGGTTTGGTTCGGGTCAATGTAGAAAAAATAACGAAATTCAAACCGAATCGAACCAAACACTTTTGTTCGGTTCAGATTCGTTTTTCCTCTGAAACAGAATAAGCTGGAACTTTAGACCTATTTCAAAGTTATTGTGCAATCTAGCTATTTTCATTGTATTACTTCTCTACATACTCAACATAAAAAATTACATCATTGAAAGAACATACAGACAATTATTTAAACATGTCTTAACCCTTATATTTTTCATAATAATTTACCTTATAAATAAGGCATCATGATTTAACATCTACCAATTTCCTATTGACTGGTTACTAACTATTATGCTTCACCAATCCACATCTTATACAAAAATGTTTAGTTAGAATCTATATTACCAATTCGTAAAAGTGTTTAGTTGTACATGTTCTCCCTTTAATAGACCATAATATTCCCAAAAACTATCATACAAGTCAAAGAGATGCCTTTTCTTAGGTAACTCCTCCTCACACAGGTTATAAATGTCTTGATTACAGGTTAGATTGTTCTTTTCCAATCATTTCATTTTTATGAGGTTGGATTGCCATACTTTGATTTATTTTCAAAAACTATAGTAACAATATATATTTATCTTATTGATGATGCTCCACCAATTATTACACCTACTATAATGCCTAAACATAGTCCATGCCAAAGTCATAACGTTTCTCCTCATCTCTCAAGTTTCACTTAACCATTTTTATTCCTTTACTTTTCCCTACTAACACTAATGTACATTATGTATTTTTCAAATTACTTTTTTTCAATTCAAACTCTATAGTACCTACTATTCAAAACAAACCCCTAAACACATACTTATGCAAACTAGGTCTATGTCGGGAATTTTTAAACCCAGACTAGTTCCTAATCCATTTCTTACACATTTAGAACCTTCCACAATCAATAAAGCCTTAGGTGATCCTAAGTGGTTGGTAGCAATGAAATGTGGGTATAATACATTGATAGTTAACAATACTTGGTCCTCTCACATGCAAGTCATTAGTTTTAGATGGGTGTTTCAGGTTAAGGAGAATTTTGGTGGTAGCATTAACAAATATAAAGTATAACTTGTGACCAAGAAAATTTAAAAAATAACTTGATTTCAATTATATAAAAAACCTTCTATGTTGTGAAACTAGTAATAATTGAAACTTTCCTAGCATTAGAATTGATGAGGTAATTAATGTATTCATAAATGGACTTCTAGATGATGAGGTATATAGGAAATTTCCCCCGAGGTTTGAATCCTCTTATAGATGATTAGTTTGCAAATGGAACATAGTAATATATGGATCTAAATAGACATTATGAGCATGGCTTGGGAGGGTTGGATTTTGCACTATAAGGTTTTGGTCTCAAATAGTGAAACTCATTTCTTTTCACTCTCTATGGTTCTCAATATTGTATCTATATATGTTCAAGTATATGTACCTGATATAATTGTCATAGGTGGCTCTCTTCCTTAATGCATTAAATTTCAATTTGCGTACAAACAACTAGAGGAACTAGAATATTTTTTAGGAATTGAAGTCAAATATCTAAAAGATTATTCATTACTATTATCTCAAGCTAAATGCATGTGAGACTTACTTTACAAGCTCATGTGGTAGAGGCTAAAGAGAATTCAACACCAATAATAGAAGGTTTCAAGCTCTTCAACTATAGTGTATACTATTTGCAAAATCCATTATTGTATAGGGTCCACTATTTGAGCATTATTGTATGCTACAATAACGAGACCATAAATCAGTTATGTTATAAATAAGATATATTCTATTTACATATTAATCTCTAGAGGAGAACTAGAAGGTAATCAAAGAGATCTTTAAGTATCCAACAAGGTCTATACATCTTCATTTTCATCTTAACCTAACATTATTTCTTCATACTCTTTCATTAATAGCCTATTGTGATGCTAATTGAGGCATCTAGCCTAGATGATCAAAGATTGACTTTTGATCTTATGGTGGTTATAAATATAATAAGGGTTAAATATGTTTTTAGTCCCTCAAGTTTGACCCTAATTTGGTTTTAATCCCTAAACTTTAAAATCATTGGTTTGGGTCCCTCATGTTCTGAAATCATATAACTTAGCCCCCTCCCTTAACGTGGGTAAAACAAATTTTATGTCAGTTTGTATAGTCAATTTCAATGACCATGATGTGGAAATTGAATTACACCTTTCATGAATAAGGAATGCCAACAAAACTGACTAGACAAGCTAACATAAAAATATTTTTTCAACGTCAACCGTCAAAAGTTAACGGTGTAAAGGGAAGGGACTAAATTACGTGATTTCAGAACATGAGGGACTAAAGTACATGATTTCAAAACATGAGGGACCCAAATCAACAATTTTAAAGTTTAGGGACTAAAACCAAATTCGAGTCAAACTTCAGGGATTAAAAACATATTAACTCATATAATAATTAGTGGAAATGTCTAGTATTACTAAAGATAGTACAAAAACTTAGCTGTTACAATTGCCAAAATGTGGTGGATACAATTCTTTCATAAGGAGTTATGTGTTCCTACTACCACCCCATGGAACATATGTGATAATTTTAGCTTTGTTTCTTTATCTCACAACCTTATTCTTCACTTTAGGACCAAACATATGGAATTATACTTCTTTTTTGTTAGAGAAAAAGTTCTTAACAAAACTCTTATAGTTTGTCACTTGTTGGCTGATGACCAATGTATGGCATTCTGACCAAAGCATTGTCAAGACAAAGTTTTACAATTTTAAGAGAAAAGTTGAGGTTGTTTGATTATTTTTCATTTGTCCACCCATCATGAGTTTGCCAAGGGAATTTGAGAGTTTAATTATGTATCTAGTTGTTCGAAATACAACTTATATTATGTGTTACATAAACTTATTGTACAATCCTATTACATAGTACAATTGCCTGCCTTAACAAGTAACTAATTATGTTATTGCTTTCTGTTATATGTTATGATAGAATAATTGCTAATAGTTGATTCTGTATTAGATCACTCAATAAAATAGTCTTTATAGTTCGCAATTATCTCATTTTATACATTCTACAATAATATAAATTATCCTAAACAATTTCTTTCAATTTTCCCTTTCCATTTGTGATTTTCTCAGCACCTCAAATTCTTTACTTATGAAATATATGAAAATAAAGAGTCCCCAAAAAATATCAAGTCATTACACATATACAACTTGTAAATGGGGTTCAAATATTATTAAAATGATATAAGAGTAAAAAAATAGAAAGAATAATGCCATGCTAGAGAAGGGATAATAGACGATTCTTCATTATAATTGGAGTGAAATTGCAATATTCATATTTATATTAGGAAAATGACTACTTGAAATATATAA
Organism: Sesbania bispinosa; assembly: GCA_026901365.1. Lineage (NCBI taxonomy): Eukaryota > Viridiplantae > Streptophyta > Magnoliopsida > Fabales > Fabaceae > Sesbania > Sesbania bispinosa. Next base: position 13,086 of record QLOH01000366.1, read on the forward strand.
AGATTGTTATGTCATGATTTCAAGTCAAAATGGTCAATGAAAATAGTGTTCACTTACAATCCAAGTATGTCCTCTTAAAACAACTCTGATATATGTAAAAGAGTGAACTAGTGTATAATTATTAATTGTTACTTTGTGATATATTTCCTTGTTGTTGTCATTTATTCTAGTAATCACTTTATATAATTTTATATTAACCTATATGTTGTTTTTACTTTGAAAAATGACCTATTATTGTTATTATCTTTTTTACAGTGCTACACCTCAGATTCAAAACGCTGGTCAATGGTTGCTCTTTCCATTAAATGAGAGACTCCCTGCTTGTAACTGTTGGAATATAAAGACCTTATTATCGTATTTCCCCATTTCATGATTTTGAACATTGGATTCATTTTCAAACACTTAGATTTATTTGGTATGGTTATATTACGAAATTTGATTATGACATGTTATTGTGGATTGTATAAACTTTAAATTTTATTACCTCATGTTTATTTATCCTTAAATATAATGTTGAAAGATTTTAATAATTTGGATCTGAAAGCTATATAATTAATCTGTTTAATATTAACTCTTTTCATTTCTTTTGAAAGAACTTTTGCCCTTTTATAAAAGGTCTTGAGAATGCAATCTTTTTTTTTCTTAATTGACATTGTAAAACATATCGGTGAATTCCAATTAGATTAAGGTCCTTTGACTTTCTAATTGGTTTCATGTGTCATATTATCTTTGAAAGACCTTCACTATACAATTGGTTAAAGAATTATAATGTTGGCTGTAATGACCTTGGAAGAAAAAAATAGGGAATTGTTGTCTAATACGAAGGATTCATTAACTTCATTAAATTTGTTGGATAACTTCAGTGCATTTGATACAAACTAATCTGATTCACTCAATAAGTTTTTGTTTCATCTTTTATTCAGTGATTGATGTACAATGCATATAATGTTTTAGGAAAGTAGAAGATTATGCTAAGTACAAGCTAATTGAACTTGTTGAATGTTATTTTGATAATGTTGATAAGATTTGACTCAATTGTTTTTCACAACCCAAAACAAGGTCATCATCGATCATAGACTAATACTCTTATCTTGGCAAGTCTGATAATGATAGTACAATACTTGATAAATTATTTAATAAAAACTTACTTCCATAAATTTACAAAAAAATTGATAGAGCCCCCCTATATTTTAGACATCCCCAAATTTTTTCAATAATCTTGTTAACATTCATCACCATCCAGAACTCTAAAGACATGGTATTTATCTAGTCAACATCAAAATATATAACATTTCAATATAAATCTCATAACTAAACTCCCTATAGTTTCAAACATATAACCAAAATAACTTCAAATGGCCACCAAACAAAGGTGGCCTACAAAAATGAGTAAACATTGGAGCTGAATCAACTAAATTTGCTAGCAGTCCACTTCTCAATTGGCTAGCAGTCAATATGAAAAAAGTAATAGAAAGGGGTAAGACATAAAGACTTTGTGAGGGTCTAACAACCGCCATGAACTCTCCCCTGGGTGGGCCTCATCTAACGGATAACCCTCTCATGTCTAATGTCCATGTTAATTTCTCAATATCACCAAGGAAGCTACATCTCATTGATAGCCTTCTCCTCCAAGGAGGCCTCTCCCCTAAGGGCAGCTCGGTCTAACTGATGGAATTCTTGCAAGCGAAGCAAAAATCCAGTAGTATAATAGTAAGTAAAGATATCGTATCCATAGGGAACGGTCAATTCGCGTGTACTCGTGATCTATTTATTAAGGGGAAATAACGGATTTATCAGATAATTATGCTGGAAAATATAAATTGCAGAATAATAAAGAAAACAATGAAAAGGAGGAGTTGAAAGCACTTTACTTGGATTAGGATTGAACTTCGTATCATCTCACCCTTCGGTATGTAAAAAGTATTTATTATTTATGACTATATTCTTGTAATGACTTAGCCAAACTGAATTGATAAACCCGAGTTACCAGCAACCTACCACTCAAAGATAATCCATGCGGGTTCTCCCAAAGCGGACAAAATTACCCTCGGCTCATAAGCTCGTAATTAATTAATTATTGTTCTGTTCATTTGAATCGTCCATTAATTGTACTTCCCTATGAACACACTTCAATCAGGATCTGTCACTTACCGACCCCTCAATCACAAGACCCCGTTTATCCCTCACATACAATTACTTTCAATTATGTTACTATCCGATAACCATACCTTCATATAGACGCTCTTCATTCAGGGCTGTCACTACCCCGTCAATCCCGAGACTCCGAATATATTTCAATATGACTACGAGTACCCTTACACAATCAGAGTTTGAGTTTCCCTATTTCTAGGCCCCTCATCCTCATCCTAGCTGGAAGTCTCTATCCACATTATGTCACAGACGCTAGCCTATTACTCCGGCGCACTCGCGCGGAAGTTAGGAATTAAGCACAGAATAAAGATACCGAAATTACAAAATAAGGAATCACAAATATTAAAATAGAGTTTTACATACCTTGGGGATAGAATCAACTACATTCAATCCTACTAGAGAGGTTAGCTACTCATGGTAGCCATATAAGCCATCGAAGAATCTGTCACCTTCTTCAATCCTCGTGCAGCGCTTCGCCTCTCCTATTCTAAAATTAAATGTGGTGCATGAAATTTTTACTAATCTTGTACTACTCCTTGCACACATTGATCTGGTGCAAGAGTGTGTCCTATTTATAGACTAAGGAAAGACAAGAATTGGGAAGAAATCTATCTAAAACGGCAACAAGGCAAGAGTTACGAGTTCTGCACTTCACCTGCGCTACAGCGCAGGTTGCAGTGCAAAAAGTCAGGAATTGTTGCGCTTCACCTGCGCTGCAGCGCAGGGTGAAGCGAGCAACACGAGTTGCACAATTTCAATCTTTCTCTTTTTAACTTGATTTCTCCCCGAGACTGGTTTTAGTGATTGTCTTTCCTTGTTTTCCTTTTCCTTGATGAAATCTTGCATTTTATTGAGCATCTTGAATTAAAATGAGAAGGTTGTCTGCAGAATCCTTGTTATAATTGGCAAGTTGATATCTTCATTAATTGGTCTCAAATAAACTTCAAATCTTCATTAATTGTCTCAATTAAACTTCAAATCTTGCAAACATCTCCCTCATTTAATTTATCTTCTCTCCATATCAAATCTTTGCTATAATCTGCCAAAGTCATCCAAATTTATATTAAAATAGCATCAAATTCAAATTCAATATTAATAAATACAATTTTATCTAATATTTAATAAAAATGGATTAATTTGGGGCAAAAAAATATCATTTTATCCTTGATAAGTGCACTAAAAAGTACTCTAATTTATCATATAGTTTTCACTTATCAAATACCCCCAATTTAACTTCTTGCTTGTCCTCAAGCAAGAGACTTCTTTGCAATCAAAAAACATCAATTCAATCCCCTAGTATAACTCAAAAAACAAAAACAAACTCAAGGAAAACTTTCCATCATCTCCTATTAAGCAGCAGTCACTTTCAAATGTCAGAAAAAATCAGGATTAAGAGATTTAGCCAATCCTCAATCAGAACAGAATACAATCATCATCTAACTTCTCAAAAATAGAAATTAAAGCAATAAGTGATAAATCAAGAAATCTCTCATTCTCACGGGTAAGTGTTTCCCTCAATATTTTTCACCACCGTTGAGCAACTAGAATTGATAGTCGTTTCCAACTTCTAAACCTGCAAATAGTCAATATGGATCAAAAGGTATTTTCTTTGGTTGTAATGAGGCTGGGCTATCAAGAAATTCATGGTTTTTCTAGATATGCAATGAACACTTTCAATAGAGAGCATCTTGTGATTGTGCTTGGGACTTCTCTCCATCCACCATGTCATTCTTGAATGTCACCCTTTTTCAGCTGGCCTCTTTGTTTGAGAAGTACTCCCCCCCAACTTATTCAATTTCAACACTTTTTGTGCAGTTTTTTTTTAACTTTGTTATCGTAATAGAGAATTTATTATGAGGGAGTACTCTTCTTTTTATTTCTTGTGCCTGCTCTTTGAATTTCTTTGACCTTTCAATCACCAACCTTTTGTCCCATTTTGTTGTGTTGCACCTTGCTCTCTATCCCAAGTGTGAAGGGACAGGATATAATCATTCAGTATGGCTAGGGTGCATCAAAAGAAACATTAAAGTCTCAAATGGGCAATCAAAAATTGGAAAAATTTAATGCAAGGTTGGCTATTTGGCACTGAGCAAAATACTATCATCACAAAAATATGCCTTTGTCACTTTCCATATTTTCCACTAGCAAGACAAATTCAGAAAACTCAAGCAATAAACAAGTTGACAAGCAGCGGTGAAAAGCTCTCAATTTTCAGTGTTTGGGCTCTCAGCTCATCGGGTTTTTGGCTAAATTCCCTTGATAAAGCACTTACTGGTTTTAATTAACAATCCTGATAGGTCTCCTGCTGAAGTATCCTAATCCTAACTGACTATGGAGGTTAATCACAGAACCCTATCATCTTTTCCTAATCTGGTTAGTTAAACTACCTAATTACAGAGAATTCAGAAAAATTTGCCTTGAATCCTAATTCTAAGGTCCTAAAAATTTTAAAATTCTAAAAAAAATGAAATACAAAACAAAAATCCTAATTAACTAAAAAAATTCTATAAAATAATAAAAGAAAAATTGAAAGAAAGAAATACACCGTATCAATCTTCATCCTCTGTATCTTGTAAGTCCTTGTCCTGCTGCTGTTCCACCTCCCCTTGGATGAATAGGTATGTCCCCAGGCCACTACAAGAATATCCAAAACTCTTCAAGCAGCATGCTTGGGTATGGGTCTAGTTAGGGGTGTAATCGGGTTGGGTGGGTCGGGTTTGGTGGGGTGACATCAAGTCCGAACCGATAGAATGATGATGGGTTGGGTTGGTTCGGGTTTTTTGTATTTTTTGGGTGAGTAACCCGACCCGAACCAACCTGAATATGTTCGGGTTGGGTTGGGTTAGGTCATCGGGTCATGAACATTTTTTTTAAAAATGTGGAAGGTGACATGAAATTAAAATATAATATGAAAAAAAGAAAAGAAATAGGGAACCATAAAATGAGAGGAGCATATGAAATAGGGTTGGAGAACCACCGCTGCTTTGTGTTACCGTTGCGCCTATTTTTATTCTCTACAGGAAGGAAATGAAATAACATTAAGGCTTCATTTCTGGTTTGGTTTGGTTCGGGGTCTATCAGGTTCAACATAGGCAAACCCGATACCCGAACTGAACCAGATGATCGGGTTTGAAGAAAATGTCCCGAACCGAACCGAAACCCGAACCAAACTGTTTAAATATCCTTCGGGTTGGGTTGGATCAATCGGGTTCACGGGTTGGATCTGACCTGCTTACACCCCTATGTCTAGTACTCCTCATGGTTTGAGGTCAAGTAGTCTTTATACTTTGCAGCAGTTATGTGCACTTTTGATTCTCATGGGATCACATTCTTTGATCCTCTTCACAATGTCTTCTCCTCGTGAGCTAAGCACTGGAAAGACCAACAATTTTAATTCTGACATCTGAAAAGTTCAAATAACAACACATTCAATTCAATGATGCCTTATTGAAAATATCAATTCATGAAGGAACATGGAAGCTATCATTAACCAATTTGCATGCATAATTCAAAGAATTAATAATCTTCACAACAAAAAGTTCAGTGCACTTGTTAATGACTTCCTAAAAACAAAACATAATCATTTGTTTTGCAAGCATTCAATCAATCCATGGAAGTGAAAGTTCAAGATTTTTGAAAGAAACAGAGCATAAACACTTTCAAATTCAATAACTCACAAAACAAAGAGCATTCCAATCAAACCAATTTTGTTCTTCATGTTCCACACAACCAAAATCACCTTTAAGATAGCAACTATCAACAGTATTCATATCCTAAGGTTGCTACCCTAAAGTCAAATCATAGAGTAAATAAAGATTTCAATTGGTAAAATTAAAGAAAACATGCACGAAACTTGAAAGTTTCAAAATTGGTGGAGGTTTGCGAGTGGAAGAAGAGCTGAGGAAGTAGAAAAACAGTACATGAAAAAATAAAAGATTTTTAAAATTTCGTACTGCTGCGCTTCACCTGCACTACAGCGCAAGTGAAGCGCAGAAGACAGTGATTGAAATTGCATTTCTTGCGCTTTACCTGCGCTACAGCGTAGGTGAAGCGCAGAAAACAGAATGTAATTTAGAATTTTTCAGTCACATTTTCTGCTACTTCTTATTATTTAAAAATTTTATTTTCCACAAACTTATTCCAATCAATTTTGAAAATTTCCTAAATCCTAAAAAAAATGAAAAATCCTAACAAAAACAAAATAAAATTGAAAACATTTAAAAACTTAAAAATCTCTGGGTTGCCTCCCAGGAAGCGCTTGTTTAACGTCTTCTACCTCGACGCCTGTTCTCTCAATGTGGTTGAAACTGAAATATTTTGGTGAGCTTGTGTGTGCACCCTCCTTTCGCTAGCCTCATAAACCTCCCCATAATCTTGCCTTGGCGCAATCTGTCCTTTTCTTTATTTTCTGCTCTCCTGTGATGAGTCTCTTTTCCTGAACCTTAGATGATTCACAGTTGATGCTCTCAATTTCTTTGCTTCGCAGGGGTCTTTGATAGGAACACACCTGACACTTGATCTTCAATCTGGCTCTAGGCTCTGCATTTGATTCTAGCTTGACTTTTCTTCTCTTGCTTGTCCTGGTCAGTGTGATTGCAGGCCTTTCTTTTGTGAGATCGGAAGGTTTATCACTTGCACCATGTCTTTCTTGATCTTCTTTTAGAGGACTGCTTGGATAACGCAAGGTCTTGATCTTGATGACCACTTCCCTTCCCTTCTCGAGCTTTGTTTCACCATCCCTTGTCAATCTTTTTCTCATTTTCTTATCATGTACACCCCTCATATGTGTTGTCTCTTTTCTCCCATTTCACAGTCAATCTCTTCTTTAAGCTCCATCTTTTCTGTTTCCTCTCTTCTTCTTCTTTCTTCATCAACTTCTTCTGATTCTCTTTCTGTGTTTCTTCAATTTCATCTTCTTCTTCTTTTTCTTCTTCTTCTTCTTCTAGTTCCTCTTCTTCATCAGCCAGATTGTCATTGATTTCCTCCCCTATAGCTGAACAATGTCATCGCACTGCTCTTCGGGGTTGGGTAATGCATTTAATGAGATTGGTTCTGACTGTTGTTTGACTCTTGTTTCTTTTAATTGCTTCAACAAGGCTTCAATATTTCTTCTTGCTTCTTCTCTGTCCTTTTGATTGCCTTGATGAATTTCTTCGATACTCTTACAAAGTCTTAACTCTCTTTGTTCTGCTAGCCGCGCTATCAAAGCATCATTTTTCTTCTTGATTCTTCTCTCTCCTTCTGAAATTGTATATTGTATCGATTGAGTTATTCCAAAAACTCATCATATTTTGAGTATCTTTGTTGACATGAAGAGTAACCTTGCTGCTGTTGAAAAGAAGGTTGCATGCGGAGTGAAACATCATCTTGGTGCCAACCAAAATTCTGATTATGGTAACTTCCCCAATCCTGTGAAAAATTGTTAGAATAATTGTTGTAATTAGAGAGTTACCTGCTGAATCGGTGCATGAGAGGGAGTATCTTGGTTCTTTGCTGCTAACATAATCTCCAAGGGTTCTTCTTGGTTGATTTTGCCATTCATAAGCCACTCATCATTTACTTCACTTGGGGTGGTTGAACAGAGAGTGTTGAAATTATCTCTTAAGCTTAGCCTTGCCCCATTTTTTGTTACCTGTCTTCTCATGAGAAATAATTAAAAGCTCAAACAAATGTTAGCTCAAATGAGAAGAACAAAATAATTTTTTTTTAAATAATAATAATAAATATATATATATTTAAAAAAATAATAATAATAATAATTTTTTTATAAAAAGAAAATAATTTAAAATGAAATAATTAAAATAAAATAGTTTTATTTTCTTCTCGACTTCTCCCTCGTCCTCCTTCTCTTGTTTCTACTTCTGTTCTTCCTTGATGTCCTTTCTGTTTCTGGAGCAAGTTATAATTGATTGGGGGACACCTGGCCTCCAAAAGCATAAATAAGAAACTTTGAAAAAGGTAAGTGTGGAAGAAAAATTAATAAAATAGAAAACTATAAATTTCCTAAATAATAAAATTTCATAAAATAATAAGAATAATAAATAAAAGAAATCTTAGATAAATATGACTTGGAAACCGTTCCCCGGCAACGGCGCCAAAAATACTTGATGGAATTCTGGCAAGGAACCAAAAATCCAGTAGTATAATAGTAAGTAAAGATATCGTATCCACAGGGAAAAGTCAATTCGCGTGTACTCGTGATCTATTTATCAAGTGGAAATACGGATTTATGAGAATAATTATGCGGGAAAATATAATTGCAGAATTATAAAGAAAACAATTGAAAAGGAGGAGTTGAAAGCACTTTACTTGGATTAGGATTGAACTTCGTATCATCTCACCCTTCGTGTATGTAAAAACTATTTATTATTTATGTCTTTATTCTTGTAATGACTTAGCCAAACTGAATTGATAAAACCCGAAGTTACCAGCAGCCTACCACTCAAAGATAATCATGCGGGTTCTCCCAAGCGACAAATTACCCTCGGCTCATTAAGCTCGTAATTAATTAATTATTGTTCGAATCGTCCATTAATTGTACTTCCCTATAAACGCTCTTCAATCAGGAGTTGTCACTACGCCCCTCAATCACAAGACCTCCGTTTATCCCTCACATAAAATTAACTTTCAATTATGTTACTATTGATAACCATACCTTCCTATAGACGTTCTTCATTCAGGGGCTGTCACTACCCCGTCAATCCCGAGACTGCCGAATATATTTCAATATGATTACCGAGTACCCTTACACAATCAGAGTTTGAGTTCCCTATTTCTAGGCCCCCTCATCCTCATTCCTAGCCGGAAGTCTCTATCCACATTATGTCACAGACGCTAGCCTATAACTCCAGCGCACGCGCGGAAGTTAGGAATTAAGCACAAAATAAGGTTACTGAAATTACAAAATAGGGAATCATAAATAATAAAATAGAGTTTACATACACTTGGGGATAGAACCAACTACATTCAATCCTACTGGAGAGTTATCTACTCATGGTAGCCATACAAGCCATCGAAGAATCTGTCACCTTCTTCAATCCTCGTGCAGCGCTTCGCCTTTCCTATTCTAAAGTAAATGTGGTGCATGAAATTTTACTAATCTTGTACTACTCCCTGCAAACCTTGATCTGGTGCAAGAGTGTCCTATATATAGACTAAGGAAAGACAAAAGAATTTGGGAAGAAATCTATCTAAAAACGACAACAAGGCAAGAGTTACGAGTTCTGCGCTACAGCGCAGGTTGCAGCGCAAAAGTCGGAATTGTTGCGCTTCACCTGCGCTGAAGCGCGGGGTGAAGCGAACAACACGAGTTGCACAACTTCAATCTTTCTCTTTTTAACTTTATTTCTCCCCGAGACTGGTTTTGGTTGATTGTCTTTCCTTGTTTCCCTTTTCCTTGATGAAATCTTGCATTTATTGAGCATCTTGAATTTAAATGGGAAGGTTGTCTGCAGAATCCTTGTTTAATTGGCAGCTGATATCTTCATTAATTGGTCTCAAATAAACTTCAATCTTCATTAATTGTCTTCAATTAAACTTCAAATCGTGCAAACATCTCCCTCATTTAACATCTTCTCTCCATATCAAATCTTTGCTATAATCTTCAAAAATCAGCCAAATTTATATTAAAATAGCATCAAATTCAATATTAATAAATACAATTTATCTAATATTTAATAAAAATGGATTATTTGGGGCAAAATATCATTTTATCCTTGATAAGTGCACTAAAAGGTACTCTAATTTATCATATATTTTTCACTTATCACTATCCGATAGCGCTTTCCTCCCGATTATGTCACATCTCACTATTGCGTCATCAGGGCGGCTTCATTTTGTTGTTAGCCCTTTCCACAAGTGGCGGCTCCATCTAACGGATAACCCTCTCCTCCTGGAATCAAGTCATGTCTCAATATCATATCATCGAGGGTGACACCATCTAGTTGTTACTCCTCCCCATAAAATGGTGGCTCCATCTAATAGATAGCCCTTTCCTGCCGGAATCATACAACTAGGTGCACATAGGTCATTATCATCCGCTAACAGACATACGTGATTTCCAATTAAAATATTCTATTTATTGATTTCTTGTATAGAGCCCTTGTGCACCCATTAGAATAACCCTTTTTTTATTCCGATGCTTCTTATACCCTTTAATTCTCTTCATAGACTCAACATTTGATACATTGTGAAATAATAATTTATTCTCATTTTATTAGATTAAATCATATACTTTATGATTGAATATATTGTGTTAGGGAAAAATGTAGACTCAAAATGAATATTAATTTTATAAAAAAATATTAATATCCATGAAAATTTCATTATATATAATATATAATTATATAACTTTAATGGATAACTTTGTCATATATAGATTTTATTTTTTTTACCGAGACCCAATCTAACCAGGTTCAGCGTGGCTAAAAAAGTGTAAGTTTATATTATGAAAATTCCAACGGACCTCAATTGAGCCCCAATTACAGTGGTTAATATTTAGCCCTCGAACCCTAAATCTGAGTCACATCTAATCCTATCTCTTGTTTTGTACATTTCTCCATTGGTCTTCATCCATGGACTTCACATTGGACTTGAATCCTCTTAGTGATGACAAAAATGAAATAATTGAAGATTGCCTTCCAAACATGGAGGAGGAGGAGGGCGATACTGCTGTGTATAGTAGCTACATTGAGGCAGCTGAGAAATCTATTTCTAAAAGATCATATTTGCGGAGGAAAAACTTCACTGTTTGGGATGAATCTAACATCAAGCGGCTTCAAGAGGTCGATATCAATCAGGTTTCATATGTTCTTTCAATATCAAAATTTTGCTGCTTGCCTTTTGCTCCGTCACTGTGAGTGGAACGTGACTAAAGTGCTTGAGCATGGATTGATAATGAAGAAAGAGTTCGCAACGCTGCAGGGTTGCTTAAACAGCTTCAGGTAAATTTTTCCAGCTCAGAAATTTTCATGTGTGGGATCTGTTTCGAAACCCTTTGTGGTGATAAGATTAGGTCAGCAGGGTGTGGCCATCCATTTTGTATGATTTGTTGGAAGCGCTATGTGGATACAAGTGATTGAATGTAGAGGGATACTAAAATGGTGTTATACATATGGATATTATCTCCCTGATAATATAAAGGTCAAGAAGGACTTTTTTGAGTACATCCAACATAAGGCTGAGGTTACTTTCGAAAAGCTTGATCAATGTGTAGGAATGGAACTGAGAGAGTATCTAAATGTTGAGCGAAAAGATGAATTTAATGAATTTTCTTTGAAGCTAGTCAATTTGACTAATGTGACCAAGAACTATCTTGACAAGTTGGTGAAAGCGTTAGAGGATGGGCTTGTTGATGTGCACGTGAACAATGATACGAGTATGAAAAGAAAATCAAGTGAGATAAGCAAGACCTCTTATCGAAGGGGAACCAAGAGAATAGTTACCATTGATGGACTGGCCAAAAATGATCTCTGGCAATGTGAAGCATGTGGCCAATACAATTCTGCCTCTTCTCTTGTGTGTCAGGATATTAATTGCAGACAATACTTTGATTAGCAGGCAAGCTATTTTATTTTTCGTATGTATTTATTTTATGTGTGAATGATTTAGTATGTTTCTGATCAGTAATTTCTTTCACTTGTTGGTAAATGGTTTGAATTCTTATTTTCTCTTAATTGGTTTAGAATACTTTCATTAATATACATGATGTGAATTGAAATTTCTTTTTATTTCCTTTCTTTAAATTCAAAAATAATATATTATTTCAAAAAATTATTTTTGAATAAAATATTATCTTTCTTTGTTATTCGTCTTTCTTTATTGTGTACATTATTAATATTAGAAAATAACGAAAAAAGGAAGACATTTGATTTCATTTTAATGTGAGGAGTAATCAATTCTTTGTTAGAAATCCTCATATGTTATTAAGCTATGTTTATCTCAATATATTATTTGAATTGAAAGGAATCTTATTATTGTTTTGAACCTCAATAGATAGTTTGCTATATTAGTTAGCTTAATGTCCTCAGAGTTCATTTGTAGCAAATACTCTAATGTCAAACTTAATACTAGTTTTAGTATAGTAATATGATAGAAAAGAACATATGAGCTCTTAAAGGTCTTAGCTATGTGCTCAGAAAGGATGAGAGTCATGGTTGGTATTAATGGAGGGATTTCATTATTTCTACTAATATTGTCTTTGTTGGTCGTTGAAGTCAGCAGAATACAAGTACACTTAGGAGAAGAAGTGGTTGTGTTAGCTTGGTGACTTGATCCTGGATGTGAGAGGGGTTATTCTCGATGTGTTAGTTGGTTGGCGTGATGTCAAGGAGGTGTTCATTCATTGGGATGACAGTGGGAAAGATTTAGGTAGAATACTTGAGTTCCATATTCATACCCATATTTAAGAAAAAAGACTAGTACCTAGATTCAAATTTGTGTAGATATCAATTCAAAGTTATACTGGTAGTAAGTAGCTACCTATGCACCCAAATCCAGACCTAGGTATCACATTTTAGTTAAACAAAATATTTTTTTCATTTTAATGTGTAATTTTTTATTACGAACTGAAAAAGTAAAAAATAATATTTAAATACAAAAATTATTAACTAGAAAACAATCAATAAAATTGAGAACAATACCTAAAAGCATAAGATCTAACTAATTTAAAAACTATTTAAAGATTATTAAAATCCTAATTATAAAATATAATTAATATATTATGCGAGTATGAATAGAGTTTGGTACAATATTACCCAAATCCATATCTATACTCAAATGTTTTGTGGATAATTTCCTAGGCTTGAACTTAAATCCATTTGATTGATAAAATCCTAGGGTCATTCAGAAACAATCTAATCAAATAAAATTTAAAAACTAATATGAAAAATAAAAGTAAATAAACTAAAAATAAACAAATTAATTTTAAAAAAAATCCTAGTTATTGTACCTAAGACACTGTAAATGTCATTCTACTTTATACACAAAATGACATTGTATAACATGACACCTTACTGTAAGGTGATGATAGGGGTGACAAAAAAGACTTGGCTAGTTAGGCCAACCTGTTTAACCCAATATTTTTAGCGGGTTTAGTTATGAATACTCAACCCAAAGATCTATTTAACCAAACCATGTTTAACCAATTCAAAAGTGAATTGTTGATGGGTTGGGCTATGCCAGCCAATTTAACCTATTTTTTCTTATCTGTTACTTTGTTAATTTTTGTTAGATTAACATTTTTTCTTTTTTTGTTTTTAGGCAGGCCAACCTATTTATCCTATCCTATTTTTGTTTTTCTCTATTATATGCGTTAGCACGTCCCAACCTATTTCTTAATAGGCTGGTGACGGGTTGGGATGGGTCGACCTGTCTTGCCACCCTTAAGTGGGGAACAAGTGTTTATAACATTGAAATCTATCAAGACCTAATGAGTTTTAATGAATTTTTCCAGCTAGGGGTGTTCATTGGTTCGAATCGATCCAATGAACCCGATGAACCAAACCGAACCATTCAAATTGGTTCGGATTTTTTTTCTCATTCGGGTCCGAACCGAAACAAACCAATTAGAACCGAGGACTATTGGTTCGGGTAACGGGTTGGGAAATTCAAACCCGTTACCTGAACCGAACCAAAACAAACCATATATATAAAAAAAACGTGTTTTTTAGGGTTAGTGTTTATGATTTTCATGATATCAAGATATTTGAGGACTAATTTTCCTATGATCTTTAATTAGTAATTTGGTCAATGTGTTATGCACTTATGTTGGTTTGTAATTTTCATGTTTGAATGTTATTAGTAATTTGGTTATTTTATTACTTATACTTGGTTGAAACTTGAATGGTTGGTGCAAATTTGAAGTAACAAAACAGTCTTGTGCCTTTTTAGGAAAAATCATGCATTTTTTAGGAAAAATCATGCATTTTTTCTTTTTCCCGAACTGGTAAAAATAGGCATTTTCTGAGTTTCTGATCCGATTGAACCGAACCAACCTGTATTTAATTGGTTCAGTTTGGTTCGGATCAATGCAGAAAAAATAACGAAATCCGAACCGAATCGAACCGAACACTTTTGTTTGGTTCAGATTCGTTTTTCCTCTAAAACTGAATAAGCTGGAACTTAGACCTATTTCAAAGTTATTGTGCAATCTAGTTATTTTTCATTGTATTACTTCTCTACATACTCAACATCAAAATTACATCATTGAAAGAACATACAGACAATATTTAAACATGTCTTAACCCTTATTTTTTTCATAATAATTTACCTTGTAAATAAGGCATCATGCTTTAAACATCTACCAATTTCCTTATTGACTGGTTACTAACTATTATGCTTCACCAATCCACATCTTATACCAAAATGTTTAGTTAGAATCTATATTACCAATTATTAAAAGTGTTTAGTTGTACATGTTCTCCCTTTAATAGACCATAATACCCAAAAACTATCATACAAGTCAAAGAGATGCCATTTTCTTAGGTAACTCCTCCTCACACAGGTTATAAATGTCTTGATTACAAGGTTAGATTGTTCTTTCCAATCATTTCATTTTTTATGAGGTTGGATTGCCATACTTTGATTTATTTTCAAAAACAATAGTAAGAATATATATATTATCTTATTGATGATGGTCCACCAATTATTACTCCTACTATAATGCCTAAACTAGTCCATGCCAAAGTCATAACGTTTCTCCTCATCAATCAAGTTTCACTTAACCATTTTTGTCCTTTTACTTTAATTCAGATTCTACAATCCCTACTAACACTAATATACATTATGTATTTTTTAAATTATTACTTTTTTTCAATTCAAACTCTATAGTACCTACTATTCAAAACAAACCCCTAAACACATACTATGCAAACTAGGTCTATGTCGGGAAGTTTTTAAAACCCAGACTAGTCCTAATCCATTTCTTACACATTTAAAACCTTCCACAATCAATAAGCCTTAGGTGATCCTAAGTGGTTGGTAGCAATGAAATGTGGGTATAATACATTGATAATTAATAATACTTAATCTCTCACATGCAAGTCATTAGTTTTAGATGGGTGTTTCAGGTTAAGGAGAATTTTGATGGTAGCATTAACAAATATAAAGTATAATTTGTGACAAAGAAGATTTAAAAAATAACTTGATTTCAATTATATAAAAACCTTCTCTGTTGTGAAACTAGTAATAATTGAAACTTTCCTAGCATTAGAATTGATGAGGTAATTAATGTATTCATAAATGGACTTCTAGATGATGAGGTATATAGGAAATTTCCCCCGAGGTTGAATCCTCTTATAGATGATTAGTTTGCAAATGGAACATAGTAATATATGGATCTAAATAGACATTATGAGCATGGCTTGGGAGGATGGATTTTGCACTATAAGGTTTTGGTCTCAAATAGTGAAACTCATTTCTTTTCACTCTCTATGGTTCTCAATATTGTATCTATATATGTTCAAGTATATATACCTGATATAATTGTCATAGGTGGCTCTCTTCCTTAATACATTAAATTTCAATTTGCTTACAAACAACTAGAGGAACTAGAATGTTTTTTAGGAATTGAAGTCAAATATCTAAAAGATTATTCATTACTATTATCTCAAGCTAATGCATGTTAGACTTACTTTACAAGCTCATGTGGTAGAGGCTAAAGAGAATTCAACACCAATACAGAAGATTTCAAGCTCTTCAGCTATAGTGTAGACTATTTGCAAAATCCATTATTATAGGGTCCACTTTTGAGCATTATTGTATGCTACAATAACAGACCATAAAATCAGTTATGTTATAAATAAGATATATCTAGTTACATATTATCTCTAGAGGAGAACTAGAAGGTAATCAAAGAGATCTTTAAGTATCCAACAAGGTCTATACATCTTCATTTTCATCTTAACCTAACATTATTTCTTCATACTCTTTCATTAATAGCCTATTATGATGCTAAATTGGCATCTAGCCTAGATGATCAAAGATCGAATTTTGATCTTATGGTGGTTATAAATATAATAAGGGTTAAATATGTTTTTAGTCCCTCAAGTTTGACCCTAATTTGGTTTTAATCCTTAAACTTTAAAATCATTGGTTTGGGTCCCTTATGTTCTGAAATCACATAAATTTAGCCCCTCCCCTTAACAATGTTAACTTTAATGCTAACGTGATAAACAAATTTTTATGTCAGTTTGTATAGTCAATTTCAATGACAATGATGTGGAAATTGAATTACACCTTTCATGAATAAGGAATGCCAACAAAACTGACTAGATGAGCTAAGATGTAATTCAATCGCCACATCATGGTCTTTGAATTTGACTAGACAAGCTAACATAAAAATATTTTTTCAACGTCAACATCAAAAGTTAACGGTGTAAAGGGAAGAGACTAAAGTTACGTGATTTCATAACATGAGGGACTAAAGTTACATGATTTCAAAACATGAGGGACCCAAACCAACAGTTTTAAAGTTTAGGGACTAAAACCAAATTCGAGTCAAACTTCAGGGATTAAAAACATATTTAACCCATATAATAATTAGTGGAAATGTCTAGTATTACTAAAGATAAGTAAAAGCTTAGCTGTTACAATTGCCAAAATGTGGTGGATACAATTCTTTCATAAGGAGTTATGTGTTCCTACTGCCACCCCATGGAATATATGTGATAATTTTAGCTTTGTTTCTTTAGCTCACAACCTTATTCTTCACTTTAGGACCAAACATATGGAATTATACTTCTTTTTTGTTAGAGAAAAAGTTCTTAACAAAACTCTTATAGTTTGTCACTTGCTGGCTGATGACCAATGTATGGCATTCTGACCAAAGCATTGTCAAGACAAAGTTTTACAATTCTAAGAGAAAAGTTGAGGTTGTTTGATTATTTTCTTTTGTCCACCCATCATGAGTTGCCAAGGGAATGTCAGAGTTTAATTATGTATCTAGTTGTTCGAAATACAACTTATATTATGTGTTACATAAACTTATTGTACAATCCTATTACATAGTACAATTGCCAGCCTTAACAAGTAACTAATTATGTTATTGCTTTCTGTTATATGTTATGATAGAATAATTTCTAAATAGTTGATTCTGTATTAGATCACTCAATAAAATAGTCTTTATAGTTCTCATTATCTCCTTGTATACATTCTACAATAATATAAATTATCCTAAACAATTTCTTTCATTTTCCCTTTCCATTTGTTATTTTCTCACACCTCAAATTCTTTACTTTTGAAATATATGAAAATAAAGAGTCACCAAAAGAATATCAAGTCATTACACATATACACTTGTAAATGGGGTTCAAATATTATTAACATGATATAAGAGTAAAAAAAATAGAAAGAATAATGTCATGCTAGAGAAGGGATAATAGACGATTCTTCATTATCTATTGGAGTTAAATTGCAATGTTCATATTTATATTAGGAAAATGACTACTTGAAATATATAAAAGATTGTTATGTCATGATTTTCAAGTCAAAATGGTCAAATGAAATAGTGTTCACTTTCAATCCAAGTATGTCCTCTTACAACAACTCTGTATATGTAAAAGAATGAACTAGTGTATAATTATTAATTGTTACTTTGTGATATATTTCCTTGTTGTTGTCATTTATTCTAGTAATCACTTTATATAAATTTTATATTAACCTACTATGTTATTTTTACTTGAAAAATGACCTCTTATTGTTATTATCTTTTCTTACAGTGCTACACCTCAGATTCAAAAAGTTGGTCAATGGTTGCTCTTTCCATTAAATGAGAGACTCCCTGCTGTAACTGTTGGAATATAAAGACCTTATTATCGTATTTCCCCATTTCATGATTTGAGCATTGGAATCATTTTCAAACACTTAAGATTTATTTGGTGTGGTTATTTATGAAATTTGATTATGACATGTTATTGTGGATTGTATAAATTTTAAATTTTATTACCTCATGTTTATTTATCCTTAAATATAATGTTGAAAGTTTTTAATAATTTGGATCTGAAAGCTATATAATTAATCTGTTTAATATTAACTCTTGTCCATTTCTTTTGAAAGAACTTTTGCCCTTTTATAAAAGGTCTTGACAATGCAATCTTTTTTTCTTAATTGACATTGTAAAACATATCGGTGAATTCCAATTAGATTAAGGTCCTTTGAACTTTCTAATTGGTTTCATGTGTCATATTATCTTTGAACGACCTTCACTATACAATTGGTTAAAGAAATTATATGTTGCCTGTAATGACCTTGAAAGAAAAAAATAGGGGAATTGTTGTAACACCCTAAATTCTCTAGCAGTAATTTAGTCTGTTGGAAACCAAATTCCTAACTCAGAATTTAGAATGCTATACTTTAAATATCGACCTGTTCTATTAAATTATCGCAATTCCAACAAAATAGGATAATTTAAATCAAACCATAAGGAAATTAAAGTCTTTTAATTACATCAAGTAAGCTACCCAACAGTGAAAAGTCACACAGTCCATTTACAATTCTAATCCAAAAGAGTTACTACACGTTCAGATTGAAATTCCGAAATACAAGCAAGTCTAACTACCACAAAAAGGGGTATGTACAAAGAGAGCCAACTACTAAATATACATTAAACACTAAGTCTTCAGCTTTCCAAAATCATCTCGAGGCTCATTAAGCTGGGAAGAGGGAACCTGAACATCTAATCAAAATCCACATAACTTGTGGTGAGATACAATCTCAGTGAGCAAATCTCATGCATGTATGCAAAACATATATTTTATGGCAATTCAGGCTTTAAATTACTACAACAGTCTTCATTTAACATATGCAATGGTATGCTTTAAAATGCTTGCCCAATAGGCCATGTACCATCATAGTCTAGAGTTAGACCTGAGCTCAGACTACAGGGGATATCTCCCCAGGGGACTACTCCCACCCTACATTCTTTCACAAAGAGACCGAAGTCCAGTCATAACCAAAGGCTATGTTCCTTCACAAAGAGACCGAAGTCCATAATCTTTCAAAATTAGATTGAGCAACTAATTCGAGACCCGGAATTGATAAATATTGCGAATCTCGTTAACTTCGACACTTTCGATAGTTCGAACATTCCGAAACAAACGAGATTCGACGCTTAATCGATGTCAAGCCCATATACTCATCAATTCCAATATCGAATCCAATTATCAATCCTAAGTTTTCATTTCGGAACAAGTTTAATCGGAGAAAACGAAAAGTTTCGACGTTTCGATAGTTTCGAAACTTTCGAGAGTTTCGAAAGTTTTGAAACTAACGATTATCAAGAATCGATCCGTTCTAACCGATTAAAATCGTTCCCAGTTATCAACCAACATGTACAAACACAAACAATCAAGATAAATTCAGATATATTCAGAGAAAGGGGAGAAAGGAAGGGGTTCAAGGGTTTGAGACCAATTCCTAAAAATCTAAAATTCAAGTGAGAAATTACTCACTTAACGTAGCAATTCAAGTGATTAGATGGAAGGATTGAGATTCCTAGCTCCGTTCCGGCGTTCCTACCTCGTTCTGGCACTTTCTCTCTCTAGGCTCACACCTTCTCTCTCTAAAACTGAGTTTTCCCCCAAAATTCTGATGAATTTCGCGTCTGGGTATTTATATTTTCGCTCAGTAATCGATTACCAAACCCTGGTAATCGATTACTAAAGGCAAAATTAGCCTAAGAACCCATTCTGGAACCTGGTAATCGATTACCATCTTTTGTAATCGATTACTGAGTTCCAGGCTGCTGGGTAATCGATTACAAGGGTTATGTAATCGATTACACGGGGCCAGACCTTCTGGTATTGATTACATAACTCCTGTAATCGATTACCATATTCCAAACTCTCTGGTAATCGATTACCAGCTCTCTGTAATCGATTACCAGTGGCCCAAACTCAAGGGTTTAGCTCAAATGAGTTACTTGACTTAACCTTACCCATCCCTACCCCTTACACTTAGTTCCTAAGATTCAAACCACATTAAACCTATAAATCTCACAATTAACTTATCAAAAGTTGGGATGTTACATTCTACCCCCCTTAAAGAAATTTTGCCCCCAAAATTTACTAAGTTGAGGAGTATGAAATCTTACCATTACTCAAACAACATAGGGAAATGATTCTTGATAACCTCTTCCTTCTCCCAAGTAGCTTTCATACATGGATAGAACCTTCCCAAACTACCTAACAAAAGGAATATTTCTATTCCTCATAGTCTTGGCACTTCTGTCAACAATCTGTATAGGTTTTGCAGGGTAGTGTGAGGTTGTCCTTTAATTGTATTGGTTCAGAAGACAAGACATGAGAAGGATCAAACACATATTTTCTTAACTTAGATACATGAAAAACATTATGGACCTTGGAAAGATACGGTGGAAGAGCCAATTTGTATGCAAGAGGACCAATTCTTTGCAAGATTTGAAAGGGACCAATGTATCGAGGACTCAGTTTCCTGGATTTCACAGACTTCCCTAGACCAATGACAGGAGTTACTCTAAGAAATACATGTCTCCTTCCTCAAATTCTAGTTCCTTTCTCCTTTTATCAGCATAACTTTTCTGACGGCTCTGAGCAGTTACAAGTTTTTCCCTAATCATCCTAATCTTATCAGAAGTTTCCTGAACCAAATCTGGGCCCAACAGGGCTTTCTCACCCACCTCATGCCAACAAACAGGGGACCCTACACTTCCTACCATACAAGGCTTCATATGGAGCCATGCCTATGCTACTATGAAAGCTGTTATTGTAGGCAAACTCTACTAGTGGTAGGTACTTATCCCAACTGCCCGACTCTTCTAGTGAACAGGCTCTTAACATGTCTTCTAAGGTTTGATGGTTCTCTCAGACTGACCATCAGTCTGAGGATGGTAAGCGGTGCTAAACCTAAGTTTAGTCCCGAATGACTGGTGTAGTGCATTCCAGAACCTTGAAGTAAACCTGGGGTCCCTATCAGAAATGATGCTAGAAGGAATGCCATGTAACCGACAATCTCTCTGACATACAACTCAGCTAACTTATTCAGGGAGAGGAAGGTATTCTTAACCGGAAGGAAATGGGCTGACTTGGTTATAAACGATCGACTATGACCCATATGGTATCAAACCCTGATTGGACTCGAGGAGTAAACCCACCACAAAGTCCATAGCTATGCTCTCCCACTTCCACTCAGGAATCTCTAAGGGTAATAGAACTCCAGATGGTTTCTGATGTTTCCACCTTCACTTGTTGACAAGTAAGGAACTTAGACACAAACTCAGCTATTTCTCTGTTCATACCTACCCCACCAAAACCCTTTTCTTCAAATCCTGATACATCTTGGTAGAACTAGGATGTATAGACATCTTACCCTTATGAACTTCCTCTAGTACCTGCTGTTTAACTCTACTTCCCTTAGGAATACAAATCCTTCCCTGAAAAAGAATTAATCCCTCACCTGACCTGGAAAATCCTACCTGCCCTATCTTACCCTGAAGATCAGGATATAAATCCTGAGCCTCCTTAATCAAGGTTTGAAACTCACTGGAAATTTCTAACCTGTACATCTGAATGCTACCTACCCCAAATTCCACACTCAAGTTCAAATCTCTAAACTTCTCTAGGAGATTCATCTCTTGTATCATCAATGATGACACATGCAGGGATTTTCTGCTAAAAGCATCAGCCACTACATTGGCCTTACCTGGGTGGTATTTCAACTCAAAGTCAAAATCTTTCAAAAACTCCATCCATCTTCTTTGCCTCATGTTGAGTTCTTTTTTATCAAAAAGATACTTCAAGCTCTTATGATCACTAAAGACCTCAAACCTTACACAAACAAGTAATACCTCCAAATTTTTAAGGCAAAAACCACAGCAGCAGCTAATTCTAAGTCATGGGTAGGATAATTCTCCTCATGAGGCCTTAACTGCCTAGATGCATAGGCTACAACCTTCTTCTATCCTGCATTAGAACACCTCCTAACCCCTTCCCAGAGGCATCACAAAATACCTCAAAGGTTCTAGACACATCAGGTAATGCTAACACCAGGGCACTGGTCAATCTATGTTTTTAATTCCAGAAAACTATGCTCACAATCACTATCCCACACAAAGGCTTGACCTTTCCTGGTTAGCTTAGTGAGAGGCAATGCCAACGGGAGAAACCCTTAATGAATCTCCTGTAATAGCCAGCTAATCCTAGAAAGCTTCTAATTTCTGTAACAGTTCTAGGCCTTTTCCCACTCAAGAACAGACTCTACTTTGTTAGGGTCTACTGAGACCCCTTCCCCTGAAATTACATGACCTAAGAATGGACTTTGTTTAGCCAAAACTCACATTTGTTCGGATTGGCAAACAATTTCCTTTCCCTCAAACTTCCAACACCAACCTCAAGTGTTTCTCATGATCTTCCATACTAGAAGAGTAAATCAAATATCATCAATGAATACAACCACAAATTTATCTAGAAAAGGTCGGAAGATTCGATTCATGTAATCCATGAACACTGCCGGAGCATAGTAACACCAAATGGCATTACTAAGTACTCGTAGTGTCCATATCTAGTTCGAAAAGCAGTTTTTATGAATATCTTCCTTCCTGATCCTGATTTGATGATATCCTGATTTCAAATCTATTTTGGAAAACACGGAAGCACCTCTAAGTTGATCTAGGAGGTCATCTATTCTAGGCAATGGATACCTATTCTTAATTGTTATTTTATTCAATTGCCTAAATCCACACATAACCTCATGCTCCCATCCTTTTTCTTCACTAACAACACTGGATCCCCCCACGGAGAGACACTAGGCCTAATAACCCCTTTTCTAACAACTCTCCAATTGCCTCTTGAGTTCACTAAGTTCTAAGGGGGACATCCTATAGGGTGGCCTTAGAAATGGGTCCTGAACCGGGTATCAAATCTATGGTGAACTATATTCTCGCTCAGGTGGTAAGGGTAAGAATTTCATTAGGAAAAAACATCTTGGAACTCCCGAACCGTAGCCACACTACTCAAATCAAATTTTGTTTCTAGAATTGAGGAAAGTAACAACAGAAAACATTCACCCCCGTCATTGATACACTGGGAAACTTGCGAAACACTAGACAATAGAATGGACAACCTTCTTTAGAAGGAACAGAAAAAATCAGGGAAAACAACCTTTCTATTAAAACAATCTAGTAACACCCTGATTGAAGATAACCAGTTCATTCCCAGAATAACATCAATACCAATCAAAGGCAAGCAAATCAATCACACAACAAAGTTCTATCCTGTATGATCAAAGGACAGTCCATACACACAAGAGAAGTTGATATTGTTTCCTTAGCGGGGGTAACAACATTTAGAATATAAGGCAAGGAAATGGTAGACAAGTTCAGATTATTTACACATTCAAAAGAAAACAAAGGAATGGGATGCTCCTGAATCATACAATACAATTAAAGTCTCCTCTCCTAGGGTGCATTTACCTTTTAACAAATTATCTGAGGAAGTGGCCACTTGACCACTGAGGGTAAAAACCCTTCCAGTTGATTGAGGTTTCTGGGTTTCCCTTGGCAGCAGGACAATCCTTTGAAAATGACCAGGTTGCCTACAGAAGTAGCATACCCTCCTCCCGATTAAGCACTCTCCCCCCGTGCTCCTTCCCACACCTTGCACATACTTTAGTATCCTTGCGTTGCGAATGTTGGTTAGTCACTGGTTGTCTTCCTTGCCACTTAGGTTTGAAGCTCCTGTTTGAATTCCCAAGTTCCACTTTCCTCTTCCCCCTTGTTATCTTGTGGTGCCACAGAAGATGTTTACTCCCTTGGCAATCTTCTCAACAATGTAGCATTTACTCACCAAGGTAGAAAATTTTCTGATTTCCAGGGCCGCTACTCGATCGATTATTTCCGGCCTCAAGCCCCCTTCAAACTGGGTGCACCTCCACTCCTCGTCATTTACCGCCTGAAGGTACGAGAGAATTTTGACAATTCTTCGAATCTTGATACATACTGCCCAACTGAAATCTCCCCTTGTTGAAGTTGTAAAAACTCCGCTTCTTTTTGCCTCTTAATGGTCGCCGGGGAAGTACTTCTCCAAAAACAGATTTTGAAAAGCCCCCCAAGTAAAGGAGCCTCCGCCCCCCGCCGTTTGTAGTCTAGCCGTCCTCCACCAATTCTCAGCCTCTCCTCTCATCATATACACTGCCAAGCTCACCTTGACTTCATCAACACACTTCATGGCCTCAAAAATTTTATCCAGGTCTTTGAGCCACCTTGCCGCCACGTCGGGATCATACTCTCCATGAATTGTGGAGGATTGTGTTTTCCTGAACTCCGACAATCCAACCAAGAATACGTCCAAGGTGGGTGGTGGTTGCTCCGGTCGTTGCCTAGCCAACTCTTGCAAGATTGTCGTGTTGGTAGCTGCTTAATTTCCCATCATCTGAGTGAGTTCCTGGAGAGCTGCCACCATCGGATCTGGGTTCATTTCAGGGGAAGATGAAGAAGGTGGAGAAGAACGATCTACCCTTGACCTACCCCTCCTGTTGCCTGCCATAATTCTCTACATATCATAAAGCAAATATCGAGGTGATCAGTCTCTCAATTCACAAAATAATACATACAAAATTATTAACAAACCACAGAAAATTCTAACCTCACAGTCCAATTGGATTGAACTGCTCTGATACCAAAATGTAACACCCTAAATTCTCTAGCAGGAATTTAGTCCGTTGGAAACCAAATTCCTAACTCAGAATTTAGAATGCTATACTTTAAATATCGACCTGTTCTATTAAATTATCGCAATTCCAACAAAATAGGATAATTTAAATCAAACCATAAGGAAATTAAAGTCTTTTAATCACATCAAGTAAGCTACCCAACAGTGAAAAGTCATACAATCCATTTTACATTCTAATCCAAAAGAGTTACTACACGTTCAGATTGAAATTCCGAAATACAAGCAAGTCTAACTACCACAAAAAGGGGTATGTACAAAAGAGAGCCAACTACTAAATATACATTAAACACTAAGTCTTCAGCTTTCCAAATCATCTCCGAGGCTCATTAAGCTGGGAAGAGGGAACCTGAACATCTAATCAAAATCCACATAACTTGTGGTGAGATACAATCTCAGTGAGCAAATCTCATGCATGTATGCAAACATATATTTTATGGCAATTCAGGCTTTAAATTACTACAAACAGTCTTCATTATACATATGCAATGGTATGCTTTAAAATGCTTGCCTAATAGGCCATGTACCATCATAGTCTAGAGTTAGACCTGAGCTCAGACTATAGGGGATATCTCCCAGGGGACTACTCCCACCCTACATTCTTCACAAAGAGACCGAAGTCCAGTCATAACCAAAGGCTATGTTCCTTCACAACCGAAGTCCATAATCTTTCAAAATTAGATTGAGCAACTAATTCAAGACCCGGAATTGATAAATATTGCGAATCTCGTTAACTTCGACACTTTCGATAGTTCGAACATTCCGAAACAAACGAGATTCGACGCTTAATCGATGTCAAGCCCATATACTAATCAATTCCAATATCGAATCCAATTATCAATCCTAAGTTTTCATTTCGGAACAAGTTTAATCGGAGAAAACGAAAAGTTTCGACGTTTCGATAGTTTCGAAACTTTCGAGAGTTTCGAAAGTTTCGAAACTAACGATTATCAAGAATCGATCCGTTCTAACCGATTAAAATCGTTCCCAGTTATCAACCAACATGTACAAACACAAACAATCAAGATAAATTCAAGATATATTCAGAGAAAGGGGAGAAAGGAGGGGGTTCAAGGGTTTGAGACCAATTCCTAAAAATCTAAAATTCAAGTGAGAAATTACTCACTTAACGTAGCAATTCAAGTAATTAGATGGAAGGATTGAGATTCCTAGCTCCGTTCCGGCGTTCCTACCTCGTTCTGGCACTTTCTCTCTCTAGGCTCACACCTTATCTCTCTAAAACTGAGTTTTCCCCCCAAATTCTGATGAATTTCGCGTCCTGGGTATTTATATTTTCGCTCAGTAATCGATTACCAAACCCTGGTAATCGATTACTAAAGGCAAAATTAGCCTAAGAACCCATTCTGGAAACCTGGTAATCGATTACCATCTTTTGTAATCGATTACTGAGTTTCCAGGCTGCTGGTAATCGATTACAAGGGTTATGTAATCGATTACACGGGGCCAGACCTTCTGGTAATCGATTACATAACTCCTGTAATCGATCACCATATTCCAAACTCTCTGGTAATCGATTACCAGCTCTCTGTAATCGATTACCAGT
Organism: Sesbania bispinosa; assembly: GCA_026901365.1. NCBI lineage: Eukaryota > Viridiplantae > Streptophyta > Magnoliopsida > Fabales > Fabaceae > Sesbania > Sesbania bispinosa. The sequence continues at coordinate 39,498 of QLOH01000366.1, forward strand.
GGCCCAACTCAAGGGTTTAGCTCAAAATGAGTTACTTGACTTAACCTTACCCATCCCTACCCCTTACACTTAGTTCCTAAGATTCAAACCACATTAAAACCTATAAATCTCACAATTAACTTATCAAAAGTTGGGATGTTACATTCTACCCCCCCTTAAAGAAATTTTGCCCCCAAAATTTACTAAGTGAGAGATATGAAATCTTACCATTACTCAAACAACATAGGGAAATGATTCTTGATAACCTCTTCCTTCTCCCAAGTAGCTTCATCCAAGGATAAACCTTCCCAAACTACCTAACCAAAGGAATATTTCTATTCCTCATAGTCTTGGCACTTCTGTCCACAATCTGTATAGGTTTTGCAGGTAGTGTGAGGTTGTCCTTTAATTGTATTGGTTCAGAAGACAAGACATGAGAAGGATCAAACACATATTTTCTTAACTTAGATACATGAAAAAACATTATGGACCTTGGAAAGATACGGTGGAAGAGCCAATTTGTATGCAAGAGGACCAATTCTTTGCAAGATTTGAAAGGGACCAATGTATCGAGGACTCAGTTTCCTGGATTTCACAGACTTCCCTAGACCAATGACAGGAGTTACTCTAAGAAATACATGTTCTCCTTCCTCAACCCTAAACTTAGTTCCTAAGATTCAAACCACATTAAAACCTATAAATCTCACAATTAACTTATCAAAAGTTGGGATGTTACAATTGTTGTCTAAATACGAAGGATTCATTAACTTCATTAAATTTGTTGGATAACTTGAGTGCATTTGATACAAACTAATCTGATTCACTCAATAAGTTTTTGTTTCATCTTTTATTCGGTGATTGATGTACAATGCATATAATTTTTTAGGAAAGTAGAAGATTACGCTAAGTACAAGCCTAATTGAACTTGTTGGATGTTATTTTGATAATGTTGATAAGATTTGACTCAATTGTTTTTCACAACCCAAAACAAGGTCATCATCGATGCATAGACTAATACTCTTATCTTGGCAAGTCTGATAATGACAGTACAATACTTGGTAAATTATTTAATAAAAATATACTTCCATAAATTTACAAAAAATTTGATAGAGCCCCCCTATATTTGGACATCCCCGAATTTTTTCAGTAATCTTGTTAACATACATCACCTTCCAGAACTCCAAAGACATGGTATTTATCTAGTCAACATCAAAATATATAACATTTCAACATAAATCTCATAACTAAACTTCCTATAGTTTCAAACATATAACCAAAATAACTTCAAATGGCCACCAAACAAAGGTGGCCTACAAAATAAGTAAACATTGGAGCTGAATCAACTAAATTTGCTAGCAGTCCACTTCTCAATTGGCTAGCAATCAATATGAAAAAAATAATAGAAAGGGGTAAGACATAAAGACTTTGTGAGGGTCTAACAACCACCATGAACTCTCCCTGGGTGGGACTCATCTAACGGATAACCCTCTCATGTCTAATGGCCATGTTAATATCTCAATATCACCAAGGTAGCTACATCTCATTGATAGCCTTCTCCTCCAAAGGAGGCCTCTCCCCTAAGGCGGCTCGGTCTAACCGATAGCCCTTTCCTCCCCGATTATGTCACATCTCACTATTGCGTCATCGGGGCGGCTCCATTTTGTTGATAGCCCTTTCCACAAGTGGCGGCTCCATCTAATGGATAACCCTCTCCTCCTGGAATCAAGTCATGTCTCAATATCATATCATCGAGGGCGACGCCATCTAGTTGTTACTCCTCTCCATAAAATGGTGGCTCCATCTAACATATAGCCCTTTCCTGTCGGAATCATACAACTAGGTACACATAGGTCATTATCATCCGCTAACGACATACGTGATTTCCAATTAAAATATTCTATTTATTGATTTCTTGTATAGAGCCCTTAAGCACTCATTAGAATAACCCTTTTTTTTATTTCGATGCTTCTTATACCCTTTAATTCTCTTCATAGACTCAACATTTGATACATTGTGAAAAATAATTTATTCTCATTTTATTAGATTAAATCATATACTTTATGATTGAATATATTATGTTAGGGAAAAATGTAGACTCAAAATGAATATTAATTTTATAAAAATATATTAAAGAAGAGTTTCTGAAGAGAGAGAATAATAAGCTCAAAAATCTACATAAAGAAAAACAGGATCTTCAAGAACAAATTTTAGAACTCACTAGAGATCTAGCCAACTTTACTGAAGGTACCAATAATCTTGATAGGATATTAAAAACTAAGAAAATATTGAATGATAAAAGAGGCTTAGGATTCTCTTGAAAACCATCGTCCAAAACATCAAATTCTGATAAGTTTAAAAAGAATAAGAAAAAGGTAGATGTGTGTCCTCACTGTGATAAACATAGATTTTTCAAATATAAATATAAGCAAAAAAAGGGAGCATGTCCCTGTAACTGACCCTCGTGGACCCAAGAAAGTATGGGTACCAAAATTATCTGTTGTCCTTCTTGCAGATATTCTTAACAAGACTAAGAAAACTCCATGAATAGCCAAAGAAAAATGGATGAGTGGAGAACTAAAAGGGAAGAAGGTGTATGTGCTAAAGGCTCTGAGCACAATCTACAAAGGTTAATCACCAGCCCTTTAAAGAGACAATGCTGAGTTTCAATTATATAAAAAATACTCCTATGTGGTAACATCCTTCCTACCTTAGGACTTTCTGAAAAATCTTTACATTTCTTTGATGTGTGAACCTTCTGAATTACTAATGACTCTGAAGATATTCTCTGAAATACCCTCATGAAACTTTTATATGCTGATAAATTACTTAAAACAATTATTCATCTAAGAAATTTGAAGAGTTTTTAAGCTCAACCGTTTTCGGAAATGACATATAACGGCTCTTGGTAACTATTGGCTCATCATCTGCCCACTCAAAGCGGCACGACGCACGACTCTCAATGACTGCAGTTATTGTAACTGCTATCTCCAATGCTTCAATGTGACTATGTATAGAATTTGAAGAATGATTATGAGAACTACACTTTTCCTGCTATCAAGAAAATCCTCTGTATATCTAAGAGAACTTACTCTTGGTCTTTAAGAACTTTAAAAAGTTTCCCAAGTCATAAACGTCCACTCCAATGGCTAAAGAATTTGTTGCCTCGTGTTACTCTGCTCCAACATCATATGATGAACGAATCATTCCCACTAGAATAATAAATCTCTCAGAATTCGAAGAAGTTGGATACCATATCTCTTAGTATTTTGAGGCTGTTGGATGGACCCCTTTCTTCAACAACATTTCCTATTCTTAGAATGAGGAAAGTATTTTGGAATTCTGGAACAACTCTCAAGTCATTGAAGACGACTACTCTACGAGAATCAAAACCACAGTGATGGAAAGGTCACAGTTTGTGCACTGTAAGCTGATAGCAAAAGTAATTGGTGTTCCTGCCACAGGAGAACTTGTTGAGACAAGCTCACCTCCAAGAAGTTTTTAATATGACAAACTGACTAAGTTTAAATATATATATATATATACATGAGATGCATCTTGTGTTACTAATTGTGTGCTCAAGTGTGGCAGAGACTTTCTGTATCTAGTTACTGCAGGAATACATGAAGTCAGAAAGGATCTTTAGACCACTAAGATAAGCAAAGTCATGAGTAACAGAGACACAAGATCAGAAGCCATAAAAGCTCTACAACAGTTGTGTGTCTCAACGATCAGATGCAAGATCAAGAAATCAACTTTATATTAATCACAAGTCTTGATCCAGAACCAAGTAGAAGGTGAACTGAACTCATCACTAAGAGACATTCCAAAAGTTTGGGATACAAGCACAACTAAAGATGCAAGCCCATGTTCAGATGTCATCTCATTAGCATGAAGAGATCTCAGCAAAACAAACAGAAGCAATAAATAAGAATAGACTCAAGTTCAGTTTGAGATGCAAGCCATGAACAGATGCTAGTTCAGCTTGAGATGCATCAACAGCTTGAGACGTCATCTCAAGGTCAGACGCAGTAAGATGAGATCTTGTCACAGATGCAAGAAAATTATAATAGACTCTGGACAGAAGCAAAATTGCATGTTCAATGACAGAAGACAGCAAGTGAAGTCAGCATAAAGTCAAACAAGGACACAAGGACACTGACACAGTGACTTAGCCTGAAAAAGTTGTTGTACACCTACTTGGAAAGCCTGTCTTTCTGATGTGTATCTCAAAAGCTAGAAACAGCCATATAACGGCTAGTTTTCTAACTGAAGATATAAAAGGGACAAGATCAATCAGTTCGTGTGAGAGAGACTGCCTGCTTTACTGAACAATCATCAAGCATCTTATCACATCTCAACTGACATCTCAAGTGGACATCTCAACTGTCTGTTGAACAGACTCATCCCATCTTGAGATTAACATCTGTCTCTTTTCATCTCTCATCTGTATATCACTCTCATATTGTATTTCAAGTAGAGAGATTACCTAGCTTACCCATCTTCATATACATACAGTGTATGTCTGTAAGCTAGACTTATCATACCCTTTCACTGTAACATGTCTCATCTAAGATAGGAAGGTTCCTAGTCTTAGAGTGAGGTGTTGGCGTCCTGAAGAGGCTGTAAGAATACTTGTGGCTCAGCTAAGATAGGAGTTCCTAGCCTTAGTGTGAGTGAGAAGTCCTGAAGAAGCTGTAAGAATACTTGTATTGACGGGTTTGTCAATAGTGGAAAATCTCACGTGTTGTGAGGACTGGACGTAGCCCAAGGAGTGGGTGAACCAGGATAAGATCTCTGCCCCCTGTCTCTTACTTTGTCTTTACTGAGCTTATCTTGAAATAACTAAAGTAGCAAGGTAACAATAGTAATAACCGAACTAACATTCAAGATAAGTTTTTGAGCTGATCTAGGCATAGAGATCATTACTAAAATTGCATTAAGATATATCCCGTCTTAACAAGAGACTCCAAGTCAACTGACTTAAGAGCACATCTCAACAATCAATTTTAGTGTGGAATTTGCAGGAACAGATTTGAGAAGTCTCTATTCAACCCCCCCTTCTAGAGACCTCCAACCAACTTCAGTTGGTATCAGATCTCGGCCTCTTTGGGGTTGAGCACACCTGCGTGTGAAGAGGAAAAGATCCATGGCTGGTCCAAGTGCAAGTCTGTTCATTCCTGAAGGAGCTTCAACAAACAGACCTCCTGCCTTTGTTGGAACAGATTATTACTACTGGAAAGATAGGATGAGACTGTTCATTGAATCTCAGCATGCTGATCTCTGGGAGATCATTGAGATAGGTCCCTATGTGCCATACACCACAGATGAGCTTGGACTCAGGTCAGCCAAACCTAGAGAACAATGGACAGATGCTGAGAAGGCAAGATATGTACTCAACTCAAGAGCCAAATACTTACTCACCTGTGCCTTGAGCAGAAGTGAGTATGACAAGATAGCTGGGTGTGTCTCAGCTAAGGATATATGGGATGCTCTTGAGGTTGAACATGAAGGAACAAATCAAGTCAAAGAAGCCAAGATCAACATACTGGTAAGACAGTATGAGCTCTTCAAGATGAATGAAGATGAAGGCATTGAAGATATGGTGAGGAGATTCACTGTCATAACAAATGACCTGAAATCTCTAGGAAGGACATACTCAAACCAGGATATGGTAAGAAAGATTTTGAGAAGCCTACCCAAGCCATGGAGACCCAAGGTCACAGCCATTCAAGAAGTCAAAGATTTGAGCACCCTCAGATTGGATGAACTCCTTGGACCACTGAAGGTGCATGAACAAGAGTTGATGGAAGAAGATCTCATCAGACGACCTAAGACTATAGCATTGAAAGCCTCTTCCACCAACTCAAGGTAAGAAGGTAAGCCCATCTCAACAAACCTCACTCAACTCATCTCATGATACAGATACAGAAGAAGATGAGGAAGAAGATGATAGTGAGATGGATGATTAACTAGCTTATATCTCAAGAAAGATCAGACGCATGTGGAGAGCCAGAGGGACTGGAAGAAAGAACTTTCCTTCAAGAAGAAGAGAGATGAAATCTGACAAAAAGGGGCAATTTATTTGCTATGAGTGCAGAAAGCCTGGACATATTAAATCTGAGTGTCCTCAGCTCAGAAGAGAGATGAAGAAAAGTCCAAGAAAAAAGGCAATGATGGCCACCTGAGATGACACAAAATGAAGATGAGAGTCAAGATGGACAGTCAGCCAACCTGTGTCTCATGGCAAATGGAGACTCATCTGATGAAGAGGTATATGAGTCAGACTCTGAGTATTCAATTGATGAACTTAAGTCTGCTTTTGAGAACCTTCTGTATGATTCAAATCTTCTTGCTTCTAAGAGCTCGTTACTTAAGTCAGATCTGAATACAGCTCTTGAGAAAATCAAATTTCTTGAAAATGAAAATGAAAATTTGAATCATAAAAACAGTAGCCTCATGCTGTCTCACATGAGACTATCTGAACTAGTAAAAGCTAAGACTCAAGTTCTTAATGAGCAGGAACTAAAAAGGCTATCTGATGAAAACCAAAAGCTCAAACTGCATAATAGAACTCTCATAAATGATCTAGCAAAATTTGTAAATGGTACAAAAAACCTTGAGAGACTCATTGGATCTCAAAAGGGTATTTTTTATAAAGCTGGACTGGGTTATGAGAGATCTTCTAATGAGATCTGGTATAAAGACTTCTTTATTCCTGCTAGGAAAAAGAAGAAAGAAAGATGCTCCTGCTGTAGTAAATATGGCCACAAAGCCACAAATTGTTACATGAGACAAGTAACATCTAAGAGAAAGGTGACTAACCATGAAGGACCCAGATATAAGTGGGTACCTAAAGCTAAATCTCATGTTTTGACAGATGTGCCTGGAAGCAGCAAGGTCCAAGAAAGAGTGGGTGCTGGACAGTGGATGCTCAAGGCACATGATAGAGGACAAAAGCAAGTTCCTATCACTTGAGGAAGAGGCCACTGGAGTTGTCTCTTTTGGAGACAACAGTAAAGCCCAAATCAAGGGCATAGGTAAAATTGGTAAGACCAACTCAGCTCAATTGAAAATGTCTATTTTGTTGAAGGTCTTAAACACAATTTGCTGAGTATTAGCCAATTATGTGATAATTGTTATCATGTAAATTTCCAACCCACCTTCTGAGAGATCATAGACTCCAAAACTAGAAAAATAATCTTTTCTGGAACAAGAAATAAAAATCTTTACTCAGTCTCACTTGAGAGTCTATCTGATCTCACTTGCCTCATATCTCATGATCATGGGAGATGGCTTTGGCATAAAAGAGTTGGACACATTAACATGAGAACCATGAATCAACTTGCAAGTCAGTCTCTTATCAAAGGATTACCTAAGGTAAAATTTGACAAGGATATGAAATGCGATTCCTACATTAAAAGCAAGCACAGCAAATCAAGTTTCAAGTCCAAGACTCATGTCTCAACTACCAGGCCACTTGAGATCCTTCACATTGACCTATTTGGACCAACTAAGATTGCAAGTCTCAATGGTAAAAAATATGGTTTTGTCATTGTGCATGATTTCTCAAGATTCACTTGGGTTCTGTTCCTATCTCAGAAAGATGAATCCTATGATTCTTTCAAAACCTTTTGCAAAAGAATTCAATCTGAGAAAGGGTATGGAATTGGATCTGCTAGTGGTGACCATGGAGGAGAATTTGAAATGCCAAGTTTAAGAAATTTTTTGATAAAAATGGCATCTCTCATAACTTCTCTTGCCCAAGGACTCCTCAACAGAATGGAGTAGTTGAGAGAAAGAATAGGACTCTTCAAGAAATGGCAAGAACTTTGTTATGTGACTCTGGAATTGAGAAGTACTTTTGGGCAGAAGCTGTCAACACATCCTGTTATATTATAAACAACGTCACTATAAGAAAATCTTGAACAAAAATCCATATGAGCTATGGAAAGGTAGAAAGCCTTCAATCTCATATTTTCATGTTTTCAGATGTGATTGCTATGTTTTAAATACTAAAGATCAGCTGGGAAAATTTGACACTAAATCTGATAAGGGAATTTTACTGGGATATTCACTAACATCTAAAGCTTATAGAGTATATAATCTGAGAACCAAAACTACTAAAGAATCTGTGCATGTAGTGTTCAATGAGATACAGGGAAACTCTCAGAAAAAGGTTGATGAGGAAATTGAAGAAATGATGAGAGAGCTAAAGATCTCAACTCAAGAAACTGAGGAAAGATTTTCACCTGAGCAAAAGATAGTGAGATCACCCCAATCTGAGCACAGAAGGGATGTTCAATCTGAAGGATTATCTTACAGAAGCAGCCACTCTGGGACATCTCATGCCTTCCAAGAAGAAAATAAATCAGATGATCAAACTAGAACTCAAGAAACAAGACAAGAAAATGTTGTGGTCCAGAATGAGCATGCATCTCAACTTCCCAGAAGCTGGAGATTAGTGAGATCTCATCCAAGAGATCAGATAATTGGAGAAACCTCAGATAGAGTTAGAACCAGATCTTCTTTCAGAGATGCAGAGAATCTGGTGGTTCTTCTATCTGAGATAGAGCCAAAAGACATACATGAAGCCTTAAATGATGAATCCTGGATCAAAGCTATGGAAGAAGAATTAAACCAGTTTGAGAAGAGCAAAGTCTGGAGTCTGGTTCCTCCACCATCTCATCAATCCACAATGTGAACCAGATGGGTATTCAGAAATAAGCTGAATGAGAAGGGCCAAGTCATGAGGAATAAAGCCAGATTGGTAGCACAAGGGTTCAATCAACAAGAAGAAATAGATTATGATGAGACCTTTGCACCTGTGGCAAGACTTGAGGCTATAAGAATCTTGTTGGCATTTGCTGCATTCAAAGACTTCAAATTATACCAGATGGATGTAAAAAGTGCTTTCCTAAATGGAATCATAGAAGAAGAAGTCTATGTGAGATAGCCTCCTGGATTTGAAGATCCTAATCATCCAGAATATGTGCTCAGACTCTCCAAGGCTCGGTATGGTCTCAAGCAAGCTCCAAGAGCTTGGTATGACAGGTTGAGTACCTTTTAATTAAAAATGGTTTTACCAGGGGTAAGATTGATACTACTTTATTCAAAAGGGAAATTAACAAAGACTTATTAATTGTTCAAATTTATGTTGATGATATCATTTTTTGTTCAACTAATAAGTCTCTATGCCAAGAATTCTCAAGTCTCATGCAGGGAGAATTTGAGATGAGTATGATGGGTGAGCTGAGATTCTTCTTAGGGCTACAAATTAAACAACTGACTGATGGGATCTTCATCAGTCAAGAGAAATACACAAGAGACCTACTCAACAAGTTCAAAATGAGTGAGGCCAGACCAATGAAAACCCCTATGCACCCCTCAACTCAGATTGACCAAGATGAAGCTGGGAAAGCTGTCTCAGACAAGCTTTACAGAGGAATGATTGGTTCCCTTATGTATCTAACAGCCAGTAGACCATATATTCAGTTTGTTGTGGGAATATGTGCAAGGTACCAATCTAATCCTAAAGAATCTCATCTCACTGCTGTTAAAAGAATATTTAGGTATTTAATTGGAACTACTAATCTTGGCCTATGGTATGAGAAAGGAAAAAGTTTTGATCTCATAGGATACAGTGATGCTGATTTTGTTGGTGACAAAATGGATAGAAAAAGCATCAGTGGATCTTGTCAATTCTTAGGAAAAAGTCTTATCTCCTGGTCTTGCAAGAAACAAAATACTATTGCCTTATCCACTACAGAAGTTGAGTATGTCTCAGCTGCTGCATGTTGTACTCAAGTACTATGGATCAAATCTCAATTACAAGATTATGCAGTCAGGTATTCTAAAATTCCCATTTACTGTGATAACACTAGTGCCATAAATCTTGCAAAGAATCCTGTTCACCATTCTAGGTCTAAGCATATTGATATCAAACATCACTTTATAAGAGATCATGTGCAAAAAGGAAACATTGAATTAATCTTTGAAGATACCAAGAGTCAGCTAGCTGACATCTTCACAAAACCCTTAGTGGAAGATAGATTTATTAAAAATTTAAAATTGTTAAATGTTTGTAGTCTTGATAAAAAATAATCAATTAAGTTCAACTCAGTACTGAGCTATATGCTCAGAGTCTTGATAGAAACAAGACTCAGGGGTCATCTGTGAAGAGACAAAGTCTCAGACGCATCTTCTATCAGACGCGTCTCATGACTCGTCTCAACTCACGTCTGAAGAAATTACTGAGACGTTACTGAACGTTGCTGAGTGAAAGAAAGAGCCGTTAGTCAACGGCTAGTAACTGCCCACTGCTTGGCAAACTAGCCGTTATGCTATAAAAAGGAGTGCCAACTGCCCTCAACTGCCATAATAACTCCCCACTACACGCAGTTATTTTCCTTTTCTCTCTTCATCAGCTCTCTCTCTATTTAAGGCCCATCTCTAACCCATAACTTACTTTTCTCTCCTCTGCAAATGCGCATAAAAGTCACTGGCCTTAAGTTACCTTACTCAAACAAATCTTCATTATCATCATCTCCAGAAGCAAAGATGTCTTCTGGATAAGAAGAAGGATCAAAATCTCAGAGCATCCATTCAAGCCAAGAAACCCTAAGTCGTTCTCCATCTCCACAGCCAAGTACAGAAACAGAACCTTCCCAATCCTCCCAACCTACCCAACCTTCTCCATCTTCCAAGTTCACATCTTCCAAAAAGAGCACCCTTTTGCCTCCTAGGATGAAATCCCAAAGGATTGCTTCCCAAGTCACCCAAACTGCACCTCCTAAATCCCCTGTTCACATAGACCTAACTCAACCAGGATCCTCAAGGAAAGGGAAAGAAACGGTTGTAGAAGGGAAGAAGCTTTCGTTCCAATCTGATCTCTTCTCCAATGCTGAAATAGAAGATAAGTTCACTAAAAGGTTCGTGGATAAGAAGATCATAATAGGAAGAGTGATCTCTTTTCAAGAGCTAAGAGATGAAGGATGGGACATTGGCCCCTATCTGGAAAAGCAAGGATGAAAGAAATACTTGGGCATGACTGAGTCAGTCTTTCCAAAGATGACTAGTGCATTCTATGCAGCATGCTTCAAGGCTAAGGGATCATCTCAAGGTCAGCCACACATCATATCTGACATTAAAGGAGTCCACATAGAACTGACAGAGGAAACTCTTGGTGCCATCATCCAAGCACTTGTGGCTGGGAATAGGCTGTACAATGAAGAACACTGGTGGAATGCAATTGGGATCCCATCAGCCAATGTAGGCACCTCCCTCTTCAAAGGTGGTCTCATTACAGATGTTGCTTCGTCTCTGAACCTCTTTGGAAAATTTCTGTTCCATCTGGTTGTCAAGTGAATCATGCCAAGGGCTGGCACTTTCAACAAAGTTTATCATCAAGACTTGATGGTGATGTACCACCTCAAGCAAGGGATTCCTCTGAACCTCCCATTTCTCATTCTCAGACACATGGAGCACGCATTCCACAACTCTAAAATTAACGCATCTCTTCCTTTTGGAATGCTCACTACCAGAATCATGAGGCATTTTAAAGTTGATTTCAGCGGCTGTGATAAGTCTGACGAGAGACCAGGCTATTTTGGAAAAACAAATCTGAAGTCTCTTGGGTTAATTGGTAAGAACATCCCTTCTCCTACTTTTCCTTTAAATGATCCTCCTCCTCCTGTTCCCACAACCACACAGGCCTCCCCCTCATCTAAAGTGTCTGAAGCCAAAAAGAAAAAGAAGAATAAAGTCTCAAAGGAAGCTATTGAGGGATCTTAAGAAGGTTCAGAGATCCTTGTTAAAGAAAAGAAGAGAAAAACACAGCCCTTTGCTTCAACAGAGGTTGAGCTAAAGAAAAAGAAGTCAAATATTGATCTCATTGCCCTAGCTCATACTGAACCAGCTCCTGTTACTGTTGAGAAACCCAATGAGCAAGGAGTAGAAGAAGAAATTATGGCTGATAAGGAACCTACACTTGAGATGGAACCTGAGATGGAACAAGAGACTGAGCACCACTCACCACTGCAACAATCACCTCCTCAATCTCCTCCACCCTGAGATAACTTCCCAGGATATCTCACCTATCAGCAAGATAGTTGTTGAGACCTTGGTAGAATTGGAAAAGGAAACCACAACCTTCAGTCAAGAAATTCCATATGAGACGCGGCAAACTGAGCAAGAAACTAAAGAAGCAATTCCTACCAAACAAGAAACTCCTGTGAGGTATGAGCCAACTCACTCTCATCCATCCTCTTCCCTACCCCTGGAAAATTCTTTGTGGAATCCATCCTTTTCAACTCACCACAACCAAAATATGATCAATCTGCACCTCTCACTGGCAGACCCGAGCCAGTTGAGGCACCCTCATCTGAACCCTCCATTCCTACTCATCTGTAAAATTCAATCAATACTTTTCTGAACCAGTTACAAGAGGAACAACAGCAACAACATCAGAGCCTCCAAACCAGAATTGAGCAGAATCAGAAGAAAATCCTCAAGAAGCTTAAGCATCAGAAGAAGAGGCAAGTGGCAATACTTGAAGGGTTGGATACTGCGCTTCAAGCAATGAGAGCTTCAAATGACTTCAACAGAAAGATGCATCTGCACTTGTCCAACCTACCACCTCTTCCAGAAATCCCAAAGACTGTAGCACGTCCTTCTGGATCAACCTCAGACTCATCCTCCTCTCCTTCATCCTAGCTATGCTAGTTCTTTATTTTGATAATGTCAAAAGGGGGAGTTGGTTAGATATCTAGGTATCTGATGAGAGCCTTGTTTAAGGTTTATGAAAACTGAGTTTTTGTGAGGATATGTTCAGTAATGTTTGGTTGACAGTTAAAGATGTCATTGGCATCTTTTCATAGTTTTTCGTTGAGATGCAGTGGCATCTTTAGTTTTGTAATCCTCATATTTCAATGATTAATGAAAAATGACTCTCAGATGTTTTTTCCAGCATATCTCTGTTTGAATTTACTTAACTATCTGTGTGATGATTTAATTAGATCAAACATTAAAACTTAAAATAGAAAATCAGTCTATATCTCAAGGGGAGCTCTTTCCCTTAATTATTTCTGTTACAAAAAGATTGCACATCTCAGGGAGAGCTCAACTTAGATTTGTATCCTATTCATTTCTATCTCATCAGATATTTAAACTTGTAGTTTGCCATCATCAAAAAAGTGGGAGATTATTGAGACAAGCTCACCTCCAAGAAGTTTTTAATATGACAAACTGACTAAGTTTAAATATATATACATGAGATGCATCTTGTGTTACTAATTGTGTGCTCAAGTGTGGCAGAGACTTTCTGTATCTAGTTACTGCAAGAATACATGAAGTCAGAAAGGATCTTTAGACCACTTAAGATAAACAAAGTCATGAGTAAGAGAGACACAAAATCAGAAGCCATAAAAGTTCTACAACAGTTGTGTGTCTCAACGATCAGATGCAAGATCAAGAAATCAACTTTATATTAATCACAAGTCTTGATCCAGAACCAAGTAGAAGGTGAACTGAACTCATCACTAAGAGACATTCCAAAAGTTTGAGATACAAGCACAACTAAAGATGCAAGCCCATGTTCAAATGTCATCTCATTAGCATGAAGAGATCTCAGCAAAAACAAACAGAAGCAATAAATAAGAATAGACTCAAGTTCAGCTTGAGATGCAAGCCATGAACAGATGCTAGTTCAGCTTGAGATGCATCAACAGCTTAAGACGTCATCTCAAGGTCAGACGCAGTAATATGAGATCTTGTCATAGATGCAAGAAAATTATAACAGACTCTGGACAGAAGCAAAACTGCATGTTCAATGACAGAAGATAGCAAGTGAAGTCAGCATAAAGTCAAACAAGGACACAAGGACACTGACACAGTGACTTAGCCTGAAAAAGTTGTTGTACACCTACTTGGAAAGCCTATCTTTCTGCTGTGTATCTCAACAGCTAGAAATGACCATATAACGACTAGTTTTCTAACTAAAGATACAGAAGGGACAAGATCAATCAGTTAGTGTGAGAGAGACTGCCTGCTTTACTGAACAATCATCAAGCATCTTATCACATCTCAACTGACATCTCAAGTGGACATCTCAACTGTCTATTGAATAGACTCATGTCATCTTGAGATTAACATCTGTCTCTTTTCATCTCTCATCTGTATATCACTCTCATATTGTATTTCAAGTAGAGAGATTACCTAGCTTACCCATCTTCATATTCGTACAGTGTATGTCTATAAGCTAGACTTATCATACCCTTTCACTGTAACATGTCTCATCTAAGATAGGAAGGTTCCTAGTCTTAGAGTGAGGTGTTGGCGTCCTGAAGAGGCTGTGAGATTACTTGTGGCTCAGCTAAGATAGGAGTGCCTAGGCTTAGTGTGAGTGAGACGTCCTGAAGAGGCTATAAGAATACTTGTATTGACGGGTTTGTCAATAGCTGAAAATCGCACGTGTTGTGAGGACTGGACGTAGCCCAAGGAGTGGGTGAACCAGGATAAGATCTCTGCCCCCTGTCTCTTACTTTGTCTTTACTGAGCTTATCTTGAAATAACTAAAGTAACAAGGTAACAATAGTAATAACTGAACTAACATTCAGGATAAGGTTTTGAGTTGATCTAGGCATAGAGATCATTACTAAAATTGCATTAAGATATATCCTGTCTTAACAAGAGACTCCAAGTCAACTGACTGGAGAGCACATCTCAACAATCACTTTTAGTGTGGAATTTGCAGGAACAGATTTGAGAAGTCTCTATTCAACGCCCCCTTCTAGAGACCTCCAGCCAACTTCAGAACTTGCCTGCCAAAACTGGGAAGCACGATATGGAGGAGGGTTTCTACCTTTTGACCTATTGGTGTTTGGAAGAAGATGTTAGCCTCTTACTAAATCTTCTCAACTTTTGGAAATCCCCCGAGTTCTGTTGGCTATTCTTAATTGTTGTATCCTTCCGAAATGAAGTGATAATATCAAAGAACATGAAAGGATTGTGTTGGGTCATTTGTTAAGAAAGAAAAAGATCAACTTATCGTGGGTCCTTCTCTATCAAATGATTTTCAAAAAAGAACTTGATGTGGCTAATCTCTTCACCCATAATACCTTAATTACGAAAATTCTAATTCACAAGGGCTTTCCAATGGGTGGACTTCTTAATCAAGCTCCTCCTTCCTTCTTCACTCCTGCTGACTATGAAAGAATGAAGAATATAATTCCTGAGGAGACTGAGGAAAAAGGAGATGTAGCCGAGACTGCTGAAAACCCTCTGGCATTAACCATGGTCAAAAGAAGAAAAACCAGTCTCTCGTCCCCTTGGTGCTCATGGGAGAATAAGGGAAGTGGTAAAGGCTTATAATCTGAGAAGGTTGCATGCTCGTGTCGATCGGATAGCAAAGAAGCTGAAGAAAACTCGAAAGGAGTTACTGAAGCTGAAGGCAGAGAGGGATGATGCCAATGCTGCTGAGACTAAGCCTGCTGATAGCCATTAACTTTTAAATAAGCCATATCACAGTTCTTATCTTTTCATACTTGTTTTTTTAAAATTTTCTAAATGAACATTACAAACTTCTCCAATAATCTCTCTTTCTATGATTCTATCTATGCTAATTACTACTGCCTATTTCCTGATCTTACTAAACTTATCTATTGGTTGCTTGAATTTATTACTCTCATACTTAGTCAAAAATTGCTTAGTCATACTATCATACTTAGCATACTCAGTTGTATGAACCCTTTTAAATAATGACAAAGGGGGAGAAGAAATATACATAACAAAAATCTGAAATAATCTGAATGAGGGGGAGAATAACTTCTCACAAGTCCTTGATAGTGTCGGGTTCAGGGGGAGTTTAAAACTCAACCAAGCATCTGAATGAGGGGGAGAATAACTTCTCTTAAAAATTTCCATTAACATTTTCTTTTTTTTAACCTCTTCAGATATTTGTTGTTCATATCAAATTTTCCATCATTAAAAAGGGGGAGATTGTTGAGTCTCAATATAAATTAATTATGCAATTTAACTCAAGACTCATTTCCCATGGTTTTAATGTTTAACAAATTTGATTCCAAAAGAAACAGATGCTACTGAGAAAGGCAGTTTATTTTTGTTGTTTCAGGAACTCAGAAAAGAATATCTTCAAGCTAAAACATCTACATAATAGGATTGATCTACTCGCGGAAGTATTGAAGTAATTATATAAAGATTGATCAACCTGCTGAAACGCATAAGCTTCAGGAGTATGTGGACCTGTTGAGAGCAACTTGAGCAAGTGAAGCACTCTCCGAAGAGTATGAGCTCAAGAATAAATCAACCTTCTGAAGAGGTGCAACATCCAAGTTGCTAGGAAGACTTTCTGAAAGATGCTCAATGAAATCACTAACAAAGTCAGAAGACCCTCTGCACTATAGAATTAAAGGTCTCTAAACATCTTCTGCAAAGCGTACGTAATAAGGAAGTCTACAAAGTTCTCTCTACGCCTACAGAAAAGGAGTACATGAAAAAAAAAACTTTTATGCCTGTTGTGTGTCAGAACAGTACAGTTTCTGTACACCTACTTTGCTCAAGATAAAGGCTATCAAAGAGATACTTACTTATTCCTAAATGACTACCTTCTCAACGGCTATTTTACTGGATGTTATAAATAGCTTCTCACAAGTCCTTGATAGTGTCGGCAAAATTCTGAAAAAATCATATATTGAAGCTGTGGGCCGACAAAAAGAAAGCAAGTGATACATATAAGAATCAAGAAATCAGTGATAGAAGAGAAGAGCTCTTTAAAAAGGAAGAAAATAAGAAAAAGAGAAGAGTTTAGCCTGAAGAGTGAAAGAAGCCAAGTCAAAAGAATCATTTAGCCTAGAACACTACATTGTTTCTCTATCTAGCCTTGTACTTAGAATTTATCTTGTATATTCTGAGTTGTACTCAGTTATCCCCTGGTATAAGAAGAACCAGAGCTTAAGTTTATCAGAAACTTAACCTATTCATTATTGTAAACACTATTAAGTGTCTGAGAGCCTGGAGAGGCTTGGTGGAACAAAGAATACTCGGTGTTGAGCCTGGAGAGGCTAGGTGTGCAAAGAATACTCGGAGTTAAGCCTAGAGAGGCTGGGGCAAAAGAATACTTCTTGAGCCTGGAGAGGCTAGTGTAGGGACCACAGGACACACTAAAAGGGGGGTTGAATAGTGTTTTAAAATTTTAAGCTAATTTTAGAAACCCTTTTGAACATCAAATAAATTTTGGCAAGTTATTGTGGAAAACTTATTTAAAAATTATCAGAGTTATGCGGAAGTTATGAAAATACATTTTTCAGAAACTTGTTGACTTGATAAAACAATTAAGTGTTCTAAGAACACTTCAGACGGTTCAATAAAACATTTCTCAAAACTTTGTTTAAACCAGTTTAAATAACAACTTCAAAATATAAAACAAGTTGTTTAAAAAATGTTTTTCGTTATCATCTTATTGTTTTAGTTACTTGCTGAAAAACTGAGTTAATAGAGAACTTGCTGAACCACTTCAGAAGGTTCAGTAAATACTCGTTTGGAAACAATTTTGCTTAATAGATTAAGGTTTGTTGTGCAAAATATAAATTTACTTTTCAGACCCCTTCCTTGGTTAGTAATGAATTTTTGGCTTCAATCTCAAGAAGGGGGGTTGAATTGTGATTGATTAGGAAACTCTGCAATTTCTTTGTATACTTTTTCTACTCAAGGGTTTGCCTTGGCTTAGTATAAAGAAATAAACTTTCAGAAGGTAAAGGTTAGCTTATTTCAATTTTATAGAAGATATATATCTAGTTAAGTGATATGCAATAACAGATAATAGTAAAGAGAGAGTAAAGAAGATGACACACAGAAATTTATACTGGTTCACCTCTTCCAACCTGAGGCTACGTCCAGTCCCTACGCCTGTAGGAATTTCTCACTCTTTTCAACAAATTACAATCTTCTTGGGTAACCTTACCACTAGTATTCTTTACCTGCCTCTTTAGGCTAACAACAACCTAACCAACTCAGTTTTCCAACTGAATTCCAATTACAGAACCTTCTGCAGAAGATTCACTATCCAGAATACTGCAAGTACCTTCTGCAGATTCTGTAGACCAACTGAGATCACCAAATCTCAGTAAACCTCACTGGAATACCTTTCCCTTTCTACTCAGAAGAAGGATATGCACATGCACACCTCTCTAGAGACTTTTACAATGAATATGAGAAATAATACAAACAAACAAGGCTCAAAACAATACAATACTTGCACAGCAGAAGCAAAATGATGAGCCAAGACCCTCTCCAAAGCTTTTCAGACCAGAAAGCACAATTATGAAGGAGAAAGAAATTTTCCAGAAGATAGAAGCAATGAAACAGCAGAATTATTAGTATCTTCTGGAGTGAGGTGAGTTCCAAGTGTGGAGGAACTCTCCTTTTATAGAGAGTTGGAGCAAAATAGTCGTTGGACATCCAGTTGGCTTCAGGAAATGTCCCTTTCTCTGCTGCAGCAAGTGCAGGCTTTACAGCTATCAGGTTTGACCAGCTTCTATCTTCTGCAAAGTATCTTCTGCAGGTTGTTTCTGGGCTATTTCTCAAGGTTTTTCTTCTGCAGACATGATGAAACTTTCCAGTATAGTATTTTCACTTATTCTTGAATCAACTTGCCCACTGGAATCATGAGAAAATGAGAAGAAGGAGATTAACATGAATTTAGCCTTATTTGCATCTTCTGCAGCAATACATTCCTTCTGCAGGGCTTCTGGAATTTCATTCTTCTTGAAGATATTTTTGATATTCATCATTTGCTTGATTGAGAATATTATTATGTTTATTATGCAGCTGTAGCCTTAGAAGATAAAGAATCCAATCTGTTCTTTGGTTTCTGACATGTTTTGTTCCTTCTGCAGAATTAGTAATCTCAGGTTCTTCTTTAGGACTGCCATCCATCTTCTGATAATCAATTTCATACCTCACAGAAAATGTTTTAAATATATCTTGATGCTTGACAGCCAGTGATGAGCTTTTCTTTTTCTTTTTCAAAGTGAATCTTCCTTCTAAAAGAATTTTATTATGTTTTCTTCTTTTAGAGAGTTGTTCTTATCTTCTGGAGGGTAGCATTAACTTTCTCATGATTTCTCAGTATGCATTATATCTCTTCTTCACAGATTTGTCATTCTTGTCAAATCTGAGACTTGTCTTCTCAAATAAGTGGCATTCATTTCTTTCTTTTGCTGCTCAATTGTACCTTCTGCAGATGCTTTCTTGTATCTTCTGAACATTCACTTGAACAAATTCATTAGTCCTTAAAGTTCAGAATTATTCCAAGTAAACCTTGATTGGTTTTCATTATTAAAATACTCTTTAAGTGATTCTTGGACCTTACAATCTCCCCCTTTTTGATGATGACAACCTATCTAGTTTTACATTGTAATAATTCTGAAAGACACTCCCCCTGAATGTATGCATGTAAATTTTTTGGGGAATAGATTGATCAATATTTTGACTTTTAATGTATGGTTCACAGTCTTTCTATTAAATGATCAAATTCAATGCACTCATTGCAGCAAAAGAAAGCATAAATGAATTGAGCACTTATTGCAACAAAAGAAAGCATAAATTAATTGAGCAACAGAAGATCATTTCATTAATTAATGACATTCAAGGATGTCATACAAAAAGTCAAACAGAATTTAAACCATGTCAATGTCAAACACAATGTCAAACATCCTACTACACTTACTACTTCTCCCCCTTTGTCATCTATCAAAAAGAAACTAATAAGCCTTAAGAGAAGTAGAATCATTAACTTCTTCTACTTGGAGGGTGAAGAATGATCAGAAGATGATGAGGTAGTTGGGGGAAGGATGTTCTGAGGTGGCTGGTACTGGTTGAAAGGCATTTGTGGTGCTTGAGGAGCTATAATAGGTAGGACAAATGTGTTGAACCAGAACTGGTGCTGTGTGAACCTTTCAATCATCTTATTAACTGAATTTCGCAGAATGTTGATGTTGGAAAGTTTCTTGATGTCTGCCTTTATTTTCCTCACTTGTCTCTCAAGTGCTTGGGAAGAAGAAGGTTCAGCTTTTGCAGTGGGGGCAACATCTTTAGGTTCTGCATCTTTAGGTCCAGCAACTTCTTCCTTCTGCAGAGGATCAGAAGGCATATCTTCCTTTTCAGCACTTAGTTGCTGGAGAAATGTTTCCATGGATGAGAGATGGGCAGACACAGCACGAATACTATCTTTGAAAGGAATAGCAGCAGGAATGGAAGAATCCAGAATTGGGGAAG
Source organism: Sesbania bispinosa (assembly GCA_026901365.1). Taxonomy (NCBI): domain Eukaryota; kingdom Viridiplantae; phylum Streptophyta; class Magnoliopsida; order Fabales; family Fabaceae; genus Sesbania; species Sesbania bispinosa. The sequence goes on from QLOH01000366.1 coordinate 59,766, forward strand.
CAAGGAATTGATTCACCAGATCAGTTCCAAAAGTTCCTGCAAAAGGACCTGATTTATTTTCTTCCTTCTGTACTGATTCCTTAGCAGCCCCTACTTCTGTAGCAGCTGCAGTAGCTATAGGAGATGGGAGTTGAATGGGAGGTTCAGACTGAGTGTTTGCAAGCATGGCCAAGGTATTGACAGCTAACCCCTCTGTAGAAGCTAGTGATGATTCCCTTTCTTCTTTTGCAGAATCACCTTCTCTAGAAGCAGGATGCAAAGGAGAAACATTTTCTTCTTCTTCAATAAATGATGGCTCTTCAAGGGGTTATGGAGGAGAGAGACACTCTTGAACATCCTTCTCAACTCCTGAAGAAGATGTCTTCTGTACTTTGCTAGGCTCTCCATCTCCAGAAGATGTTGTTGGACCCTTCCTTTTTCTGGAGAAGGTCTTTAGCACTTCCTTCTTCTTCTTGGTCCTTGATGGGTTTCTGGCAAGCGAACCACAAATCCAGCAGTATAATAGTAAGAAGAGTATCGTATCCACAGGGAACGGTCAATTTATATAGACTGTGATCTAATTATCAAGGAGAAACAATGGTTTAGAGTATATTGTTGCGGAATTGTAAATAACAGATTAATATCAATAGAATTAGAAAGGAAGAGTTAGAGACACTTTACTTGGATTAGGATTGGACTTCATATCATCACACCCTTTGTGCATGTAAAAACTATTTATTATTTTAGGTTTACTCTATAATATCCTAGACAAATTTTATTGCTAAGACCCCGAGTTACCAGCGGCCTCACACACTCAAAGATAATCCATGCGGGCTCTCCCAGGCGACAGACTTACCCTCGACTTATTTTGCTCTTTTTTAGTCAGTACGTAAAGGAACTTAGTTGATAAACGAGGCCTATAGTTGTAGACGCACCTTCTCTCAAGTACTGTCACTACCCTCACTCATCAGGATACGCCTATGTTCGAATCCTGGATTCACAATCAACTAACTCCTTGCTATCGGTTTATCAATACCAAGCCTAATGGTCGGATGCCCTTCATTATGGTACTCACACTACCCATCAATCATTAGTAAACACCCCTTTTCGGTTAATGGTTAACCGAGTATTCTTATTCAATCAGAGATTGAGTCTCTTTAGAAGCCACTCCCCCACTCTCAGTCCTAATCAAAACTAACCTAGTTAGTTGAGACTAGCCTATAACTCCAGGCGCAAGCGCGGGAATTAGGAATTAAGTACAGAATAAGATTACCAAAATTATAGACAGAGAGCACAGAAATAATAATATAGAGTTTACATACACTTGGGGATAGAATCAATTACATCCAATCCTAATGAAGAGTTAACTACACGAGGTAGCCATACAAACCACCGAAGATGTTGTCACCATCTTCAATCCTTGTGAAGCGCTCCTCCTCTCCTACTCTAAACTTAGCTTTGGTACATTATCACTGAAATATGGACTGGATTACAATGATCGTGCACACCGGGATTGGTGCAAGAGGTTCCTATTTATAGACAAAGGAAAGACACAGCAATTTGGGAAGAGATCTATCTAAAAACGGCAACAGGGACCAAATCAGCGTAACCTGCGCTCCAGGCTGCGCTACAGCGCAGGATGAGGCGCAACTTCCAGAGAGTCTACGCTTCACCTGCACTATAGCGCGGGGTGAAGCGCAGGTAGCGTCCTGCAGCTCCAACATAATCTTTTTAATCTTGATCTCTCCCCGAGACTGGTTTTAGCAGATTTTTCTTTCCTTATTTCCCTTTTCTTGATGATATCTTTGTATTTATTGAGCAATCTTTGATTTAATTGGGAAACTTGTTTGCAGAATCCTTGATTGATTGGCAGTGATCTCCTCATTAATGACTTCAAATCTTCTTTAAATCTTCATTAAATATCTTCAATCAATTTCAAATCTTGCAGACATCTCCCTCATTTAATGTTATCTATCCTTCAAATCAAATCTTTGCAATATCCTGCAAAAATCAGTAATATTTCCATCAAAATAGCATCAAATTCAAATATTAGATTAATAAATACAATTTATCTAATATTTAATAAAAAGGGATTAAATTGGGGTAAAATTATCATTTTATCCTTGATAAGTGGAATAAAAAGTGCTCTAATTTATCAACTAATTTTCACTTATCAAAATCCCCCCAACTTAACTTCTTGCTTGTCCTCAAGCAAGAGACCTCTTTGCAATAAAAAATCAATTCTATTCCCAGTGTATTCCTAATAATAAAAAAAAAATTCAAGGAACTATCCTTCAACTCTTTCCTAAGTAGCAGTCACTTTCCAAACATAAGAAAAACCCAGGATCAAGGGATGTTACCAATCATCAATCAGGATAGAAATACAAACATCAATTAAACTTTCTCAAAAACAGCAATTAAAGCAGTAAGTGATAAACCAAGGAAATCTCTCATTCTCACGGGTAAGTGTTTCCCTCAATCTTTGTCACCACTGTTGAACAACTACAATTGATAGTCGTTTCCAAAATCTGAACCTGCAAGCAGTTAATATGGATCAAAAGGTCTTTCTTAGGTTGTAATGAGGCTGGGCTATCAAGAAATCATGGTTTTTCTGGATATTCAAGGAACACTTTGAATAGAGAGCATCTTGTGATTGTGCTTGGGACTTCTCTCAATTCACTTGGTCATTCTTGAATGGTCACCCTTTTTTAGCTTCGCCTCATTGTTTGAAGAAATTCTCCCCCCAACTTATTCAATTCCACATTTTTGTGCAGTTTTTTTTAAGTACAAATAACATAGAAACTTTATTTGTGGGAGAGGATCCTTCTTTTGTGATTTCTTGTGCCTTCTCTTGAGTTTCTGTGACCAACCTCTTGTCCCATATTGTTGTGGTGCACCTTGCTCTCTATCCCAAGTTTTAAGGGACAAGTGATATTCAATGAATATGGTTAGGGTGCATCAAGGAAAACATTCAAGCTCAAATGGGCAATCAATAACTGGAAATATTAAATCAGGGTTGGCTTTTTGGCACTGAGCACAATATTATAATCACATAATATGCCTTTGTCACTTCCATATTTCTTCAAGCAAGCAAAAATTTAAAAACTCAAGCAATAACAGTTGACAAGCAGTGGTGAAAAGCTCTCAATATCAGTGTTTGGGCTCTCAGCTCACCGGTTATGGCTAAAATTCCTTGATAAAGCACTTAATGAATTTAATTAACTATCCTGATAGGTTCTCTTGAGAAGTACCCTAATCCTAATTAATTATGGAATTAATCACAAGACCCTATCATCTTACCTAATCTGGTTAGTTAAACTACTTAATTACAGAGAATTTGAAAAAGTTACCTTGATTCCTAATTTCCTAAGGTCCTAATTTAATAAAAATCCTAAAAATTTAAAAAATTTAATAGGAAAACACAAAAAATAACTGGATAAGTACTGCATAATATATAAGTATCGGTGAGAATTAGATACAGTACAAATCAAAAGAAAAGAAAAATAAGAAAATAAAAGAAAAATGAAAAGAAAAAGGAAAAGCACCAAATAGGAAAGAAATATCAGTCTTCGTGGTCCTGATCCATGTGAGCTGCTCCATCCTCAGCTCCGGTTGCTCCATTCCCCCTGGGAAAAGAGGCCTGTCCCCAGGCCACTGTAAATAGTCATGAAAGTATGCAGGGAGCATGGGGTCCACACCAGCCTGGTAATGAGTACTCTGAAAGTGAACAGCGGCTCGGTGGAGAGTGGACATCTGAGCCATCATGTGAGTGTTCTGGGCCTCAAGTCTCTGAGCCCAGACTGGAGCATCCTGGTCTGCTAGTGGTGGTGCTGCTGGCTGCCCTCCACCCTCTAACTTCTCAGGTGGGATGAAGTAGGCGTCAATGTATGCTCTGGTCATAAGTGGTAGGATGCGAACCCTGGGGTTCACCTCCACACCCCTAGATCTACAGAGAGAGGTGATTAGAGAGGGGAATCCGAGTCTGATCTTGGAGTTAGGGGTCCTGTTTGACACAGCAGATGCAAAGTATACTATCTTGCTAGTGATGACCCGCGAGATATCTACTGTGGCACCAGTAAGGATGCAATATATGAGGTGGGCCACTAGCATAATGATGTCAGAAACATGCCCAGTGGGATGTATGTTGGCCAGCGTCAATACTGTCCACATCCTAGTAATACTCCTCATGTCATGCCTGTGTATTTGGGCAGCCTCCCCCTGTGCATTCCTCTCAAAGGAACGCCCTGGTAAGCATAAGAGCTGAGCAGTCTCAAGGTCAATGGGTCATTACCCTGCAGCCCCACAGCAGTTGTCCTCTCGTGGAACTCGCACTCCACGAGGTCTCGATCCCCCTCAATGGGATGTCCTAGGTATGCGTTGATTGCATCGCAATCAAACCTGATAACTTGTCCTCGAACGTAGGACTCTCTCCTGTGGTTAACACTGTGCTCTCCTATAGCGTTGGCGTAGAACTCCCTCACAATATCTGGATCGAAATATATAGTCATCAGGGAGACTAAGGCGATCTCATCCTCTCCTATGGATCTCAGCAGCAAAGTCCTCATACTCGCCTTCCTCGAGCTAGACTGGCCTCTCCAGGATGAACTTGCAGCCAGATATGTCAGTATACGCTTCAAAGGACTTGAGGTCCCTGAAGCGGTGAGGGTCAAAATCAGGTGCCCTATTAAAAAGAAAGAAAACTATAAAAACATACCTGATATAAGCTCAGAAACTGAAAACGGGGTTGTATGAGTGAGAAAAAAGCAAAGCAAGGGTCAAGAATCTCAGAGAAAAAGCGAGGGAAAGAACGGAGGGAAGTTCGAAATGAACTCCCTCGTTCCAAATTCGAAATTTAAACAGTGTTCCCTGCGCTATAGCGCAGCGTGGAGCGCGCACTGCTTCAGAAGATGAAGCGTGCCGCTGCGCTTCACCCCGCGCTACAGCGCAGAGTGAAGCGCAAAATCCAGAGAGTTTGGATTTCCAGTTTAATTCTGCGCTTCACTTGCGCCGTAGCGCAGGCTGAAGCACAGATGTGCAGTATTCTCTCTGTTTCTGCTACTCCTAATTGATTCCATGCGTTCCTTTTAAATTTATATCCCCATTTTAACAATTTCCTAATTACACAGGTAAATCCTAAAAATGAAAAATTAACAAAAAGAAAAAAAAACTCACAAACACTGTGTTGCCTCCCAGGAAGCGCTTGTTTAACGTCTTTTAGCTCGACGCCTGGTTATGTAACCTTTTTATGGTGGCCTCAAGTGGAGGGTGATGTTTGACTCCATACCAGTTCTACCTTTGAGTTCCCATCCTCCATGCCAATTTGTGACTCTTCCCTCATTGTCACTATCTTCCTCAGTATCAGATGTTGATCTCTTTTTTCTTTTAAAGTGGAATTCCCAAGTTGACTCTGGATGCTTTACCATCATCCTAGGCTTCCTCAGAAATCCGGAGCCTGGCAGCTTTGAAGAGTTTTTGGAAATAGCATCAGTTTGTTGTAACTTGGGTACACCCCTGTCAATATGAAACACAATGGTTTCATCCTTTGAGCTCAATTCATATTTCCCTCGATCAACATCAATGATCATTTTAGCATCCTTCATGAATGGTCTTCCTAAAATGTGGGGGACTTCAGTATCCTCCTCGTCTGTCTCTGCAATGTAGAAATCTACAACATATGCAAATTCATCTACTCTGATTTCAATATCCTCTACTATTCCATGTAGGCTTTGAGCAGATTTATTCGCAAGAAGCAATCTCACATTAGCAGGCTTGACCTTCACATTACTCAACTTGTTAAAATACGATAGCGGCATCAAATTGATGCTCGCTCCAAGATCTAATAAAGCATGAGTAGTAGGTAGATTACTAATAGAGATGGGAATAGTAAACTTACCTGGGTCAAGTGACTTACTTGTAACCAAGACCTTCTCTTCATGATGTTCTTCTTTTTGTGGGGCTGCTTTTTCTTCATCTTGATGAATAGCTTCCTCTTGAAGCAGTTGTTCTTCGAAGATGATTTCTTCTTCCTCATCAGGTTCCTCCTCCTCTGACTTGTTGCCATCAGTAGCAACCAAGTTGCATTGTTCCTTTGGATTAGTTTGGGTCATAGCTGAGAAGTGTTGCTGCATGTGCTCTGCCATCTCAGTAGCTAACTGACCCACTTGATTCTCTAGAGTCTTGATTGATGCCTCAGTGGTCTTCTTGAGTCCACTAAATCCTTGTACCAAGTCATCAATCTTACCTTCCAAAGAATTCAACTTATCATAAGTTGAAGGCTGCTGTAGGTACGGTGGTTGTCTTCCTCCATTCTGATTCCAACCAGAGTTGGTTTGGTTATTTCTCCAACCTTGACAGTAATGATTGTTGTTGTTGTTAGAGAAATTCCCTTGCCTTCCCTGGTTACCCATGTAGTTGACTTGCTCTGGCTGTGTTTCTTGTATAGTACATCGACCATTTTGATGGTCACCTCCACAGAAGTCGCAAATCAATGGTTGGGCTTGGACGGGTGGTGAGTAGACAGCTTTGAGTTGTTGAGGGAATGCCTTCAATGTCTCAGTGAGTGCTTCTATCTGACGTTTGATGATCTTGTTCTCTGCTAATAGAGCATCACTTTGATTGAGTTCGAGCATCCCTCTCTTTGATAATTGTGCAGGTTGTCTTCCACTTTGAGATTGTTGATCGTTCTGAGCAAAGTTGTTGATAATTTCTAGAGCTCGATCAACCTTCGCGGATAAGATTGTTCCTCCTGTTGCAGCATCTATAAATGACTTAGAGTCTGAACGCAGTCCCTTGCAGAACATGTTGAGTTGGGCTATGTCTTCATAGCCATGATTGGGACATTTGCACAGCAAAGATTTGAATCTCTCCCAGGCTTCACAAAGTGGCTCATCCATCCCTTGTCTGAATATGGAAATATCTGCCTTGGCTTCTATCTGCTTCCCTGGTGGGAAGAATCTTGTCAAGAATATTTCTTCAACCACACCCCAATTGGTTAGACTTTGATTTGGGTGTGACTGTAGCCATTCCTTAGCTTTACCTATCAAAGAGAAAGGAAACAAGCGTAAGTAGACAGATTCCAAATTACCTTCATTGAAACCCATAGTACCAATCAATTCATAAAAGTTAGAAAGATGAGTGTTTGGATTTTCATGGTCCAATCCAGCGAATTGATGTGCACTAATAAGGTTAAGATGTGCAGTCTTCAACTCCAAAGCGCTTGCATTTGGTGGTAATACAATGCTGGAGAAGTGACGTGGTCCTTGATGGGAGATGTAATCTCCTAGTGTCCTCCTTCTTGGAGCTTCCTCTTCGGCCATGTTTTTGGATTCTTCAACAAATAATCTCCTTCTTCTCCTCCTCGAGTTTCTACCTCTGTTCCTTCGAGACGTCCTTTCTATTTTCGATTCAAACTGTAATTGATTTGGAGACGCCTGACCTCTCAGAAGCATAAAAAAGAAACTTGAAAAAGGGTAAGTGTTGAATAGATTTTTGTTTTAAATATGGAAAAATAGTAAAATTCCTAAAAAAATAAATAGAATTCCTAAAAAAAAAGAAAAACAAATTCCTAAGATAAGTAAAAGAAAACTTGATAACTAGACCTCCAAGGTCTACACAAATTGGAAATCGTTCCCCGGCAACGGCGCCAAAAATACTTGACGGGTTTCTGGCAAGCGAACCACAAATCCAGCAGTATAATAGTAAGAAGAGTATGGTATCCACAGGGAACAGTCAATTTATATAGACTGTGATCTAATTATCAAGGAGAAACAATGGTTTAGAGTATATTGTTGCGGAATTGTAAATAACAGATTAATATCAATAGAATTAGAAAGGAAGAGTTAGAGACACTTTACTTGGATTAGGATTGGACTTCATATCATCACACCCTTTGTGCATGTAAAAACTATTTATTATTTTAGGTTTACTCTTTAATATCCTAGACAAACTTTATTGCTAAGACCCCGAGTTACCAGCGACCTCACACACTCAAAGATAATCCATGCGGGCTCTTCCAGGCGACAGACTTACCCTCAGCTTATTTTGCTCTTTTTTAGTCAGTTTGTAAAGGAACTTAGTTGATAAACGAGGCCTATAGCTGTAGATGCACCTTTGCTCAAGTACTGTCACTACCCTCACTCATCAGGATACGCCTATGTTCGAATCCTGGATTCACAATCAACTAATTCCTTGCTATCGGTTTATCAATACCAAACCTAATGGTCGGATGCCCTTCATTTTGGTACTTACACTACCCATCAATCATTAGTAAACACCCCTTTTCGGTTAGTGGTTAACCGAGTATTCTTATTCAATCAGAGAGTGAGTCTCTTTAGAAGCCACTCCCCCACTCTCAGTCCTAATCAAAACTAACCTAGTTAGTTGAGACTAGCCTATAACTCCAGGCGCAAGCGCGGGAATTAGGAATTAAATACAGAATAAGATTACCAATATTATAGACAGAGAGCACAGAAATAATAATATAGAGTTTACATACACTTGGGGATAGAATCAATTACATCCAATCCTAATGGAGAGTTAACTACACAAGGTATCCATACAAACCACCGAAGATGTTGTCACCATCTTCAATCCTTGTGAAGCACTCCTCCTCTCCTACTCTAAACTTAGCTTTGGTACATTATCACTGAAATATGGACTGGATTACAATGATCGTGCATGCTGGGATTGGTGAAAGAGGTTCCTATTTATAGACTAAGGAAATACACAGCAATTTGGGAAGAGACCTATCTAGAAATGGCAACAGGGACCAAATTAGCGTAACCTACGCTCCAGGTTGTGCTACAGCGCAGGATGAGGCGCAACTTCCAAAGAGTCTGCGCTTCACCTGCGCTATAGCGCGGGGTGAAACGCAGGTATCGTCCTGCAACTCCAACTTTCTCTTTTTAATCTTGATCTCTCCCCGAGACTGGTTTTAGCAGATTTTTCTTTCCTTATTTCCCTTTTCTTGATGATATCTTTGTATTTATTGAGCAATCTTTGATTTCATTGGGAAACTTGTCTGCGGAATCCTTGATTGATTGGCAGTGATCTCCTCATTAATGGCTTCAAATCTTCTTTAAATCTTCATTAAATATCTTCAATCAATCTCAAATCTTGCAGACATCTCCCTCATTTAATGTTATCTATCCTTCAAATCAAATCTTTGCAATATCCTGCAAAAATCAGCAATATTTCCATCAAAATAGCATCAAATTCAAATCGTAGATTAATAAATACAATTTATCTAATATTTAATAAAAAGGGATTAAATTGGGGTAAAATTATCATTTTATCCTTGATAAGTGGAATAAAAAGTGCTCTACTTTATCAACTAATTTTCACTTATCAGTCCTTAGAGCCTTTTCCTCTTCTGAAGCTTCTTCTTCTTCACTGCTGCTACTGGAGAATAGCTCAGAAGGTGTGGGGTGTACCATCTTCATTTTCTTAATGTTCTTTCTATTAAAGAAGGTGCAGCTATCTTCACATTCCTCATCCTCAAGAGGCACATTATACAGTCTGAAGATTTTGGTTAACAGCATACCATATGGTAGGCTAGCATAAGCTCTCTGTGGATTGGCTGAGTAAATAATGCTTCTAAGAAGCAGGTAGGATAGGGAAAGTGGTTTTCCAATCAGCAAATGATATAGAACCAGTAAGTCTTGGTCTGTAACCTTCTCAAGGGTTCCAGCTCTAGGAAGAATAGAGTAGCAGCACATTTTATGGAATAGCCTACAAATGGGGATTAGTTTACTTGAGACAAGAGGTAGATTAGGTTGGCTGAGGACTTTTCTGACTACTTCTTTTTTGGTTATGCTTGCAGAAGCATACCAAGTATCTTCATAAAGATGATTTTGACATGCAGGCAGATTGAGAACTTCTTCAATAATGCTTGGGGTGAGTATAATGGTTGATCCTTTGACATCAGCAACAAGTGAGTTCCCATCACTCTTATAATTGCTTGCAGAAGCATAGAAAGCTTTTGTAATTCTGGGATATATAGGTTCTTTAAAGACAAGAAAATCTCCCCATCCTTGCTTCTGAAGGAAGTAGTTAATATCCCATCCTCCTCTTCTTATTTCCCTCAACATGAAAACTCTGTCAGGGATAATACTTTTCCATTTCCATTTTTCAGAGAATGCCTTGAGCATCTCTGAATCCTCAAAAAGATCAAGATCACTATCCTTTGGATCCTCAGAAGGATCACTTTCCTTTCTGCTTCCTCCTTCTGAAGCATTTTTCTCATCTTCTGCATAAGCTTGAGAGCTGGATTTGTGAGTGGCAGTGGGAGAGGCAGGTTTAAGTGGAGAATCAATCCCAATGGGATTGTTTGGATCATTTCCAATGGTATGGAAAGAGGCCTTATTCCTTTCAGACCTTCTTACTCTAACAACAGGGATATCAGCAGAAGGAACATTTGAGGAGGAAGGAGCTGAGACAGGTTTGGTTTTGGTGATGGCTGGAGAAGGTTCAGTTGGTGCTGGTTCAGCTGATTCTGAAACAGTTTCTTCAACTGGTTCAGCAGGAGTTGATTCTTCCATAGGAGGTTCAGTTGACAATTGTTCAGCACGCAGGGGTTCAGAGTATGGGACTATCTCCATTCCAGTGATTTCAAATTGCTCTTGGTTTCCTTCATCTGAGAGAGGAGAGGAGGTAGAGGCATTCTTGCAGGCAGTTGATTTCATTCGCATTTTTTAGCAGAAAAATAGTGTGAAGGAAAGAGAATGCAGTTTCGTTTAGGAGTGCAGAAAGGGTTTGGAGAGGAAGAGACTGAGTTCCTCAGCTGAGATATAGCTCTTCTAACTAGTCGTTTGATAGGAGAGAGAACATGACAGTAGGAGAAAGGGAGACAGAATAGCGCGCATTTCTACATTTTGGTTGTTCCAAACGGTCAAAAATTTAATTGCCTAATTAGTGTAACTAACTTCCTTTTCGAATTGGAGGGACAAAAGGAACCTTTTTCATCTATTACACTTAGAGAGCTAAGCACCCAGCAGCTTATGTAGTGTCACTTTCACAGTTGACCTAGGAGAGAGAGTTTGAGAGGTTTTGACAGTGACCTTTCCTCGTATACACTTTCAGGATTTAGGAAAACTGTCATACTAGGTCAGACATGATTCAGACTTTGGGGGAGAGCATTCTTCTTCTTGAAACATAAGAAAAAAGTTCTGCAGATTTGTGCAGAAGGAATAATTCCTACCTAATACTGTTTCTTCTGCAGAAGATATAAATATCTTCTGTGTTCATGGCAGACTTAAAGTTCAATCAGAACAATCAATTTATTTAAAGGCATTCAATTTAATAATCTGCACATATTTAATTTTTCTCTAATAAACACAAACCTATCTTCTACAAGGGGTTTAGTGAAAATGTCAGCAACTTGAAGCTTGGTTTCTATGAATTTAAGTTCAATCTCATTTTTCTGAACATGATCCCTAATGAAATGATGCTTTATATCAATATGTTTAGACCTAGAATGTTGTATAGGATTCTTGGACAAGTTTATGGCACTTGTATTGTCACAAAATATAGGGATTTTTGTGTACCTTAAGCAATAGTCCTCCATTTGATGCTTTATCCATAACATTTGAGAACAGCAGCTTGCAGCAGATACATATTCTGCTTCTGCAGTAGATAAAGCTATGGTAGGTTGCTTTTTACAAGACCAAGAAACTAATGCTTCTCCAAGAAATTGACATCCACCACTTGTTCATTTTCTATCTAGTCTATCTCCAGCATAATCAGCATCACAGTATCTTGTCAAGTCAAATTTTGTACCTTTCTTGTACCAAAGACCAAGATCAGTGGTTCCAACAAGATATATGAGTATTCCTTTTACAGCAGCAACATGTGATTCTTTTGGAGAAGATTCAAATCTAGCACACAACCCTACAGAAAATAGAATGTCTGGTCTACTAGCAGTTAAATATAATAGAGATCCTATCATTCCCCTATACTCCTTCTCAGATACAGATTTTCCATGTTCATCCAAGTCTAGAACTATAGAAGGATGCATGGGAGTTCCCATGGATTTTGATCCTTCCATTTTGTATCTTCTGAGAAGATCCTTAATGTACTTTTCTTGGTATATGAAAATTCCAGATTCTTCTCGCTTTATTTGTAATCCAAGAAAGTATTTAAGTTCTCCCATAAGACTCATTTCAAATTCTCCTTTCATTAAATTAGAGAAATCTTGACATATTTTTGTATTTGTTGATCCAAAAATGATGTCATCCACATAAATTTGTATAATTAGTAGATCCTTCTTAATGATTTTCTTAAACAAGGTTGTGTCAATTTTACCTCTAGGGAATTCATTGTTAAGAAGGAAACTACTTAATCTTTCATACCAAGCTCTAGGAGCTTGTTTTAATCCATATAAAGCTTTTGTGAGTTTGAAAACATAACTTGGATGTTTTGGATTTTCAAAACCAGGGGGTTGGTGCACAAACACCTCCTCACTTATGTAACCATTTAAAAAAGCACTTTTAACATCCATTTGGTAAAGTTTAAAATTTTTGTATGTAGCAAAAGCAAGTAGGATTCTAATAGCTTCTAATCTAGCAACAGGTGCAAAAGTTTCATCAAAATCAATACCTTCCTGTTGATTGTATCCTTGAGCTACTAAACTTGCATTATTTCTGATCACTTTACCTTCTTCATCCATTTTGTTTCTAAAAACCCATTTAGTGCCAATAATGGGGTGATCTTCTGGAGAAGGTACTAGTGTCCACACTTTGTTCTTCTCAAATTGATCCAATTCTTCTTTCATTGCATCTATCCAAGATTCATCTTCTAATGCTTCATTTATGTTTCTTGGTTCAATTTGAGACAGGAGTGTTGAACTATTTCCATTATTTCTGAGTTGTGATCTAGTTCTGACTCCTTCTGCAGTGCTTCCAATGATTTGTTCATTGGGGATGATTGGTGATTAGCTTTCAGCTCTTAGGAATGCTCTCTTCAGCTTTATCAGTATCTTCTGCAGAACCTTCTGCAGGAGATCCCTGTTCTGCTGTATCTCCTGGAGAGCTTTTTCTGTCAGAAGATTGCTTCTGCAGTAGCTCACCTTCATCATCTGATTCTTTTCTATGTTTTTCTTGACAAGAGGGATTAGTATCATTGAAACAACATGCATGCTTTCCTCTATGGTTTGGTTCTTGATATTATAGATTCTATATGCTTTTGAAGTAGTGGAATATCCAAGAAAGATTCCTTTTTCAGATTTTGCATCAAACTTTTCAAGGTTTTCTTTATTTTTTAAGATGAAACAATCACATCCAAATACATGAAAATACCCAATGCTAGGTTTTCTTCCTTTCCATATTTCATATGGGGTTTTGTTCAAAATGCTTCTTATGGAAACCCTGTTAAGTATATAGCAGGCAGTTGATACAGCTTCAGCCCAAAAGTATTTTTGAATGCCACTATCACTTAACATGGTTCTAGCCATTTCTTGGAGGGTTCTATTTTTCCTTTCTACAACTCCATTTTGTTGTGGAGTCCTAGGACAGGAGAAGTTGTGTGAAATTCCATTTTCATCAAAGAAGTTTTTAAAAGAATGATTTTCAAATTCCCCGCCATGATCACTTCTTACAGAAGCTATCAATTGGCTACTTTCATTCCGTATCTTCTTGGAGAAGATTTTGAAAGCATCAAAGGATTCATCCTTAGTCGTAAGAAATAAAACCCAAGTGAATCTAGAGTAGTCATCTACAATAACAAGTCCATATTTCTTTCCTCCTAGACTTGGTGTTTTAGAAGGTCAAAACAGATCTATATGCAACAATTCCAATATTCTTTTAGTAGTGATAACATTTTTAGGATGAAAACTTGATTGTGTATGTTTTCCTTTTACACATGCATCACACATTCTATCCTTTTCAAATTTGATTTTTGGAAATCCTCTGACTAGATCTAGCCTAGACAATTTGGAAATGCTTTTCATGTTTAGATGACCTACTTTCCTATGCCATGTCCATTTGTCATTTTCAAAAGAAGCAAAACATGTACGATCAGATAGTTCTTCTAGACATATGCTATATAGGTTTTTGCTTCTAAGACCAAAAAATAGGACCTTCTTTGTAGATGCTTCTCTAATTTCACAAAATGTTGGTTGAAACATAACTTCATAGTTACTGTCACATAGTTGACTTATGCTAATAAGATTATGTTTTAACCCTTTCACATAATATACATTATTAATTTTGGCAGAATTTTTCATACCTATCTTTCCAATACCTTTGATGTGAGCTTTGTTGTTGTCTCCAAAGGTAACTGTTCCACCTTTCATTCTGTGGAGAAGTATGAATTTGCTCTTGTCTCCAGTCATATGTCTTGAGCAGCCACTGTCCAAGAACCATAGCTATTTCTTCTTGAGGGATCCTTTTTTTTCCTACATTAGAATAGAGCAAAGATTTAGGTACCCAAATGCTTTTGGGTCCTGAAGGGTTAGATACCTTTCTTCTCCAGCTCCCTTTTCTTTTGTAAAAAATTTGAGCAATGTGTCCAATTTTCTTACACCAAGAACATTTAGGAGGTTGCCTTTTAGCAGGAATGAAAACAGTTTTCTTGATTTTTTATGTTCCTACTTCATGAAATCCCAATCCTCTTTTATCAGTAGTTTCTCTACCACTTCCTATTAATTTATTTAGATTGTGTGTACTACTAAAAAATTTACTTAAATCCATTTGTAATTCATCAACCTTTTCCTGCAGAAGATGGTTTTCCTTCTGCAGTACTGCAGAATTTGTATCCTCTGCAGAATTCTCTTTTATAATTCTAACTTGTTCTGACAGCTTAAAGTGTGACTATTGAAGATATTGGTTGGTTTTACTTAGTCTATCATTATCTTCTTTTAATTTTTCAGTTTCCTCTTTAGTTTTGACTAGTTGTTCTTTTAGAAGTGCACATTTTTGTGCAAGTGTGTGGGAATCAGATAGTAGATTTTCAAATGCATCTTCTAGCTCTTTGTATGCAGTAAGAGTATAAGTGATTACCTCATTTTCTTCATCATCACTTCCAGCCATGAGACATAAGTTTGCTTCTTCTTCTCCAGAATCTTCTTCTTCTGAAGAGTTGTCTGAGTCATCCCATGTTGCCATCATAGCCTTCTTCTTCTAGTAGGTATTTGAATCTCTCTTCAGCTGTGGACATTCTGATTTGAAGTGTCCTGGTTTGTTGCATTCAAAACAGATTACTTGTGCCTTTGAGTTTTCAGCTTTCTGTCCTTCCTTCTTGAAGTTGAAGCTTTTCCTTCATCTGCCTTTTCTTCTTATTAGCTTCTGGGTTTTTCTTGAGATGAAGGCAAGTTCATCATCCTTTTCTGATGATGTTTCATCTTCTTTAGAAGCATCAGCTTCTGTAGGAGTCAAGTTGTTTCTTCTGGAAGTGCTTGCTTTTAGAGCAATGGACTTTCCTTTTCTTGGTAATTCATCCATGAGTTCTTGTTCATGAACTTTCAGTGAGCCAAGCAATTCATCTAGCTTTAGAACAGCAAGATCTTTAGCTTCTTGAATTGTTGTTACCTTAGGTCTCCATATTTTTGGAAGACTTCTAAGGATTTTTCTCACTTGCTCTTGGTTTGAGTAGCTTTTTCCAAGTGATTTTAAGTCATTAATAATGACAATGAATCTACTGAATATTTCATCAATAGATTCATGTTCAACCATGCTGAACATTTCATATTGATGAATCAATATGTTGATTTTTTATTCTTTAACCTGATTTGTTCCCTCATGGGCTATTTTGAGCGTATCCCATATTTCTTTAGTTGTTGAGCATCCAGCAACCTTATCATATTCTCCCCTGCTCAGTGCACAGAGAAGGAAGAATTTGGCTTTGGAGTTCAAAAGATACTTCTGCTTATCTTCTGAGGTCCAATCTTCTCTAGCTTTTGGTTGAGGATCTTCTTCTTGCACTTCTGATTCTCCTTCTTTAGGAGGAGTAAGAAATCTTGTTCTTCTTATCTTAGGAATGAAATTTCCTTTTTCAACGACATCCCAAAGATCAATGTCTTGGGATTCTAGGAACAATTTCATTATGTCCTTCCAATAGTAGTAGTCCTTTCCATCAAATGCTGGTGGTCTATTTGTGGATGAACCTTCTGGTATGAACATTGCAGCTCCATGATTAGCCATTTCCCTTGATCTTTTCCTCTCTTACTGTTAAGTAAGTTCAACCCTAGAGGCAAGCTCTAATACCAATTGAAGTTTTGGCTTCAATCACAAGAAGGGGGGTTGAATTGTGATTGATTAGGAAACTCTGCAATTTCTTTGTATACTTTTCTGCTCAAGGGTTTGCCTTGGCTTAGTATAAAGAAATAAACTTTTAGAAGGTAATGGTTAGCTTATTTCAATTTTATAGAAGATATATATCTAGTTAAGTGATATGCAATAACAGATAATAGTAAAGAGAGAGTAAAGAAGATGACACACAGAAATTTATACTGGTTCACCTCTTCCATCCTGAGGCTACGTCCAGTCCCTACACCTGTAGGATTTTCTTAATCTTTTCAACAAATTACAATCTTCTTGGGTAACCTTACCACTAGTATTCTTTACCTGCCTCTTCAGGCTAACAACAACCTAACCAACTCAGTTTTCCAACTAAATACCAACTGCAGAACCTTCTGCAAAAGATTCACTACCTAGAATACTGCAAGTACCTTCTTCAGATTCTGTAGACCAACTGAGATCACCAAATCTCAGTAAACCTCACTAGAATACCTTTCCCTTTCTGCTCAGAAGAAGGATATGCACCTGCACACCTCTCTAGAGACTTTTACAATGAATATAAGAAAGAATACAAACAAACAAGGCTTAAAACAATACAATACTTGCACAGCAGAAGCAAAATGATGAGCCAATACCCTCTCCAAAGCTTTTCAGACCAGAAAGCACAATTATGAAGGAGAGAGAAATTTTCCAGAAGATAGAAGCAATGAAATAGTGGAATCATTAGTATCTTCTGGGGTGAGGTCAGTTCCAAGTATGGAGGAACTCTCTTTTTATAGAGAGCTGGATCAAAATAGTCGTTGGACATCCAGCTGGCTTCAGGAAATGTCCCTTTCTCTGCTGCAGCAAGTGCAGGCTTTACAGTTGTCAAGTTTGACCAACTTCTATCTTCTGCAAAGTATCTTCTACAGGTTGTTTCTAGGATATTTCTCAAGGTTTTTCTTCTGCAGACATGATGAAACTTTCCAGTATAGTATTTTCACTTATTCTTGAGTCAACTTGCCCACTGGAATCATGAGAAAATGAGAAGAAGGAGATTAACATGAATTTAGCCTTATTTGCATCTTCTCAGCAATACATTCCTTTTTCAGGGCTTCTGGAATTTCATTCTTCTTGCAGATATTTTTTATATTCATCATTTGCTTGATTGAGAATATTTTTATGTTTATTAAGCAGCTGTAACCTTAGAAGATAAAGAATCCAATATGTTCTTTGGTTTCTGACATGTTTTGTTCCTTCTACAGAATTAGTAATCTCAGGTTCTTCTTTAGGACTGCCATCCATCTTCTGATAATCAATTTCATACCTCACAGAAAATGTTTTAAATATATCTTGATGCTTGACAGCTAGTGATGAGCTTTTCTTTTTCTTTTTCAAAGTGAATCTTCCTTCTAAAAGAATTTTATTATGTTTTCTTCTTTTAGAGAGTTGTTCTTATCTTCTGGAGGGTAGCATTAACTTTCTCATGATTTCTCAGTATGCATTATATCTCTTCTTCACAGATTTGTCATTCTTGTCAAATCTGAGACTTGTCTTCTCAAATAAGTGGCATTCATTTCTTTCTTTTGCTGCTCAATTGTACCTTCTGCACATGTTTTCCTGTATCTTCTGAACATTCACTTGAACAAATTCATTAGTCCTTAAAGTTCAGAATTATTCCAAGTAAACCTTGATTGGTTGTCATTATTAAAATACTCTTTAAGGGATTCTTGGACCTTACAAGTAATAAACAGATAATAATAGAAAGTAAAGAGTTAAGGGTAGAGAGAAATTTACACACAGAATTTATCCTGGTTCACCCACTAACTCAGTGAGCTACATCCAATCCCAGGGCAAACTACCACTGGATTTTCCACTATCTGAACATAGATACAAGTATTCTTTTATACCAGCCTCTCCAGGCTTAACAACAAGTATTCTTTGTTTTCAACTGCCTCTCCAGGCAACTCATTGCAGTATTCTTTTATCCCAGCCTCTCTAGGCTTAACAATTATTCTTTGTTATCAACTGCCTCTCCAGGCAACTAATTGCAGTATTCTTTGCACACCTGGCCTCTCCAGGCCCAACGAGTATTCTTTTATAGTCAAGCCTTTCCAAGCTCAAACACAAGTATTCTTTTACAGTCAAGCCTCTCCAGGCTCAAACCAAGTATTCTTTTACAGTCAAGCCTCTCCAGGCTTAAACCAAGTATTCTTTTACATTCAACCCTCTCCAGGCTCAATGAGTATTCTTTCTTCCTCCAAGCCTCTCCAGGCTCTCAGACACTTAATGTGTTTACAATTATGAATTGAATGTATGTTTCAGCGAAACTTAAACTTCAGTTTTCTTGTACATAGGGATTACTGAGTACAACTCAGAATACAAAGACTAAGTGCTAAGTACAAGGAATGACAGAGATATAAATGTATGATTCTAAGCTCGAATTCCTCTCTGTAGGATTAGAAGGATGGTTGTATATGATCTGTATTGAGCATGGCCAATTTCTTATGTGGGCTAGATAAATGCCATGATTCAAAGATAGATTATTAGATATTCATGGCTGCCCATTTTTGGTTGTCTTCTTGTAGGTGATACTTTGGGAATTTTGGTCGACAGACCTTGTTGCCCAACTGTAAATTAATTTTTCATCATTTCAACCAAACAACCCACCAACCGACCAACTTACTTCAAAGGCTTTCTTGAGGCTTTTTATATGTTCTGGAAATGTAGTCGTTGAAGAATGTAGAGTGTACCATTGAGAAAAGATAATTGAGTTGACAGAGCCGTTGTAAAATAGCTTCTCATTTGGTAGCTTCTTTCTTAAGCAGATTAGGTGTGCAGATGACTTGGTTCTAACACACTGCAGATAAGCTCTTAATCTTGAGAGATTTTCTTTGTCTTCAGCAAGTTGATATTTCTCTCTCTTCTTCTTTCTTATTTTCTCTTCTTGTGAGTGTAAGGAGTTAGGATGTTAAGATCCATTAGACTTCTCCTTTTTTCCGTTGTGATTTCTGACTTTGAGCAGAGTAGGTGTGTAGATGTAAATCTTGCTCTGACACACATTTGTTTTGGCTCATAAATATTTCTTGAGAGAGTAATTTAATCTTCAGCAGGTTGGCTTGCTTCTCTCGCTCTTTCTTCATTATACGAAATCTGGATAGAAAAGATGATTTTATCCGTTGAGCTTCTCTTTTATCCTCTTGTGAAATTTGCTTTTCTCCTTGTAAGGATTTAGACTTCTGATAGCGTATTGCAGAGTTTGTACAGGAGTAGGTGTACAGCAACGCTGGCCTATCTCTGATCACTATTTGCTTTTCTGCAATAGCTTTCCTCTTTAATGTACGATGTTTCTGAGGAAAATAACTTTTTTTGCTATCTTCTTTGTATATGATGGCATAAGACGTTTAGAACCCTTTAGGTCTTTGTGCAGAGAGTCTTTGCCTTTGTTGAAATATCTCATTGTAGAGAAATTAGACACGTCATCATAGAGTTGAGATATTCTTCAGTGAGTTCACATTCTTCAGCATGTTGTATGTCTTCAGAAGGTTGATCACTTCAGCATGTTAATCATCTTCAGCGTGTTTAACTAATCTTTGGTCTCAATGCTTGACTCTTCAGATAGTTGCTATTGATAGAAGGTTGCTTTCCTTCTAACCAGATTTCTTTCTTTTGCACTGCAACTTTGAGAGTAATTAGATTCAACTCTTGTATGCTTTCTGATTTGCGATATTCTTGATGGAAGTCTTCATTTAAGCTTACAGATGTGCTTCTTTTCTTCAGTCCATATGCTTTCAGCGGGTTGATAAATTCTTCATATAGTTTGTTGTATTGTCCTTCTTTTATCTCGTTGCTTCTTTCTTCTTCTCTTCTACCATTTGGTTCTGTATTATTCTTCTTGTAGCTTGTCACTTCTTTCTTCTTCTTTTCTTCTAGTCTTTCTCTTCTTGTCAGTTGGTTGGTCATCTTCAGAGAGTTGCTCCAATGCTTTTCCTTTTTCTTGTTGTGTTGTTCTCCTTAAGCAGGTTGCTTCTTCACGGTTCCTGAAATACACAGAAAATATCTCTTAGTAGCACTTGTTTTCTTATAGTCTAGTCTAATTTGTTACTCATTAAAACCAAGGATAATAAGTCTTGAATCTAATTTAAATACTTAAATTAATTCTGAGACTCAATAGCTAGGTGTGCAAAGAATACTCGGAGTTAAGCCTGGAGAGGCTAGGGTAAAAGAATACTTGTAATCTTGTGGGATTAGTGGAAATCCAGTGGTGTGTTTGCCCTGGGACTGGACGTAGCTCACTGGGTTAGTGGATGAACCAGGATAACTCTCCGTGTTAAGTTCTCTCAACCCTTTACTCTTTATTTCCTGCTGCTATCTATTTATTGCTAACTGTGGAGGGTTCTGAAAAGTGAATTTATAACTTACGCTGCAAAAATAACTTTGTTTATCTCCCAAATTGTTTTAAAGAAAAAATTTTAAAACATGTTGAAGTATTTCTGCATGATTTAGAAAACTTATTTTCAGCAAGTAGTCTGAACGTTAAAAACTCATTTGCTTGTTTTGAAAGGTTTTCCGAAAACTGCTAAAGTTTATAAAAACACTATTCAACCCCCTTCTAGTGTTTCCTATGGCCCTAACATTATTTTCCACCTAGCCTCTTCATGCTAAACAAACTTCTACAAATAACAAGAATAAATGGAACATGAAATTAAGAGAGTTCTTGTTCTCATGTGTACAAAGAAAAATTGTATAAGATAAAGAATATGAAGGTTTATTTGTACAAGAGTTTTATCAAAGTATATGCAAGCTAAACACAAAGAGTTTGGCTCTTTCAAAGAAGAATATCGCCTATGGTGTTCTTCGAGCAAACTCTAGTATTTATAGGCTTCTTGATCTTCTCTCTCTAGGAATTATCCGTTTAGAGATAATATTTAATGTGTTGAAGCCGTTGTGAAACATTATGACATCTGGGAACGAGGAGGCAACGCTGTTCTGATGAAAAGTAATGTTGCACAACAGGTTTCCTCATTTATGCTTATCTTTTGAAAACATCCCATAAAGGTCTCTTTTGTCTTTCCTTCTTCTGGAATGTCCTTTTCAGATGGCATACAAGCTTTTTGACTTTGCAGAGTCTGAAACGTGAACTCTTTAGATGGTTGAGTTCTTCAGACACCTTACATATTTCAGATGATTGTATCTTCAGACAGTCTTGTCGTCTGAAAAATCATGATGACTTAATAAATTATGAAGTATTAGACATTAGTTTTCTTTACTAAATTCACTATGTTTATTATCATAAAAATCCGGTATGGAGGGTCTTAAGATCTTCTAATATTGAGACTCAACACAAAATTCAAATTCATTCTATTTTCTTAAAGTCCATTTCAAAGATAATTCTCCATTTTCATTAAGTATAATAAATTTAAATTTATAAACTTCTCAAACTTTAAAATAAACTTCAAGGAGGATGAAAATAATATAAAGAGCACGTTTCCCCAAATTTATTTAAGTAAACATTGTTAAAATATAGCAAGATAAATTAAAATAATAATTCTAAAAATACTTAAAAATTGCCACAAGGACTATTAAATCATTCACAAGTACGGAGAGTCAACTAAACTGTTTCCAAAACAACACCATGAGTATTGTGTGAGGTATTAGCCAACAAATATTTTAAATATTTAGAAATTTATTTGAAGCTCTACACATTATGGGTAACTGTAAAATCCCTAAAACCTGTGCGCATAGCTCCAAAAATAATTCTATCCAAAGCTTACACATGCCAACAACCTATTCCTTAAGTTATGAGTTGTGGGTGTATCTCAAATAGCTTAAATGAGCAACCTTACGATGTAGGTACTCTTCTCCATCCTTAGAGAACTATCCCTAACTCTAAAAAATACCACAACTCAGTTCCAAGGAGTCAAAGGATTTAAATAAGTTTTCCGGTCGGTCAACTTAAGCTACATGTTTGGCCAGGTTAGATTGATTCAGGTGGGTTTAGGCGGATTAGGCCAATTTTAGATCGGATTCTTTTTTCAGTTGAATCAAATATCGTAATTTCTTTTATCAAAATTTTAGTTAAAAAACACGAGTTCTGGGCCTTCATTGTGCTGGGCCGGATTTTCGGTCTAATCAATTATTTTGGCCTTCATTCAGTTATGGATCTTCATTCAGTTAATTTGCGAGAAAAATTATTTTGCATTTTTAAAATCGAACTAAGAATGATATGGTTTCCTTTTTTTCACCATCAAATGGTTTTCATTCAACGATAACTTTATTTCATGTAATTCAAATCCAAATTAATACGTTTTTGTAGTATTTCTTAAAAAAATTAATTAGCATTTATATACATTTAATTGGTGCTATTAATCCTTTTCACAAATAAATTAGTGTCACTTGTAACGTCTTAATTTCTAAAATTCAAGAATAATGTCTGTTGGAGACAATATTCCGAAATTCCTGAAATTATTTCACGCCATTACCGATATCTTTATATACACAATAATCAAATACTTACGTAACTCCAATGATTACATAAGCTCGTACAATAAATCAAACACCATCATACAAATGCCACTCCGTGGCTCAGAAATACATTATCTTTGATTATAGAGGTTCCTAACCTAACTTAACATAGCATAACGTCTACACAATGATTTCCAGGAAGGAATACAAGATAAACAACTAGGGGAGGAATAATCAACTCTAAGAGCTTCATCTCCACGTCCAAGCATCCAACTAGTTAATCCTGCATATCTAAAATGAACCCCACAACGCGGGGTGAGACTAATGTCCCAACGAGTATAACTATGCATGCAGCAGTGTGGGTAAAGCAGACAGATGAAATGCAACAGGATAAGTACAGACAATTCATGACATGACATGACATTTAGTATTAACATAAACGTAAACATGAACATGCATGACATGCATTGCTCGACAGACAGGGTCTTATCACTATATAACTGTGTGGCTAGACCTGAGCTCAGACTAAAAGGAACGTCATCCCTGGGTACTAAACGGATATGATTGTACACTTAAAGAGACTTTATCAATGACAAGCTAGGCTTGAACGATTTGAAATCTCAAAAGCACTTTATCAATGTAGACTGGCAGAGGGAACCCCTGTTGGTACTCATGTACTCAAAGCAATTGGGTACATTGAAAACCCAGAAAGGCTTGGATTCCCATTAGGCCAAGAGTTGACCACTGATCTTGTTATGCAATCGTTGCTAGACAACTATAGTCAACTCATCATGAACTATAACATGAATGAATTTGACAAATCGCTGCTAGAATTGCTAAGCATGTTAAGAACAGCTAAGCAAAACATTAATAAAGGTAAAGGGAAGGCCATATTGATGGTCCAACCGTGAAAAGACAAGGGCAAGAAAGAAATTCTTGAAACCTATGGGTGGGCTAGCTAAGGAAGGAAAATGTTTCCACTGTGGCCAATCAGGACATTGGAAACTGTGTAAAGTATCTGGAGGAGATCAAGAAGAAGGGAAGTGAGACTTCCGCTTCAGGAATATATATGTTATAGAAGTCAATTTACCTATTTCTGCATCTTGGGTATTGGATACCGGATGTGAATCTCACATTAGTGTGAATGTGAAGGATCTAAATGAAGTAGGTCATTGACTAAAGGAGAAGTCGACCTACGTGTGAAAATGGAGCAAGAGTTGCTGCCTTAGCCGTAGGAACCTATTATTTAACTTTGCCAACTGGATGATTATTATTTTGTGAATATTAATTTCGTTTCTTGTTTAGACAAGAGTGTTTTTTCATTCATAATAAAGAACAATAGTTGTTCAATTTATTTGAATGATATATTTTAGGGTTGTGCAAAGATAAGACGCCTATCTATAACATAAATGCTAAGAGGGTCAAAACAAATGGTTTGAACCCGACTTATCTTTGGCATTGTTGCTTAGGCCACATAAATGAGAAATGCATATCCAAACTCCACCAAGATGGTTATTTGGACTCATTTGATTTTGAATCAATTGAGACATGTGAATCTTATTTATTTGGGAAGATAACCAAAACCCATTCACCAGAAAAAGGTGAAAGGGTCGATGATCTTCTTGGTCTCATACATAGAGATGTATGTGGACCCATGGGGACAATGGCTAGAGGAGGTTTTCAATACTTCATCACTTTTACTGATGATTTCAGTACATATGGATTTGTGTATCTAATGGAACACAAATCCGAATCCTTTGAAGAGTTCAAGGAATTTAAGAATGAAGTATAAAACCAACTTGGCCAGACTATTAAAACACTTCAATGAGATCGAGGTGGAGAATACTCAAGCTAACAATTTGATGACTATCTAAGAGAGTGCGGGATAACATCTCAACTCACTCCTCCTGGAACACCTCAATGGAATGGAGTTTCAGAAAGGAGAAGTCGAACTCTATTAGATATGGTTCGATCTATGATGAGTCAAACTGATCTCCCCGACTCCTTTTGGAGTCATGCTTTGTTAACAGTAGCCTTCACACTAAACCGTGTTCCATCTGAGGCTATCATAAAGACACCATATGAGATATGGACTGGGAAACGAACTAGTATGTCTTTTGTGAAGATTTGGGGTTGTGAAGCTTATGTGAAACGCCAAGTTTCAGATAAGCTAGGACCCAAATCAGATAAGTGCTTATTTGTGGGATACCCAAAGGAAACTGAGGGTTACTACATCCATAATCCTAGCAAAGGCAGAGTGGTTGTCGCTAGGACTACTATATTCTTAGAGAAGGAATCTGTCTCTAAGGAAATGAGTGGGAGGAAAGTATAACTTGAAGAAATTCAAGTACCACAAAGTAGTAATGAGCCGGTAATGGAGCAAGAGCGGATATCACAAAGTGTTGTGGAGCCACCTGCTCAAGTAGCAAGACTTGCGTAGATCAGAAAGAGTACGTCACCAACCTGAGAGATATGGTTTCCTTGTGTCTCAGGAAAGGGATGTATTGCTAATGGATCAAGGTGAACCAGTGATCTACCAAGAAGCTCTTTTGAGTCCAGAATCTAAGAAATGGCTTGATGCCATGAGATCTGAAATGGATTCCATGTACACTAACAAGGTATGGACCTTGATTGAGCCACCCGAAGGGATAAAACCCATAGGGTGCAAGTGGGTTTTCAAAGAGGAAAACTGACATGGATGGTAATGTAAGTACCTTTGAAGCACGGTTGGTGGATAAAGGGTTTGGCACAAATTCATAGTATAGACTATGATGAAACGCTTTTTCCCCAGTTGCCATGCTTAAATCTGTTCGGATCTTGCTTTCTATTGCAACTTTCCATGATTATGAAATCTGGCAAGTGGATGTCAAGACAACCTTCCTAAATGGAAGCATTCTTGAATATATGTATGTGATACAACCTGAAGGTTTTGTTATACCTAAAGGTGTATAAGCTGCAACGATCCATTTATGGATTAAAGCAAGCTTCTAGAAGCTGGAATCTTCATTATTTATGAAGTTGTAAAGCAGTTTGGTTTCATCAAAATGAAGATGAACCTTGTGTCTACAAAATGGTTAGTGACAACATAGTGGTTTTTCTGGTTTTGTATGTAGATGACATACTCCTCATAGGAAATGACGTTCCTACCCTTCAGTCTGTAAAGACTTGGTTAGGAAATTGTTTTTCTATGAAAGATTTGGGCGAAACAACCTATGTGTTAGATATAAGGATCTATAGAGATGGATCTCGAAGATTACTTGGCCTAAGTCAAAGTACCTACATAAGAAAAATGTTAAAACGGTTTAACATGCAAGATTCTAAGAGGGGATCTTTGCCTATGTCACATGGTATAAGGCTATCTAAGGCTCATACTCCTTCTAGTGAAGAAGAGAGAGGTCACATGAGTAAGATTCCTTATGCATCCGCTATAGGGTCTATCATGTTTGCCATGTTATGTACTTAACCAGAAATGTCATATGCTTTAAGCATGACTAGCAGATACCAGTCTGATCTTGGTGAAGGTCACTAAACAACAGTCAAGAACATCCTTAAGTACTTAAGAAGAACTGGGGATTCATTCTTGATATGAGGAGGTGAGGAAGAGCTACTTGTAAAGGTTTACACTGATGCTAGCTTCCAAACCGACAATGATGATTGAAGATCGCAATCAGGTTATGTGTTTTGTTTGAATGGTGGCGATGTGAGCTAGAAGAGTTCAAAGCAAGAAACAGTCGCTGTTACAAACCCATTAAACCCCTTGTGCAGCAGAAGCATGAAGGGCACACTAGATCATTAGGCATAATAGTTATGTCTGAATGTCTCTAGTGCAAGTGGGAGATTGTTAGGAATATGCACTAGAGACTTATATATTTGTGAACATCCATCACTTGTATCATGTTATTTTATAAAGGAAAACTTATTCTCTTAGAATATAATTATAGTCCTTAGAATAGTAAGCTTAAACTTCATAAGGAATCAAGTAGATGACTTGATCGTGAGAGCTTATGAAGAACTATTCTTAAATAGTCCCTAGTCAATTATCATCTTAGGACAAAGATGCATTTAGACTAGCATGTGAGTTCATTGATGATCACATCTCACAAATCATGGATATGAGATATCATGTGCTCACATAGGTACACATTAAGAGTAATGGTGTACTGGACAGACCCACCTTAAGAACGTTGCATGGGTTGTTACATAAGTGTCATGAACGTTTCTTAAATTAATAAATGTTATATGAAGTCCTTCGACCTGAAATCACTACGATTCCTACATAAATTATTATATGTTTTAATTATCATCAAAGGTTACCTGTAACAGGGTAATCATAAAGTTGGTTTTTGGACATATAATAAATTATGTGGTGGAATGTGAGTGCCCTAGATGGGATTTGTCCCTCCTATGTAACAGGAGTTATATATGTAGGCCTCTTGATAAAGTGAGACTGCAAAATGCATGGCCATTCTCAGGAGAATAAATATGAGATATTTATTTTTTGTACCGTCTACTTGGGGATCAAGAAAATATAAATTGAACTATACAAGGTTGACACAATCCATGCCCTTGTGTTCAATTAGATATTTGGACAAAGGGACAGAGAATATAAATTATTATAATAAAATAGGATTTATCAAAGTTATTGATAATCGTAATATTTGGATAGTGATGTGTTGCTAGATACCGCTCACTATTTATGATGTTAAATATAAAAGAGTTTTATTTTAATATTATAACCAAATATCAAAATCCTATTGGGTCACACGCATACAACATGCCACTAGGAAAGGATAATAATTCTAATTTAATTTAATTAGAATTATTATGGGCCAGGCCCATAAGTGTGAGGGTTAAGTGAGTGAAGGGTAAAACCCTAGCCACCACTCTATAAATAGAGCATAAGATGCACTACCCTGAGACACATGAGCAATCGCTTCTTACTTTCCAAGGCTACTAGCAGAGCTGAGGAGAGAATCCTAGTCCGGCCGTTGGCGTGGATACCAATAGAGACGTGGCTACACTTTTCTCGTTTACAATCCTAATAAGGTACGACCTTTCGTTTCAATACCCTTTTTGTCTTGATTCGTGTTTTTCGCAAAAAGATCATAACAAGGGAGGGAATCCATTTATTTCCGCTGCACCCTGACCACATGCTTGATTCCCTTCAACATTCTCATAGCCATAATGAAACCCCATCATGTGAATCCCATAACCAAAACCCCTCAGTCATTAACATGTTTTTTCTAAAAGTGACTCCCATCAAAGGCATCGGAAGGGCCATTAAGGCCAAAAAGCTCAATCACAGGTTCATAGGTCCCTTTCAAATCCTAAAGAGGATTGGCCCCTTGCCTACCACATAGCCCTACCACCTCACCTATCTAATATCCATGATGTATTCAATGTGTCTTAACTCAGAAAAATACGTCCATGACCACTCACACATCATAAGCATCAAATCGGTACAATTAAGAGAGGATCTCACAATCCCTACTAGACCGAATCAGATTATTGACAGAAGTGTCAAAACCCTAAGGAATAAGACCATTCCTTTGGTGAAGGTAATTTGAGAAAGCCAAACACTGGAGGAAGCCACTTGGGAGAAGAATAACAATGTTAGATCCCAATTCCCCGAACTTTTTACTTGAAGTAATGAAATGGTAATAATCAATTTTGAGGACAAAATTAATTTACGGGGGTAGAGTTGTAACATCCAAAATTTCAGAAATCATTTTCATAATTGAAATTATAAGTATAAGAGGTTTGCATAAAAGGAATTAGGTTTAAGGGGGATAAAAACAGTGAAATAGGGCATAAACATTGCCTCTTTTCGCTCAAGCGAGAACTGGCTCGCTTGAGCGAGAGGGAGTGAAAATTGGGAGTTTCCATTTTGTAAGATTTTCGCTCAAGTGAGGTCATTCTCACTTGGGCAAAAATATCAAACAAAATGGGAACTTTGGTTGTTGATATTTTTGCTTAAGTTAGGGCTTCTCACTTAATCGAAAATGAGGCAGAGAGAAGTGGTTGATTCTACCTAGTTTTCGCTCAAGTGAGAGGGAGCTCGCTAAACCAAAAACCAGATTCTCGCTTGAGCGAGAACATGACAGAATGTCACTGTCTATTTTTCACTCAAGCGAGAATGTCTTGACTCTTGAGTGAGCGAGAGCGTGCGAACTCGGTTTTTTAAAACAGAACTTAAGGCATTTTAGCCCACATTTCAAAAACTCTAACACACCCCTTCTTGACCTAGCAGAGAGGATAAAGAGGAGAGGAAGAAGAAAGAGCTTAGTTTGGGCCAATCAAGGAGAATCTCATCACCCACACCTCCCACAACTCCATTGCTTGTCTTTAGAGGTGAGTGTATATCACTCATTCACTCTCCATCTTGCTAGATTCTGTTCTATGATGCCCTTTCTTGAAATCCCCTTTTACTCTTGATTGTTCTTGCTATTTTGGGTGATTATGTATGATGTGGTGAATATATGTATGTTAGGAATACAATACATACATATCCATGCCCGCCACACTTAATGTATAGTCCACACACATGGATTAATGTTTTATAATCATGAATGATATATCTTTATATGGAAATTGCAATACTTGAATTTAAATTCTTAAGTATTTGGGCCACTTGGTGGCAACCCAAATTGTATTTATGGATATGTTATAGATGCCTTGATTACAGGTTTTGATGATGCCAATAAGAATGAAAGAAAAGAGAAATGCAATGGCAAAGGAAAGAGCTCATTCAAGAATCAAGGATGAATAGAAGATAAAGATCAAAGTCAAGCAACAAGGTCAATTAGATTAAGCTTGATTTAGTTAGATAAAAATGTCAAAAGAAATCTTAATATTTGCAAGGAACTTGGCACTAAAAAGAAAATTCAACAAAGTATTTTTATAAAGTCAAAATCAGTTCAAAGAATAAATTTTTTGAACGGGTAATCAATTACCAAATTGTGTAATCGATTACCAGAAGTTCCAGAATTTAAAATTCAAGATTTTTTGAACTGGTAATCGATTACCAAATCCTGTAATCGATTACCAGAGTGCAGGAAATTCAAATTTTGAATTCCAGGCACAACTGTTCGCAATTTTGAACTATGTAATCGATTACCATATTCCTGTAATCGATTATCAGAGTACTTTTTCTGAAAATCTTGAAGAGACATGACTTCTAATCAAGGATTACAATGTTTCATCATCATCCTTATATATATATGTCTCATTTTCGAAATTTGATACAGATTTACTCATGTAGAATCATAAAAGAGTGAAATCATTACAAGAATCAATTGTGCCAAACACTTGCAAGTTTTAAGATTTCTTATAGGCTCTTCAATTTGTAATATCCACTCTAAAAGAGAGTTCATTTGTATAAACAATTCAATCTGATACTGTGTGGTTGAAGAGAGTGTGCCTCTCTTGTTTTGTGGGTGATTCTCAACACAAGGGAAGGGTTCCAAGGTGTTGGAGGATTCATCATTTGTAAAGAGTTTTACAAATAGTGGAAATCTAAAGTGGGTACTTGAGGACTGGACGTAGGCAAGTGGTTGGCCGAACCAGTATAAACTGAGTTTGCACTTTCTTATCCCTTAACTCTTATTTAATTATCGCAATTACATGTTCATCATCTTAAGTGTACACATTCTTCTTCATCTTAATTAAAGGATTTTAAGTACACTAAAGGCAAGATAAATTAGTAATCGAAAAGATTAGTTAAAATCGAGTAACTTAATTCACCCCTCTCTTAAGTTAGTGAGGCCACTTGTCTAACAAGTGGTATCGGAGCTTGTATCTTGTATAAGGATTAGAAGCCTCAAGATTAATTATGGCCTCATCCAATTCTCTTTTCGGTGAAGGAAACTCTTTTAATAGACCCCCTGTTTTTAATGGTGAAGGATTTTATTATTGGAAATCTAGAATGCAAATTTTCATAGAGTCTATTGATCTAAATGTA
Organism: Sesbania bispinosa; assembly: GCA_026901365.1. Lineage (NCBI taxonomy): Eukaryota > Viridiplantae > Streptophyta > Magnoliopsida > Fabales > Fabaceae > Sesbania > Sesbania bispinosa. The sequence goes on from QLOH01000366.1 coordinate 90,378, forward strand.
TGGGATGCTGTAGAAAATGGACCTTTTGTTCCATCTATGCAATTAGGGGATGAAGTTAAGATAACACCAAGGGATCAATGGAGTGAAGAGGATAAAAGGAAAGTTCAATACAACTTAAAGGCTAAAAATATAATCACATCTGCTTTAGGCATAGACGAATACTTTAGGGTCTCAAACTGTAAAAGTGCTAAAGAGATGTGGGATACATTAGAAGTAACTCATGAGGGAACAAGTGATGTCAAAAGATCTAGAATAAACACCCTCACACATGAATATGAACTGTTTAGAATGAATCAAAATGAGAGCATACAAGACATGCAAAAGAGATTCACTCATATAGTTAATCATCTTGCATCATTAGGAAAAGTTTTCCAAAATGAAGATTTGATTAACAAAGTTCTAAGATGTTTGAGTAGGCAATGGCAGCCAAACGTGACAGCAATTGCAGAATCAAAGGATCTTACAACCATGTCTCTTCATTCACTCTTTGGAAAACTTCAAGAACAAGAATTGGAGTTGATGAGACTAAGTCAGAATGAAGAGAATGACAGAAGTAAGAAAAGTATCGCTCTCAAAGCTTCATCATCATCTGTCCATGAAGAAGAAGATATCATTGAAGATGAGGAGTTGGATGATGATGAAGAGTTCAGCCTGTTTGTTAAAAGATTCAACAAGTTTCTAAGAAACAGAGGGAATAGAAGAAAACCTATACCCAACACAAAGAAGAAAGGAGAAGATTCTCAATCAATCCAAAAATGCTTTGAATGCAACCAACCAGGGCATCTTAGACTAGACTATCCAATCTACAAGAAGAGAATGGAAAAATCAAATAAGAAGACATTCAAAGATAAGAAAGCAAAGAAAGCCTACATCACATGGGATGATAATGACATAAGCTCCAGTGACTCAGAGAATAAAACAGTAAACTTGGGACTTATGGCCAAAGACTATGAAAGTGAAGAAGAGGTAACATCTTCTAACAATAATACATCCATCTCATTTGATGAATTACAAGAAGCATTTAATGATTTACATAAAGAATCATTTACATTAGCAAAACTAGTTTCATCATATAAGAAAATCACTACAAAACTTGAGAAAGAAATTTCTAAGTTAAATAAAGAACTAGATAATCTTAGAAATGAACTTAAACTAGTAAATTCTAAAAATGAGGATCTATTTTCTATTATTAATTTAGAAAATAACAAAGAAATTCATCCATGCACATCTTGTCTAAAACATAAAGAAGAAATTAAAAAGTTAAACACTACACTTGCAAAATTCACTTTTGGCAAAAATAACTTAGACTTTATATTAGGAAATCAAAGGTGTGTTTTTGAGAAGGCTGGATTAGGATATGATCCTTCAAAGCAACAAAAGTTTTACAAAAATTTCTTTGTCTCATACAACATATCTACTAGTCCATTTATTAAATGTAACTATTGTGGTAGAAAGGGACATAGTGCATCTACATGTAATATAAGAAAGAATGGTGTTCAAAATGGACACATGATTTGGGTTCCAAAAAGCACCTTACCCAAAACTAACATTCAAGGACCCAAGATGATATGGGTACAAAAAGTTAAGAATTGTGTTGTAGGTGTGCTTGATGGCAAGGCACTCTCAATGGTAACTTAATAGTGGATGCTCCAAGCACATGAAGGGAGATACTTCAAAGCTTATCGACATTACTCGCAAAAACAATGGACATGCCATTTATGGAGACAACAACAAAGAACCAAACATGGATCTTTCAAGAGAGTAGAAAACCTTAAAGAGATCATCCTCTTGACAACATCATTGGAGAATTTTCAAAAGGGGCAACAACTAGACTCTCTCTCTCAAAGATATATATGGCTTTTGTTTATAAAATTGAAATAAAAAAATATTGATGAAGCCTTAAAAGATAAACATTGGATTATTGCTATGCAAGAAGAATTAAAACAGTTTGAAAGGAATCATGTATGGGAATTAGTTAAAAGACCAAATAATCATCCTATTATAGGAACAAAATGGGTTTTTAGAAACAAGTTAGATGAACATGGTATAGTTGTAAGAAACAAAGCTAGGTTAGTGGCCAAAGGGTATAATCAAGAAGAAGGAATAGATTATGAAGAAACTTATGCACCAGTGGCAAGAATAGAAGCAATTAGGATGTTACTTTCATATGCTTCTATAATGGTATTCAAATTGTATCAAATGGATCTCAAAAGTGCATTCCTTAATGGATTTATTAAAGAAGAAGTGTATGTTGAACAACCTCTAGGATTTGAAAATTTAGATTTGCCTAATCATGTCTTCAAATTAAAAAAGGCCCTCTATGGATTGAAACAAGCACCTAGGGCTTGGTATGAAAGATTGAGCAAATTTCTCTTAGAAAAAGGTTTACTAGAGGAAAGGTTGATACTACACTTGTTTTTGGTATTGGTAGTTTGGATCTTTATTTGGCATACTCTGTTGTCTTTTGGTTAACGTTGCTAGACATATTATGGTTTGCTTTCTATTCTGATTGGTATTTAGCTTTTGATTCATAAATGCTTTTGGATGCCTAATATTGCTTTTGATGATGCCAAAGGGGGAGAGAATAGGGAAAATGAAATTTTGGAAATGAATACATTCAAATTTTGGATGAAATTTTGGAAATGAATAAATTCTATCTTTTGAAAAGTTTTTGACAACTTTTGGAAATCAATTTTGTTTTGTACAATTTCTTAAACAAAAAAAATATAAAAATAGTTAAATCTTATTTCCCAAGAATCCCAAGTATTCTAAAAGACAAACACAAAGGGGGAGACTAAGAGGAGTGATCGTTATTGACTTAAAAATCTTGTTTTTCATTCTTCCCTTGAAAGATGGTTGTCATCATCAAAAAGGGGGAGATTGTAGATGCCTTGATTACAGGTTTTGATGATGCCAATAAGAATGAAAGAAAATAGAAATGCAATGGCAAAGGAAAGAGCTCATTCAAGAATCAAGGATGAATAGAAGATCAAGATCAAAGTCAAGCAACAAGGTCAATTAGATTAAGCTTGATTTAGTTAGATAAAAATGTCAAAAGAAATCTTAATATTTGCAAGGAACTTGGCACTAAAAAGAAAATTCAACAAAGTATTTTTATAAAGTCAAAATCAGTTCAAAGAATAAATTTTTTGAACTGGTAATCGATTACCAAATTGTGTAATCGATTACCATAAGTTCCAGAATTTAAAATTCAAGATTTTTTGAACTGGTAATCGATTACCAAATCCTGTAATCGATTATCAGAGTGCAGGAAATTCAAATTTTGAATTCCAGGCACAACTGTTCGCAATTTTGAACTGTGTAATCGATTACCATATTTCTGTAATCGATTACTAGAGTACTTTTTCTGAAAATCTTGAAGAGACATGACTTCTAATCAAGGATTACAATGTTTCATCATCATCCTTATATATATATGTCTCATTTTCGAAATTTGATACAGATTTACTCATGTAGAATCATAAAATAGTGAAATCATTACAAGAATCAATTGTGCCAAACACTTGCAAGTTTTAAGATTTCTTATAGGCTCTTCAATTTGTAATATCCACTCTAAAAGAGAGTTCATTTGTATAAACAATTCAATCTAATACTGTGTGGTTGAAGAGCGGGTGCCTCTCTTGTTTTGTGGGTGATTCTCAACACAATGGAAGGGTTCCAAGGTGTTGGAGGATTCATCATTTGTAAAGAGTTTTACAAATAGTGGAAATCTAAAGTGGATACTTGAGGACTGGACGTAGGCAAGTGGTTGGCCGAACCAGTATAAACTGAGTTTGCACTTTCTTATCCCTTAACTTTTATTTAATTATCGCAATTACATGTTCATCATCTTAAATGTACACATTCTTCTTCATCTTAATTAAAGGATTTTAAGTACACTAAAGGCAAGATAAATTAGTAATCGAAAAGATTAGTTAAAATCGAATAACTTAATTCACCCCCCTCTTAAGTTAGTGAGGCCACTTGTCTAACACATGTATTGTATTTGAGGATTAAGTAACGTTGGACTACCTCACCGCAATGTGTATGTATGTATGACGATATCGGTAATGTCGCAAAAAATGAATTCGTTAATTTAGGAATGTGCTTCCAACGGGCATTATTTCTAATACTCTTTTTATAAAATCAAGCTTAAAAACTGAGAATTTAAAAATAAAAACGAAATGGAATATTTTTATAAAAAATAATAATATTTGTTGCACTTTTATATTAAAAAGTTTTCTTTTGGTGAAAACTTCCACATTAGTGTATAAGAATAATAGAAATGAAAATATTTTATAAAAATGGAAAATATTTTTCAATAAATAGTTTTCTTTTTTTATAAAAACTTTTCATTTTGAGTTGATGTTATATTGTTTGTATAATAACTACCTAAGAATCGAGGATGAGATTGCAAGAAATTAATGGAAAGTTTTTATAAAAAAGAAAAATATTTAATACGTTTTTAAAATAAGATTATAGAGAGTTGCTATTTGGTATGTAAAATTTTATACAAGAAGAATGGTTACAAAGAGTCTGCACCAATTAATCGCTTCGCTGTATAATATATGTTTAGATTTGGAGTCCCGATAACTATTGCTTGAACTGGGTAAAATAAAAATGATTTTTTTTTATGATTTTTTTGTTATGCAGCAACATTCTTTATGAAATGGGTAAAATAAAAATCAAGGAAATGTTTTTTGCAAGAAGTATTTTAGACCGCAGTTACTGTCTTAATACTATGGAGATGAATTTTATTAAACTTTTTGTGAAATTCATTTTCATTGTATTACATAATTTTTTTTAGAAAATATTTTTTATTAAATTTCATTAAAAAAGGAAATTATTGTCATTACATTGCAAAAACGTTTTTCCGAAAATGTTTTTAATTGTATTGCATAAAATCATTTTCATTATATTGCATAAGTTAAAACTATTCTAAAAATATTTTTCATTGGATTGCATAAATTTTTTAAGGAAATTATTTTAATTATATTTCATAAAAAATTAATTTATACAAATAATTTTCATTGCATTGCATAAAAAAAATTCCCAAAACATTTTTCGTTGAATTGCATAAAATATTTTCGAAAGCCTTTTTCATTGTGTTGCATATATATATTTTTGCAAAAAAAAAACATTTCAATAGCATTATTTTTTATGTTGGATGCAAATACAGTTTCCTTTAAGAATTTGTTCCACATTTGGGAGAAAAAACAAATGAGTCATTTGTACATGTCTAATTGTCAAATGGGTGAAACAGACTAACACGAAAAAGAAAAAGTTTGCATTAATGGAACAAAAAAAAATGAGTAAAAGAATTAAACCAACTTCCTATTTATGTTTTTCATCAGCAAGGGAACATAGGGCAAGATAGATGTGAATTACTTCTAAAAGGAACCTTACAGTCACTCTAAAAATTTTTTTCGATAAGAATACTTTTGAACAACTTATCTTTCACTCGGCACGGATGACAAGTGTCCGTTACTGAATTATAGTAGTTTAAAATTATTTTAGGACAAAGTTAAATTCGTGGCACTTTTAATATAATTATTTGAAAAGACCATTAATTCGATTTTATATTTTCATACAAACTTGTTTAATTAAAGAGGGTGAATCTAGAATCTAAGTTTAATTAGGTGAATCTCATGTACAATGTATCACTTATAACTTTATGAAACCACTTGTGATCAAATATAGTCTATCAAATTCTATGGCGATTTATGAAATAGATTATTAGATCTAGACATCTAAGAAGCTTCAAATTCTAAATTAATTTAGACACTTATAATTCACATTTTTTACAAATAATTACTTTAATATAAAAATGAGTTTATTTTATTTATAAAATATAACTTATTATAACTATTTTATAAATACTTATTTTCAAGTATTGCTCCCAAAGGTTTTAATGATGTTTATATATACTCTCAAAACGTGTTTGGATACATAAATGTCTCAAATGATAAAACAAGCAGGTGAAATCTTTTGGTTATGTATAATAGTACTGTTTTGATAAAATCAAGCTTAAATATTGAGAATAAAAAAATAAGATATAGAATATTTTAATAAAAAAATAATAATATTGCACTTTTATATTAAATAGTTTTATTTTGGTAAAAACTTCCACATTAGTGTATAAGAATATTATAAATGAATTTTTTTTGTAAAAACGGAAAATATTTTACAATAAATACTTTTTTTAAAAAAACTTTTTTTCTTGAATTGATGTTATATTTTTTGTATAAAATTAATGGAAAGTTTTTATAAAAAAAGAAATTTTTAATACATTTTTAAAATAAGATTAAGGATAGTTGCTATTTGATATGTAAAATTTTATACAATAATGGTTACGGAGAGTATGCACTAATTAATGGCTTCGCTACAAGATATATGTTTAAATTTGAGTAAACCACCAATTGGATCCCCATCGTTTACCACCGACTTCAGGTTAGTCCCTAACATTATAAAAATTAATTATTAGTCTCCAACGTTTTGCAACGTCAAGCACATTAGTCCCTGACGTTAAATGGATTTTGTTAACGTTAACAGAATTGCATAGGCGCACTGTTAAGTGCCACGTGTCGTCTCCCTGTGCTCTGTAAGAAATCTGAGGTGGCCTTTTTACTGTAGCAACAAAAAAAACCCTTCAATTTAGTCCCTGGTTCAAAAAAAAAGAAAAACCCCAAATAAAGGTTCAATTTGGTCCATCCTCATCCCTAACGGCTACAAGCTGCAAAAACCTATTTTCTCTGTAAAGCTAAACGAATGGTAGAAGAAGCGTTGTGGGGCGAAGAAGCTATGGCTAGAAGTAGAGTTCACAAAATGTGTGGTGGCCCGAGGGATTGCTTGTCCAAAAGTTACCAACAAAGGTCTGAGTCCAGTGGAATGAGAAGCAGTGTAGGGACGAAATGGGGAAACTCTATCACAGAGCTTCTAAAATGGTTTGTTGGTGGTGTGGGGAAAAGGCAATATGCCTTACATCAAGGACCCGAAAGAACCTTGGAAGAAGATTTTTCACCTGTGCATTGAGTAAGAGGAAGCTGCAGTGTGGGTTTTTCAAGTGGGTTGATGAAGTGAAGGAGAGTGTTGTACAATCAGATGAGGTGCAGAATTCATCATTGAATTTTATATTATCTTCAACGGTGGCCAAAATAGAGAGGGATGTTTGGTTGTTGAAGATATGTTTTGTTGTATTGACTTTGTTCCTCATTGTAGGATGTGTGGTTATGTTACTAGAGTTTTAGAGTATATGTTAAGGTTTAATGTGTCTCTCTTTAATTGTAAGCTTTTTTTTGTTGCTATGCAGTTATAATTCCAACAGTTGTAATGGATTGTTAAATGTATGTATCCTTATCAATTTAGATTGAGCATACCTATTTCTTGAGTCGTGATTTAATCTTGAAAATGAAATAGATATTGTAAAATTGAAGCAAACAACAACGAAATTAAAATTGATAACTTAAAGTGAGCATTGATACAAAAGTAATTAGAATTACTACATTTGTTTGCGCAGCATATAAGTTGTACTAAGGACACAAAGTCCTTGTCAAACTCAAAAAACATGAAATCAAGGATAAGTATCCTTGTCCCCAAAATATAGCAATGCACTACATTAGTCTTCATAACCAAAACACAAATCAAGGATAATAACTGTAGACTTGTCTAATTCACAACCAAAACAGGCTGTCATTCCCAAAAAAAACATAAAAGACATAAACTTGATGAAGCTCCTAATTTTGTGGCTGATGTGAATGGTTAATTCTTGGAGTTGGCATAAATTGCATAAATCTCTGCTGTGTGGAGGTGCTAGCTGCATTGAAGGTATCTTGGGTAACATTCTCTGCTGGTTGAGGGGGCATTGCTCTTGGGAAATGAGTTGTTGGTGAAGGAGCCCCATGGTTTGGAGTTGAGACTACTGCAGGAGGATGAAATGGTTGGTTCACTCTTCTATGCCCCCTTCCTCTACCACGAATTGGTGTAGCTCTCACAGCGGGTGGAATGACAAATTACTATGTGAAACATAAAGATAAAAACATGGGTTTAGAAGAAAAATTTATGCACAATGAGCATTGAATGATGAATGATAAGTTAATTACTTCTACCTGAATATTTGAGGAAGCAGAATTTTGACTAAGATGGGAATTTTGACTAAGAGGAGTATTATGACTTAGAGGAATTTTAATGGCTATATTTGGTTGTGTATTCTGAGCAGGTGGGAGATTGATGTTGGATTCAGCAGCTGGTGTAGGGGATGGGTTGGGTGGCACTACACCTGCTGCAGGTGGTGGATTGGGGTTAGATTCAGCTGCCACAGGTTGGGGATCTGTATTTGTTGGTGGTGGTGGAGGTGGAGGAAGAGGGCATTTCCTTGAATTGTGGCCTTCAGCACCACATCTACGGCAATGCATTGGTAAGGTTTTCCTTGACATAGATGTGGAGCATGTTAGGTTCTCAGAAGCATCAATTCTTCTATTCTTTTTTGGTCTTCCCTGTTTCCTTTTTATTGGAGGTGGAACTGGACCAATGTAGTCAGTTTTTTTCCACAAATCCTTCCCTAGCCTTCTTCAAGCTTCTATATATTTTACTTTCATCCAAGAAGACATTATACTCTTCTTTCATGAAATGAAAAGCCTCATTGTGCGTCATAGTGGGCTGAGTGAGTAACCTCGCTTCAATCTTTTTCTGGCACCAAGCAGTATCAGCAACTCTATTTCTGAATTGTCTAGGACAAGTATATTCCTCATGGTAAGTTTTAATTTGATAACTATTGTTGATACTATTCTTTGCACAATAAATTTCCCATGCACAATGTTCATTTCCACATTTGGCCCTTCATCTTAATTTGTCATTCTTCACCCAATAAATTTCCCTCCCTGCATGTATAGTAAAGTCTTGCAGAGCATCCTTAAACTGTTCCAAATTCCCAAACTGCATGCCAAGATCCAGAGTTACATGCCCAAAGGAAGCTCGTTCATTGTACTGTGGGTACACTAGCTTAGGGAAAATCCTCATCCTCGGATGAAATTGGACTATGTAACTCCTCATATTGATATCCCTCAACATTTTCCTCTGGACCTATTCCTTGCACCTTTGGACCAACATACATCTCTTCCTCTTCACTATCTGCATGCGCCTCATTTGGTATTTCTTTCTTCTTTTTACTTGCAGCCACCCGGGCTCTGAAATTTTGACTTCTTTTCAAAATAGGATTTGCAACCATTGTCTCCTCACCACTTCTGCCATCCCTTCCTTCATTCTTCTCACTGGACCCATCATCAGATTCTTCAGCCAGGGGAGGAGATGGTCTATATACCGAGTCTTCAGCAGATTTGTAGTCATCAGATGATGACATATTGTTACTTCCAGATGCTTCAGACTCATCCTCATTCCTATCATCCTCAACATGTGCAGCATGTTGAATGTCGTCCATATGCACATCACCCTCACCTTCATCATATGTTTTTCTTCCAACTCCAATGGATCCCAAACTCTCTTTTGATTGTGCAGTCTTACTAAATACAGGAACATCCACTTGATGCTCAAAGTAAATATGAGCCTCAAAGTCAAATTGCCTGGCTATGAGACACATGTACGAACATCAGTATCTTCTTTCAACAACCTAAGACCCTTTTCTAAGTTGAACTGCTTGTTATGCCACCATACCTCCTTAAAATCATGATAGTCATGCTGTTTTGCTAAATCCCTTGCTAACCAGGGCCAGCATTTGTCAGGATCAGCATCCTCCCACACATTTATCTCCTCATTAGCATAAATAAGCTCCCCATCTTCATCCCTTATGAACTTCCCATGATGGTGCAAAACAAACGTAATGAACAAGTCACTATCCATCCCTACAATATTCATGAGAAACAAAAACTACCACTTAGTTTCATGGATTTTTAACAATACCGATATAGAACAGTACACATATACAACAACACAGTTCCACAACACTAAATATATGTACATAATAATGTAATAAAGCAACCCCACAACCATTAAAGACAAAATATAGCCATAACCACAACAATAAAATAAATACCCACACAAATCCCCTAACAACAACATGGGACCACCATACCGAAAAAGAAACCCTATTAAATGCAGCAACCTTAAAAAATGTAACCTTAAAAAAAGAAAGAGATTTTTACACAACTAACCTTTGAGAGAGTTAGAACCTTCAACACCAAGGAACTACAATGCCTACGTTCAATGTTTAATGCGGCGTATTAATGGGTGATCCCTATCAAATATGATTTCAGCATTAGAGACCAACAGTAGGGTTGGTATTTATACCAGAATGAACAAATGGAGGGAAAATTTATCGCGTTTTTTGTCTTCCTTTAGGTGAAACGACGTCGGCTGGAAGCTTTCACTCAGCACTTTTCAGTTGTATAGCCTTAGGGACGAAGTTGAAGGCAAAGACGAGAAACTGTTGGGGTTTTTCTTTTTTTTGAACCAGGGACTAAATTGATGGGTTTTTTTGTTGCTACAGTAAAAAGGCCACCTCAGATTTCTCACAGAGCACAGGGAGACGACACATGGCACTTAACAGTGCGCATGTGCACTTCTATTAACGTTAACGTCAGGGACTAACGTGCTTGACGTTGCAAAACGTTGGGGATTAATAATTAATTTCTATAACATTAGGGACTAACCAGAAGTTGGTGGTAAACGATGGGGACTGAATTGATGGTTTACTCATTTGGATTCCCAATAACTATTGCTTGGACTGTGGTAAGTTTACCTATTATTTTTTTTGTTATACAACATTTTTTATGAAATAAAATAAAAATCATGGAAATGCTTTTTACAAGTATTTTGAACCGTAATTACTCTCATAATAACATGAAGATGAATTTTATTAAACTTTGTGAAATTCATTTCCATTGTATTACATTAATTGATTTTAGAATTTTTTTTTCATTAAATTGCAAAAACATTTTTCCGAAAAACTTTTTCATTGTATTGCATAATGTTTTTAAATCATTCTCATTATATTACATTAATTAACACTATTCTCAAAAACATTTTTATTGCATGAACTTTTTAGGGAAATCATTTTAATTGTATTGGATAAAACATTTTGTACAAATAATTTTCATTGCATTACATAACTTTTTCCCAAAAACATTTTACATTGAATTGCATAAAATGTTTTCGAAAGCCTTTTTCATTGCGCTGCATAAATATTTCAAAAAATTATTTTCATAACATTAATTTTTATGTTGAATTCAAATACAATTTCCTTTAAGAATTTGTTCCACGTTTACCATTCTATCAAGCGGAAGTGGTGGCTCTACAGCTATTTGTCTTGCTAGTTATTTACTTTCTTCAGTTTTGTGCTATGTTAAGCATTTTGTAGCCAAAACTGGAAACGAATGAACAAACATGACTTCCAAAGGATGAAATTTGTGAAAATAACTTGCCACAATTTAATGAAATCGAAATTATTTTCAGTAAATGAAAGCTAAAGTTCTCACAGTACAATTATAAAGTATCACAACCATTGCACTGATCAAGTTTCAGACTCCAATTATCATTTAATTTCTACTCTTCCATAGCATCGCCCTCAATCACTTCCACCTTCTCCCGCAACGGGGTAATCTTTGTCAAGAGAACCTCTGTAACCGAGATAAATATAAAATATTAGAGTCCATATATCAATAATTTCAAATGGAATATACTTCACATACTGTTTAAATCAGAGAAAAAGAAAAGGAGTCAGAATAAGGAAATACACAGAAGAGACTGATTATCAATGCCATATATCAATGCCTGATTATCTTCCCAAAATCTCAGTAGGCATTCTGCTTTATTTCAATGATGCCATGGATGTATATCATCTATGCTAAATCATACAAGACTCTTCAATTTAAAGTTATGTGCAATTTGCCTCCTTGCGCTTCAAACTGAAGCAATCAACCCCCTAAATTGTGTAATATTGCACAAGTCAGACCTAAATTACTATTATGTTTAAATAGTTAATAAACACACAAGTTAATAAGTTTATGCATATGAGGAATCAAATAAGTGAAAAAAAGGAATAGGAGGTCAGAATTGAGAATAGAAGTGTTTGAGAGACACAGAAAAAAGCCAGCAAAACAGAATAGAAATTTGAGAAACAGAGAACATGAAAACTGAATGAACAGAGGACTTGGCTGGAAAATGCAGCAGAACCAGTGAACACCAGGGCTTCGCCAAAAATATGTTAGTGAGAAGTGGAACTGATGGTTTTTGCTCGAAATGAAGGTAAGAGACAGAAACACAGGTGAGACAGAAAGGGTTTTCATCCAAACACTTGTTGAGTCATTTTCTCTCTATAACAAACCATACAAAAATCCAAAAACTATCCCTAAAAATGCCCTTGCTAACAGCAAGGTTAAGGGAAACAATGGGTTTTCAAAAGATTCCACAATAGCAGCCAAATGCTGCAACTTAAGGCACGACAACGCCTGCAATGGGACTGTAACAGTAAAATGTGACATGAAGAGGAAAAAAAATAGCTGGTGGTCACTTTGTTCCACAGCACTGCTATAGCTGAGTGGTAGTGCGATATGCTATGCCCCCACCCTCAACCCAAAAAAAAAATCCTATCTATTCTGCCTCCTCTAACTGATTCCCTTCACTGCTCCTTTCCCAATTTGCCACCTGAGCAGGTTGTTGTAGTGCATATGCCCATAATAAATATCTGTAAGATTCTCATTGCTGCCCCCCCACATGGCCCTAAATCCCTCCTTCCCTTTCCTCTCTTCCAAATATACCCTGCTTGGGGGTCAAACACATTCTTTGATTGGAAGAAAATTGTATATGTCAAATGCACATTCTATCAACCATTTAAGCAGACCACCAATAAAAAAATGTGATTTACACTATGCAGTACAAATTTATGCAGATGATTGTTTAAATTTGAAGTACAAGGAGGGAATTTGTACATTGTTCCAAGTTGAAAGAGACTACAATAATTTCAGCTATTATCTAAGTATGATACTTCAAAACACCATATTCCCAAGATTGTCAGACAGTGAGATAATATATCATGCTAATACGACAGCAAAATATTGACGCACATTGCTAAGCAAAACAATATACTGTTATTGCATTCTCAAGTCTAATAAATTAGCAAAATTCGCAACAAACCAGTCTTTTTCGGGAAAGTAAAGCCTTTTGGATTGACATATGTTCGAGGATTTGGCAGGAGGTGGTTCCTGAGGTATTCTTTATGTCCCTGTGAAGCATTAATGAATTAAAGTTAGACTCATCCCCTCAAACAATAAATTGTAGGATTGGGCATCAAGGAACTAACCTTGGTTATCACACAAACATCAACATTACTTCCACTACCCAAGTCATTAAATATACCAGCACATATCGCCTCAACAACTAGCTTAATTCCTTCATCCTTCTGCACCATATCAGAATGTTTAAGGCGAATTAAAATCTCATCAAATTGCAACATCAGAGATGATTGAAGTTACAAACACCACCAGTATCAATTATAAGTTATAATAATTATAATGTAAATCTTTATATTTATTTATATTTATTATTTAGATACAAAATATTGTTTCATTCCATCCCATAAAAATAGTTTTAAATAGAATAATATTTGAAACGATATTATCAAATGCACTTGTGTAAAAAGTTTCAAGGGTTTCTTTCCACATAATTATTTTAATAAAGATCTCTATTTAAGTGTGCATGATTTCTGAGCCTTAATATGCTTACTTACAGTCAAGTTTTCCTTGTATTTAGACTCAAATACAGACATTGCAGCAAGAGAACCTGATCCCATAGTAGCAAATGGGAGAGTGTCAGTTGACCCATGAGGATAAATCTGAAAAATATGTCATCAATAGTTATTAGAAACTGAACTATATGCATTATAGATTCAAAACAAGGAAACTTGAGTATAAAAGAAAAGTTTAAATAACGAACTAACAGTGTGCAAATGGGGTCCAGTGACATCAACACCACCAAGAACTAAAGCAGCTGAGACATGACCTTGGTAACTGCATAAAAATTTAAAGAGTCAGAATCAGAGGCAGATACAGAGCAAATTCACTCGACATGATGGTTCTCAAACTCAACTTGAAAAGGTGTCGCTTAAGAAGGGTCAATGCTGTAACAACTCTTGATTCTCGACCAGTATGGTAACGATGTAGTTGTAGCTGTGAGCTTACCATGTCTGCAGTAAATACAAACATCTCATTTTCAACAGTTTTGCTATATTAAAAAGAGCAAAACCTAAATAATACCCATATGCATCCTCCAGTCTTCTACAAGACATGAAATATAATATAAATATCTAACAAGGAAGAAGCATTCTAAGAAATACCTGTTACAGCCTCTGTATCAGCAGCAGTGCCTGCTCCACAGCAATATATGTTGGGTGCCATATAATGAATTTTCTCACAGTTTTTATCAGCAACTATGGGTCCTTCAGTAGCCCTGGTATCTGCTCCAAGAATGATACCATCCTGACGCAAATTTATTATGTGGGAAACATCAAAATTAGATCATAATATACAATTTAAACAAGAAAAAAAAAATGAAATCAACACAAGAAGTTATATAAAAATTTATGAGTGCCATGAACAGTCATGAAGAGCACATATGCCAAATGGAACAATTCTATATTTCAGGACCATCTCATACTAAAGCAGTCTGTATACAAGGGAACTCAGTTTCAAATTTACGATACAAAAAATGCATATTAAACCTCAGCTTTAACATTAAAACCACAGCCACCTTTAATGTTCCGAAGCCAGATGAAGTAATGCAGGTGAGAAAAAAGCTCAACCAACCAACTTGAGATCCACCGCTGAGCTCAACATGATAAGCTGTTCTAGAAGTAGACAATATCCAATGCCATTTTTATAAATCAATGCATAAGTTTTACAACTTTATTTATTGCCAATTGTTTCTAAAGGCCGTCCAGAAAGAAAATCAATCCTTCATACATTTTAGAATAAAATTTAACATATTACTATAAGATAAGATATTTTAGCATCAGCATGCAAGTTTGTCAGAGAAAGAGAAAAAGGCAGTCCTACTTCACAGATACTAACTGAGTCCAAAAAGTTGTTGTGTAAGGGTTTCAAAACATAAAAATCAAGTAACCCAGTGCCATCCTTGGCTTCCCGGTTCTGTCCCTCTCCTCCCCCACCCCCAGCATTCTACCTTATTTACATAATGCATAATGTTAGAACCCACTATTGCTTAATCATCATAAAATTTGAACATACAACAAGTTCTATGCAAATCCTCAAAATCACTAACACCCAATTAAACTGAAATTCTAACAATTACATATTTTAAGTCATTCTAGATTCCATGAGTTCACATCCTTGTTTGGATCCACTATTCCACTTGGTCTTTGCCATGAACTCATAATAATAATAAATAAGCAAGATAATGAGTGAACCCAAATACTTCAGCAAACCAAATAAATAAATAAACAAACATAACCATTCAGACCTGGAAAACCAAACCAACAATAGTTGTCCCGGTCTTCAAAAAGGTTGGGGCCTTAAGACCCTTCTTTTCGAGCATTTCATTTCTTCTACAGAGATCAAAACTGAACCCACCCTTGGGAGGAAGATCCACCGACTTAGACATACTAAAATTTGTCGAATCTACTCTGGAAAAAAAAATGAAGTGAACAAAAAGATGATTAATAATCGTTAGGTAATTCAAAAGATGCTCGCAACAACGCAGAACGCCACAACACTAATTGCAATGCTCTGAATACATAATTTTTAGATAGACTTATCTTTAGGGTAGGAGACTAGGTGTACACAGCCTATGCTCCTATTACTATGCAATTCAGAATACATAATTTTGTGCAGAATTTTAAAAAGAACAATTTACAGACATGATTTTTTTTATCACCTGCTACATAGACCCACAATGATACATTTCAAGCTCAAAAGAGTTCTATCTCTCTCTCATGCAATTACATAATGTTAATGTAGTATGCTGTTTCGGGGTGGGAATCAGGTAGGCCGAGCCAGGCTTTACATAAACAGGCCTGGCCTGTTTCAAAATTTTAATTCCTAAGGCGTGCCTTTTACCTGTGATAGGCTTTAATTAGTACCTTGACTTGGTTCGTTACAAGGCCTATTAAGCCTACGAGGCTACGAGCCTGTTTAAAAGCCTACATGTCATGAAGGCTAGTAAAAAGGCCTAAAGCCTATTTCCAACCTTGCACCTACTTGTTCCAACTTCCAACAATTATTGTACAGTTTCATACCAAAAAAAATATAGGATTTAGTTTTCTGAATTTCATCAAGTTCAAACGTATTATTGCATTTGCAATGATTGTACCTGGCATCTGTCAAACTTTTAAATAATGCATCTCATAAACCACTGTGCGAAATGTCTTAGCCATTGCCACAACAAAAAATTCCATCCACTAAAAGAAGCTATCACTCACATAAACCACAAGTTCACACCAAAGACTCATAACTCAATTACAGAACAGAACTTTAATGCATCTCATAAACCATTCGTATGCTACAATTATTGAAGGATGAAATAAAAAAATAAATCATAGCAGTAACAGTATCTTAATATTTGTTCTATTTGAAGTTACCTAATGCATACAAGGCTACATCTTGATATTAAAAAAAGCTAAGGAAACAAAACTAAAAATATCATTCTTACAACTGCAAAAGAAATTAATAGAAGTTAATGTACAGAACAATCTCAATCAGATTTCAACATCCAAGATTATAATTTAAAAAACAATCTCAATCCTCAAGAACAACTACACCACTTCTTCTAGCAGAATTGTATACATCCCATCACAGGTACACAGACATCCAAGATTATAATTTAAAAATTCAGATTTAGAATGAGGAAGAAAAAATTATTTATTATTTACTTAATTAAAGTATATTGTAATATTAAAACTTAAATTTAGAGTAAGTAAGCAAATAAATATTTATTATTTACTTAATTAAAGTACATTATAATATATCATTATTTACATCATAATAAATCTATATGGATATCAGTTATAGTAGTCTTTAGATGCACACGCCATTATTGCAGCTTGGGTGTAAAACCCAACACCCAAATTATAGCATTATTGGATTATTGCAGCTGCTGCTAATTAAGGTAGTAGAAACATACACCAATACTTAGGAGACTGCATCATGTGTGCATACGTTTCATTGTGTGTGGCAGAGATGTTTTCCTAATTAATAAGCCAAACAAATTTTATTAAAGGAAAGCAAATTGGTTTAGGCATAAGATATACTCAAGACAAGCTTACAAAAATATCAGTTATATAGAAGAACAGCAAACCAAAATAAGAGGGAACCAAGTAAAACCATCCAAGTAATGATAGTAAAAGGCTAAATTTAGGACACTATATAGGAACAGCCAAATAGATTATTAGCTCGTTTGGCTTGGCGTTATAAAAATCAAAACCATGTTACGTAAAACCATGTTACGTAAAACGTGCATTACTCATTTCAACCATTGATTTTCATAATCAATTCTACTCAACTGTAAACCAAACAAACACTATGTTGTCACACCCTTGAGGGAAGTTAGAGCACCAATAACTCTCAATAAATCAAAGCTTCAGCCTCGAAATTGTCCATAAAAATTTACTTCTCCAAAGCCAAGGAAAGTAGACTAATTATAACAGTTTTTGAGACATTGGTCCACTTAGAGACAAGCACCAATATGTTGCGGTTGAAAACATGAAATAACCTCAAACAATTATGAAACCATGCTCCACATATCAGCAGCTTATACACAATATGCACCAAAAATAACTTCATGATTTTAGTTCAACTCCAAGGCTGGGAAAACAGATTTAACCATACTAAAACATATTTTCAACTCAGTTTTGGTATATTATCCCGTAAAAGACAGAACATATTTAAACTCAGTTTTCAACTCCAAGGCTGGGAAAACAGATTTAAACTCAGTTTTCAACTCCAAGGGCCAAGGCACAGGGGATAACAGAAGTGCCAAAGACAGAACACAAGAATTGACAGCAGCAGCAGAAATCGAAGGAAAAATCATAGAAAGAAACATTAAAAAAAGAACAAAAAGAAGAAGAAGAAAAAAAGAGATGTTACCGGCTAAACTGATCTGAAACGGAGACGGAGGCAGAGACGCACGGCGGAGCGCGAGGAAACGGCTAGGGTAAGGGTTCGAGGCAGTCGCAGAGAGACGCTCCTGGTCCTGGAAGAAGAAGTTCTGTGTTTTCAATATTTCAATTCTGTTTCTAAATTTTATTTAGTTTGTAGGAGGTGGAGGAAGATCCATCGACTTAGACATACTCAAATTTGTCGAATCACTCAGGAAAAAAAAATGAAGTGAACAAAAAGATGATTAATAATCGTTAGGTAATTCAAAAAATGCTCGCAATAACGCGGAACGCCACAACACCAATTGCGATGCTCTGAAATTAAGGGTTTAGACACTGAGTAAAGTGAAGAGAGAAAGGCTTACAAGTACTGCGATGCAGAAGACTAGGAAGATGGAAGAAGGGGTTTCAAAACAAAATACAACAAGGTCTCGAGTGTGTCGTGGAAAAGAAGAAAGAGAAAAGGGAAAAGGTGTTTAGTTCGGGACTAGCTGTGGCATATCGGTTGTTGTTATGGGCCAAATCGTCACAGCACGACGGGAGTTGCTTTTCACACCCATTTTTCTTTTCGCACCCCCATTTATCTTTTTCCATAAACTATTTTCCAAAATTACCCTCATACACTTCCGGAAGTGCATTTCTAAAAGCTTCCAGAAATAAACTTTCAGAAGTGAATTTTTTTAAAAAAAATTACTTTTTTAGAGACACACTTAGTGTAACATCCCAAGAATTAAAACCAATATATAAAGAAAAATTAGAAAAGTAATAGGTTTTTAAAAAAGGAATTAAGAAATGGAAGGTAAAATTGAGAAAGAGAGACTTAAAAGTGAGAATCAGAACTTTAAGTCCTGATGTTCTCGCTCAAGAGAGAAGGGCTCGCTTGAGCGATAATATCAGTAAAAAAGGGAAAATTTGGGATTTGATATCTCGCTTGAACGGGAAACAGGGGTGAGAATGGTTGCTCTCTGGAAGATTTTCGCTTGAGTAAGAACACGAAGCCAGAACCCCTTTAGTATTCTCGCTCAGGTGAGAAATCATCATTTGAGCGAGAATACGCGAAGTCAATTTTTAAGATACATCACTTAGGGTTCCTTTTTCACTTGTCCCCTTTCATTTTACACTTCTAGAGAGAGAAGGAGCTATTGGAGCCAAGGAGAAGAAGAAGAGGCCAAGGATTTGCACACTCCAACTTCCTCAACCCTTTCTCCCCTATTCTAAGGTGAGTATAACCCACACACTCTAACACCATCTTGTATGAATTCTCTCTCCATGAAACCCACTCTTCCTCCCCCTTCTTCTAGGCTTGTATGTGAATGTTCTATGTCTTGCTTTTGATTATGATTGTGTGATAAGTAATACTATGAAGGAATGCTTAGAAAAGATAGTTAGGGTTATGAATTGGGGGGTTTTGCCTAATTCATGGCCAACCTTTAGAATGTTTCTGAATATCCTCATTTATGCTATATACATATTAAGAATGAGTAAGACACTTGGGTTGTAGCCCCAGAAATATATGGACTTCGATCCCTAGAGTAAAACTTGGGTTTCGGCCCCCAGAGTAATGGCGGGTATTATCCCCAAGGAACACATTCCCTGTAGTCTGAGCTAAGGTCTAGCCCTAGAGATAGAGATAAGACCCCGTTCTACCGAGTAGTGCAGGTCATGCATATCATTATAGAAACTTAATGAGATTCAGTATGTTTAGAACTTTGCCTTTATATGTTTATCTTGCTCATGTTGCATAACATCTGCCTGCTTCTCTACACTGCTTGTTGCATGTTATACTCACTGAGACATTAGTCTCACCACACGTTTTGTGGTTATCTTATAGATGCACAGGTTCCTCCCCGGACAGGGCAGTGATTTTGGAGGTGCTCGAAAGCATTTTGATTTATTTGATGTATTTAGAGAATTATGTCATGATGATTAGTACTTTGATTGTAATACTTTGGGGGATATGGAAGTACATGTGTAGCCTTAAGGCCCTTCTATTCATTGAGAGCACATTTATAGTGGTATCCCAACTTTTATGGTGTATGATAGATATTGTGTTAGGCCATTTATATATATTTATGCTTATTCAATTTATGAAAATATAGAAGCTTAAGTAACGTTGGATTGCCTAAGCATTGTATGTTATGTTTGCAACGATATCAATAATGCGCAAAATAATTTGGTAAACTTGGGAATGTGTCTCCAAAGGATATTATTCCTAGGTTCAGGGAATTAGGACGTTACATTATGGTATCAAAGTAGTTCAATCCAATTGGACTATGGATTAGATTAGTTCTTGAAGCTAGTTATTATCTTTTATGCATTATTATGAAATTGAGAGAGTGGTCACCTCAATGTTTTATTAATGATGTGTAGAGGATTATGGCTCGCGGCAGGAGAGGTCGCCCTCGGACCAACTCACATTCCCCTCCACGGGATCATCCTCAGGATCTTGTGGCGACGGCTCTTCAGATGCTCATTCAGATGATGGGGGAGCAGGTGGCGATAAACCGGGAGCAAGTGGAGGCCATGTATTTTTGAAAGGACTGATGGAATTCTAGCAAGCGTACCAAAATTTCAGCATTATAATAGTAAGTATGAGTTTATCGTATCCACAGGGAACGATTCGCTTCGTATTTACTCGTGATCAGATTATCAAGTAAGAAACAGTATTTGAGAGTTTGTGGTGAAGAAAGTAAATTTGCATAGAGTAAAGAGACAATTGAGAGAAGATAAAATACTTTACTTGGATTAGGATTGAACTTCGAATCATCACACCCCTTATGCATGTGAATCTCAATATTATTTATGAATATATTTTTATAATTTCTTAGCCAAACTATGTTATCCCCTGCCGGTGTCCCATATCACGAGATACTCAAAAGTAATTCATGCGGGTTCTCCCAAGCGACAAATTACACTGGCTTGATTACTCTATCTTTCCGTTCGTTAACACTATCAAAGAACCTTATACTCCTATGGAGACTACTATGAAGAGGCTGTCACCTTCCAATTCAATCATCGATTCCCTCTATATTCATATAATGATTAATGAGTACTTTTACCAATCGGAATTTTAGGTGTCCAATGTCTAGGCTTTCCCAAACTCACTGTTGAATTACAAAACCATTTACCAATGCATTTTATAAAAACAACCTATAACTCCGGCACAAAGGCGGAAGCTACGCATTAGGCAACGTATAAAAGTACCGATATTATAAAATAGGGATTCATAAATACTAAAGAGAATTCACATACATTTTGGGGATTGAATCTACTACATTCAATCCTACTGAGACGTTTAGCTACGCATGGTAGCCATTACAACCCAATGGAGAAGCTGTCACCTTGCTCCAATCCTAGCTCTGCCTTTGCCGTCTCTCTAATCTCCTTCCTAAATGCTCCTTTGCTAACCTCCTCTAATTCTTTACAAAGGGTCCTATTTATAGACTAAGGACAACTATCTTAAATCTGGAAGAAATCTGATTTGAAAACAGATCTGAAAACAAATCTAAAACTAATCCGCGCAGCTGCGCTTCATCTGCGCTCAGCGTATCTGCAGCGCAGGAAACAGAAAGCAATTTGTTATTTGCGCTTCACTTGCGTTAAGTGCAAGTGAAGCGTTGAGCGCGTAACTGATTGCTCTGTTTCCTCTTTTAACAGCTTGATCTCTTCCTGATCTTATCCTTGTTTGCTTGTCTTTCCTTGTTTCCCTCTTTTAGATCTGATTCTGTGTTTATTCTGCCTTTGAATTTAAATTGGGAAGTTATCTGCAGAATCTTTGTTTAAATGACAGTTGATCTTATCTTTATTTGCTCTGATTTAAACTTCAAATTCGCAGATCCTCTCCTCAAATAATGCTATCTTCTTTCCTCATTCAAATCTCCGCATAAATCTGCAAATTTAACATATTTTCTATTAAAATAGCATCGAATTCAAATTCAAATTAAATAATCACAATTATTACTAAAAATGGATTATTTTGGGGCATAAATTACTATTTTAACTTTGATAAGTGCAGTAAAAATACAAGAATTTATCATATAATTTGCACTTATCAAATACTCCCCAACTTAACTTCTTGCTTGTCCTCAAGCAAGAGACCTCTTTACAATCAAAAAATCAATTCAATCCCCTGTACAATTCTCAAAAATTAAGGACAAATTTTCAACATCTCTTTGTTAGGAAGAAGTCACTTTCCAAATATCAGAAAAAATCAGAATTAAGAGATGTTACCCATGCTCAAATGAGAATAAGATACAAAAATTCAGTCAAACTTTCTCAGAAATAGCAATTAAAGCAATAGATGATAAATCAAGGAATTCTCTCATGCTCACGGGTAAGTGTTTCCCTCAATTTTTCCACCACAATTGAACAACTAGAATTGATAGTCGTTTCTAGCTTCTAAACATGCACATGTTAAATATGGATCAAAAGGTCTTTTCTTGGTTGTAATGAGGCTGAGTTATCAAGAAATCATGGTTTTTCTGGATAAGCAAGAGAACACTTAGAATAGAGAGCATCTTTTGATTTTTCTTAAACTTGGAACTTCTCTCTATTCTTCATCTCATTCTTGATTTGTTTCATTCAGCTGGCCTCTTTCTTTGTTTGAGGATGCACTCCCCCCAACTTATTCAATTTATTCACTTTTTCTTTTTGATTTATTTTAGGGGGGTGATCCACTTTTGCTTTCTTGTGCCTGCTCTTTGTAATTCTTGACTTTCAATTTACCAACCTTTTCTTCCCATTATTTCAAGTTGCACCTTGCTCTCTATCCCAAGTGTGTAAGTGACAAGATATAGATCTCAATTATGGTTGGGGTGCATAAGAAGAAACAATAAAGCTCAAATGGGCTACTAAAAAATTTGAAAAATTTAATCCAGGGTTGGCTTTTTGGCACTGAGCAAATAATGTAAAAACAAACATTGCCTTTATCACTTCCACATTTTCTATGAACAGAGTAAAATCCAAAAATTCAATCAATAACAATTGACAAGCAGCGGTGAAAACTCTCAATTTAAGTGTTTGGACTCACAATTCACCGACTTTTTGGCTAAATTCCTTGATAAAACACTTACTAGTTTTAATTAACTACCCTAATAGGTTCTCCTGTGAAGCATCCTAATCCTAACTGATTATGGAATTAATCACAAAACTCTTTCTTCTTTCCTAATCTGGTTAGTTAAATTGGCTAATTTCAGAGAATTTTGAAAAAATTTTCTTTAAATCCTAATTCCTAAAATCCTAAAAATCCAAAGAAAATGCTGAAAAATGCACTGCATAATAGAATAATGTATCAGTGGAGTATATATATACAATACATATCAGAATAAAAGAAAAAAGAAAGTGAAAAGAAAATAAAAGAAAAGAAAAATAAAAGGAAAATATATGAAAAGAAAAGGAAAAAGAAAGAAAAGCACCAAATAAAAAAATCCAGTCCTCCTGATCCATGTCAGTTGCCCCATCTCCAGCTGCTCCACCTTCCCCTGGGAGAATAGGCTTGTCCCCAGGCCACTGTAAATAGTCTCTGAACTTATCAGGGTGCATGCCTGGGTAAGGATCCGAGCGAGCCTGGTAATGCATATCCTGAAAGTGCACTGCTGCTCGGTGGATATTGGACAACTGGGCCAGCATATGTGTGTTATGGGTAATGATCTGCTGGGCCCAAATTGGAGGCTGTATGTCTGCTGGTGGTGGTGGTGGTGGTGCCTCTGGCTGCTGCTGCTGCTCATCCTCCTCCTCAACCTCCTATGGAATGCAGTTGGCCTCTATATATCCTCTAGTCATGGGTCTTAAGATGCATACCGAAGGAAACACCTCAACACCCCTAGACCTGCAGAGGGTTGTGATAAGTGATGGGAAGCCTAGACTGATCCTGGAGGTGGCGTTGCGCTGCTCTACAGAAGACACAAAATCCACTATCTTCTGTGAAAATGATACTGGCAATATCAATGTCTGCGCCAATAATGATACTGTAGAGGAGGTGTGCTACTGGCATGATGACATCTGATACGTTCCTGTAAGGGTGATGTTGGCTAGTACCAACACTGTCCACATCCAAGTGATGGCCGTCACATCACGCCTGAGAATGCGAGCAGCCTCACCTTATGTGTTCCTCTCGAAGGAACGTCCTCGCAGGCATAGGCACTCTGCGGTCTGAATATCCAGGGGATCATTGCCATAAATCCCCACTGCTCTCATCCTCTCACGGTGCTGGCACACCATGAGTCT
This sequence comes from Sesbania bispinosa, assembly GCA_026901365.1. Classification (NCBI taxonomy): domain Eukaryota; kingdom Viridiplantae; phylum Streptophyta; class Magnoliopsida; order Fabales; family Fabaceae; genus Sesbania; species Sesbania bispinosa. The sequence continues at coordinate 114,718 of QLOH01000366.1, forward strand.
TCCATCCTCAGGTGATGGAAACTGTAAATGAGAATTGATCGCATTGCGACCATATGAAATCACCTGCCCTTGGACGTAGGACTCCCGCCTTGCATGAATGTCATTGGTCTCAATAGCATTCGCATAGAATTCCCTAACAATGTCAGGGTCAAAATGATCATATGAGCGACTTAGGCGGACCCATTTCCTTCTGACTATCTCTGCTCTAAAGTTCTCAAACTCATCAGGCTCCAAAGCCACTGGTCTTTCCTTAATGAAATTACAGTTCATCCGTGAACTATAAGCTTCAAAGGATTCGGCATTCTTGAAACGGTGAACATCAAACTCAGGGTCCTCTTGGGGTGCCTTTCTACTTCTCTTAGAACCACCTCTACCTCTGCTAGAGGTGCCAGTTCCCTTCACTACTTTGGTGCGAGCCATCTGCAAACAAAATCAAACCAAGATCATTTTAAGCAAATAATAGATTACTCATAATTAATGAAATAAGTGGTCAATTCAATTCAAAAGTCAGAGCAATCATTCAATCAAGCACTGGTGCACATAATCTTGATTTTTAAGTTACCAATTGCCAATTAATTAATTTATTAAGAACATGCTAAAGTGATCAATTAAAGCAGTCCTAATTAATTTTTAAGAACATGACATAACAGATTGGTAACAAAAATTAAGCTAAAAAATCATGTTATCAGTAACATGTAATAAGGAACAGTCATTCATGCATGGTCATGCAAAATTTATGAAACAATCTAAGCATACATGCACTAAACAGAGCAACTTGCAAAAATTCATTGAGCACTTCAAAAACTACCACCTAATATACCAAATATTACCAATAAGCATACCATAGTAACAAACATACTAGACAAAGACTCTATTGACAAATTTTCCTAATTAAAAAGGTCCTAAGAGCCTAAATTTTCTACCCTAAGGTTCTGCTCAAATAAATGAAAAACTGAAAATTTTAATCGGTGCAAACTAATTAAAGCTATAAAAACATACCTGGTGTAGCTTCAGAAATTGGAAGGAAGTGGAAATGGGAGTGAAAAGGTCAAAGAAAAGGATGAGATTTCAGAGAAAATGAGAGTTCAAGAGTTGAGAAAAGGTTGAAATTACCTTTCCTCTTTCAAATTTCAAATTTATGATGCAACGCGCACTTGCGCTGCACTTTTGCTTAGCGAGAGTACAACTCGTACTTCATAAGAATATGAAGCGTGTCGCTGCGCTTCACCTACGCTCAGCGTAGGTGAAACGTAGAAAACAGAGAATAATTTGATATTTCCGCGCTTTACCTTCGCTTAGCGAGATTAAAGCGCAGAAAACAAAGACTAATTTTCAAATCTGCGCTTCACCTGCGCTAAGCGAGGGTGAAGCGCAAAAAACAGAATTGAAATTCTATTTTCTGTTTTCTACTGCTTCCTAACTCCAATTGTTTTTCATCCTTTACTCATTAAAATCAATCCAATTCCCAACAATTTCCTATTATACACAGGCATTGACTCTAAACAAAAATAAAAAACAAAATCAAAGAAAAATTAAAAACAAAAATGCTGGGTTGCCTCCCAGGAAGCGCTTGTTTAACATCTGATAGCTCGACGCCTGGTTACTTAGAAACTTATGGTGACCTCAATTGGAGGATAATGGTTGACTCTGTTCCAGTTCTTCCTTTTAGTTCCCATCCTTCATGCCAATTTCTTATATTCTCATCATCATTGTCTTCACTAACTTCTTCTTCTGATGCTGCCCTTTTCTCTTTTTAAATCTGAACTCCAACATGCTTTCTGGTTGCTTAACTCTCATTGTTGGTTTCCTCAGAAATCCAGAAACCTTTTTCTTCTTTTGATCTATAATGTCTGGATCTTCTTTCTTTCTTACCTTTGGCAACTGTGATCTGGATTTAAATTTATAGATCCTATAAGTAAGATCTATTTTTAACTTTTCTGGATCTTTCTGCAATTTGGGGATTCCTCTTTCAATGTGAAACACAATGCTCTCATCTTTAGAGCTTAATTGATATTTTCCCCGATCAACATCCATTATTGCCTTGGCATCTTTCATGAAGGGTCTTCCCAAAATTAGGGGATATCAGTATCCTCCTCTTCTGTCTTTGCAATGTAAAGGTCAACAAAATATACGAACTTGTCCACTTTAATTGGTAAATCTTCAATCTTCTCATATGGGCTTTGAGTGGACTTATTTGCAAGTTGTAACTTTACGTTGGCAGGCTTGACCTTCAAAATTCCCAGCTTGTTAAAATATAATAGCGACATCAAGTTGATGCTTGCCCCAAGATCCAATAAAGCATATGTAGCTGGTTAATTAGAAAGAGGTACAATGAACTTACCTGGGTCAAGTGACTTGCTTGTGGTGTAGACCTCTTCTGGTTCGCCTTCTTCTCTTTGCAAAATCTCTTCTGGCTTCTCTTCTAATTGAACACTCTCCTTGACAATCTCTTCTTTGGGCACTTGCTCTTCAAATGTGATGCTTTCTTCTACATCACTTTCTTCTGTAATGTTGCCATTAGTAGCAATCAAATTGCAGTGCTCCTTTGGATTTGTCTAAGTGTTTGCTATAAAGTGGCCATTCTTTTGTTCTGCCATCTCTTTTGCTAGTTGGCCCACTTGATTTTCTAATGCTTTGATTGATGCTTCTGTGTTCTTCTTGAATCCATCGAATCCTTGTATGAATGCATCAATCTTCTCTTCCAACCTGTTAAATTCGTCATATGTTGATGGTTGCTGCTGGTATGGTGTTTGTATGTTCCCTCCATTCTGCCCTCATCCAGAGTTGTTTTGGTTATTCCTCCATCCTTGTGAGTACTGATTATTATTATTGGAGAAATTTCCTTACCTCCCCTGGTTACCCATGAAGTTGACTTGTTCGGGTTGATTTTCTTGGTAAGAGCATTGACCATTGGGATGATCACCTCTGCAAAAGTCACAGATCAAAGGTTAGGCTTGAATAGGTTGGGATTGGACAACTTTTAACTGTTGAGGAAGTGCTTTCAACTGTTCTGTGAGTGCTTCTATCTGTCTTTTGATAAGCTTGTTTTTTGCTAGAATAACATCACTATTGTTGAGTTCCAACACTCCTTTCTTTTGTACTTGAGCTGGCTGTCGTCCACACTGAGCTTTCTGATCATTTTGGGCAAAGTTGTCAATGATTGAGATTGCTCGCTCTGCATCCACTGATAAGATAATTTCTCATGCTGCAGCATCTATGAAAGATTTGGAATCAGATATGAGTCCCTTACAGAAAATGTTGAGTTGGGCAATGTCATCATAGCCATGATTGGGAGATTTGCGCAGCAAAAATTTGAAGAAAAATTTCTGACAAGATTTGTCAGAAATTTTTCTTCAACCACATCCCAGTTGTTTAGACTTTGGTTTGGATGCGACTTCAGCCACTCCTTAGCTTTACCTATCAATGAAAAAGGAAATAAGCGTAAGTATACAGACTCTAAATCACCTTCCTCAAAACCCATAGTGCCTATTAATTCATAAAAGTTTGAGAGATGTGTATTTGGATCCTCATGATCCAATCCTGCGAATTGATTGGCACTGATAAGATTGAGGTGAGCAGCCTTCAACTCCAAGGACTTCGCAATCGTGGGTAAGACAATGCTTGAAAAATGGCGAGTTCCTTGATGCATGACATATTCTCCTAAGGTTCTTCTTCTTGGTATTTGATCTTCTGCCATATTTTTGGGTTCTTCCTCAAGTATCCTTCTTCTTCTTCTTCTCCTTTTTTTACTTCTGTTCTTCCTTGATGTCCTTTCTATTTCTGGATCAAATTGTAACCAATGTGGGGACACATGGCCTCTCAAAAGCATAAACAAGAAAACTTGAAAAGGGTAAGTGTGGAAGAGAATTTTAATAAAAAGAAAAATTAAAAACAAAAAGAAAAATAATTCCTAAAAATAACAAATAACAATCTAAAGTCCTATGATAGAGTATATACAACTTGATAGTTAGACCTCCCAAGTCTATACGAATTGATACACCATTCCCCGGCAACGGCGCAAAAAATACTTGATGGAATTCTGGAAAGCGTACCAAAATTTCAGCAGTATAATAGTAAGTATGAGTTTATCGTATCCACAGGGAACGGTTCGCTTCGTATTTAGTCGTGATCAGACTATCAAGTAAGAAACAATATTTGAGAGTTTGTGGTGAAGAAAGTAAATTTGCATAAAGTAAAGAGACAATTGAGAGAAGATAAAATACTTTACTTGGATTAGGATTGAACTTCGTATCATCGTACCCCTTATGCATGTGAATCCCGATATTATTTATGAATATATTTTTATAATACCTTAGCCAAACTATGTTATCCCCTGCCGGTGTCCCATATCACGAGATACTCAAAAGTAATTCATGCGGGTTCTCCCAAGCGACAAATTACACTGGCTTGATTGCTCTATCTTTCCATTCGTTAACACTATCAAAGAACCTTATACTCCTATAGAGACTACTATGAAGAGTTTGTCACCTTCCAATTCAATCATCGATTCCCTCTATATTCATTTAATGATTAATGAGTACTTTTACCAATCAGAATTTTAGGTGCCATATGTCTAGGCTTTCCCAAACTCACTGTTGAATTACAAAACCATTTACTAATGCATTTTATAAAAACAACCTATAACTCCGGCACAAAGGCGGAAGCTACGCATTAAGCAACATATAAAAGTACCGATGTTATAAAATAGGGATTCATAAATACTAAAGAGAATTCACATACACTTTGGGGATTGAATCAACTACATTCAATCCTACTGAGACGTTTAGCTACGCATGGTAGCCATTACAACCCAATGGAGAAGCTGTCACCTTGCTCCAATCCTAGCTCTGCCTTCGTCGTCTCTCTAATATCCTTCCTAAATGCTCCTTTGCAAACCTCCTCTACTTCTTTACAAAGGGTCCTATTTATAGACTAAGGAAAGCTATCTTAAATCTGGAAGAAATCTGATTTGAAAACAGATCTGAAAACAGATCTAAAACTAATCCGTGCAGTTGCACTTCATCTGCGCTCAGCGCATTTGCAGCGCAGGAAATAGAAAGCAATTCTGTTATTTGCGCTTCACTTGCGCTAAGCGCAAGTGAAGCGTGGAGCGTGTAACTGATTGCTCTGATTCCTCTTTTGACAACTTGCTCTCTTCCCGATCTTATACTTGTTTGCTTCGCTTTCCTTGTTTCCCTCTTTTAGATCTGATTATGTATTTATTCTGCCTTTTAATTTAAATTGGGAAGTTATCTGCAGAATCCTTGTTTAAATGGCAGCTGATCTTATCTTTATTTGCTCTGATTTAAACTTCAAATTCGCAGATCCTCTCCTCAAATAATGCTATCTTCTTTCCTCATTCAAATCTTCTCACAAATATGCAAATTTAACAGATTTTCTATTAAAATAGCATCAAATTCAAATTCAAATTAAATAATCATAATTATTACAATTATTACTAAAAAGGGATTATTTTGGGGCATAAATTACTATTTTAACCTTGATAAGTGCAGTAAAAATACAAGGATTTATTATATAATTTGCACTTATCAAGGACCTAGAATGAGAAGAGGAGAAAGGACCTAGAATTTGAGGAAGGAGAACATGTGATGTGAATCCGAGGGGGTGGTTTAGGATTCTGATTATGGACCTCTAGGAAAATTAGCTTGCTGCCTTGAAAAATTTAAACAAAGGAAAAATTTAAATTCAATACCAAGATGGACCAAAATTATGCGTGAATTAAAAGGAGAGAATAGGTGAAAAGGGAATCATAAACTCAACGAGATAAACTAATTAACTGGTGCAGAGTTTTTATCCCAATTCAGCAAGAAATATAATTGAAACAAAGGTGCGGAATTATAATCAAACCCAGTGTTCAATTAGAGTAGAAAAAATCAGCACTTGATGGGACCATAAAAGGTGCAGGTTGAAAGGTCAATTCCAACGTTCAATTAGGACCAAATTGCGCAGCCAACATTCAAGTCCAATAAGAAACAAAATGGTCGGGCAGATAACCAATTAAATTAAAGAAATATAGTGCAGAATTTGACATATACTCAACACATGAATATGACTCGGGAATAGTGTAATTTGGATGCTAAAACTCAACGCACCATTGGAGCAATTGAAGTGCAAATTATTAGCGCCTAAAATTGACAAAAACAAGTGCAGAATTTTGTCACAACTCAATTCTCAATAGGAACAGAAACAGGACAGTCGTGCACTTGAAATTGAAAGAAGAAAAAGAAGGAAAACAGATGGTATGAAGGCGTCACACTTCCAAGAGGAAGATAAGCCCGGAGATTAAACACACAATGAGGTGGATATCCTTTGATAAATCTCAAATTCTGGATTACAAGAACCCAAAGAGAAATCACTTCTCACAACTCAATTTTCTTACAAAATCATAATCTGTCTTTTCCAATGAGCTGAGCGCATAATATAGGTCTGACTCACCTAGCCATATGCCTCTTTACATTCAGAATAAAAACCACTAATTTGTTTAATTTAAATTGTACATAAAACTGCCCAAAACAATTAATAGTGCAGCCCACCAAAATAGCAATCTGGCCGCCTATTAAAATGAAGAATGTAACAGCCAAATAAACTTTTATTTGTGCATAATTCAGCCTACTAAACTTAGCATAAGTGGCCGCAACATTTAAGCTCAAATATAACAGCCACATGCAATTTTATTTGAAACAAAAATAACTCAGCCATCTTATTAAAATAATTGTTGGTCGCCTGTTCAGCAAACACTCCTTCAAACTACCTCTCCAATTAAAGCCATGTTTCCTCCTCTTTAAGGATAGTGCAATTGATCAACTTGAGCTTCAATTCTTCAAGGTTTGGTTCTACTTTAGTAAGGGCTACCAACACTTGTTGTAAAGCTTCCTTGGCTCTCCTTGTTCTCATCATTCCCCTCCTCTTGAAGAGGATTTGTCCTCAACTCAAAAGCATCAACATCTGCATCAAAAAGAGATTAAGTCAATCATATTGAAATTAACACTTATATTGATGTTCCCTCTATTACATGATTGAAACCGATCTATCCTCCTGGATCAAACACAACTTGTACAAATTCAGATGTTGTCTTTTCTTCCTTATGCATTAAGGAAGCCTTCTTTTTGAGTGTCCAAGCCCAAACACCAGGGTCGTAGAGAACTCTCTTGTATTCTTCTTTGGCTTTATCCTTATGCATGTTAGTCATAATCAACCAATCAAATAAAACCAAAGGGAAATATCCATGAATATTTTCAATAAGCATCAAATCAAAAGTATTCATATGATTTTTCCAAAATGCATTTTCATCACGGAACAAGTTAACCCCTATATGCTTATGATTTTCCTTTATGATTTTAACCACACAATTATTTAAACATGTAACATTATATGACAAACCATAAGACTCCATGTGCTTGTTCTCAATTTTTTCATGAGTGTGGCTTCCAAAAGTGGGTTGAACATATAATGGAGCACTAGGTATGATATCAACACAATTCATTCTCAAACTTGGCAACTTGTGGTACGTTTCATTCACAATTACATCTTCTTGCCCCTGTAAAATAGTATCACAAACAAGAGAGGAATTAACATTAGAATTTAAAAGTTCCTTGCTTATTTTCTCTCTTTCCTTTCCTAATTCTTCTCTCCTCTTTTCTTCTCTTTCCTTTTCTAATTCTTCTCTCCTCTTTTCTTCTCTTTCTTTTTCTTCTTTTTCTCTTCTTTCTCTTTCTATTTTCAACTTCAACGTTTGTTGATCCTCACATACTTGACTTGGTATTAAAAATTTCAACTTAAGCTTACGTCCCTCATGACGCAAAGAAAGTGAAAGCATATCGGGATTAAGCTTTTTATTTCGCAGCCAAGACCATCCCTAGAGAAAATGACATGATTCTATGGGAGCGATTTCACATGAAACTTCATCTACGTATTTCCCAATAGTGAATCCAAACTTTGTTTGCCTAGGATGAAGATGTGTTGGTAAGTTGAGTTTCTCCACCAACCTTTGGCTCACAACATTGTTGTAGCTTCCGTAATCGAATGCAATCAAACAAACATTATCTTCCACTAAACACCTTGAATAGAAGATCCCTTTAGAATCTGCCATTGTAAATCAAACAAATTAAAAGTAACAAGATAACATGTAGTTGTTGTTTGAGAAACCTTACCCACTCAAGTGTTTGCACACAATTTAGGCTTTTACAAAAATGAAACACTCTTGCCTTTTTCCTCTCTATTCCTCCTTGAGTTCTTATCAAACCAAGAAGAGAAACCACAAAGAAATTCACCAATCTGTGTGCAGCCAATTAAACACAAGAACAACTAACAAAAAGACTCAAATGAACACAAAAGAAGGCAACCAAAAACTAGGACAGCAACCAAAATTAGACACCAACAAAGGAAAGGAACTTGACTCGAAATGGAACCAATAGGTGCAACAAAAATAAGCCAAAAACTTGCGCAAGAATTAACTCAAATGTGCAGCACCAAACTCAGAATATGTGCAAGAAAATTGAACCAACAAGGTGCAGCCACAAATAGAATTTTTTTGAACAAATAGGTGCAGCAACAAGCAAAATTTTGAGTAAATTAGATGCAGCCAAAGACAGAATTTGTGCGCAAATTTTAACCAACCAAGGTGCAACCAAAGAGAGTGAAATTAAGTGCAATTTGCAGCCAATAAGTGCAGCCAAGAATTCAAAATTTTACAACTAACAAGGTGCAAAATTTCTTCCTTAGATCAACCACAATATTACCTTAAAAATGAAGAATTTCTAGCATGAACCATTCAGCCCAAATTTTTTTTTATAACTCATATGCATGCTTTCTTTTCTTTTATTTCTATTGTTTTTTTTTTTCAGAATTCACAATTTTAAAGACCTAACTTTTGCAATGGTTCAGGCTAAGAAAATTGCAATAAGGTAATATCAAGGTATGATAAGAAATTCAAGGAAAGAAACTACCCGGAGTGCAGCCTTGCAATTCCTAGAACCGGAGCTCTGATTACCAAATGATGTGAATCCGAGGGGGTGGTTTAGGATTCTGATTATGGACCTCTAGGAAAATTAGCTTGCTGCCTTAATAAAATTAGACAAAGAAAAAATTTAAATTCAATACCAAGATGGACCAGAATTATGCGTGAATTAAAAGGAGAGAATAGGTGAAAAGGGAATCACAAACTCAGCGAGATAAACTAATTAATTGGTGCAGAATTTTTATCCCAATTCAGCGTGAAATATAATTGAAACAAAGGTGGAGAATTATAATCAAACCCAGCGTTCAATTAGAGCAGAAAAAATCAGCACTTGATGGGACCATAAAAGGTGCAGGTTGAAAGGTCAATTCCAACGTTCAATTAGGAACAAATTGCACAACCAACATTCAAGTCCAATAAGAAACAAAATGGACAGCCAGATAACCCATTAAATTGAAGAAATATAGTACAGAATTTGACATATACTCAGCACATGAATATGACTCAGAAATAGTGTAATTTGGATGCTAAAACTCAACGCACAATTGGAGCAATTGAAGTGCAGATTATTAGCACCTAAAATTGACAAAAACAAGTGCAGAATTTTGTCACAACTCAACGCTCAATAGGAACAGAAACAGGATAGTCGTGCACTTGAAATTGAAAGAAGAAAAAGAAGGAAAATAGATGGTATGAAGGCGTCACACTTTCAAGAGGAAGATAAGCTCGGAGATTAACACACAAAGGGGTGGAAATCCTTTGATAAATCTCAAATTCTGGATTACAAGAACCCAAAGAGAAATCACTTCTCACAACTCAATTTTTCTTACAAAATCATAATCTGTCTTTTCCAATGAGCTGAGCACATAATATAGGTCTGACTCACCTAGCTGTATGCCTCTTTACATTCAGAATAAAAACCACTAATTTGTCTAATTTAAATTGTAAATAAAACTGCCCAAAACAATTAATAGTGCAGCCCACCAAAATAGCAATCTGGACGCCTATTAAAATGAAGAATGTAATAGCCAAATAAACTTTTATTTGTGCATAATTCAGCCTACTAAACTTAGCATAAGTGGCCGCAACATTTAAGCTCAAATATAACAGCCACATGCAATTTTATTTGAAACAAAAATAACTCAGCCATCTTATTAAAATAATTGTTGGTCGCCCATTCAGCAAACGCTCCTTCAAACTGCCCCTCCAATTAAAGCCATGTGCCCTCCTCTTTAAGGATAGTGCAATTGATCAACTTGAGCTTCAATTCTTCAAGGTTTGGTTCTACTTTAGTAAGAGCTACCGACATTTGTTGTAAAGCTTCCTTGGCTCTCCTTGTTCTCATCAACATGTGTTTTTGAAAGTAATTTGAGGAAGGAGAACGTGTGTTAAGTAAAGAGAGGTAAGGATCATAAGAGATGCACACAACAGATTTATACTGGTTCACTCTTATCAACCAAGAGCTACGTCTAGTCCCCACTTCAGTGAGATTTTTTCCACTAACTTCTTAAAAGTTACAAGTATTCTTATTCACGGGAAACTTTAGACTCGTCAGTATTCTCCTTACAGGGCCTCTTCAGGCTCCTAAGTATTCTCCTGGCAAGGCCTCTCTAGGCTCCTGATAGTCTTGTACAAGCCTCTCCAATCTTCTCAACTCAATACCACAGCTCAGAAACACCTTCTGACTTAGTAGAGGAGCAACAATAGATTACAATGAAAAAGGATGTGTTTCCTTAGCTTGAGGTTTTAGCACACACAATGTGAATAACCAATGAAGTTCTTGAGCTAGTTTACAGAACTTTACAACCCACAAATAAACTCAAAGAGTTTGATAACCAATGAAGAATTTGTGGGAGAAGCAAGATAAAGAATATACAGATGAAAAGGATTTAACAGAATCTAAGTTCTCAGGCATTGTATTCTCGTCTGAGTATTTCTCTGTGCGGCATCGCTTTCTTTTGAGTTTCTGATTCCTTTTTATAGAGTTGCTAGGAAATGTTACCGTTTATAGCCATTAGAACTTGTCCTTTTCCTGTCAGGTACTTTTTTCAGTACAAGCGAGTGTTACTAGCTTCTGACTTTGATGTTGTAAGCTTATGTCCTGGTGAGTGCTTCTGTGTCTGAGTTCTCATGCATTTGTGTTTAACTTGAGTTTTGCGTCTGACTTGAGTTTGTGATTCTGACCTTGTCTTCTGACTTCCACAACTTGTCATAGTGTGCAGATGTATTCTTTTAAGATTATACAGCTTCAACTCTCGAATTGCTTCTTACTTTGATGTTGTAAGCTTATGTCCTGGCGAGTGCTTCTGTGTCTGAGTTCTCATTCATCTGTGTCTGACTTGAGTTTTGCGTCTAACTTGAGTTTGTGCTTCTAACCTTGTCTTCTGACTCCACAACTTGTCATAGTGTGCAGATGTATTCTTTTAAGATCATAAGGCTTCAACTCTTGAATCTGAGTTGTGACTGAACTTCAATCAAACGAGTCACTTGTTGCATCTTGATGCGTGTGACTCGGGTCATGCTATGCTAGGTGTTGTTGAAGTCATTTTCTTAGCGTTCTTATATCTGCAATGAAATCAGATTCTAAAGTTGCACACTCAAGTAACATGGTTAGATGCGGATTGCAACTCAGAACGAAACTCGAATTTCTGCTATGTTAGAGAGGTTTCCAATCATTAAAACATTATGCATCTGAGAGTTAAAACTTAACATTCTCCCCCTTTTTAATGATGGCAAAACCTCTTAGAAGTAAAAAATTTAGTTTTGTTTCTAATGGAAATGAGTATATCATGAAAAGCTCCCTCTAAACCTGAGACTCCCCCTAAGTTGGTTGCTTTTAATTTTTCTAAGTTTACAAGGATACTTTTGAATCTCAAATGGTAACTGTCGGAACCGGGGTCACGACGGGACGGCGAAGAAAATCGTTTTCAATGGAGTCGCCACCAATATTTATTTTTGAAGGAAAATATCAGAAAAACCCTTTAAAAAGAATGGTCTTTGAAACCAGATTTGGATTCGGGAGTCGGTTATGTGTAGGGAAGGTATTAGCACCCTACGACATCCGTCCTAAGACGGTTACCTCTAATTAATTGTGCAAATTTGTTAAACTTTTGAAAAAAATTATTTTTCCCCTTTTAAGAAAACTTTTTGTTTTTATTTACAATTTTTATTCATAATTTTATTTACATTTTTTATTTTAGATTATTGGAAAAAAAAGATTTATTTGGGCTTGACGGGGCCGGTTCCCGCTCCTACGTATCCCCAGCTGCAATGGGGAAATCAAAGCCACGTAGTTCTGAAGTTTGATTGATTTGGGTTTGATTTTTTGTTTTTGGAAAGATTTTTATTTGCAAGAAAAGATTGAAAGATGTTTCTTCTTTTTTTTCACTTGTTTTTTGTTATTTTTGAAATAAGTAATTTTGGAAAAAAAAGATTTTATTTGCACGGGGTTCAAATCAAAACTTAGTTTGCTTAATAAACCCTTATGATCTTAATAATATTAAAGTCAGCATCCACTGCTCAATTAATATTATTAGTCGTTGCCTAAAATTTGTTTTTTATAATTTTGAAAAGAACTTTAAAAATTGGAAATCTTTTTTTGGTTTTAATTTTGAAAAGAAATCTTTATCCTTGGAAAGGAACTTTTTGTTTTGTTTTTTATTTTTTTTATTTTTGAAAAGAAATTTTTAATTTTGAAGAGGGATATTTTATCTTAACCCATTTTTGCACGGGGTTCAAGTCAAACACTTGGTTTGCTCAATAAACCCTTATGATCTAAATAAAGTTAAAGTCAGCATCCACTGCTCAATTAACCCATTCAGTCATTGCATAGATTAAAATAAAATATTCCTAAATTTATTAAAGCAACTGAATTATTATTTACTCACAAGAGGATAAAATTAGCAAATATGTACAAGATAATATTTACAATAAACAATCAAATACATAAAATTCAAAAGCATAAAACACATGCTCAAAACAAAGAACCAAATAAAAGCAAATCTATATTTATGTAAAATTTATTATATTTATTTTTATTGTTTTTATTATTTTATCTATTTATTATATAAAAAAAAGAGAGAAGGGGATCAGGTTTCTAAAAGAAACCTTCACGCCCCCTCCTAGACTCACACACACACTTTATTTTCAAACAGATGGAAAACCCTAGGAAGAGAAAAGAGGGTGAGAGGCGGCTGGAAGAAGAAAGAAGAAAAGGGAGAAGAAGAAAGAAGAGGGAAATGGCGAAAGAAAGGGAAGAAGAGAGGGAGAACGGCGCGGCTGCTTCATTGACCGCAGGTCCAGACCGGCGCGACGGTCCTCACGGCGGGGAGGTGGTTGACCACAGGATCTTCATGATGGTCAAGGGCGGCAGCGAATGACGACCTCTTCCGTGCGGTGGTGAGGGAACGATCAGGGGAACTCCGCCGCAGCGGCTTGGAGTCAACCTGCGCAAAGGAAGATGATGAAAACACCCTCTGTGCGCGGCTGCTGGAGTGACGGAGACAGTGGCTTGTTCGAACAGCCACGGAGGTGCGTGGCGGTGTATCTGGATGGTGGTCGGAGACGCAGCCTTGACGGCGGAGGGCAGCGCGCGTGGCGGCCCTCACGGCAGGGAGGTGGCTGGATGAAGAGGGAAGGAAACTTGACTCTGTTTCTGGGTACTTAAACTTGTTATTCTTCTTTAGATTTTGGGTTTCCCTATTTTAACATGGACTGTGATTGATGATGAGAATCATGAGACTGTAAATTGGACATTTGAACAATTTCCTACATTGTGTTTTTGATTGTAAATGGACTGTGAATTATACTTTGATTCAAGCTAAACCCCTGTTTTAATTTCTCACAACAGATTAATTCATTTATGCAAACGGTGAGGTTATACTTAGCTGGAATCATTCCCCTATTAACATGTATGAGCACAGCATGAACCTACAGTCAACAAGTATTGCAAACAGAAAGAAAAGAAACCTGGAATTAGCTCTCTGTAGAATTCTTGTGATGGAATGTTTACTCTATTTCTTGTTTATTTCTGCTCACAAAACTGCTATTTCTGTTCTCCCCCTTCTCCCTCAAGTGTGGCCTCGGTTCTTCTCCTTTCCTTCTCCGAAACCGTGTATTCTTCTTATTCTTTTTCTCCTTATGTAACCGTGTGTATTTCTTCTGGGTAAGTGACTGTGTATCTTTCAGAATGAGTCCGTCCCCTTCTTCAGTGTAGTTTGGTTCCTTTTATACTTAGCTGAGAGGTAACTACCTCATCCACTCTATCAGAAAACCCCTATCCCACTTTCTCTCGTGGACTTGGTAACTACCTAGTCAAAGTTATATTTTTTATTTTTTTTTCAGATTTATTACTATTTTCTGATTTAAATTTGAAATTTAAAATCATTTTTGGACTTATTATTTTTTTTTAATTTTTATTTTTCTTATTTTCGTTTTTTTTTTATTTTTTTTATTTTCTGAATTGAGATTTTTTTATTTATTTGATTTTTTTAGATTTTTCCTTTTTTTAAATATCAAATTTTATTTTTTTGAATTTCTAGACTATTTATTTTTGAGTTTTAAAAACTATTTTCAGATTTTAAAAAAAATTGTTTTGAGCTTTTATTTATAAATCAAATTCAACTGAAATTAAGATTAAAACAAAGCTAATTGTAGCCCGGATAAAATTGGGTATTCACAGTTGCCCCTCTTTACGTATTTCTTATTAAATAATCTATGTAACAATGTTTTTTAGATTATGATAATAAGAAATAGGTAAAGAAGTGAATCAATTTTATTTGAGGGCTAACACAAGAAAAAGAAATCAACACTGTGGACTGAAATATCCAAAGCAATGATGAAAAGACAAGATTTCAAACTGATGTTGAACTCTTGATTGATAGTATGCCGGACTGATACCGGGTTGTGAGAGTAACTGAGTGCCAGTTTGATACCGGGCTGAGAAACTGAAAAGTAAAAAGGGTGCTAGGCAACTACTGGGCTTTTGACAGAAAAGTAAATGTGTCAGGCAGGTACTGGACTTTTGGCAGAAAAGTAAAGGGTGCCAGGCAGGTACTGGGCTTTTGACAGAAAGTAAAGGGTGCCAGGCAGGTACTGGGCTTTTGACAGAAAGTAAAGGGTGCCAGGCAGGTACTGGGTTTTTGACAGAAAAGTAAATGTGCCGGGCAGGTACTGGACTTTTGACAGAAAAGTAAAGGGTGCCAGGCAGGTACTGGGCTTTTGACAGAAAGTAAAGGGTGCCAGGCAGGTACTGGGCTTTAAACTGAAAAGTAAATGTGCCAGGCAGGTACTGGGCTTTTGACAGAAAGTAAAGGGTGCCAGGCAGGTACTGGGCTTTTGACATAAAGTAAAGGGTGCCAGGCAGGTACTAGGCTTTTGACAGAAAGTAAAGGGTGCCAGGCAGGTACTGGGCTTTTGACAGAAAAGTAAAGGGTGCCAAGCAGGTACTGGGCTTTTGACAGAAAAGTAAATGTGTCAGGCAGGTACTGGGCTTTTGACAGAAAGTAAAGGGTGCCAGGCAGGTACTGGGCTTTTGACAGAAAGTAAAGGTGCCAGGCAGGTACTGGGCTTTTGACAGAAATGGGTGCCGAAGTTGGTCTCGGGCTTTTGACTGAAATGAGTGCCGAAGTTGGTCTCGGGCTTTTGACTGGAACGGGTGCCGAAGTTGGTCTCGGACTTTTGGAAGGCAACGGGTACGAGGACCCTAATGATGCAATGGGTACGAAACCCAAGCAATTGCCATCGACGGGTACAAGGACCCCAAGAAAAGAAGTTGACGGGCACAAAGACCCTAAGGATTCAATGGGTATGTGATCCCAAAGAATAAAACTTGACGGGTACATGGACCTTGAGGATTCAATGGGTATGTGAACCTAAAGATTTGCAGATGACGGGTACTTGGACCCTAAGATGCAATAGGGATATGAACCCTAAAGATTCAATGGGTATGTGAACCCAATGAATGGAACTTGACGGGTACGTGGACCCTGAGGATTCAATGGGTATGTGAACCCAAAGATTTGCAGATGACGGGTATTTGGACCCTAAGATGCAATAGGGATATGAACCCTAAAGATTCAATGGGTATGTGAACCCAATGAATAGAACTTGACGGGTACATGGACCCTGAGGATTCAATGGGTATGTGAACCCAAAGATTTACAGATGACAGGTACTTGGATCCTAAGATTCAATGGGGATGGGTATGTGAACCCAATGAATGGAACTTGACGGGTACGTGGACCCTGAGGATTCAATGGGTATGTGAACCCAAAGAATAGAACATGACGGGTACGTGGACCCTGAGGATTCAATGGGTATGTGAACCCAAAGAATAGAACTTGACGGGTACGTGAACCCAAAGATTTGCAGATGACGGGTACTTGGACCCTAAGATGCAATGGGGATGTGATGGGTACGAAACCCAAGGAAATGAAATTGATGGGTACGGGGACCCTTAGGATGCAATGGGTACATGAACCCGGAGGATTCAGTGGGTATGTGAACCCAATGAATAGAACTGGACGGGTACGTGGACCCTGAGGATTCAATGGGTGTGTGAACCCAAAGAATATAACTTGACAGGTACGTGGACCTTGATGATGCAATGAGTATGAGAACCCAAAGAATTGAAGTGGACGGGTACGTGGACCCTGAGGATGCAATGGGCATGTGAACCCAAAGAATAGAACTTGATGGGTACGTGGACCCTGATGATGCATTGGGCATGTGAACCCGAAGAATTGCAATTGACGGGTACATGGACCCGGATGATGCATTGGGCATGTGAACCCAAAGAATAGAGCTTGATGGGTACGTGGACCCTGATGATTCGATGGGCATGTGAACCCAAAGAATTGAAGTTAACGGGTACATGGACCCTGATGATGCATTAGGACCCAAAGGATTGGAGTGAGATGGGTGCCGGTGACCCAAAGAATGCAGGTTCAGATTGTGCAATGATATGCATGGTGCGAAGAGTGTGAGATGCAGAGAGTAAAACTCAATGCAATGATGATATTGTGATATCAAATGCATGATGAGAATGATGATGATGCGAGATGCACAGAAAAATTAGATGATGCGAGATGCATAGAGAAGTTAGATGACGCGAGATGCATGGAGAAAGTAATGACATGATGATGACAATACAAGTATGTATGTAGATGAACGGTTGACAATTGATGTCATGTTATTGATGCAAAATGCATGATGAACATCTCACCCTTGTTTATTATTTTCACTTGATATGAACTTGAATGATTGTTTGAATTCTCAACCCTTACAGTGGCAAGTGCCCCAAGATTCATGGATGATCAAGGGATTTTCTTTTGATCTGTTATGGGCCTGTAGTTCAATTCACGTCTTAGCCTCTGACTAGACACCTTTTGAAGTGAGCTGCTCTGCACCTTTCATCACTGAGCTAGAGATCTGGTTAACGTCTATTACAACACATTTTTGAGAATTCATCAAATTTCATCATGGCTTTCAGAATTGTCAAAACAAATGTAATACTTTTCAAGTGTAAACACAAATTTCCTTTCAGTATATGTTCACCATAAAATGCAAATTGAATTAACCAAAAATGGTGAAAACAAAAATGGGATGTCATATTTACAAAAGGAGAATGATATTTACAATGTGGGGGAATTTCAAAAGGTAGTGACAAAGGCAAAGACTCTTTTCTTTCTCTTTTTTTTTTAGTGATGCTTTCTGATGACCAATATTAGTCCCTCATGTTTGAATTTTGAAAATCCATCAACCAACTGCCAGAGGTGGGGGTTGCCCCAACTTTATGTGCTTCAAACATTGCATTTGCCCCAGTGCACTCCAAAATGACTTCAATCTTTTGGGTTTCGGCCGTTAGTTTGCCCCAATTTTGTATACTTCCACAACCTACTTGCCCCAGTTTATTACACTCTCTTTTTGCCCTAAATTTTGCTTAGGTTGCCTTTGCGGGTTTTCAACCTAACGAGCCCTTATATCTTCTTGATTATTTATTTTTTTTCACTTTTTTTTCGTCCTTTTTTTTTTGCCATCGACCACCCATCTTAAACAT
The DNA here is from genome assembly GCA_026901365.1 of Sesbania bispinosa. NCBI lineage: Eukaryota > Viridiplantae > Streptophyta > Magnoliopsida > Fabales > Fabaceae > Sesbania > Sesbania bispinosa. The sequence goes on from QLOH01000366.1 coordinate 132,753, forward strand.
CTTGATCTCAAAATTACAGCCATGAAAATGAAAGCAATCATTTTAATGATCAGAATGGACTTTACAAGGCTTGTAATGTGGTCAGGGCTAATGGCTATGAAAGAAAGGATATAGTAGGCCCAAACAAGTGTTTAGGGGTTCAAGGGATCAAGGATCAATAACTTCTTCTTTTTTTTTCAAGAAGGTGAGTGTTTAACCGAGACTATTGAAGTCGACGATTCTTTCACTTTTGATCATTATTTTCTTCTATGCTTTTGCTTTTTTTTTTCTTTTTTGTCCTTTTTTCTTTTTTTTTTCTTTTTGACTCTTTTGACATATCATTGACAAAAAATTGACTTCTCTTTGTACCAACCCCAATGTGGGGTGATCCTTGTCCAGGGTTATTTGAAAGGAAAATTTAGGCCCAAAGGGGACAACTAGGGATAATGATATGATTTTTTTTTTTTGGTAGATAAAGATGGCCATTGTCATCTCAACTCCTGATTGCCCATTTTGAGACTATAACTTTGAGACCAAAATGTCAAAAGCAACTTCTTGAAGGATACATAACCTTCAAACACATCTTGGTCTTCAAAATTCAAGGGAGACCCTTTTCCTTGTTGTTCACAAACGTAGGCAACAATTCAATGAGTTTTCTCATCATTTTCAACATCTTTATTGGCATGATTGATGGATTATCAAAATTGCAAGATGAGACCCTAACACTGTCATGAGAAGAACACATCTAGATTTACATTATTTACAATGGAACAAGCAAACATGAAATGAATGAGATTAAGGCTTGAAGCAAGGAACTGGAAAATTCAACATGCATCTTTGAAAACATATGCTGAAAAACAAATGTGTATGCGCCCTATATACAACAGTCATCCTAAAGCCTTGGGCATAGTAATAGGATCAGTATTACAAAATTATTTTGACAAATCCTAAAAACCACAGGAAATTTGGAAAACTCTCCATTACTAAGCTTTGATAACATTTGCTGCTGGCACTTCCTTAATTTGGGAGAAGATTGGGATTGACTTCCTTGAAGCTCCACACCATAACATTCCTTGTGCCAACATGATAGCCACATTTAACATTTGGATTATAACCTTTGGATGCAACAACCCAACTAGAGGTAATGGGTGAAGGACAATCAATGAGTTGCGGGTAAGGTGGGATACCGACTCGATGTGAGTCATGGGTCAAACTAGACAAGTTTTTTTTGTGTGGCTATTTGGCCTTCTTTGATTTGGGCTAGGGTTTGGCTTTCGGCTTTCGGCTTCATGATTGATAGGGTTGAGGTGGCGTGGATATAGATGGTTGTGATTGGGTGGGAAGTGGAGGGCAACCAGGCATCATTTGAGGGTGTGATTGGGGATATGATGTGGTACCGTTTGGGTGGATTGCTCATGATAAAATGTTAAGGCCTTAGCCTCCATTTTCCTTGTTTCCAAAAGAACTTCCTTGTAATGACTGCCTCCACTAAGTTGTGAGTCATCTTTGCAACAAAGAACATGACTATGCTCCATAAGCATATACCACCAGTTTGCAATTGCCCCGGTTTGTGATTCTGGTACACCATCTCTCCTTAACTGATGATCTCAACACATCTTTTGCCCCAGTGCGTGATCTCTACACATCGTTTGCCCTAGTTGATGATCTCAACACCTCTTTTTCTTGACCCTAACTTTTTCCTGAGTTGCTCTTGCGAGTTTTCAACTCAGCGGGTCACTCTAACTTTTGCCTAGGTCGTCCTTTCGGATTTTCAACCTAGCGAGCTTTTCTTTCTTTTTTCTTTTCTTTTTTCTTCTTCTTCTTCTTTTTTTAGCATAGTATCTCATCAGAATTCATGGGATATTGGAGATCTTTGTCATCCATGTTTGCGAGGATTAGGGCTCCTCCATGGTCATGTAGGTGGGCAGTGGCGTGGCGGAGAGGTATTTTGGCTTGGACTTTAGAGTCACCACTGATGCATTGTTCTCTTGGTGGGTTGGTGTTAAGAACAAGTGCCTGGTTGGGTGGAATTGACATGGTAGGAAGATAGGAAATGATGGTATGTGAGGCTTTTTCATGGACTTGGGTCGGACCCTGGTGGTTGGGCTAGGTTGGGCTTCAGGTTTTGAAGTTAAAATTGGTGGGCTATCACTTTGTAGGCTTGTGGACTACGGTGATGTATAGCTGAGTGGAAGGTCGTGTGGTGGATGTTGGGTTCCTTGAGGATTGGTGATGAGTGGTTGGGTTGGGTTGAATGGATGCATTGCTAAGGGAACCAAGGTCCCTTGAGGATCCAATCTATGAATCTGCATGTGCACTTAGAGCTTGGTGGAAGAACAGGTATGATTGTCTGTTTACCCTTGATAGATAATCTCAAAAACTTGTCATCTGTCCCTCTTGTTGAAGTCGCCTCTCAACTTCTCCTGATTGTCTTCAAGTTCATCCATGATTCTTGCTTGGCACAAGTCTTGTAAGTGTGATGAGGAAACAATCACTTGATGGATTTCTTTCTTTTCTCTTTTTTTTTATAAAAGGAAAACAAATTATTAGGATGGAAATGTTATCATGTAAGGGATGTGCAACCTATTATGCCTTTAAAATTTATGCAGATGCAACACACCTTTTTTTTTATGATTATTATGGACAGTGTAAGTGAAGATGCATGAACTTTGCTTTCTTTTTATGTTGCTTTTTTTTCTTATGAGATATGAGAGAACTAAATGATGACAAGATAAACTAAGGTTGATTAAGATATGCATGAAAGATGCAGGGAGTGCATGACATCTTCAATGGAAAATTGTTTTTTTTTTGTTTGTTTTTTTTGTGCGATATGAGATAACACAATAATGACATAACTGAAAATAAGATGTACAAGATGCTAGTGGAGAACTTTTTTTGTGCTTTTTTTATTTTATTTTTTTTGGAAAAGAAATATTTTCATCATCAATTTAGTTGTTTTCTAAAAAATAAAATCTGACTTTCCTTTTGATAAAATTATGAACTAATGTAATCATGATCATATGAACATGCATGAATTTATTTTCTCTTTTTTTTAATTAATTTATTTTCTTTTTTTTTTAGACATGAAGGAACTAAATAATGACATAACTAACCAAGGATTATTATGATGTGCCCAAAAGATGCATGATGTGCATGACAATGTTAATAGAGAGTTGGATATTTTTTTTGTGATATCAGAGCAAAATGATGATATGATAAAGATAATTATGATATGGATGAAAAATGTATGAGATGCATGATAATGTTAATGGGGATTTTTTTTTTTTGCGTTTTTTTGGTAAAAGAAAGATTTTCACCATCACTTTATTTTTTTCTAAAAAGGAAATGTTATGTTAATGGATGAATGAATGAGTATTTACTTTTTATTATGAACCAAGACAAATTAAAATTCAAGTTTTATGAATGTATGAGGGATACAAAAAAAGAAAAAAAAAATTATGAGATGCATGACAATGCTAGTAAAGAGATGCTTATTTTTTTTCATTTTTTGTTTTGGTTTAGAAGAAAACGACTTTCATGCATGAATGTGCCTTATAGTTACATGTCAAAACTGGGCAATGAAGAGTGAAATAAATTGGAAGAGGTAACTCCATATGCATGATTTTTTTTATTATTAATATATGATGATATATCTAACTAGAGATGACAGAGAAGAAAATATCTTTGTTTTTTTTTTGAAAAGAAAGAAAAGAAAAATAATATCACAATCCACTCAATTTTTTTTTATTTTTCTTTTTTGAAAAAAAAAAAGTCTTATGTGAAAGCAAAGTAATGTCCCACTGATAAATGTTACAATGAATTTGTACAATGAAGAATGAAGGAATACGCTCTCCATGTGTCCTAAGTTTGGTAAAACCCTATGGTAAAGGTATCCCTAAGGTTGTGACTCTAACTTTGGTGGTCACTAAGCTTATTTACAGTGCATAGTTTCCATGGACTTGATCTAGACTCCAAAGGCAATTATGGTCCCCAGATTGCCCTTATCAACAAGAATAAGGACCCAATTTTTGAATCAAATCACAACTAGGGATTGTACCCTCTCAATATGATTGATACATAATACCGGTAACAATCTGAGTGGTAACTCAACAACCACCAAGTGAGCATCAAGCCCCTCAATAGCAGTCGTTGAGGTACCTCCTAGGCTCGCACAGGCTCGGGTATAGAGCCCCAAAATGTGTATGAGGTAAGTGAATGTGAGGTGTGTGCGGGGAGCATACAAACCTGTAGTCCTAAACACTACCCCAACTTCAAAACCAAGCAAGCAACACACATATATACAGATAGCAAAGTCTTCTACCCTAAGGTTGAAGCAGAATATATTACAGAAATACAAGATAATGTACAAGAAAGAATAAGAAAATATTTACAAAACATGCATAAGAATATTTACAATAATGTATACAAAAAGGCAAAATAAAAAAGGACAAAAGGGGGGAAAAATAAATACAAAAGTTAACAATTTTGCACAATTAATCATGTTAGGCTTGACTCTCAAATATCCCTAGTGGAGTCGCCATCTGTCGGAACCGGGGTCACGACGGGACGGCGAAGAAAATCGTTTTCAATGGAGTCGCCACCAATATTTATTTTTGAAGGAAAATATCAGAAAAACCCTTTAAAAAGAATGGTCTTTGAAACCAGATTTGGATTCGGGAGTCGGTTATGTGTAGGGAAGGTATTAGCACCCTACGACATCCGTCCTAAGACGGTTACCTCTAATTAATTGTGCAAATTTGTTAAACTTTTGAAAAAAATTATTTTTCCCCTTTTAAGAAAACTTTTTGTTTTTATTTACAATTTTTATTCATAATTTTATTTACATTTTTTACTTTAGATTATTGGAAAAAAATTGGAAAAAAAAGATTTATTTGGGCTTGACGGGGCCGGTTCCCGCTCCTACGTATCCCCAGCTGCAATGGGGAAATCAAAGCCACGTAGTTCTGAAGTTTGATTGAGTTGGGTTTGATTTTTTTGTTTTTGGAAAGATTTTTATTTGCAAGAAAAGATTGAAAGATGTTTCTTCTTTTTTTTCACTTGTTTTTTGTTATTTTTGAAATAAGTAATTTTGGAAAAAAAAGATTTTATTTGCACGGGGTTCAAATCAAAACTTAGTTTTCTTAATAAACCCTTATGATCTTAATAATATTAAAGTCAGCATCCACTGCTCAATCAATATTATTAGTCGTTGCCTAAAATTTGTTTTTTATAATTTTGAAAAGAACTTTAAAAATTGGAAATCTTTTTTTGGTTTTAATTTTGAAAAGAAATCTTTATCCTTGGAAAGGAACTTTTTGTTTTGTTTTTTATTTTTTTTATTTTTGAAAAGAAATTTTTAATTTTGAAGAGGGATATTTTATCTTAACCCATTTTTGCACGGGGTTCAAGTCAAACACTTGGTTTGCTCAATAAACCCTTATGATCTAAATAAAGTTAAAGTCAGCATCCACTGCTCAATTAACCCATTCAGTCATTGCATAGATTAAAATAAAATATTCCTAAATTTATTAAAGCAACTGAATTATTATTTACTCACAAGAGGATAAAATTAGCAAATATGTACAAGATAATATTTACAATAAACAATCAAATACATAAAATTCAAAAGCATAAAACACATGCTCATAACAAAGAACCAAATAAAAGCAAATCTATATTTATGTAAAATTTATTATATTTATTTTTATTGTTTTTATTATTTTATCTATTTATTATATAAAAAAAAAGAGAGAAGGGGATCAGGTTTCTAAAAGAAACCTTCACGCCCCCTCCTAGACTCAAACACACACTTTATTTTCAAACAGATGGAAAACCCTAGGAAGAGAAAAGAGGGTGAGAGGCGGCTGGAAGAAGAAAGAAGAAAAGGGAGAAGAAGAAAGAAAGGGAAGAAGAGAGGGAGAACGGCGCGGCTGCTTCATTGACCGCAGGTCCAGACCGGCGCGACGGTCCTCACGGCGGGGAGGTGGTTGACCACAAGATCTTCATGATGGTCAAGGGCGGCAGCGAATGACGACCTCTTCCGTGCGGTGGTGAGGGAACGATCGGGGGAACTCCGCCGCAGCGGCTTGGAGTCAACCTGCGCAAAGGAAGATGATGAAAACACCCTCTGTGCGCGGCTGCTGGAGTGACGGAGACAGTGGCTTGTTCGAACAGCCACGGAGGTGCGCGGCGGTGTATCTGGATGGTGGTCGGAGACGCAGCCTTGACGGCGGAGGGCGGCGCGCGTGGCGGCCCTCACGGCAGGGAGGTGGCTGGATGAAGAGGGAAGGAAACTTGACTCTGTTTCTGGGTACTTAAACCTGTTATTCTTCTTTAGATTTTGGGTTTCCCTATTTTAACATGGACTGTGATTGATGATGAGAATCATGAGACTGTAAATTGGACATTTGAACAATTTCCTACATTGTGTTTTTGATTGTAAATGGACTGTGAATTATACTTTGATTCAAGCTAAACCCCTGTTTTAATTTCTCACAACAGATTAATTCATTTATGCAAACGGTGAGGTTATACTTAGCTGGAATCATTCCCCTATTAACATGTATGAGCACAGCATGAACCTACAGTCAACAAGTATTGCAAACAGAAAGAAAAGAAACCTGGAATTAGCTCTCTGTAGAATTCTTGTGATGGAATGTTTACTCTATTTCTTGTTTATTTCTGCTCATAAAACTGCTATTTCTGTTCTCCCCCTTCTCCCTCAAGTGTGGCCTCGGTTCTTCTCCTTTCCTTCTCCGAAACCGTGTATTCTTCTTATTCTTTTTTCTCCTTATGTAACCGTGTGTATTTCTTCTGGGTAAGTGACTGTGTATCTTTCAGAATGAGTCCGTCCCCTTCTTCAGTGTAGTTTGGTTCCTTTTATACTTAGCTGAGAGGTAACTACCTCATCCACTCTATTAGAAAACCACTCCCCATTTCTCCTCCTATTTCCCCTTATTTTGCTCCACTTTATCAGCACTTTATCCCTATCTCACTTTCTCTCGTGGACTTGGTAACTACCTAGTCAAAGTTATATTTTTTATTTTTTTTCCAGATTTATTACTATTTTTCTGATTTAAATTTGAAATTTAAAATCATTTTGGACTTATTATTTTTTTTAATTTTTATTTTTCTTATTTTCGGATTTTTTTTATTTTTTTTTATTTTTTGAATTGAGATTTTTTATTTATTTGATTTTTTTAGATTTTTCCTTTTTTTAAATATCAAATTTTATTTTTTTGAATTTCTAGACTATTTATTTTTTAGTTTTAAAAACTATTTTCAGATTTTAAAAAAAATTATTTTGAGCTTTTATTTATAAATCAAATTCAACTGAAATTAAAATTAAAACAAAGCTAATTGTAGCCCGGATAAAATTGGATATTCACAGTAACATATTATATTGTGTTTAAGTTCAGATGTTGAAAGTTTTCATTAATAAGTGTAAGCATTAAACTTAGAGAGAAACATGTAAGAGTCGGATATAAAGGATTTTGACAGTTAAAACAGATATTCTCAAAAGAGACTTTAGAACAATTCATTTCAATTTTTGATTAAGTACAAGGCTGGATAATGAAAAAAGACATGGAGCTCAGATACTAAATACCATCAGCTTATCAAAAAGAATTCTAAGATCTTTAAATTTTTTCTTCTTTCTTATTTCCTACTTCCCCTTTTTGTCAGCAGTAGAAGGGGTTCTAGTCCTGGCTGTAGGTGAGGAATTGGAGCTCTAAGGACCGTCATCTGGTCTTGGAACAGCCACTTGGGCAGAAGTGACTGTAGGAGCAGTTGTGGAAAAGCTAGCGAACTGGTGTGTAATCCAGGTTTGAAACGGCGTATGTCTGACATTTGACTCTGTTACGGCTTTGACTACCATATCCATGCCATCGAAGATTAGGTTTTGTCGTTTCTGAGTTTTCTTCACTTCCTTCTGAGCCTTTCGCAGTTCCTTTTCTATTTTGTCAAACCTTTGGAGAACAATTTTTAGCATATTCTTTTCAGTTTCCTTGCTAGGAGGAGATTTTTCTTTCTCAAGCTGATCCAGAAAGGTACCAATTGATTCAGATGGATCCTTTGGAAATTCTAACTGAGAGGATGATGCGGGAATAGATTTATCAAAGATTGGAGATTTTATGAGGGAAGCAGTAAAGGCATTTGGAGTTAGTGAAGTGGTGTTTCTGGGAGGAGAACAGGGAAGAGTTCTTATATTGGATTCAGAAGCAAAAGGTTGCTTCTGAGAATCTATACCTTGAGCTTCCAAGAATAGAGGGGGACTTGGGGCATGATTTTCCAGCTGAGGAGGGCTCTGACCATTGGGAGCAGAAGTACTTGTAGGTGCCTCTGGCCCCTTTTTGTGCAGCTTCTGTAGTAGGTTGGGGCTCCTCCTCTCTCGGTGAAGGAAGGTTAGATGCATCTTTTAACTTAGACAAAAACCTTAGCTGCTTGTGCATCTGGGTCATCTGCCCTCTGACTTCCTGCTCTAGTTCCTTTTCCTGAGTTTTGTCCTCAGCTCCTTGATTTGTTTGAGTTTCTTGAGTTATTAGAACTTCAATTTCTTTGTCATTTCCCCTTTCTTGATTTTCCTTTTCCTTCTTCCCCTTTTCTTCCTTTTTCTTTCTCTTCTTATCTTTTCTTTTCTCCTTATCTTCCTTCTTGCTTCTTTCTTCATATTTTGTTTTCAGTGTTTCTTCTTCTTCAGTATCTTCTTTTTCTCAGAACTTGGTTCGTCAGCTGTTCCAAACTCAGTTGCCCTCGTTTTCTTTTTCTTAACAAAATGTGTCTGAGACTCATTTGGTTCTTCAGCTGGTTGATTTTGGGTTTGTTGAGTAGGTGAGGACGGAGGAGTTGGTAGAAATGCTTTGGGCAATGGTGGTGCTGACCCGCTTATATTCATGGCAGAAAGTGATTTTGCATACAGAAACATCCTTGACTCGTCTGACACTTCTTCATTTAAGCATATGTCAAAATGCTTGAAGACCTTGGTCTGCAACATTGGGTAGACGAGTGAGGATTTTAGGTTGGTCTCAAGTGAATGAGAAATGTGGGAAATAATAATGTGGGGATTGTTTATCCTTTTTCCTGTAGCCAGGAAATACGTGAGAAGTATGTTAGATGAGTACAACTTCTCAAATGACCCTGCTCTTGGAATGATGGAATTTGAAACGATGTTGAATAGGAGTTTTTCCAGATTCGTCAATCTCCTTACTTCAGTAGATACCTTACCATTATTGAAAAGCATCTTTCCTACCTCGTCTTCTGTGACTCCAGCAATAACCATCCAGTCCTTTTCATTATAGAGATACATTCCCTCATCCTTGAACCCTATGATTTCGCAGACAAGGTCAATGTCCAGCGCCATTTCCTTCCCCTTTATCCGACTTTTGATTCTCAAAGTTTTTCTACCATATTTTCCACATAAGTGGCATTATAGAATGCTCTGGTGAGAGTGGGATAGACTTTGATATCTCTTTCAAAGAAATCCCCTAGTTGTTGTTTCTGAACGTATGGGGTGAGATCCCAGTTGTTTTCCTTCAGACTTCCAAGCTTAGTGAGTCTGCTAGGCACGAATTTTCTTTCCTTGAATTTAGTATCGAACAGGTGTTCAAATTCCTCGTTGATGAAAAGCTTGTCACTCTCGAAAGGGCTTCTGGGAGAGTCTACTTTTTCTTTTCCTTTAAATTCTCCAGTTGAAGTATTTTCTGTAGGTGTGTCATGCTTTCTCTTGGATCTTCTTTTTAGAGCAGGGATAGGAGGGTCCTTAGGAATATTAATGAAATTGACACTTTTGAGTTTCTTCTTTCCGAAGGCAGGAGGTTTTGAGATAGATGACTTAGGTGAGACGGGTTTGGATTGGATTTGTTTGGAATCAGCACTAGGCTCCGGTGAGAGGGATCTTGCCAGGGTCTTCTGACCAGATGATAAAGACCCCATTAGAGATAAAGAGTTAGAGTCAGATTCCATGCTTTTGACTCCTATGGATTTGATTCCCATAGAGAAGAATAAGGAGATAGAATGAGAGAGAGGGAGAGAGATTTTTGGCTGATAAGAGAGATTTGAAGGACAGGTGAAATGAAGCTAAGTGTTCTTGAAACACTTAAGCCCTTGATTGTTTTAAATTCTCACATAACAAAACCATGGTTTTGCAGAATTGATTTTAAATCACTTCCGTCCAAAGTACTTCGTAAAGTGTGCATTATTCATCTCAACCATTCATTTCTAGAATCAATTCTACTCAACTGTAAACTAAACGGACCCTAAATACCTTTCTGCGCAGAAGAGAGAGAAGATGAAAGTGCTCCTTATTCTATTCCACTTCCATAGGTGCGGTCAGAAAACGACTATAAAAATAGTTGTTAGACATTAATTTTGAGTGGAAGAGACGTGCGCATGCAGCAATGGCAATTGTGCGCAATCTTTTTTGTTTTCTAATGGATATAATTGTTGATTAGATGAGTTATGGTCAAATACATCTGTCTGGGATTCAGCTCGCGTTTGATCTATGTGTCTGACCATGATTCTCAAAAATTTGCATTTTAGGGTTCTAGTCAGCGTTTTTTGCTATTGCGTTTAACTAATTCTTAAAAGAAATCATTATGAGGTGTAGACATAGTGTATATTTAGACATCACATGCAAGTCAGATGCAGATTCGTAATTATTTAGAATTTAGCAAGACTTATCATAAACATGAACCTATCTTGCCAGCTATTTGACTTCCAATTTTAATAAATATTAACTTAATATTACCTTTCAGATAATGATTTTGATAAGGCTAAATGTCTATATACTTGGACGTTGGATGGAATTTCTGGTTAGATTATTGATACTCAAATTTATCACATAAGATGAGAGTCTTTGAGTACCTTAAAGGGTAATCCAGTAGCTGAAATTTTATCCAAAGAGTCTGACCACGATATGTTGCAGTCGACACGTACTCAACTTCTCTATGGAATGATCTCATGGTTCTGACAACTTTAGATAATTCATCAATAATTTGTTCCTGTAGATAATCTCACTTCCAGCTTTTTAGGTGGCTCAGAAGCAAGTTTGAACTGTATTGGTGGGTCAGACTCAGATGCGTCTGACACTTCTATTTTGTTTTTGAGCTGGACTTCCTTTCTTTGGTTGTTGTTAACTGATGAACACATTTTTATTCACACTTTTGATATTTAATCTTAGTTTTCTTGAACTATAATTGTGATTAAATCCACTATTTTAATTGGAAATTACCTAATTGGGCTTATTTGGGCTTTAACTGTAAATGTTGTTTAAATTCGGATTTTTAAGCCTATTGACCTACATGTCTTGTTTTGATGATATATGGAGTTGTAGGTGAAATTTTTGGGTGATTCCAGTGGAATTGGAAAGCTAAGATCCGGAGCTTTAATTTGATATACTGTAAGATGGTATTCCCATGAAGGAATTAGGATCATTGGCAGTTTGAAAATCGCCTACTGATGTTGTCTGTTGTAAATCTGAGTTGTTTAGTTTTGTAATTAGTTTTTGGGCCTGTATTAATTAATTTCGGCCCAATTAAGGCCTAATCAGATTGTTAGTGATATAAGTAGTATAAATAGGTGTGTTGCTGAATAGTTTAGGAACTTTTCCCTCATTTTTTCAAAATTTAGAAAATAGACTCTTCATTTTCCCTCTATTTTTCTCTCTTCTTGCCTTGGACAGTTTTGGCTCTTCTTCTTCTTCCTCTTCTTACATTTTTTAATTCCTCCTCCATGGAAATAGAAGGCTAAGCTCCAAGGATTGTTTCTCTACTGAATTCACAATGGAATTTGAGGTTTTATATTCTGTTTTAATCTTCTATTTTCTTGACAGATTCATGAACTCTTCTCCTAGTTTCTTGATGTTTAGGTTTGAATTTGAAAATTGGATTACATGCATAATGAAATTTGAATTCTAATCTTAATCTAAACTTACATTTTAGGTTGCTTAATCTGAAATGAATTCACGGCTTGCTTAATTCCAAGGATTAGAAATTAGGATTCATGCTAGTTTGCTTAATTCTAGTGTGAAAATTATTGAGGATGCTTAATTCGAATTTCTTTGTCAAGGATTTGAGGAAATTTGTATGAACCAATGATAGATCCAATTTTGAATGAGGTAGAGAACCAATCCGTTTTTCTTGAATTATTTTCTGGAAATTTAATTCGGTTTTAGAAATTGAGAAATTAGTATGAACAACAATCAAAACCCCTCTCTGTGTGTGAGTTACTTTGAGATTAAAATTCTGAATTTGTAATTGGATTCCTTGAGAGAGACGACTTTGGGTTAACCAACCTACTGCACTTTAATTCCTTTTATTTGATTGAGTACAACCTCGATCAAATTTGGCCCCGTTGCCAGGGATAACAATTCAAATTCGGATTTCAATTTCAATTCTGTTAGTGTGTAAATTTCTGTTTCTGTGAGTTTTTCAATTCTATTTTGGTAATTCATATTTTGTATTGTGTTTAGGAGGTAGAGTCATAATTCATATTGTGTTTTGGTATAGCTAACCTTGGTTGTGCAGATTTAGCTTGATCAATTATGTTCACAGTTTTGAGGTAAGTAGCCTAATCTGTCACTTGCATAGTTACTGTTCCATTGCTTTGTGTGAAATTCAATTTTTGTTTTGAGTTGTGTGATGTGTTGAGTCATTATAATTAGTATGCTTAGTCATGTTTTGATGTTTAGATGAAATTAGAACTGATTTGGTGTGAATTGGATTGAATTGCATTAGTTGATCAAGTTGCTGTTGACTTTTTCTGCTATTGACTTTTGCAGTTGAATCTAACTTTGTGTTTAGCATAGTTGTGGTTCGAATTTTTGTGCCAATTTTTGTGTCCACCCTTCTTTAGGTTAATAATGAATATTAGATACCCTAGTTGCACTTAGATAGGTCCAGATTATGAGATGACACTTTGTACTGGCTTATTTTGACCTGTTGACTTCAACTGGACATAACTTGAGCTAGGAATATCAGAATTGGACATATTTTATATGCTTTTTGGGTAGAAAAAGCTACTTAGAACGCCCGTCGTCACTACATCAGAAGTGGCTCCCTGGAAATCCAAAAAGGTCATTTACTTTCTGTCAAAAGCCTAGTACCTGCCTGGCATCTTTACTTTCTGTCAAAAGCCCAATACCTGCCTCGCACATTTACTTTCAACCAAAGCCCAAGACCTACTCTGGCACCCAAAGCCCAGGACCTACTCTGGCATCCATTTCAATCAAAAGCCCAGGACCAACTCTAGAACCCAAAGCCCAATACCAACTTTGGCACCCATTTCAGTCAAAAGCCCAGGACCAACTCTAGCACCCAAAGCCCAGGACATACTCTAGCACCCATTTCAATCAAAAGCTCATGACCAACTCTGGCACCCAAAGCCCAGGACCTACTCTGACACCCATTTCAGTCAAAAGCTCAGGACCTACACCCATTTCAGTCAAAAGCCCAGGACCAACTCTGGCACCCATTTCAGTTAAAAGCCCGGGACTAACTCTGGCACACATTTCAGTCAAAGCTAGTATCTACCTGCTACTCTTTTTCTTTTTTTTTTCACTCTCAAAGCCTGACACCTTTACCCTCTGTTATTCTTGAAGCTTAGTATTGGCCCGACATGTAGTTACGTTGTCGATCAAGAATTCAACATCTGTTTGGAATCTTGTCCATTCATCATCGCTTTGGATATTTCAGTCCATGATGTTGATTTTTCTTCGTTAAGGTCCTTGCACTTTGTGTTAGCCTTCGGATAAAATTCATTCACTTCTTTACCTACTTCTTATTACCATAATTTAAAAAACATTGTTATTTAGATTATTTAGTAAAAAATATGTAATGAGGGGCAACTGTGAATACCCAATTTCATTCGGGCTAATATTGTTTTAATTTCAATTTTTGTTAAATTTAGCTTGTAAATAAATCTAAAAAAATTCAAAAAATAATTAATCCAAAAATAATAAAATCAGAAAAATAAAAAGGAAAAAATCAGAAAATATAGAATAAATGTTGATGACCCTATGGTTTTTGGTTTGTTGCTAAAAATCCGGAGAAAGTGGGAAGTTGTTGGGATAATGGGTTCATGGAGAGAAATTAGGAAATTTTTCAGATAAGGAGATAGGGTAGTTATTTTAGATTTCTATAAAAAAGGGAACTAGACTACAAAGTGAAGGGGGCACACTGTTGCACACAGGAACAAAGAATAGAGAAAATGGAAAAATAGAGGAGAAAAAGAGTGAAAAAGAATAGAAGATTGACAATGTAGAGGAGAATTTGAGAAAAATTGAGAGAGGGTTGAAACTTGAGTTCTAAAACAGAGAAGAAATTAGAGGATCATCAGTGACAAAAATCAGAGAGACTCAATTCAGAATACTCAAGTACGAAGAAGAGCAGAGTTACATAGGAAGGATGGATACAAGGTGGAAGGATCTTGCAATTTAAACAACAGAGCCAATCAACGAATGTTCGAAAATCAAGTAAGCATAAGCTTATACTTGTTTTTTTTTTTACAACCCCTGTTCATTGTAGTTTGATTGTATGTTTTGCTTGAACTACAATGTTAGATTGATCTTATATAAGCTCTTTAATTTCATGGTTACACTGCACAATTTAAAGGGAAAGCTCAGAATTACAAATCTCAGATTAAATTCTCTGTAAAATAAGCCAAGAATGGTATTAAATGAGGAAGAATATATAATAAAAACAGATTCCAGCCACCGTCCCTGTATGTTCCCTCTTTCCTTCTGGTCACCGCTTACCCGCTGCTCACACAGCTATTGCTGTGCGGCCCACAGCCGTGTGCAGATCCCTGCCACTGTCCAACCACGCCACGCAGCCGTGCGGCTCCTGCGTCCAGTCCAACCCCACCGCCGTGCGTACTTCTAGCCACTGGTCAAGCGAGCAGCCGCCTCTCTCGTCACCATTCAAAACCACCACGCTTCTGACCCCTCCTTAAGCAGCGCCGCCGCACGCTGTAGCCACGCACGCGCAACCTCCAGTCTTCCATTGCCACCTCATGCACCGTCGTCTTCTTCATCCATCCGCACCACCGTTGTTCTCCTTCTTCCCCTTCTCTCGATCTCACCTCCGCCGTCCTGCATCCCCATTCGCCGCGCGCCACCTTAGCTGTGACCAGTCAGCAGCCGCGGCCATGGCTTCCCTTTGAACCCCCACCGTCGCGTGCAGCCATGGCTGCGCTCTTCCCTCTTCTCCCTTCTTCTTCTTCCTCTGGCTACAACTCTCCATTCTTCCTTTCCTCTGCCCTTTCTTTCTTTCCCTTAGGTTTTTCTGCCTGTGTGTGTATGTGTCTGTTTGGCTTTCTTTTCCGATTGGTATTTTTATTATTAAAAATAACAGTAACACACTCTTTTCAATACTCTTCTCCCTAAATTGATGGGTTAAAATTCACATGGATACCACCACTTGGGAGTGGGACCCACGAATTTGATGGGACCTATGTGAATTTTAACCCATCACATGCAGTGTGTTTGGAAGAGTGTTCAAAAGCGTGCGTTG
The DNA here is from genome assembly GCA_026901365.1 of Sesbania bispinosa. NCBI lineage: Eukaryota > Viridiplantae > Streptophyta > Magnoliopsida > Fabales > Fabaceae > Sesbania > Sesbania bispinosa. The sequence goes on from QLOH01000366.1 coordinate 148,238, forward strand.
CTAGCACTCCTCTTTTATTATTTCTTCTTCTTTAAATTAATGAATCTGGTTTCCATTTATTAATCTAATTTGATTTAAAATGGTAAATTCTGATTATTGGGTTGTGATTGTTATTGATATATAATATGTTGATTAATTTCATTTTCCATATAATTGTTGGATGGTTGTAAATATTTGTCTAAACCTGTGAGTATTTCAATGTCATATCCTTTTGTAAATATATTAACTCTAATTTCATCCAAATAATAAATAAATTTTTTCAATAATAAAAACTGATGCAATAATTTGGTAGTATTAACTAATAGTATTTCTATCGTTAATATTATTCAAATTATATAGGACTATGGAGTATAGTCATTTGCTAACGAGATAGTCCTTATAAATTGTAAATTATTTTAAAAATTAAGAAAAATAAATTTTCCTATAAGTAAAACATTAACGAGTAGCATTTCTACCGTTAACGAGACTATGAAGTATAACCATTTGTTAACAAAATAGTCTCCACACATGTAAATATTTTTTAAAAAGATAATAAAAATATTTTTCAAAATAAACAACGTTAAGACTAGCATTTCTAGCAATAACGTTGTCTTTCAAAAATAAAAAAAAACTTTTTACTCGATTTAAAAATATGTTTTGTTAATAAAATCGTTCAATGGTCAAGTGATATTAAATGAATAGCAATTCTATTGTTTAATATTATTTGAATCAGAAAGGTTCATTGTGTAGCCATTTGCTAACAAAAACCCTTCAAGAGTGAATTCATTCTTCAAAATCAACTCTTTAAAAAAAATCAAAAAATAATCTTTTAAAAAATATCATCAAAATCCAAATTCTCAATCAATCAACAAATCAATCTTTCAGAACTACGTGACTTTGATTTCCCTATTGCAGCTAGGGATACGTCGGAGCAGGAATCGGCCCTGTCAAGCCCAAATAAATATTTTTCTAAATTTTCCCATAATTTAAAAAATTAAAAATGTAAATAAATTTGTAAATAAAAATAAAAATATTTTTTTAAAAGGGGTAAAATAAATATTTTTCAAAAGTTAATAAATTTGCACAATTAATTAGAGGTAACCGTTTAAGGACGGATGTCGTAGGGTGCTAATACCTTCCTACACATAATCGACTCTCAAATCCAAATATGGTTTGAAAGACCATTTTTTTAAAGCGTTTTTCCGATATTTTCCCTCAAAAATAAATATTGGTGGCAATTCCATTGAAACGATTTTTCAATACCTTTCATTTCGCCGTCCCGTCGTGACCCCGGTTTCGACACACTAAAATATTAAAATAATAAAGGTGAGGTAGCTTATGGGGTCCATATTGGAGTTCTTGTAGAGTTGTTGGAACGTAGAGTTGTTTAAATTGTCAAAGTTGCTTAAAAGTAAAAAGAGATGAAGTGTACAAGTAGGACCCATATAAAAAATAATAAAATATATTTTAAGCAACTATGGAGGGGTGCTCCATTGGAGATGGTCTAAGTTGCTTCCCAAAATTCTTCTGTGTCAAGAACTCTCCTAAGCAACCCGTGTTGGAGAACCTTAGGTCCTTCCTTCAACAACGACAAAGCCTCCCATGAAACTCATGGTTCCTTATTCTGCAATGAACAACTCTTGCGGTAGAGCCTACTGCTTCCTCTGACGTAGCAACCTAACATCGGGGAACCATTCCTTGCGAGACACTTCACACATGACTCCCCAGTGAGGCAAAGTGGATAGCAGTGAGTTATTTGCATATTATTATCCGATTACAAAATTGGTTAGATTAACAGTGATAGTTTTAGAATTATAAAATAGTTAAACCTTCTTTTATTGGTAGAAAGGATGGGGAGGCCAATGTGTGTTATAGCCTTAGTTGAAAGGAAAGTAGCTTAGAGAAATAGTTGGAATAGCTTTGAATGGAAATGGCTTACTAGTTTCTTGGTTGATTTCAAATGTTGAGTACATAGCCTATTTATAGGCTTCAACACCACCATTCATGTTTTATCAAGATAATTCTAGAGATATATATTCTAGAGTTTTCTATCTATATGTAATTGTCCATATAATTCTAGAATTTGTACCATCTAGTAGTTACTAGCATACACCTATGCATTTTTCTATAATAATCTAGCTTATTCTAGAAGTTTGTATCACATTTTAACACTCCACCTTGATACAAATTTCTTTAACTCCTAGCATAGTGCGAAGCTGTTCGAATCTTGCTCTTGGTAGTGCCTTTGTGAATATGTCAGCAACTTGCTCTTTGATCTTGCATACTCCATATTGATTTCTTTAGTTGTTTCTGCTTCTCTGATGAAATGATATTTAATTGAAATGTGTTTTGTCCTGCTATGATGTACTGGATCTTTTGTCATTGCTATTGTTGATTTATTGTTGCAGTATATTGTAGTTGGCCCATCTTGTTGTTTTCCCATTTGCTGCAACATATTCTGCCTCTGCGGTTGATTGTGCAACTGTTGCTTGCTTCTTTGATGCCCAAGAAAATATTCCTGATCTGAGTGAAAAGGCATAGTCGGAGGTGCTCTTCATGTCATCTACCGAACCTGCCCAATCACTATCGGTGTATTTGAGCAAACTTGAGTTGGACATGGTTTTGTACCATATACCAAACTCCTTCATGCCTTGTAGGTACCTGAGAATTCTTTTTGCTGCTCCAAAATGAATTTGACTTGGGCTTTTCATGAACCTTGATAGAAGACTTACAACATACATGATGTCTGGTCGTGTGGCTGTTAGATATAATAAGCTCCCAATCAGACTTCTGTAGCGAGATGCATCAGCTTCCGGTGCTACACCATCTTTTTGTAGCTTCTCATTTGTTATAAGCAGAGTAGTGACAATCTTGCAACCATTCATCTTGAACTTCTTGAGTAGATTTTTTGTATATTTCTTTTGATAGATGAATATCCCTTCTTTCTTTTGACTTACCTCAATATCGAGGAAGTAGTTCATCAAGCCAAGGTCTGTCATTTCGAATGTCTTCATCATGTCTTCTTTGAATTCTGTTATCATATTCATATTGTTCCCTGTGTAGATAAGATCATCTACATACAAGGAGACAATAAGAGTGTCATACTGACCTTGGGTCTTGATGTATAATGTTGGCTTACTCTTACTCCTCCTGAATCCTTGATCAATGAAGTACTGATCTATTCTGTTGTACCATGACCGAGGAGCTTGCTTCAAACCATATAAAGCTTTTCTCAATCGTAATACTTTGTCTTCGTTTCCTTTGCTCACAAAACCTTGTGGTTTCTCCACGTAGATCTCTTCTTGTAGTACTCCATTGAGAAAAGCGGACTTGACATCTAGCTGGTAGATGTTCCGACCTTTTTGTGCCGCAAGAGATATTAGAGCTCTGATTGTACCTAAACGAGCAAGTGGGGCAAATGTCTTGTTGTAGTCGATTCCAGGTTGTTGTGAATAGCCCTTAGCTATCAACCTTGCCTTGTGCTTTTGTATGGTCCCATCGGGATTGAGCTTTGTCTTATACACCCATTTTACCCCGATGATATCTTTGTCTTTTGGACAGTCTACTAGCTCCCATGTTTTATTTTTCTCTATCATTTTTATCTCTTCTTCCATAGCCTTGATCCATACTTGTCACTTTGATGCTGCATCAAAGCTTCCAGGTTCAAGTATGGCCAAGTTGCAAGTTTCATATATATCTACCAAAGATCTAAATCGTCTTGGAGTAGTCTCTGGTGATGGAGTTTGTTGTTGAGAACGAGGATCACTTGGGACTTTTGCAGTTTCTTCTTGAAGTGGCTGCATTGAGATAAAAATGTTTTTCTCTATTTTCTCGTCATTCCAATTCCAGGTAGCATTTTCATCGACTTTAACGTCTCGACTAATAGTGAGCTTCTTGGTTTGCAAGATGTAGACTCGGTAGCCTTTTGTCTGTGTGCTATACCCAAGGAAGATGCCTCGAACCGTTTAGTCTTTTAGCTTGTGCCTCTTCTCTTCCAGAACGCGTATGTAGCAAATAGATCCAAAGACTTCTAGGTGCTTTGTGATGGCTTTTGGTCGCTCCAAGCTTCAATCGGAGTCTTATCTTGAACTGCTTTAGTTGGACATCTGTTAAGTATGTAGATAGAAGCATAGACTGCTTCAGCTCAGAATGTGTTTGGTAATCCTTTCTCCTTGACCATTGATCTGGATATCTCCATCATCGTGCGATTTTTTCTCTCAGATACTCCATTTTGTTGCAGAGAATATGTGACTGTAAGTTTTTGCTCAATGCCTTCATCTTCACAGAATTTATCGAACTCATTGGATGCGTATTCTTTGCCACAATCACTTCTAAGTACTTTTATTTGTTTGCCACTTTGCTTTTCGACAAGGGCCTTAAACTTCTTGAAAATACTAAAGACTTTTTATTTTGCTTTTATGAAGTAGACCCAAGTCATTCTAGAAAAGTCATCTATGAAGAGAATGAAATACTCATTGTCATGAAGTGATGATGTCCGCATTGGTCCAAAAATATCCATATGGATCAACTCCAATAAATCCTTTTTTTCTCCATTCTTTTTCGGTTGAAAACGTCAATCGGTGTTGCTTTCCAAGGAGACATCCTTCACAAGCTTCATTATTATCGTTTAGGTATGGGAGATCTCTCATCCTATTCTTTTGATATAATAGTTTTAAGGTGTGGTTATTGAAGTGGCCAAATATTCTATGGCAATGCCATGAGTCGTCAACTCTGCTTTCATGGCAATATTAGAGCCTTGTCTCAAGCTTATTGGGAAACTTCTGTTTCTCTTCTCCATTTTTACTCGGCCAATCTCTAACTTTTTATTGTCATATATTTTACATGTGTCTCCTTCAAAGTGGAGAGTATAACCTTTCTTCATCATCTGACCAATGCTCAAGAGATTTTCTTTGAGATTGGGAACTAGTAGTACGTCAGTAATAAGTCTCGTACCTTTCTTTGTCTCCACCATAACGGTGCATTTGCCTTTTGATTCAACGACAGCGTCGTTCCCCATTCGGACTTTCACTTTGACGGATTCGTCAATATCCTTGAAGGTGCTTGCATCTTTGGCCATGTGATTGCTGCAGCCGCTATCCAATTACCAGCTTCCACCCGTTTCACTACTGGAATCTTGGGTAGCATAGAAAAGATGCTTCTCTCGATCATGCTCTTTAAAAAAATTGGCTTGATGCTCATTTTTGTTGCGACAATACTTCTCCACATGTCTGAATTTCTTGCAGTGATGACATTGTGGCTTTCCACGATACCGACGGTCTTTCTCAGCATGATTTGTTCTCTTGCAAATGTCGCATGAAGGATATTCATTCTAATAATTTCTAGAGATTTTTCTAGAATTTTCTTTATTTCTAGAAGTTTCTCCATTATTCTTTTTTTTTGCATTTCCTTTATTTTGAGACTGTAATTTGAGCTTTGATTGAAAGACATTTTCAACCAAGTCCTCATCATGCCTATTCAACCTTTGCTCATAAACTTCAAGTGGCCCTATCAGTTTTGTCACTGACAAGGTAGATAGATATTTTGTTTGCTCAATCGTTGTCGCAATCGAATCATATTTACGGGGAACAATAATTAGAATTTTCTCCACAATTTTCTTGTCAAGAATATTTTCCCCGTAGGCTCTCATTTGGTTAACTATTTCTTTTATCTTAGAATAGTAGTCCTTTATGGTCTCAGATTGCTTCATTTTTAACAATTCAAAGTCACGCCTTAGAGTTTGGAGTTTTACAGCATGTACCTTTTGTTGAGTCTCAGAATTAATTTAAGAAATTCAAATTAAATCAAAGACTCATTACCCTTGATTTTAATGAATATCAAATTTGTTGATCACATTATCTGAATAAGAAATAGATTCTGCTCAAAGGTATTTGTTCTATGTAATGCAGGAAAATTCTATCACTGAACATGCTGAAACAAGCTTGATGCAATCTTTTGAAAGAAGCATACTTTGAACCTGCTGATGTAAAGCATCATGCTGAAATTATGCATCCATCTGAAAGATCTCAACCTGTTGGAAGTATGTGCGTACTGAAGTTGAACCTGTTGAACACATACTCTCTGAACCTTTGATGACGTGACAATCCGAGCTTACACTAAAAAGAAGCAACTCTCCGAAATTGTTCAACCTGCTGATATGAAGAACTTGGATCTGCTGAAGACTCTCTCAACTCTATGATGACGTGTACCATCCTTTAAGCTGAGAAGTCTTACTAAACTAGTGCAACAAATTTTCTGTCAAGGTTAGAAGACTTTTTGCTCAAGGGTTAAAAGATCTCTAAACGTCTTCTGACATCTTCTACAAAAGGAAGTATTTACAGGGTCCTTTCTACATCTTATGGAACATCTTACACGAAAAAGGAACCTCTGAACCTGCTGTATGTCAGAGCAGTGCTATCTCTGAACACCTACTCTTTTCAAGACAAAGACTTTCACAAGTTTATCTCTCAACGTATACTTTCTCAACGGCTACTTTTCTAATGTTATATATAGCTCAATGAAAGGCCTTGAAGAAGAGAGAGCGAGCAATGTAGAAAAATCTCACAGAAAGGTGAACCGCTCCAGAAAAGAGAGTTAAGAAAGCATGAAGATTTAAAGAAGCTCTCCAGAAAGAAAAGAAGAAAAGTCTTAGCAAAAAGAGTGAATCGACCATATTAAGAGAAAATCATTTCAAGCCAAAAACACTCTGTTATAATGTATTTCTTTGTACTTAGATTTATTTGTTGTATCTTGAGTTTTACTCAGTTATCTCTCTGTACAAGATGAACCCGTGTTTAAGTTTTTCTGAAACTTAAACTTATCCATTATTGTACACACTTATAAGTGTCCGAGAGCCTGGAGAGGCTCGGAGGAACAAAGAATACTCAGTTTAGCCTGGAGAGGCTATGTCCAAAGAATACTTGGGTTGAGCCTGGAGAGGCTAGGTGTGCAAAGAATACTCGGTGTTGTTTAGCCTAGAGAGGTTGTGTCCAAAGAATACTTGTGTTGAGCCTGGAGAGGCTAGGTGTGCAAAGAGTACTCGATGTTGTTTAGCCTGGAAAGGCTGTGTCCAGAGAATACTTGGTGTTTAGCCTGGAGATGTTGTGTCCAAAGAATACTTGGTGTTTAGCCTGAAGAGACTGGGTTCAAAGAATACTTGTAATCTTGCGGGATTAGTGAAAAATCCAGTGGAGTTTTGCCCTGGGTCTGGACGTAGCTCACTAGGTTAGTGGGTGAACCAGTATAAATCTCTGTGTTAAGTTCTCTCTTCCCTTAACTCTTTACTTTCCGCTGATATCTGTTTAAACTAACCAAGGAGGGTTAAAGAAAAGTTGTTTTGTTAATCCAAGCAGAAAACAATCTTTTCATTGAGAAAAAATAATTTCAAAAGGGCTTTTACTCAACCTTCTGAATTGCATTAGCAAGTTGCTGAACTTCCCAGTTTTGGAAGGTTGATCAAATATTTTCAAATCAGTTTTGCTTGTTTCAAAAGGTTTTCAAGAAAATCTGCAAAGATTTTAAAACACTATTCAACCCTCCTTATAGTGTTTCATGTGGTCCTAACACCTTTTCACTTCCTTCGAACTCCTCCTGCAGCGTAGTATATGCTTCTTTGGTGGTTTTGGCACTATTCTTGGAAAAATTGCGTCGGTCACAACTTGTTGCAAAATAAATAGTGCCTTTGAATTGTTTTGTTTGTTCTCCTTCAACTCCTTTTTTTTAGCCGCAGTAAGGGCTGAGGTGTCAGTTGGACAAGAAAATCCTTCTTCTATCGTATCCCACAAATCTTGGAAAGTGAAATATGTCTTCATTTTTGTGCTCCAAAAATCCCAATTTTCACCATTAAAAATGGGAATAAGGATAGATGATGGTTGAATGGTGTTAGCCATCAGTTAGAAAGAATTTGGAAGTGGGTAGGATATTGGGAGAATTTTTCTGGAAGTAGTGGAGTAATATTTCTACGCTCAGTAGAGGACCGAACGTAGCTCTGATACCACCGATAGTTTTAGAATTATAAAATAGTTAAACCTTCTTTGATTGGTAGAAAGGATGGGGAAGCCAATTTGTGTTATTGCCTTAGTTGAAAGGAAAGTAGCTTAGAAAAATAGTTGGAATAGCTTTGAAATGGAAATGACTTACTAGTTTCTTGGTTGATTTCAAATGTTGAGTACATGGCCTATTTATAGGCTTCAACACCACCATTCATGTTTTATTAAGAGAATTCTAGAGATATCTATTTTAGATTTTTCTATCTATATGTAATTGTCTACATAATTCTAGAATTTGTACCGTCTAGTAGTTGCTAGCGTACACCTATGTATTTTTCTATAATAATCTAGCTTATTCTAGAAGTTTGTATCACATTTTAACAAGAGGAGATCATTTTTTTCTTATGTACCATGCCTTACCTCTTAATTAATACACCCTAGCAGCCGCCAATTTAAATTTATGAACTTGAAAATTTTAGTTGGGAAACTTATAATATTAGCCACTCAAAAAAGTATGGTTAACTAAATTAAGTAATTACATATATAATCATGTAATGGACTAAAAACAATAATGGATTTTTTTAGCTAATATTGTATTCCCATCCATATCACACAATAAATAGTTAGAGATAGTGCATTATATGTCAAACACGAATACCATCCACTCAAATTCAGTAGATCATGAAAAACTGATCAGATTAAGACTAACTAAATGGAACTCATAAAATGATCATTTCTACTATAATTCCCATCTTCAGGCAGTTTGCCGAATCTTGAGGCACGAGAGCAACCAAAAACATCGCAATACGTTTGCAAAGCCGTTAGAGCTAAAAAAAAGACAACCGCCTCAAGAACTTTGAAGATTAACCCAGATGATACATACTATTTTGATGGAGCATGTCTTACTGATAATCATATTGTTTCAGGATTTCACAACAAATTAGTCCGTCTATTAGATTATTCACTTCTTTTAATTGGATTCTTACTCATTTGGTTTTTGTGGATGTATTCTAAAGGTTGCCTTTTTAGCCTCTACTGTTGGACCAAGAGTAGTTGCTGCTTGTGCTCATGCAGCACTAGCTGCATTCGCAGAGAATAATTCTGACAGCACATCGCATATAGAAGTAGAACATGATAATAGGTGAGTGTGACTATCATAGCACAATAATTTTATTAGAGTAAACTAGCACTTAGGTCCCTGACTTTTGACCCGTCGTGCACTTAGGTCCCTAGCTTTTTGAAGTTGATCCCGTGGTCCCTGGCTTTTAAGTTCGTCTTGCAATTAGGTTCCCGACGTCAAATCTCTGTTAATTCTTGCTGAGCTGGGCTGTTTAAGTGATGACTGGGTTGCCATGCTGGCTGAAACACAGTCGTTTTTGATGTGTTGATAAATTTTAGGGATTATTCCCAATGACCTCATCTTCTTCCTCTTCATTGTTCCCCTTTCTTCCTCATTTCTCTTTTCCTCCACCATTGTTAAGCTTCCTTCCTGCAGCGTGCACCCAGGCCTTGTACTTTCTGTTTTCTATACATTTGTAAGCTATGAACAGCGAAGGATCCAAATCATCTCAGGGATTTCAGAGGCGTCCAGGGGAAAGGAAATGTGTGTGTAATCTCAGAGTAGTGATTAGGGTTTCAAAAATTGAAAAGAACCCAGGAAGGTTATTCTATGGATGCCCTAAACTGAAGGTAGGGTTTCATTTGTGATATTATTTTGATTGGAACCCCTTTCCCTTTCCCTTTCCCTTCCCTTTTTGTGTATGTATGATTTTGCAGTAATGCTTTTATTGCTGATTTATTATGTAGGTTGCAGAGAGATGCAATTATTTTATGTGGGTTGACAGTGAATTTGTAGCAGAAGACTGCAATAGTGAAGCAATATCTCCAAAGGGCTTTCATGCAATAGAGAATGATGAAGTATGGAAGTTAAATATGGAAAGGATGCTGAAGAATTTGGATATTGAAATTAGGAGGATTAGGTTGACAAATATGCTGTTGTGTATGGTTTTGGGTTTTTTCTTATGAGTTTGGTGGAAAAGGTAGTCTTTGTTATTCTGGGATTTTTGGGTCTAGGGTGTTGAAAGTAATTTCATCTATGTAATGGAAGGTTATCCTTAGTTGAAATGAATATGACTTTTCTTATTTATTTATGCAGTCCATATATTATATTAAAGTTGCCATAATTTGTGAATAACATTGTTATAACTGAACCAAATCATAAATTTTAAAGATAAGTACCAACATACAATAACTTAAGTATGTAAATAACATAAGAAGTCTGAATTCATATATAAGCAAGATGCAATAAGCATCTTTAATTGTTCTAAACACAACAACATCTACATTTGTTCTAAACAAGAATTACAAACAGCTGCACATCCAAAATAAATTTAACCACAAAATTACATTCCAAAAGTGTCACTAACAACAAAATAAAGGAACTGACAACCTAGGGACTAACAAATATGAAAATGATATTAAGATTCCATGTTGTTGAATCCTGGAGTTGGCATAAACTGAAGTGAATCTGAGGAACCATCCTTGGGAATTGCTGGTGCAATTGGGGATGGGCTTTTCTGTCCTCTGATTCTAGAACCCTTGCCTCTAATTGGCAGCTTGGCCCTGATGGGTGGGGGCTGTGAGTCTGTAAGCCCAATCTCTTCTGGTAGGGGGGTTTCATTAACAACAACATTAGCAGCAGACTCATTTCCTTGGGCTGTTACATTAGATTGGCCACTTTGATCAGCATTTTGTTGGTTTTCTTGTTGGGCTTGTAACTCCTCCATTTTCTATTTCTTGGTTACTGGACAACCTCTTTTGTTATGCTTCTTTCCACCACAAATTGAGCATGTAAAATCAGGTAACTTTCTCTTAAGCTTAGAACATGAGGCTTGCTCATTCTCTCCATCTTTTCTTCTCTGCTTCTTGGGTCTGCCTGGAGCCCTCTTCATTGGTGGTGACATTGGTGGTAGTTGATCTGTTTTTTCGCAAAATTGTTCTCCTTGCAAAGGGTTGACATGGTGAGCATAGGTGGCATTAATGGATGCCATTGTCAACAACCCATGGCAGTAATCCTTAGGCTTTTCTCCCTTGTCTGCCAATGCTGCAATGGCATGCGTGCAGGGCATTCCTAAGAAATATGAAATGAATGCCAAAGTTTAGTTAGACAACATTGAATAATTATGCAAAGCAATTCAAATAATGTAAATGTAGGGCCTTTCTGTTTTTTGGTTACTGGACAACATTCAAATAATTATGTAAATGACATATAATGTAAATGTACCTATGAGTTGCCAAAATCTATAGGTACAAGTGTGAGTGCCCAAATTAACAACAACCTTAGTTGGCCAGCATTGAACTTCATATTTATGTATGTCATCATCACCTACACATTTATCATTAACAAATAATAGTATGTCAAATTATAATGTAAGTGATATAAAAAATGTGGTAATAATTGAATCAAAGATGTGTTACCAGCCCAAATTGGAGCCCATCTATTGCTTTCCCTTCTCTCCCTTTCAAGCCTGCTTTGTTGGACAGGTGTGAGCTGACCTTGGTGTTTCTCCAGCTTCAATTTGTTAGCTGAAATGATTGTCATAATGTACACTCTGATCTCCTCAAGCATGGTGATGATTGGTTTAGCCCTTGCAGCAACTATCTTTGAGTTGAACACTTCACAGTTGTTGTTACATATGTTATCCACCTTAGGCCACTCACTGAAGTGAGACTTTGTCCATGATTCCTTTGGCCATTTGTTCAAATACTCCCAGGCCTTCTCATTAATTCTCTTCAGTTGCAGCATTTTTTCATTAAATTGGCTCATAGTGGTGGACCTTGCACGCTCCCACAATAGTGTCCTCAATCCCTTATCTCTCCACTGCTTTCTGAAATTTTGCCACAGGTGCCACACACAAAACCTGTATTGGGCCCCTGGCATCACCTCTTGCAAAGCTGGAATGAGTCCCTGCAGTTAAATGAGGAAATAACAAATCAGGCAATTAGGTCCCTAACTTTAACATAAAATAGGCAATTAAGTCCCTAACTTTATTATAAATAATGCACTTTACCTTCTGCATATCAGAAATGAAATTCCACTCGTGTTCCCTGATATTACCAAGATCATCTTGTAGTAGCTGCAGAAACCACTTTCAGTTGTCCTTGTTTTCAGTGTCAACTACTGCATATGCAATAGGCCATATGGTTATTTGCATCCTGGCCTACTGCAAACAGTATTAGCCCCCATAATATCCCTTGAGGAAAGCACCATCTAACCCTATCAATGGCCTGTAACCTGCTTTGAAACCAGCCTTACACCCATGTAAAACAGATATAAACTTTATGGAAGATTGGAGGACCCTCATCTTGTGGAATGGTGTCCATCTTTACAGTTGATCCCGGATTGAACTTCAATAATTCAGCACAGTAGTCCCACATCTTGGCAAATTGAGCTTTTTCACTGCCTTCTATAATTTCCCTAGCTCTGCCTGTAGATCTATAGATCAAACTATCTTCAAGTTGGACTCCATATTTCTTCTTGAAAAGTTCATAAATTTCTCCATGTTTCATGTTAGGGGACTGTCTAAGCTTCTTAACTAGTTTCCCAACAACCCAAGGCTGTTGAGCTTGTGAGTTTTTGAAAACCGTGCAACATGTATGCTCAACATTGAATGTCTTCACCTGGAAACAGTTCCTAGCATTACTGTATGAACAATAAATTTCCCAATCACAGCTGCTTACATTGCATTTAGCCCTAGCCCTTGACTTGTCATTCTTCACCCATTTGAAAACTCTCCCAAGCTTGATATTATAATCCTTCACTGCCTGTTTGAACAGGTCTAGAGTATTAAACTCCATTCCCAACTCCAATCTCACATGACCAAATGTAGCATTCCTATTGAATTGGGGAAAAGCTTCCTGGTCACCATCCTCTTCATCAGAATTCACAGGAGTCTTCAACTCCTCAGAATGCCATCCACTATCATCTCCTGTTTCAACCCCTACAGTACCATAGCTACTCCTGTGCCCCACATGCTCCTTCTCCACCTCCCAGTCAGAGTCACCTTCTTCAATTATCACGACCCTTTTTCCTCTTTTAATTTTCTCCTTGGCACCCTCAATTGCAGTCTCCTTTTCTTTCCCCTTTCCTTTCTTTTTCTGTTTTCCCTTTCCATTACCTTTGGCACTTTCCCTTGCAGGCTTCTTTCCCTTTCTTTTGATATTCACTTGAGATTTAGTTGGAGTTGAAGCTGGGTTAGTGTCTATGTCAGCTTGTTGGGCCTCTCTCTGCTTGTCCTCTGTCTGCTGGGCCCCAGTCCCTTTTGCACAACCACTTTCATTTGCAGGCTCCTTACCCTTTCCTTTGACATTCCCTTGTGATTCAGATGTAGGAGAACTTGTGTTCTTGTTCAAATCAGTCTGTTGGGCCTTAGACTCTTGGACCCCTGTCACTTTTGCACAACTCTTCACATAAGGACCCTTCTTAGCAGGGCTTTTGAACCGCAACACCCTTTTAGGCTCTCTTCTAGTTGGACTTTTTCCTTGTTCTTGTCCCAAATTTGGTACACTATTCTTCTGGATTGGACCTCTCTTTGCTGGACTCTTCAACCTGGGACCTTTACTTTCTGCTTTACCTATTTCACCAGTAAACCATAGAATAAAAAACTTAACATTTAGTCTATCAAAGTTAAAGAAAAAAAAAAGTTCCTCACCAGTAGCCTGCATAATTGGTACAACCCTGTCACCCACTTGTACTCCATCACTGCTGCAACTTATTTTCATAAATAAATAATTCAATATTCCAGCACACCTGCTTTTAAAATTAAAACAAAATTATACTTTATTGCTAACTAGTTTTTAACCCAGAGGCATCACCCTCTTCATTGCCTGCAAGATCACCTCCCTCATCACCCTTATTCCCTGCAGATCCACCTCCCTCATGTTAGGAATATGCACTAGAGACTTATATGTTTATGAACATCCATCACTTGTATCATGTTATTTTATAAAGGCAAACTTATTCTTTTAGAATATAATTATTGTTGTAACATCCTAATTTTATTAGGATAAATATTAATTAAATGAAATACATTAATTAATTTAATAATTAATTTAATGGGAAATAAATAATAGGGTTATTATTATTAGTTTTATTTCGTAAGGATAGTTTTATTTGAAAATAAAATAAAGGGGGTGAGAATGGGCCCAACCCCAATTAGTTATTCTGTAAGGAGGGGTAACGGAGCACCCTAATCCTTATTCGTATCATTCGTCAGTAAGCGAAAAGCTAAGGAGGGGAGAACCCGAGTCTCAAGAGGGAGCTGCTGAGGAGTGAAAGTCAAGATCCAAGAAAGGACTTCATCGCTGTGATCAAAGTTTCGCTTAAGGTACGGTGGGGGAGAGGGTATTGCTTGTATATGCATGTAGGGATGTGTGGGTAGTGAGGGCAATCATAAGACCCTCTAAAGGCTCTAAATTCGTATGGATGTATGTTGTAACTAAGAATAAATGATATAATCTGTTGATTGATGATTTATTGGGTGTATATTGATGATTGATTGGGTGAAATTGAAGATGATGTTTAGAATAATGAAAAATGGGTGATTAGGGATTTAAAGATTGGGGGTTTGATGAATTGGTTGTATAATCTGTAAAATATTGTTGATTTACTGAGCTTTGGATGATATTAATGATTATGAATGATGTTTAGACGAAAAAGATTGATTAGAGATTGATTGGATGAGTTTAGAAAGGTTAGAAATCGTGAAATCTGCGATCTGCGTCGCGAGTAATCGATTACCAGGGCTTTCTGGGCATCGTTGAGTGAGTTTGGGTTGCTGGTAATCGATTACAAGAGGTCTGTAATCGATTACCAGTTCTGGTAATCGATTACATCTGTGTGGTAATCGATTACCAGGTTTTGACAGCTTTCTCGCCTGAGAAAGAATGCGTCTGTTAAGGGTGCAAATGAACTCAGAATACTATCATATAATATATCAAACTGAAGCCCATGATCTTAACTTTCTAATAGAGGTGGAATCACTTTAATTGGACACCTATAACTCTAGATATGTCCAAATTAGTGAACCAAGGTCATTAAGCTTAAAGCTTGAAGACTCCAAAATTGAGTAATGGTCTCTGGTAATCGATTACCAGGTTATATTGCGTATGATAATGTTGTTTATATGATGGTTGATGATGATGCATGGTGATGATGTTAATGATGATAAGTGTATATCACTTTACTTTAATGATGTTTGATGATGAGCATGATGATGATGTTAATGATGATAAGTGTATATCACTTTACTTTAATGATGTTTGATGACGAGTATGATGATGATGTTAATGATGATAAGTGTATATCACTTTACTTTAATGATGTTTGATGATGAGCATGATGATGATGATAATGATGTCGGTGTATATCACCTTATTATGATGATGTTTAATGATGAGTCTATTGATGTATGATGATGTTGATGATAACGATGTTGGTGTATATCACCTTTTTTACGATGAGGTTGATGATAACGATGTTGGTGTATATCACCTTTTTGACGATGATGTCGATGATATTGAGGATGGTGTATATCACCTTTTTGATGACGATGTTACCTAAGTTGTGCGGGCCCATAGAGGGGGTACAACTTGGGAGAGGTGCCATGAGCACATGTGATGAGACCTGAATTGTACGGGCCCATAGAGGGGGTACAATTCGAGAGGTGAACTGAGTTGTGCGGGCCATAGAGGGGGTACAACTCAGGGGATCAAGATGGGGCGTTCGATGCACGAGCCCATAGAGGGGGTGCAGTGATTGTACGGGCCCATAGAGGGGGTACAACCTAGGGTCGAATGTCGTTGTGCGGGCCCATAGAGGGGGTACAACCTATCGGATAGTGTATGGTAACACCGATAGACTGTCTTGGTACTAACTAGAGTGAGTGACGAGGTGCACCCATCGTGTGGAGTTCCAAGTCAGGATCTTTGGGCAGACGATGATAGATGAATGATGTAATGATGATAATGAATATGATGATAGATGAATGATGTAATGATGATAATGAATATGATGATAGATGTATGATGTGTGATGATAATGAGTATGATGCTATATGCATGACGTAATGATGAGAATGAGTATGATGATAGATGAATGGTGCATGATGATAATGATTGTGATGTTATATAAATGATGTTATAATGTTAGGGAATATGATGATATATGAAAGATGCTATGATGATGAGTTTGGGCTAATGTGTGACATATCTACATGTCGATATAGATGATCAATTATATGTTGAGTTTTAGATGAATGTTATTATTGGTGATTGATGTATTGATGACATGATGTAATAATGTTGTGGGTGAGGACGGGTATTCTCTATGTGTATGTATATGTAGTATTCTTTTTCCTCACCGTATTCTGTGGATATATTTTACAGGTGTTGATGAGGACACGACTGGTGTCGATTATGATTAAAAGGGTATGCTCTGATAGATGTGACATCAGGGTGTATTTGGGAGTTTATCATGTTTCTAGACTAGGAGTATGTTTATGAATCTTTTGGGATGCCTTGTATGGCAGTAGGTTATTAATGGTTTTATGTATTGGTGATTCCACTGCTTTATGTTTGGCTTATATCTGAGAGTTTAATTTCTTTTAATAAAGTCCTTTTCGAACTATGAGATTTTATAAGAACGATTGTGAACCTTTTTACCTATCGTGGGGCTTTCCCCTTTTCTAAACTTCGATTTCTTAAACACATAAGAGTATGGGGTAGAAGGGTGTCACAATTATCCTTAGAATAGTAAGCTTAAACTTCATAAGAAATCAAGTAGATGACTTGATCGTGAGATCTTATGAAGAACTATTCTTAAATAGTCCCTAGTCAAGTATCATCTTAGGACAAAGATGAATTTAGACTAGTATGTGAGTTCATTGATGATCACATCTCACAGATCATGGATATGAGATATCATGTGCTCACATAGGTACACATTAAAAGTAATGGTGTATTGGACAGACCCACCTTAAGAACGTTGCATGGATTGTTACATAAGTGTCATGAACGTTTCTTATATTGATAAATGTTATATGAAGTCCTTCAACCTGAAATCACTACGATTCCTACATAAGGAATTATGTGTTTTGAATATCATCAAACGTTACCTGTAACAGGGTGATCATAAAGTTGTTATTTGGACATATAATAAATTATGTGGTGGAATGTGAGTGCCCTAGATGGGATTTGTCCCTCCTATGTAACAGGAGTTATATCTATAGGCCTCTTGATAAAGTGATACTGCAAAATGCATGGCCATGCTTAGGAGGATAAACATGAGATGTTTATTTTCTGTATAGTCTACTTGGGGATCAAGAAAATATAAATTGAACTATACAAGGTTGACACAATCCATGCCCTTCAATTAGATATTTGGACAAAGGGACAAATCATATAAATTATCATAAAATAGGATTTATCAAAGCTATTGATAATCTCAATATTTGGATAGTGATGTATTGCCAGATACCATTCACTATTTATGATATTAAATATAAAAGAGTTTTATTTTAATATCATAACCAAATATTAAAAGCCTATTGGGTCACACGCATACAACATGCCACTAGGAAAGGATAATAATTCTAATTTAATTTAATTAGAATTACAACATAATGGGCCAGGCCCATAAGTGTGAGGGTTAAGTGAGTGAGGGGGTAAAACCCTAGCCTCCACTCTATAAATAGAGCATGAGATGCACTACCCTATATACATGAGCAATCACTTTTTACTCTCTAAGGCTACTAGCAGAGTTGAGGAGGGTTTCCTAGTTCGGCTGTTGGCGTGAACACCACTAGAGACGTGGCTGCTATTGCCTCGTTCATAATCCTAATAAGGTACGACCTTTCGTTTTAATACCTTTTTTGCCTTGATTCGTGTTTTCTCAAAACGATTATAACAAGGGAGGGAATCCATTTATTTCCGCTGCACCCTGACCACATGCTTGATTCCCTTCACTTCATTCCCTGCATATCCACCTCCCTCATTCCCTGCAGATCCACCTCCCTCACTCCCTGCATATCCACCTCCCTCATTCCCTGCAGATCCACCTCCCTGATCACCCTCAGCATTAACAGAATTAACCATTTCCTTTAATATGGTTGTTATGTCCAACACCTCAGGTTCCTGCACTGGATGCTCAAAATAAATGTGAAGCTCATTCCCATGCCTTAGAGATACATCCACAGCCTCTAATAAGTGAGAATCTTCCTTCAATATCTTCAGCCCATTCCTAAACCTCTTAGAAGGATCTAACCACCACACATTACTCACACTATTGTACCCTAACTCCTTGCTGAAGTTCCTAAAGCTAAAGACATCCAACCTGTCTGAATCACACTCAGGCCATACATCTACATGTCCCAACTTATATCTTACCTTTCCCTCTGCTCTTTCCCCTTCAAAGTTCCCTCCATGGTGTATGTGGATATCTAACCTCTGCAGACAACCAATTTCAAATCATAATTAACACCATGTCATATAATACTTATTTCCTTTATTATATTAATACTTTAAATGATAAATAATTAAAATTATTACACGTCATATTTTATACAAGAAGTTTATTTTAATCAAACTTTACACATAGCAACTGGGACCACCTGACATTAGGTACCACTATCACCCTTGAAAAGATTGAACAGATTATTCAGTGAACATTACACTGTCTACAACATACAGAACAAACAAGATTCCAACTTCAATGACACTGCCCTAAACTTCACTGATTTCATACTCACCATTAAGTTACAAAACCCCCAAAGCAGACATAAAAAACCCTAAACATTTTCAACTCTCTCCTCAACAATGGATGGAAACAACCCACACAACAAAAACAGAGGAAAGATAAGAACCCTAAAAAACAAAACAAACCCTAACCCTTAACAAATAGTAAGCAAGAAGAACGATTACCTTTGTCTCCATTGCACAACTATACGAACCCACACTGCGAACAACGAATGATGACCAAAGCCAATGGAAGTTGCACAACTCTTGGAAGACAAGGAGCCAGAGAAAGACGCAGGAGAAGAAAGGAAATTTTTCAGAATGAAATACTGTAATTGTGACTTGGAAACCCAGTCATCACTTAAACAGCCCAGCTCAGCAAGAATTAACAGAGATTTGACGTTAGGGACCTAATTGCAAGACGGACTTAAAAGTTAAGGACCACGGGATCAATTTCAAAAAGCCAGGGACCTAAGTGCACGACGGGTCAAAAGTCAGGGACTTAAGTGCCAGTTTACTCAATTTTCTTAAGATGAAGTGTTTTCTCTTAGGCTATTCTCTCTTGGTTTTTTGCTACTCCTATGAGGGTATCTTGTCTTTTGCAGTTGTACTCTTCTGTGTCTCTTCTTAATAAATTTAATTCTCTTACCATAACAAAAACAACAAGCTTTATCGCATTTGATTGAATCGGTATAAAGATCCCCTAATCGGCCCATGAAAAAAAAAGAAAGGAGTGCAGTTGCATACTTGATTACCTTCAATCATCAAAATTTATAACCTGGATTTTCTTGTGCTGCCTAAGTTTTTCCTTCGTGGCCTGTAATAATTTTCTGCACAGAAATAAGATTTTTTTTTCCTACCTATGAAGGACGAATCCTGAAACCATACATAGTAGAGATGGTGGCCCTCAAAAAGAAATTGCAATTTCAAATCAGAAAAAGTGGTGAGTTGTGGTTGTTGCATTTTTCAGTTACTGATGAGTAATTATGCTTCAACTTCTAATAAGACTCAGCGTGTAATTTTCTTTGAGAAATGCTTCTGTTGATTTCAGACGACAAGGCAAAAATACCTGGTTACGGTACGGCCAGAAAGTCAAAGATGCTGCTAAAGAGGGCCTCTCTCCATCAACAATGAAAGCTAAATTGTTTGCTGATCATGAAGAGCGAGAAATTCAGAGACTATGTGCAAATATTGTTGATACTCAGGTATAGCCGTTTCCTTTTTTACAGTTTGCAGGAATTGATTTGGATAAAATTGATTTTGGTAGAACTAATTTTAGTAGAATTGATTTTGGTAGAATTGATTTTTTGTTTGGCTACCTAATTGTAAAAGTGGGTTGACAGAAATTGATTTTGTTTGGATGAGATAAAGTAAAATCACTTTTGGATATAAAATTACTAAAATGAATTTACTATTTATTTTATTAGATAAAATAAAATTCCTGCAAACATATTAATAGGGGTATATACGTAAAAGAGGCAAACGTATTATGCCAAAATCATTTAACAAAACAATTCCTGTAAACCACGTTGACAGAGGACAAAAATTGATTTACTGTGCAACCCAAAATTACCCAAACACAATGCCTAAAACTGAAACCACGTTTTGAAGTCAAAACGTGGTTGAGAGGGTCCAAAAGCTTAACCAAACGGACACGAAATCTCTCATGTGTACTCTATTTGTATCTGGATGCATGTTTGTTTTTGTATGCACAAGTAAAATATTTTTCCTGCTGAATTAGGTAAATAAAACAATTGAAAAACAATTAAAAGTTTAAAACCAAGCTTGTGAACGTGAGAAGGTCAGGCAGAAATTGATTTGAAGCTGAACCAGTTTGCAGAAATTGATACATTGTTGATGAAAGATTGTGAACGTGAGAAGGTCAGGCAGAGATTTGCTGCTGACCGGTCCAATGTTATATCAGCATGTCTTGGAACTGGTGGAGCCACTGCTCTAGTTAATGTAACCAGTGTTGGTCCTTCTATGGTTAACAATAGTAGCAATAACAGGATGCAAACACCAGAATCATTACTGTGTACTCTGTTGCATTAGCAGTGTGGAATGTGGATTGTGGAAAACTACTGATAATGGAACATAAGAGCTTATAGTTTATATAATAACAAAACTGAATAAAAGCACAGAGAAATGCTATTGCAAAGAGAAAATCAATCCTGAACCAGGTAGTGGAAAATGTGGAATGCCTGAAAACATGAGAAAAATGTGTCAGATCTTTATTCATTATTGTTCTTTACTTGAGAAATGGATGCTCATCATATTTTTCACGGGAGATTAAGTATACAAATAGTCACTAACAATCAATCCATTCTCTGAAGAATCAAGATCCCCCATTAACTCTGGTTCAAACTCTGAATAATCAACCACCACTTGAACAATAACAATCGAAAATGAATCCCCATTACTAGTTCTGTGCCCAGAATGTAATTCAACTCGACATTCCAGGACTAAAATTGTTTAGCACAAACAGCTCCTCTAAGAAAAGAATTCAAACTTCCTTCATCTTATTTTATATTTTACACATGGAAGATCAAGGATACAAGCAGTCACAGACATTCTTCAATTGTATTAAGAAACAAATAGGGAACCCAATATAAAGTATTGTATCTTACTAGCTCTATAATCATCACTTGAAGATCGGAAACTCAACACTTGAGCACCTTGATCTATTTCCTCTAAGAAAAGATTTCAAACTGGCTCTATCTCAGGATACCCCTTGCGAGTCATAATGGGTTTAACTTTCATCGTTTGCCTATACCTCTTCCAAATGCCATCTTTAATTCTCTTGTGCACTTCATCACCCAACAAGCCATCCTCTCCTGCCAAGCAAAGCGCATCACAAACCAACCTATAAGTATATTCCCGAGGAATCGAGCCACCATCAACTAACTCAACAAGAAAACCCCAAGCATCAACAACTCTCCCAGCTTCACAAAGTGCATGAATAATAGGTGTATATGAACTACAAGTAGCTACCCCATGATTCAACCTCTGCATATCCCTTAAAATCTCAATAGCCTTATCAATCTCATTCACAGCACTATAATACCTAATAAAAGAATCATAAGTAACACGGTTAGGGACACATCCCCTTCTTTTCATATCCTCAAACAACTCAAAAGCTCTCTGGATACGGTAAGTTTTGCAACAACCATCAATCAAGGCATTATAAGTCACAACATCAGGAACAAAACCTTTGAAGAGCATAAGCCGGAAGAGACGGCCAGCTTCATACAGCCTCCGCCGCACGGCCTTCCGGCACCCTGTCTTCATGCCATGTCTGGAATAAGAACTGATCAATATGGTGTAAGTAAATGCATCTGGTGGGCACGGAAACCCTGGCAGTTCCATCTGTTCAAGAAGTAATCTTGCTTTGGAGAAGTTCCCAACCCTGCAGAGCGCGTAGATCAAAGTGTTGTAAGCGCGAACATCTGGTCTGCAACGAAACTGCTTCATTCTATAAAACGTGAGTGAGGCTTCATTGGCTAAGCCTTGTTCACCTAGGAGTTTTATCAAACACGTGATGGTCGCGGTGGTTATGAGGTTGCTGCTGTTATGTTTGTTGGAAGTTTCTTTGAGGAAATCCCAGAGGGCTTTGGTGGCGTTGCCTTTGGCGAGCACGCATGCCATCTCGCGGCACGTGACTTCGTCGTGGGTGAAGCCCAAGCGGGTTTCGACCCAGCGGAAGAACTCGAGGGCTTTGCGGGGTCCGAGGTTGGCCCAATGTGGGTCCCTGTAGGCTGCGGGGCCCAAAAGGAGGGTGCCGTCACGGAGCTTGCGGAGTTCGTCGTCGAGGTTGCGCTGTCGGAGTGGTGTGCGGTGGCGGAAGCCGCTCTGGCGGCCGATGGAGCGAGGGGAATGAAAAGAGAAACGGGCGATTGATCGGAGAACTTCTATTACGGCGTCGGAGGTCCATGACGGAGTCGTGGGGAACGGAGGTGAGGGGTGGGTGTCGAATGGACGGTCTTTGATGAAGAAGACAAGTGCTTGGTTCGCGAGGTGTTTGTGATTATGGCGAAGAGGGTTTGTTGTTGTTGTCATGCAAATTGGTTTAGGACCAGACTGAGACTGTGACCGAGAAGACCGTGCGAAGTTGGAATTGCGGGCGAGCTTAGTTTTTACACATATTATTAATTATTAATTTTTTATTTAAATATATTTTTAATCCTCAAATATAATTAATCTCTATACTTTGAAATTAATGGTTCTGATACTTTAAAATAAAAAAATTTAAATTTATTATAAAATAACACATTAATTATATTTTTTAATGTATTTTTATGTAATGAAATAAATAAACAGAAATAGATAATGAGAGAGATTGTTTTAAGAAATACAATTGAAAGATAAAAGATATAATGAAAAAACACTTTAAATTTAATATAAATCAAAATATTTATTGTATTTGTTAATCTGTGTTTTTATTTAATGAAACAAATAAATAAGAATGGATAATGAGAGAAAGTGTTTTAATACTGCCTCCCGTAAAGGATACTCGTGGTTCATTAAAAAATAATCACTTTACAGTGGGAATAAAAAGACTAATAAATCCAAGTGAGAAAACGTGACACGTGTAATAGAGGAACAATTTGAAGATGGAGAGTAAATAGATAAATAGAATAGATAAGAGAGATAATAAGTGAAAACATTGATAAATAAAATAGAGAGATAAATGATATATTGGATAATAAAAATTTTAGGTGTAGCTGGTTGTAAGCCATTCCTCCACTCACTGAGGTGATACCTTTTTGTAAGGTCCAAGAATCCTCCCAAGTGGTTTAATGATGACAACTCACCAAAATTCACTTGTTATAATTCTGATTTAAAGAAGGACTAATCATTTCATTTAAGTGCTTGTTAGAAAAGGAACAGGGAACCTCCAGAAGAAGGAAATCAACTTTGCCAGCTGAGAAATGATTTTATCATCTCAGAATAAATGTTTTGGCAAAAAGGGAAAGCAAAAAAACGGTTGAGAAGAAGCAACTAGCATACAGCAAATTTACAGAAGACCTTATTCATATTAGAAGGAAGATTCACTTTCTTAAAGAAGAAAGCACTTAATATATCTGCAGAAGAAATAAGACAACTATACAGAAGGAAATCTCTGTCAAGAATCCTGCAGAAGGAACAAAGACCATCAATTTAGAGTTCCACTCATTTCTAAAGATACAGCTAAAAGAGAAATACTTAAGATGATATAAATAAACCATTTCAATGTCCCCAGTATGATTGCAAAAGAAGTTGCTGTAGAAATCACAAATGTTACATTCTGCAGAAGATAGGCTCCAGAAGATATGACCAGTCAACTGAAAACAGTTGTACATAGCAAGGGACAACTGTAACTTGATAGAGACAGTTCAAGGAACTCAGCTGAAGGATCCAGCAAGTCTCCAATGACTATTTCCTCAGACTTTATAAAAAGAGGAATTCTCTTCAACTTGAGACACAACTCTCTCCAGAAGAAGCAAAAACACTCAACATTTCACTCCATATCTTCTGGAATATTTTCTCTCTCTTCAGATTCTTATGTTACTGGTCTTATAAGTGATTGAGGGAGAGTTGGCTCATTCTTAGCTTCTGATGTACTTCAATTCATTCTTTGAGCCTTGTATCTTCTATATTCTTCTCATAAATTGTTGTATCTTCTCAAGGAGGTTCAATGGTGTTAATACCCCTTGAGATTGTGTTGTAAGAAGAAGATTTGAGAGGTAAACAAAGTCAGTGGTACTTAGAAAGCTACAGAGGTTACTTTGCAGTATTTCTGAGACTGCATCTTCTGCAGAAGAAGCTGCAGTAAGTACACAGTCTTGTAGAGGAGCCTGAAGAGGCTGCACAAGAATACTAGTGGTAGGTTGTACCCAAGAAATCTGTAACTTGATATTTGAGTGAGTAAATCCTTTTTGGTGTAGGGGTTGGACGTAGCCTCAGGTTGGAAGATGTGAGCCAGTATAAAAACTGTTTGTGCAATCTTCTCTTCCTTACTCTCCTTTATTTATAATTGACTACATAAGCATAAAACTATTTTGAAAAGTAATTAATACCTAAGTAAGTGATACTTATCAAAGTTCCAATTCAGGAACTATATCTTCTGCATAATATATATGTTAGAACCACAAGAAACACTAGAAGGGGGGTTGAATAGTGTTTTAAAACTTTATTGAATAATTTTGGAAATCTTTGATTTAATATATCATTTAAAAAAAGAACAACGTTTAAAGACCAATCTTAAGATCATAGTTTAAATGAAACATGCGGAAAATGATAAGATTGATAATCTTTCAAAACGGTCTTAAGATTGTTTTAAATGAAAGTTTCTCAAAGTATCTTCTGAAGATTATTACAAGGAGTATCTTTTAGAATGGTTTCTAAAATACTTCATCAGACTGAAGATCGTCTGAAGTTTAATTCTGGTTCTGAACTGAGTTCTTTAGAGACTCACTTCAGACACCTATTTCAGAACTTCTTCAAGATACATTCTCTGTAATATCTCAAACGATATGAGGGAGATTTGAGTTTTAATTATCTTTGAAAACTTGTTTGATTGAAATTGTTATGTTATGGTGATTATGAAAATACTTTTCAATCCCCAAAGTAAATGCAGAACTGAAGATAAAAGAGATTAAGAGAAAGGAAACTTAGGCACAAAATTTATCCTGGTTCACCCACATCACCATGAGTTACATCCAGTCCCAGTGGCAAACCACCACTGGCTTTTCCACTATCTGAAACCACAGATACAAGTATTCTTCACAACCTCTTCAGGCCAACCGAGTATTCCTTACGGCCTCTCCAGACCGACCAAGTATTCTTCACGGCCTCTCCAGACCAACCGAGTATTCTTAGGCACACATGGTCTATCGAGTATTCCTCACGACCTCTCCAGACCAACCGAGTATTTCTTTGTTTTCAACTACCTCTCCAGGCAACCTATGCAGTAGTCTTTTTTACCGAGCCTCTCCAATCTCTAGACCAAGTGTACTTTGTTTCACTAAGCCTCTCCAGGCTCTCAGACACTTATTCAAGTGTAGAGTATTACTACTCAATCTAAGTTAGATGTTCGCTAGAACCTCTCAACTCAGATTCTTCTTGTACATAGAGATTACTGAGTACATACTCAGGATACAGTCATTACAAGCTAAATACAAGGATAGACAGTGATACAAGTGTTTGAATTAAATACAATCCCTGTCTTTTCTATGAGGAATACATCCTCTGAGAGTAGGCTAACTAAGATATGAATTTAAGCTTCAGCCTTATCCTCTAACCAATGGTTTCCATGGGTTACATTCTCACCCATATCATTGGAATACCAAGGTATCTTCAAAGCTTCAAACCGTACCCAGTTTGATAGTCATTTGCTCAGTATGGTTGTCTTCAGATCAACAACCAACTTAATTGATCAAAACAGATCAACTGAACAACATGACTAACTGACCAGCTAGTCAGTAGCCTGATTGATTCGAGAACCAACTCTCTGAGCAAACTTTGTTGACATATTGATGATCCACTTTAGCTCAAGTAAACTCTTGTTAACCATTTGGCACTCAGCCTAGTTAACTCTATTTGGTTGGGCAGTTAATCTAACTCCCACCACTTGTTGGGCAATCATGCCAACTTGGTTGTGTTAACAATAACAACAACTGGTTGGACCGACCAACTTGATTGATTCTGTCGATCAACTTGATTGATCTTGTCGATCAACTTGATTGATCCTGTCGATCAACATCTTCAAATTCTTTCTTAAGGCTATTTATATGTTCTTCTTGAATATAGCCGTTGAAGATGATTCATAATACCGTTGAGCTGATGATGATGTGGCTCATATAGCCGTTGTGTAATAGCTTCTCAAACGGTTGCTTCTCCTTAAGCGAATAGGTGTACAGACGATCCCGTTCTGACACTTGTTATGTGCTTCTTTGTGAGAGATGTTTCTTGATATTAATCTTCGTATTCTCTCTCTTGAATTTCTTCTGCTTTCTCCAGCTTTCTTCTGCTTTCTTTTGGATTTTATAAATGAGGAAATATCCGTTGAAATACTATCGTTTAGAGATAGCATTGAATCCTCCTTAATCCATTGTGAGACACGCTTCTGAGGGCTCTGATATGTCTAACACAGTACAACGTAGGTGCTGCTATAAAGCTGCCACCGTTGTTGCTGCGAATGCTGCGTTGCAGAGATTTCCTCAGTGGTGTATGAAATTCAAAAGCACCAGGAAAGGTCTCTGTGTTCATTTCCATAAATATGCTTGAGATGGAAACATGTAGCAGAGAATGACTTTTCTCAGCAATCTTCAGAGAGCAAAAGGTCTTCATAGTCTTCAGCGAGTAGGGCCACGTTGGATTTCAGAAGGCCTCAATATTTCAGATGGATTGAGACTTCAGACAGATTGAAACTTCAGACAGCTTCAACACTTCAGACAGGTTGATGCTTCAGAAAACTTCAATCCTTCAGACAGGTTGCGCACTTCAGATGACTTCAATACTTCGGACTGGTTGAAACTTCAGAAGGCTTCTTCCTTATGATAAGAGGATTGTAGCTTCATTCTTCTTTGTATCTTCTTATTTCTTCTTCTTCTTCTTCTTGTATCTTCTTCTTCTTCTTCTTCTTCTTCTTCTTCTTCTTCTTCTTCTTCTTCTTCTTGTATCTTCTTCTTCTGAGATAAAGATGTTGAATTGTATGTAATTTATTCAACCATCTTTCTTGCTTGCTTTTGTTTAGTCTTCTAACCCATTCTGGACAGCAGCAGGTGTAGATGCAGTAGGTCTGCGCACGCAAGGCCTTTTGTTGCAGGTGCAACAGGCGTTGTAGAAAGTCTTTGCAGTATTTCCTTATTTGTGCAAGACTTTGATCGAGGTAGAAAAGCATGTCTAGCTTTATCTACTGAGATGAGTGTACTCCATTTGATGGAGTGTGCTTTATGCTTTGCAACGTCTCCAAGAGATCATTTCTTGATTCTGACATCTTCATCTTTCAATCTCAAGACTGCTTTAGATCATCTTCAAATCTTCAAGTCTTCGTAGTCTTCAATTCTTCAGATAGTCTTCGAGTCTTCATATAGTCTTCAGGTCTTCAACTTGGTTATAGATTTCTCTTTTTAGGATTCTGCATTTTGTTCTTCTGATCCCGATCTTCTGAATGTGATTCTGATTATCTTCTTCTTCAGATAATTATTCTGTCCTGAAACACAATCAACAAACCAATACCTTTCTCAGTAGAGTCTGTTTACATAATCTTATACAATTCTTATATAAACTCATTTGCCCTTAATATAATTTTATTTGTTAATCATTAATATAATCTTATTTGTTAATCATTAAAACTTAAGGATGCTAAGTCTTATAATCATGTTTAAATACTTAAACTGATTTATAGACTTCACAATCTCCCCCTTTTTAATGATGACGAATAAATTATATATTTCTGACAAAATGTGTATAAAAAGAAAACGAGAGATAATAAAATAAATTTATTACTCCCCCTATCTATATTACTCCCCCTGAGACAGACATTGATTCTTTTAGATATCTTCTGAAACAATTAAGTCTTTAATTAAACAATTCCAATTGTTAAATTTTTATTAACCAACTGTTACAAGTTTATTGTTAATATTTTAGATAAACGATTGTTAAATTTTTACTTGTTAAGATTTCAGAGACCTATTATTAGACCATTAAAATCTTTTCAAGATTTCAGATACCTATTGTTATTAGAACATTAAAATCTTTTCTATGCCAATTGTTGGTTAAGTCTTTTAGATATCTTTTCTATACCAATTGTTAAATATTCAAGATTTAAGATACCTATTGTTATTAGAACATTAGAATCTTTTCTATGCCAATCGTTAAATTATTATTATTAAAATTTTAGATACCGATTGTTATTCTGATTGTTATTATAACTTTTAGTTTGTTATCCTCTGTGCTTCCTTACTGAATTTTATTTTTCTTTCCTATTTTATGTTTCCTCCTATATGTATTTCCCTTTTTGTTACAATATTTTTAGCATTTTGTTAGTTTATATTTCTCCCCCTTTTGTCATTGATTAAAAAGGTTTGGTGATTGCTCCCTCTTAAATTAGTTGTTATAAAGACCGGAAAAGAATACTGGAGATAAAAAAAATTAGACTGAGACGAAAGAGAAACCAAACATCTTAGACTGAACAAGGAAAAACGTCAAGCGTTGGAAACAGAAAGACAAAGACACACAAGCTGACATGAGATATTTTTACAGAGGTTGATTAAAGGATCTTTTCTCCACTTGACTTCTTTAAACACCCAGATCACCTGTAAGATCGAACACAGTTCTCCTTATCTTCTGTAACTTATTACGAAGCTGAGCCTTCTCCATCCTTAGTCTTTGAACCTTAGGAATGTCATCGGTTTCCTCTGTGTTCCGATGATTTACCTTAAGAAGATCAGGATGTCTATGATCGTACAAGTGGCTAATGAACACGTTGTTTACCATAAGAATCTTCATGATCACAGTATTGTGAGGTAGGATAGTAGAATCTCCCAGTTTTCTTCTTGCCATATCGAAAAGAATGATCCACGGAAGATTAATCTTCTTCTTTTGCAGAAGATTGATAACACAGAACCTTTCCATCTCAAGGTTATGGTTATCCTTAATACGTGGGATCACACAATATTTCAGAATATTGAAGAGAACTTTGGGAATGACTTTCATTCCTCGCCTATTGAAGATTTTATGGTTAAACTGTTCCTCAAACAGATCTTTCCAAGCTGTTGAGAACAATTCTCCTTCAGCTTTTACTCCTAGAGC
This sequence comes from Sesbania bispinosa, assembly GCA_026901365.1. NCBI lineage: Eukaryota > Viridiplantae > Streptophyta > Magnoliopsida > Fabales > Fabaceae > Sesbania > Sesbania bispinosa. Next base: position 177,787 of record QLOH01000366.1, read on the forward strand.
TTTCTCAAGGATATTGGTAGTTACAACCACCTTTTGATTCATTACTTCGGCTTTGAGGCAGGTTTCTTCTTCTGAGTTTTCCAGAGATAGCGTGTTCCAGAATTGGTACACACTTTCTCCATGCCATTTACTATCAATGGCTTCAAAGAAGGGTAACCATCTGGCGGCTTCGAAAAAGGCAGTTACATTATAACCAACCTTATAGAGATTCTGAAATTCTATAGTTTGAGTTTGAAAGATAGAGATGGAGGAAGACATGTCGAGAGATGGAAGTGAGAAATCTTTTGGAGGTTTCCTAGAGAGATTTGGAGGTTGGGGTGAGGAGAGCAGATAGAAATGTGAGAATATATACACAAGAGCAATTAATTATGACACTGACAGCGCCTTCTTGGGAAGAGTGCGTTGATTGATAGACAAGTGAAACGCCGCGACCTTTAAAGATATTAGACGTTATAGTTCCAAGAGACCCCCTTATTAAAGCAACACGTCTTTTCAGAAGACAATGTCATATTTAAGCAAAATGCATTAAATATATGATCATGAAAGTTTAGATTAGGTAATGGAGAGATGTTACCGAAGATCTAGTTATTGTTATCTGGATAGAGGAGAGCATTTCTGATATTACTTCTTTCTTTGAAGACTTTTTCTCCATCTGAGGTCACTTGATTTCTGCACGTCCTACTTTTGTCTTTTGTCTTTTCCGCTTCCGAGAATCCTTGAACAATCATCTTAACCTTTCCTCAAGAAATTGAGATAGACTTTAATGGCTTAAATATCAGTCACCTTACCATTCTTGACCCACAATTTCAGCAAGTCCATAAGACTTCCTGAACAGGTTCAGAGGGTAGGGATGTTACTAAGTCATGATTATCTTCTCAAGATTTGAGTTAGGCTTGATGTATAGTGTGTTAATTATCTGAACATTGTTTAACCCATACTTTCAGAGAGTTCATTTTGAACTGTCTAAATAGGTTCAGACAATGAAGATGTTATCATACTACACATCATTTTAAATGATGTTATCTTCACTTTTTCTTCTGTTGGTTATCTTGAGGTTATCTTTAAAAACCTGTTTTTCTGAAACATTCATAAACTAAAAATACCTTTCAGTATCATCTGATATTTAAGTTAATCATTAAACCAATTGTCTTAAATTCCTGATTATATTTTACCAATTTAAGAAATTATCTTAGATTTTAGTTGAGTTATTTAAAGGAACAATTGTTAAGTTATAAGATTCATGTACAGGGTAAATAATCACACAATTTTAATACAATTGTTAATTAATTAAGGATGGGGTGATTGATAGACTTAAATATGCATAAAAAAGAAAAACATATAAACAACTCACACACATAGAAAATAATCAAAATGTTAAAATTCAAACAAACAACAAAGAAAAAATAGAAAGCAAAATGTACTTAAAACATAAAGACATAAATATAGAAACTCAAGAAACAGAGCATGAGTGTATCATTGGTCATCAACAGGGTTTTTCTCATTTGCATTGGCTTTCTCCTTCTGTGATTTCAGCATCTGCAATTCTCTTTGATAGAATCTGAGTGTTTCTTCCAGCTGTCCGATGCGTTCATTCAACTTCCTTATGTTGCATCTTCTGAAAATTTCTCTCAAATCTCCATGATTACTTAGAGAATCAGATGACTCCATATGGTTCTGAGTTGATGACGGAGAATTGTGTTCTTCTTTTATCTCTGCTGATATCCCCTTAGAATGTTCATATTCCTTTATAATGAACAAGGGTGATTGCTCCTGGTCAAAGAATCTTTCAATAGGAAATCCTTTATATTGAAGGATTTTCATAATTAGTGTAGTATGGGGAAAGACTTTGACTTCTTCTAATTTTCTTTTCATCATATGATAGAGGATGATTCTTGGAAGATTTAGTCTCTTTCTTTTGAGAAGATGAATCAGCACAAATCTTTCTATGTCTGAGATGATGAATGTATCCTTCCTGTTGGGGAGAATACAACATTTAATAATTGTCAGCAGAATTCTGGGAATTTCTAGTAAGTTTGAGTATACTGGTGTTTCAAGAGTTCTACGACCAAATAACATTTGATCATGCATCTCTTTCTCTCTATCATTGATTTCCCAATCTGAAGAGAATAGTTTTCCGGTTGCTTCAGCATCAATAATCTCCTTCAGAACTTTGGAGTCCACCTTGATAGGTATACCCATTACAAAGGTGTTTAGACCGCATGTCTCTTCCATGAATACTTCTGAATTGTTCCAGAATTCCAGAACACTTAGTTCGTGCCATGGAGAAGATGCCTTTTCAAGATAAGGAGTCTATCCTGCAGCTTCGAAAAACTCAGAGATTTTGAGTTCTCCTTTGTCAAAGTCACTTAGTCTTATTCCTCTTGTGGGAATGATCCTTTCATCATACTTGCATGGACTTTGAACACCCGAGATAACTAATCTTGATGCCATTGAAGTGAATTTCGAGGAATTAGAAGGGAATGTATTATGAGATTCTTCTGGTGATCTTCCAATAATTAAATAGGCAATCAATCGTCGCTTCAATTTATGAGGAGAGCGGTTACAAGCCCTGAGCAGTTATGGAGAGGTGTGCATCGTGCCAGTTATGAGAAACCGGTTGATGATTCAATGATTCACATTGCACCGTTTCACATTAAATAATTAAACACATACGACTCTTCATTTACTTAAATAAATGTACATATAAATTCATGCAGATAATTCTACTAAACATGTGCGACGGTTCAAACCATTCATACAAGCAAAAATATGCAATAGAACAATTTATAAACATCAGGCAATATACATATATAATACTTAGCATACAATCATATATTTTCACACACACACACACACACACACATATATATACGTTTAAGAAATAATTATTTCAAACAGACTGATCATGCAATCACATATTATGAACAATTTCAATAAAACAAATCATGCAACAGATAAGTAACTATACTTAAATTTAAAACTTAAGTTTAGATAGGAAAGGTGTTACCCGTTTGTGATCTAGAGATAGATACACTTTCCTTTTCCAGTTACGTCCTGTGCTTTAGTTCTGTGAATAATGAGTTTTGGAAAATGATTTTCCTATTCTCATTATCATTCTTCAGAGTTGCTTCAGCTTGGTGAGATTTCCATCTTCTGAGGATCTACTCCTTCTGCATTTGTTCGATGCTTAACCCGAAGGTGAGCTCTGATACCAATTGTTAGAACCACATGAAACACTAGAAGGGGGGGTTGAATAGTGTTTTAAAACTTTATTGAATAATTTTGGAAATCTTTGATTTAATATATCATTTAAAAAAGAACAACGTTTAAAGACCAATCTTAAGATCAGAGTTTAAATGAAACATGCGGAAAATGATAAGATTGATAATCTTTCAAAACGGTCTTAAGATTGTTTTAAATGAAAGTTTCTCAAAGTATCTTCTGAAGATTATTACAAGGAGTATCTTTTAGAATGGTTTCTAAAATACTTCATCAGACTGAAGATCGTCTGAAGTTTAATTCTGGTTCTGAAAAGAGTTCTTTAGAGACTCACTTCAGACACCTATTTCAGAACTTCTTCAAGATACATTCTCTGTAATATCTCAAACGATATGAGAGAGATTTGAGTTTTAATTATCTTTGAAAACTTGTTTGATTGAAATTGTTGTGTTATGGTGATTATGAAAATACTTTTCAATCCCCAAAGTAAATGCAGAACTGAAGATAAAAGAGATTAAGGGAAAGGAAACTTAGGCACAAAATTTATCCTGGTTCACCCACATCACCATGAGTTACATCCAGTCCCAGTGGCAAACCACCACTGGCTTTTCCACTATCTGAAACCACAGATACAAGTATTCTTCACAGCCTCTTCAGGCCAACCGAGTATTCCTCACGGCCTCTCCAGACCGACCAAGTATTCTTCACGGCCTCTCCAGACCAACCGAGTATTCTTAGGCACACATGGTCTATCGAGTATTCCTCACGGCCTCTCCAGACCAACCGAGTATTTCTTTGTTTTCAAATACCTCTTCAGGCAACCTATGCAGTAGTCTTTTCTACCGAGCCTCTCCAAGCTGTAGACCAAGTGTACTTTGTTTCACCAAGCCTCTCCACGCTCTCAGACACTTATTCAAGTGTAGAGTATTACTACTCAATCTAAGTTAGATGTTCGCTAGAACCTCTCAACTAAGATTCTTCTTGTACATAGAGATTACTGAGTACATACTCAGGATACAGTCATTACAAGCTAAATACAAGGATAGACAGTGATACAAGTGTTTGAATTAAATACAATCCCTGTCTTTTCTATGAGGAATAAATCCTCTGAGAGTAGGCTAACTAAGATATGAATTTAAGCTTCAGCCTTATCCTCTAACCAATGGTTTCCATGGGTTACATTCTCACCTGTATCATTGGAATACCAAGGTATCTTCAAAGCTTCAAACCATACCCAGTTTGATAGTCATTTGCTCAGCATGGTTGTCTTCAGATCAACAACCAACTTAATTGATCAAAATAGATCAACTGAACAACATGACTAACTGACCAGCTAGTCAGTAGCCTGATTGATTCGAGAACCAACTCTCTGATCAAACTTTGTTGACATATTGATGATCCACTTTAGCTCAAGTCAACTCTTGTTAACCATTTGGCACTCAGCCTAGTTAACTCTATTTGGTTGGGCAGCTAATCTAACTCCCACCACTTGTTGGGCAATCATGCCAACTTGGTTGTGTTAACAATAACAACAACTGGTTGGACCGACCAACTTGATTGATCCTGTCGATCAACTTGATTGATCTTGTCGATCAACTTGATTGATCCTGTCAATCAACATCTTCAAATTCTTTCTTAAGGCTATTTATATGTTCTTCTTGAATATAGCCGTTGAAGATGATTCATAATACCGTTGAGCTGATGATGATGTGGCTCATATAGCCGTTGTGTAATAGCTTCTCAAACGGTTGCTTCTCCTTAAGCGAATAGGTGTACAGACGATCCCGTTTTGACACTTGTTATGTGTTTCTTTGTGAGAGATGTTTCTTGATATTAATCTGCGTATTCTCTCTCTTGAATTTCTTCTGCTTTCTCTAGCTTTGTTCTGCTTTCTTTTGGATTTTATAAATGAGGAAATATCCGTTGAAATACTATCATTTAGAGATAGCATTGAATCCTCCTTAATCCATTGTGAGACACGCTTCTGAGGGCTCTGATATGTCTAACATAGTACAACGTAGGTGCTGCTATAAAGCTGCCACCGTTGTTGCTGCGAATGCTGCGTTGCAGAGATTTCCTCAGTGGTGTATGAAATTCAAAAGCACCAGGAAAGGTCTCTGTGTTCATTTCCATAAATATGCTTGATATGGAAACGTGTAGCAGAGAATGACTTTTCTCAGCAATCTTCAGAGAGCAAAAGGTCTTCATAGTCTTCAGCGAGTAGTGCCACGTCGGATTTCAAAAGGCCTCAATATTTCAGATGGATTGAGACTTCAGACAGATTGAAACTTCAGACAACTTCAACACTTCAGACAGGTTGATGCTTCAGACGACTTCAATCCTTCAGACGGGTTGCGCACTTCAGATGACTTCAATACTTTGGACTGGTTGAAACTTCAGAAGACTTCTTCCTTATGATAAGAGGATTGTAGCTTCATTCTTCTTTGTATCTTCTTCTTTCTTCTTCTTTTTCTTGTTGTATCTTCTTCTTCTTCTTCTTGTATTTTCTTCTTCTTCTTCTTCCTGTATCTTCTTCTTCTGAGATAAAGATGTTGAATTGTATGTATTTTATTCAACCATCTTTGTTGCTTGCTTTTGTTTAATCTTCTAACCCATTCTGGACAGCAGCAGGTGTAGATGCAGTAGGTCTGCGCACGCAAGGCCTTTTGTTGCAGGTGCAGCAGGCGTTGCAGAAAGTCTTTGCAGTATTTCCTTATTTGTGCAAGACTTTGATCGAGGTAGAAAAGCATGTCTAGCTTTATCTACTGAGATGAGTGTACTCCATTTGATGGAGTGTGCTTTACGCTTTGCAACGTCTCCAAGAGATCATTTCTTGATTCTGACATCTTCATCTTTCAATCTCAAGACTGCTTTAGATCATCTTTAAATCTTCAAGTCTTCGTAGTCTTCAATTCTTCAGATAGTCTTCGAGTCTTCATATAGTCTTCAGGTCTTCAACTTGGTTATAGATTTCTCTTTTTAGGATTCTTCATTTTGTTCTTCTGATCCTGATCTTCTGAATGTGATTCTGATTATCTTCTTCTTCAGATAATTATTCTGTCCTGAAACACAATCAACAAACCAATACCTTTCTCAGTAGAGTCTGTTTACATAATCTTATACAATTCTTATATAAACTCATTTGCCCTTAATTAATTTTATTTGTTAATCATTAATATAATCTTATTTGTTAATCATTATTATAATCTTATTTGTTAATCATTAAAACTTAAGGATTCTAAGTCTTATAATCATGTTTAAATACTTAAACTGATTTATATACTTCACAATATATACTATAATCCATCTTCTTGTGCATCAACTTTTAATACTAAGCCAAGTTCCACTTGAGCAGATTAAGTATTAAAAGAAAACATGCAGGAAATTTTAAAGCAATCACAATTCAACCCCCCTTCTTGTGATTGGAACTTATACTTCACTTTTACCTTTATAAGGAGTAAGAAATCCTTTTCCATTCATATCGCCAACATCACATAAATAATGATACCTTATCATTAATAAAATTAAAGATATTATCATATAACAAGTATTGTGTATATTGTTTTTATATAAATGTATATTATGTTACCTTGAGGAACTCTTAATCCATTTGATCGAGAAATAGCATCTCTAAGGACCCTTGAGTCAGCCACTGAACCCTCCCACCCAAATAAAACATATAAGAATTGCTAATTCGGAGAACATACACCTAACACATCATTAGCTATCTCACCCTTCCTTGTTCTATATCTACTTTTTTTAGCTTCGGGCACATTACCCTTAATGTATGTGCCATCAAGAGCTCCTAAACAATTCTATACCATTACCATAACTACATTTGTTACTAAATTAAAATTGAAGACGTCACACATTAATGAACGAACAAAGCATTCCATGAAAGAACAAAGCATTGGTAGCTTTGCATATTGCTCATAATCCAGTATATCATGAACGAACAAAGCATTAAGAAATTGATTGTCATCTTTTTCATACCAAGCTGCAAGGTACTTTGATGTGTTTGCTGCCTATCTCAACCCATGATCAATTGGAAGATCTTTTTACAAAAGCTCTCTTGGCTAGGACGTTTAACAAGTTGATGTCTCAATTGGGTGTTTTAGATATTTTTCAGCCTTCAGCTTGAGGGTGGATGTTAAGAAGTCCCACATCGGGCACCTTCATTTACAGCTCAAGTCTGTTAGGAACTGTTAGTTAATTAGTTTCCTTTCCTCTTTCTGTTTCGTTTCCGTTAGCTGGTTAACTATTTTTCCCTTTGTATATAAAGCTGAGTTTGAGCAACTCATATAACAAATTGTTCATTCAATGATTCAAGTTTCTTCTACATTTCTTCTTTTCAGTTTTCTCATATAAATTAATAAAAATAATATAATAGTATGGAAAAGTGTAAAAAAATATAAAATATTGGTTTAAGAAATTTTTTAGAGATGCTGGGAAGGAGATGATCTAAACAAGCGAAAAAAGCATAAAGTAAGTGAAAATATTAGAAAACCCAAAAGCGAAAATAATAGAAAATGTAGCTGGTAAAAAGCATAACGAGGTACCTTTAGACCCAAAAAAGTTTCGGCAAAAATAATGTTGAGTCTAAAAAATATTATTAAGAAATTAATATGTTTTAAGTCTCATTATCCTAAGTTTTAATAAGTAACAAATTTGATCTTTCAAATAAATATAAATACTCTTAAAGGTATTTCTCATGTTCAGCAGATTGGACCTTCTGAAGTAGACCCGCTGAAGTAAAGAAGACTTGTTGAAGTCAAGTAACCTGCCGAGGGTTGAAAACTCTCTAAAGTTTTTCTGACGTGGCTCTCGTTTTTGCATTTTATCTACTTAGAACTCGTTGAAGACTTTCTCAAATATCAAGTCTTTTCAGAGACCTATGCAAGATGTCTGCGTTGTTCACTTCTCTTAGCATAGTGCTCTGTTGCGGTCTTGGCAAGCGTACCGATATCGCATCAGTATAATAGTTTATAAGTAATAGTGTCGAACCCACGAGGAACGATTTCAATTAAAATTAAAAGTTTAGCTTACTAAGTATATGTACACAAAGGAGAATATTTGGTTCATGATTTGATTTTTGTAGCAATTAATTTAACTTGCATAAAAGTAGTAAAAAGCAGAGTAAAGTTTTGGAAAGTTCAAATGAGAAAAGCTGGGATTGAACTTCATCTATTGCACTTTTCAGTATTTTGGATATAAAAAACCCATAGTATTCGAACTAGGAAATATTGAAGCACAAGCTAAAATCATTCACACTGATTCCTCCAATGTGAAATCCTTAGAACAACTTCCTAAACACCGATTCCTCCAATGTTTAACAAGTTGTCTAGCATTAAGAAAATATGTTTTAAAGCTATCGATCTATCGAAAGCCATTCCTAGCGTTTCGACCTATCGAGCAATTTTCATTTATTTCGAATTTCCGAAATACGTTCCCGCTACTTCAAGAAATCTAAATCAAGATTACTACTGAGTTAATAGAATCAAGCATTAATAGTAGAATGAAAATGCCAATATTGTAAAGAAACGAAATTACTATAGATAAATGAATCCAAAATACATCCAAGTTTGAGTAGACTACATTCAATCCCAAAATAAAAGCTTAGTTACTCATAGTTGCACTTACAACCCAAGAGAAATGGAGAAGGAGAAAATGAAAGGGAAACCCACGAGCTGCTGGAGAGAAACTTCATCCAGAAGAGTTGAAGAGAGAGAGATTAAAATGAATCAAATGAACTCCAAAAGTCCCTTTTTCTTCCGTCCCGAGCACTCTTTCTAAATTTGGGTGTTTAAACCTCGAGATGGAGGTTTGAACGCCCGTATAATAATTCTATTTCAAGGAGAAGGACGCGCGCACAACAACTTTTTCAAAAAGGTAATGATTACGTTTCCGCAAAAAGTGCTCAGTTGACATTCACGTTACCTTTTCTCCAAAAAGGTAGCGCATTTAAACTTCCAAGTGGAGGTTTAAACACCCACTTTGAAACAGGGGCTTCTGACTTCATTTTTAGACAGGGTTCGCGCGTTTAAACCTCCATAATGGAGGTTTGAACGCCCAGGCTTGCAACAAAAGTTGTCTTTTCTTCTCTTTTGATTTTCCTTGCTTTTTAGCTTTTCCTCCAAATCTAAATTCCTACAAAATATGTACATTTTTCATTAAAACTAGCATCAAGCTCAGAAATTAGATTTATAAACTATATAAACTGAAATTAAGCAATAAAAGGGAAAATATGGGCCAAATTAAGAACAATTATCATCTCAAAGTGCTAAAATTAGATCCTAAAATTACTAATTCTAAGCACTTATCAACTCCCCCCAACTTAGCTTCTTGCTTGCCCTCAAGCAAGAAAACTCAATCAAAATAGAGTAAGCAACTGTAGCAAGAGTGAGACCAAGTCTTTGTTTGAACAAAATCAATTTCGAATCATCAAAACAACCAGAACAGTACAGTAAACAATAATTTCAGCTCACAGAAATCAGAATTTTTAGCCAAGTAAGATCAAGATATGAGTACACTTCAGTTACTATAGCAAAATAGAAGAAGCAAGGAATTTACTCTCACAAAGAGCCACTCTCAGTGTTTAACTTTCATTGGTGAGTGTTTCACTCATTCCTCAAGGTGATTGATCAACATAGCCTTGCCAATCATTTTCCACCAAATCACAGACACAATATTAGCATGAATCCTAAGGTCTTTGAAGGTTGTAATGAGGTTGGGTTTCCAAGAATCATTGTTTTTCTGGATATTCAAATTCATGCTTTTGGGAGTAGAGAGCTTTTATACAAGTTATGCACATTTTACACTACCCACAATTTCTTCAAACTTGGAATCCCTCTTTTCATGAGACACAACCAACATTCTTTTCTTCTTTTTTATTTCAATTTCTTTGTTAAATCTTTTTTTCTTTCTTTTCTTTTTCTATTTCATTTTTCTTTCTCACACAAGGGTTGTTTTTGACTTTTCACTTTTTTTTAAATACATGCCCATAATCATCAAAGCAATTCAATACCCATTCAATTACATAACTTGAACTTAAGCTCTCCTTCCCTAAGCATGGAAGGAAGATTGATTCAATTTCATGTAAGGTGCAGGTTCTCAGAACAAAAATACAGCTCAAATGGGCTACCAAAGAAAATTGCTTACTCATGATGCAAGGTTGGCTATTTGGCACTAGGCTTAAAAGAAGAATTTCAACAAATTTGCCAAAGTCATTTTCATGCTTCTAATGATAAGTAACAATGGAAAATTATGCCAAGATAAGCTTCACAAATGATAATGAGACTCTCAATTTTCTATTGGTTTCACTCACTCACTTGGCTCCAAAGAATAAGGTTCCTCAATCAACTCATTCAATTGCTTCAAAAATTTGCTCTCTTCACCATCATGTACAAAATTTAAAACTGAAAAATTCTGTTTCTTTTCACATTTCAAATTTCCAAATTTTTGAAAATTTCTGTTCTAAGCTGAAAAGATGAAATTGGAAAAATTGATTTACTTTTCAAACAAGACTTCTTCCAAAAAGAAAATTTTTATGTGATTTCCCTTTAAAATGTATGTACAAGGGAAATATTTGCAATGAATCCTGTAAAGTCAGTGCTGTCCAAAAATTTCTAAACTCCTCAGTCAAAATAATGGTTTTAATTGAAAAACAGCCAAAATGACATTAACAGATACAATGCATCCACTATCCAGACAATTAGCACGATGTTTCCTGCTACCACACAGAACTAACCTACTAACAATTAATGCAACTCCTATTCATTGAATTTTAACACTAACTAGAAAAACAAGAAAGAACAATAATATTTAGAACTAACTAGAAAAACAAGGAAAAACAGTAAAACACCCCCCTTTTTCATTGCATTGGGTCATCATCATCTTCATCTTGTTGTTGATATCCTGTACTAGATGATCCTGCTCCCCCCGAAAAGGAAGGTCTGTCCCCGGGCCAAGAGATATGAGCAGCAAACTGCTCCGGTGTAGGCCATGAAAAGATGTGAGACCTCTGTGCATAGCTGCCTGTTGGAGGTGAGTGTGTTGAGATGCAAGCTCAATGCGCTGGTTAGAAAGCTCCAAGCGCTGGTTAGAAAGCTCCAAGTTCCGGTTAGAAAGCTCCAAGCGCCGCAGATAACCCAATATTGAAGGGTCCAATTGAGTTGTAGGCGGTGGAGATGGTGGGAACTGCTGGGTTGGAGAAGGCATGTGTGGTTGACCTTGGTGAGGGGGTGGTGCTTGTTCTCGATTTTGGCAAGTTCTTTGAATGTACCTGAAGTGAATAGGGTGCTGGATATCTTCATTGCGATCAATGTTTGGCACCCCCTTTCTGGCACATAATCCTGTGATTAATGATGGGAAACCCAACTCTTTGTTAGTTGCCTTGTAGGTCACAAAGGTATGGATTTCTTCTGATATTATTGTAGCCAAGTCAACCGAGAAGCCACTTAGAATAGTGTAGAGGAGATGGCAACGAGGCATTGTCAAATCAGAATTGTGCTTTATTGGAACTATGTTAGCCAATAAGAATTCCATCTACATCTGAGCTAGAGGTGTCATGTCACACCTGCGAATAAGACGGGGTTGCTCTGCTTGATTCAATTTATAAGTGAAGTTGGCTGAACGTCTCTAGAAGGGGGGGGTTGAATAGAGACTTGAAAATATTTGTACCTGAAAAATTCAGATTTAATCTGAAGTGGATCTCAAGTCTGTGACTTGGAACTCAGATTGATTCTTAACTCAGCGAAAGGGTAGGATTAATAAAGCCTTAGTTCAGCAAAAGGGTAAGATTAGCTTGGCAAATGTTAAACTCAGCTTAGCAAAATTTAAGACCTTAAAAGAGAATGAGTGAGACTACTGAATGATCTCAAGTTGAGATGAGATCTGAGATGAGATGTGAGATGAGATGTAAGATGAGACAAATCTTAGTTATTACAATTTGGTTTTCTCTAAATAGACTTAATTTATTTTAACAAACAGATTTGAGACATGAGATGTGCAATATAAATAAAGAGATAAGGGAGAAGAGATGCACACAAAGATTTATACTGGTTCACCCACAACCTTGGGCTACGTCCAGTCCTCACAACTCGTGAGATTTCCACTATTGACAAACCCGTCAATTACAAGTATTCTTACAGCCTCTTCAGGACGCCCCTCACACCAAGCATAGGCACTCCTACCTTGGTTGAGTCACAAGTATTCTTTGTTCTCAACTGCCTCTTCAGGCAACTCATGCAGCATTCTTTATTTTAACTGCCTCTTCAGGCAACGCATGCAGTATTCTTTGTTTTCAACTGCCTCTCCAGGCAATTCAGTGAGTATTCTTGTTACAGTGCCTCTCTAGGCTTTACAATCGCTCACACTAAGCTCAGGCACTTCCTGAATTAGTTGAGACTTAGTGGGATGAGATGAGATGTGTTTGATCTAGCTTAGACTACATACAAAGTATGGATAAACCGTGAGCTTAACTAGATGGTAGCTCTCTAAATGACTCAAAAAGTGTATATAAATCAGTACAAAACAAGAGCTAAACCTACTATATGATATTAGCTAAGATAACATAGGTAGGTAGGTTGAGATTCACTTGAGACTTGGATTTTTCTGGTTGTGCAGCAACATCTCTGCTGAGTCTCACTATGTCTCTCACACGTCTCAACATAATGAGACTTCCTTCTATAGTCTTCAGAAAACTAGCCGTTAAGTAGCCGTTATACTAGCCGTTGGAAGAGAGAGAGAAGTTGTCTTTCACTTTTCAGTCATGAGCTCAGTACTTTTCTGGTGCAGTCTCTGCTGTGACAGTGTACTTGCGTTGACTAGCTTTTTGCTGCTGCGTCTCTGATGAGCTGAGTCTGATGTCTGCATTTCATCTCTGCATCTCATGTCTGCATCTGATCTCTGCGTTTGATCTTGAGACTGCATCTGATCTGAGACCGTCTCATGTCTGATTCTGCATCTCAAGTTGAGTCTACATCTCAAGTCTGATTCTACATCTCTGTTGAGTCTGCATCTCAAGTCTGACTTTGAATCTCATCTTTGCTTAGCTTCATATTTCAAAGTTCTTCTTTTTCATGCTTGGACTGAATATGATCTTATAATGAATTTGGGCTTGTCTTAATCTGACTTTACAGTTTGAGCTTGTCTCAAGCTGACTTTGAATCTCTTCTTGGTTTGGCATCTTCTATTCTGATCTTATCTCTTGATTCTGAAGCTAAGTTAGAGTCTCATCTCTTGGCAGATCTTGCATCTGACTGTTGATCCTTCCTTTTAAGTTTGTAGATGAGTCTCTTCTTTGAGCATTGGTCTTAAGCTGATTTTTAGACTGAGCTTGCATCTGAACATGAGATAGCATCTTATGCTTGAGTCTACGTCTCATCTTGAGTTTCAAATATTGATCTTCTTCATTGTTTGAGCTCATCTTGACTTGACTTGATGATTGGCATTTCTAGTAGAGACCCTTTATGATTTTAGCTGAGACTTTACTCTGATGTGCACCTCTCTCAACTTAGGCTATCTTCCATTTAAAGCTTCTGAAGACTTTCTGATAAAGGATATGTCTTGAGGCTTTCTTCTGAAATGACCTTCAGCATATAGAACTTCTAAGCTCTGCCTATTCTTCAAAGACAATTCTGAAGTCTGATGTTTCTTATCATTTGGATTCTAATCTTTCTGCATCTCATGAAATACTTGCATTGATTGATTAATCTCAGGATGATCTTTATCTTCATCTTAAGTCTGAGGATCACTACCAATCTGTGGTTGCTTCTCAAACTCAGTCTGAGCTCTTTACTAAGCATAAGAACCCTTTCTTTTTAAGATCTCACACAAAAACATCAGTAACTTCAAGAACAGAAAACCTTAAGTTTGGTCAAAAGGTTTGTTGTCATTAAAACCAAATCTCAGAGGGTTTTTGCGCTAACAATAAGAACGCCCCGGTATACAGAGGAAGGTAGCTGTAGCATCATCATTGAACCCCTCAGCACTTCCATTGATTCGTTGGTACATGCAACCTCCTTCTTGCGCAAGCACATCAGGGAGATCAAAGAATTCCCTGACCGAATCCCGCTCATAGCTTACCCACTTGCCTCTAACCCAAGATTTCCTTTCATCAACTCCTTTTATGATAGTAGAGGCATTGGCATAGAATTCCTTGACTATCAGTGGGTCAAATTGGGGGATGCAGATTCCCAACCATGCCTCAACCTCTTCTAACAATCTCATTGTTAAATTCATCTTCTTCACCAGGTTTTAAAACCACAGCCCTCTCGGCAATGAAAGGCCACCCTTGAATGATGTCAAACCTTTGTCCATGCTCCACACCTCGAAATAAGATAGTTGGTGCATATTGTGGTGCTTGGGATGAAGATTCTCCCCTCACTTTCTTAAAAGGGTTCAGTCGTGCTCTCATCTTTTTCCCCATTCTGAAAAATTTACAAATCATGAAATTAGTGAGTAACCTTGAAATCAATGCAGTTTGCACAAACAATTGGCTTGTATGAAATTAAATGAAAACCAAGTCAAGTCATGTGACATTAATACAAGCAACACTTTCTCAAAAATTGTCGTGAACGTGATTTAGAATTTCCACTCAGTGCTTAGGTGCTTAACATTGAAATTCAATTTCAAGAATATGTACATTACACCTAATCCTATATCCCAACAAGCACTTAGAAGCTCACATATTTCACAGAAAATTTCAAGGCTAAAATCAAGAGCTTTTCCTTTTTTCACACTCACAAAATGCGCTCCAAAATTCCCAAGGCATGCATATCTAATTTAATTCATGATAAAAAAAATCAAGTGGGGCATTTTATCACACATGTGGTGGGCATAATATTTTTCTTGAGAGACATGGAACATTCAAGAGTACCCACCACTCAAAAATTTACAATCAATAACCCAATCACAATATTCACAATCACAAACACATAATCTAATACTACTTAATTTATTACATAAAAGAAAAGAAAAGAAAATCTAATTCTAAAAAGGAACTAAGAAATTGTAAGAAACTAAAACAACAAAAGAAATAAAATAAAAATAAAAGGAAATGGGTACAAGGGAACTTACATGGAGGAGGAAGAAGAATGGTAGAAAGTGGTGATTTTGTGGTGAGGAGTTTGAAATTACTTTAGAAATGAGAATGTGTGTGAGTGAAGGGGAAGAAGTGAAGAGAAAGAACAAGGAAGAAGAAGAAAGGGAGAGGGGGCTGCTAAATGAGCGTTTGAACGCCCCTGTATGCGTGAGAAGAGAGGAAGAGGGAATTTTGGGCGTTCGCACGCGCACATGCGCGTTTAAACGCCCCATAACTCTCATAGGCACGCAGCTGATGGATGAGACGTGCTCCTAACTGTGTAGCGTGTGAACAAGAGGAGAGAGGTGGTGTGACAATCTCGTGCAGTGTGTGAGGAGAGAGGAAAGGTGATCTCGTGCAGCGTGAGAAAAGTGTGCAGGAGGAGAGAGGAAAGCTGATTGTATGCAGAGGAAAGAGAAGAGACATGACGCGTGCGAAAACGCGCGAGACTCAGACAGCAAAACCACAAGCTTGGATC
This sequence comes from Sesbania bispinosa, assembly GCA_026901365.1. Classification (NCBI taxonomy): domain Eukaryota; kingdom Viridiplantae; phylum Streptophyta; class Magnoliopsida; order Fabales; family Fabaceae; genus Sesbania; species Sesbania bispinosa. The sequence goes on from QLOH01000366.1 coordinate 193,566, forward strand.
GAACCACAAGTCACCTATGGACTCTTCTGGTTTTAATTTTTACGCTCAACAGAATTTCCACAATTCAGCAGAATTTCCACAGGGTATGGCTCACTCCACAACCTGCCTGTGGACTTCTCTGGTTTCTATTTCAACAATGTTGCATTTTTATGCAGTAAAACTTCAATAAATCGTGCAGCAACGGTTTGAAATTTTCAGTCCAACTTTTTCAATTTCCACACTCTTTTCCTTTCTCACTTTTTTACTCAAATTATTTCTTTCCAAACCCTCAGTTTCTAAATCAAATTCCCTATGAACACCCCTAATTTACCAAAATCAACTAAAACTAATTCTAAACTCAGAATTCCTAAACAACCAAAAACAAGACAAACAAGCATTCAATCACCTCAAATTGAATTTCTCATTAATTCAAAAGCACATAATCACAGATGCAATTTAATTACACACACATGCATAATTCACAATAATGAGATGATTAAATATCAAACATGGACTACTAACACACAAACATGCACTTCTACACTAAACCACAATTTCTACACAGAAACATATTTAAAAACACTTAACATGGAATTTTAAAGACAGATACACTGGGTTGCCTCTCATGAAGTGCTTGTTTAATGTCACATAGCTTGACGCCTGTATCAATTAAGGTACATGAAGTGTCATGACTAGGGTGAGCCTGTCAACATCACCACCCAAGTAAGGTTTGATTCTTTGCCCATTTACCACCCAAGTTCTTTTTGATTCATGATCTTCCAGCTCTATAGCTCCATAAGGCTTGAATTCTTTGACAAGAAATGGTCCTGACCACTTCGATTTGAGCTTTCCAGGGAACAATTTCAGCCTGGAACTGAATAGCAGTACAGATTGGCCAGGAGAGAATTTCTTCTTGAGGATCTTCTTGTCATGATAAGTCTTAACCTTCTCCTTGTAGATCCTTGAGGACTCATAAGCATTGAGCCTCATTTCCTCCAATTCATGCAGCTGAATCTTTCTCTTTTCACCAGCTGCTTGGGGATCAAAATTCAGGAATTTTAAGGCCCAGTATGCCTTATGCTCCAACTCCACTGGTAGATGACATGCCTTCCCATAAACCATCTGAAATGGGTACAAGGTTGTTGCTGTCTTGAATGCAGTCTTGTATGCCCACAAAGCTTCATCCAATTTAATTGACCAATCCTTCCTAGAAGAGCTCACTGTCTTCTCAAGAATTCTCTTGATTTCTTTGTTAGAAACTTCAGCTTGGCCATTAGTTTGAGGATGATATGGTGATGCAACCTTGTGCCTTACCCCATAGTGTTCCAAAACTTTTTGCAGTTATGAATTGCAAAAATGTGAGCCACCATCACTGATCAAAACTCTTGGTGAACCAAATCTACAAAAAATGTTCCTCTTCAAAAACTTCACCACAGTTTTTGCATTAGCTTTAGCAGTAGCTACAGCTTCAACCCACTTGGATACATAATCCACAACTACCAGAATGTACTCATTTCCAAAAGAAGGTGGTAGGGGTCCAACAACATCAATTCCCCAGCAGTCAAAGACTTCTACCTCCGAAATGCTATCCAGAGGCATCTCATGTCTTTTGGAGATGCCTCCAGACCTCTGACAACTATTGCATTGCTGAACATAAAGGTGGGCATCTTTAAAGATTGATGGCCAAAAAAATCCAGATTGGAGAACCTTAGCAGTTGTTCTCTCTCCATTGCAGTGACCTCCATATGGGGAGCTATGACAATGCCAAAGAATGTTTTTGGACTCCTCTTTACTAACACATCTTCTCAACAAATTGCCATCTCCAATCTTGAACAAATAGGGGTCACCCCACACATAGTGATTGGCATCTTTGAAGAACTTCTTTCTTTGGTGCCAGTTCAAATTCTCAGGAACTACCCCAACAGCTTTAAAATTTGCAATGTGTGCAAACCAAGGTATTTCCTCCAATAACAGCAGTTTTTCATCCGGAAACTCTTCTACAACTTCAGATTCATGTTCAGTCACCTCCTCATTGATTAGCCTGGACAAGTGATCAGCCACTTGATTTTCACTTCCTTTCTTGTCTTTGATTTCCAAATCAAACTCTTGCAACAATAAAACCCATATAATTAGTCTTGGTTTGGAATCAGGTTTATTAAGCAAGTATTTGATAGCAGCATGGTCAGTATATACAATCACTTTTGAACCTATCAAATAGGATATAAATTTTTCCAATGCATACACTATAGCCAAAAGCTCTTTTTTAGTTGTGGCATAATTAACTTGAGCTTCATTCAAAACCTTGCTCGCATAGTGTATGGCATGGAAAACTTTAGTCCTTCTTTGTCCTAACACCGCTCCTACTGCATAATCACTAGCATCACACATCAATTCAAAATGCAAATTCCAATCAGGGGCAATGATAACAGGTGCAGAAATTAATTTTTGTTTCAAAGATTCAAAAGCATTCAAACAATTGGCATCAAAATTAAAAGAAGTATCCTTATTCAGCAGGTTGCTCAAAGGCTTGGCAATTTTGGAGAAGTCCTTAATGAATCGCCTATAGAAGCCTGCATGCCCAAGAAAACTTCTGATGCCCATCACATTTATTGGAGGTGGTAGCTTTTCAATAATTTCCACTTTAGCTTTGTCTACCTCAATTCCTCTTGCTGAAACCTTGTGCCCTAGCACAATTCCTTCTTCCACCATAAAGTGGCATTTTTCCCAATTGAGAACCAAGTTGGTTTCAGTACACCGCTTCAGTACGGTGTTGAGATTCTCTAAACAAGTATCAAATGAGCTTCCAAACACAGAAAAATCATCCATTAAGACCTCAATACATTTTTCCACTAAATCAGAAAAGATGGCTAACATGCACCTTTGAAAAGTAGCTGGTGCATTACACAACCCAAAGGGCATTTTTCTGTATGCAAAGACACCGAAGGGACAAGTGAAAGCTTTCTTCTCTTGATTAGTAGGATCAACTGAAATCTGATTGTGCCCTGAGTATCCATCCAAGAAGCAATAGAAGGCTTGACCAGCTAGCCTTTCCAACATTTGATCCATGAAAGGCAATGGGAAATGATCTTTTCTGGTTGCTTTATTCAACTTTCTATAATCAATGCACATCCGCCAACCAGTGACAATTCTTGTTGGAATCAATTCAATCTTGTCATTACAAATCACTATTATCCCACCTTTCTTAAGCACCACTTGGACAGGACTTACCCAAGCACTATCAGAAATAGGGTAGATCATACCTGCATCCAGTAGCTTCATCACTTCCTTCTTGACTACTTCTTTCATTATTGGATTGAGTCTTCTTTGAGGTTGGGCCACTGGTTTATAGCCATCTTCCATCAAAATTTTATGCATGCAATAGGAAGGACTAATACCTTTAAGATCAGAAAGTGCCCAACCAATGGCACTCTTGTTGCTCTTTAAAATCTCTATCAATTTTTCTTCTTCAGCATGAGACAACTTGTTGCTAATTATGACTGGATTGTTGTTGTTGTCTTCAAGAAACACATACTTCAAATGTGAGGGAAGCAATTTTAGTTCTACCTTTGATTCTTCCACCTTTTGGTTGTCTTGTACCTTCTCAAATACACTTTCAGCTGGTGGAATTTCTTTGGCAGAATCCAAATCCTTCAAACAAGCTTCAATTTCTCTTTCTTCCTCTTCATTCATCATGTCAAAAGCTTCAATTAATGATTTATTCAAAGGGCTTGAAATATGAATGTGCTCCTTAGCAGAAGTGTAAAGTTCATCAAGCACATCAACTTTGAAGCATTCTTTCTTGTCAATGGGGTGTTGGAGTGCTTCAAAAACATTAAAATTCACCTCTTCATCTTGCACTCTCACTTTCAATTTCCCATCATCCACATCAATGATTACCTTTGATGTTTTCATGAATGGACGACCAAGGATTAAAGGCACATCAATGTCTTCTTCAATGTCCATGACCATAAAATCCACCGGGAAGAAGAATTTATCCACTTTTACCAAGACATCTTCCGCAATACCATGAGGGTATTTGATGGATCGGTCGGCCAATTGAAGAGTCATCCTTGTGGGCCTAATATCCAAGTCACGAATCCCCTTAAGCATGGACAGAGGCATCAAGTTGATACTAGCACCAAGATCAAGCAAAGCTTTTCCTACTGGCAAAGCACCAATAGTAACTGGTATAGTAAAACTACCAGGATCTTTTGATTTTCTGAGGAAGCGGCCTCTGAATAATGGCACTACATCCAGCCTCTAATTCCACTGTTTCTTCTTCTGGAAATCTCCTCTTCTTGGTTAAGAGATCCTTCATAAACTTGGCATAAGTAGGCATTTGCTCCATTGCTTCAACAAATGGAATATTTATTTGAAGTCTCTTGAAAATATCCTTGAAGCGCATGAATTTCCTTTCCTTATCCTTTCTTGATGGAGCATGAGGATATGGTAAGTTTTTCACAGGTGGCACACTACTCTCATAACTCTTTTTCTTACTTTTCTCTTTTTTTTTATTTTTCTTTTTCTTCTCTCTTGTAAACAATTTCTTCTTTATTTTTCTCATACTCTACCTTACAATCACTTTTTTTCTTTTCACTCTCATTTTTCTCTTCCTCAACCTCTACTCTCTCATTTTCAATCTCTTCTTTTTACAAAACCTCTTCCTCAACGGCCAAATTATCCCCAATACCTTTCCCTATTACAATACCACTACGAGTTGTAATGGACTTACAATGCTCTTTAGGGTTGGTTTGAGTATTGGCTGTGAATTGTCCTCCTTGTTGCTCAGCTAGTTGCTTTGCCGATTGACCAACCTGAATCTCCAAATTCTTGATGGAAGCTTCAGTGTTTTTCTGATTAGCAGTAGACTTGCATGAACTTCTCCAAGGTATCCTCCAATTTTAAAGTTCTATCAGGATTGGGAGGATAACTACCTTGGGGTTGGTAAGGAGGTTGTTGTCTTAACGGTCCAGCTTCTTGCTTCCAACCAAAATTAGGCCCTTGGTTATTTCTCCAACCTTGAGAATAATTATTTTGATAAGAATTGTTAGGGGAATTTCCTTACCTTCCTTGATTGTTCACATATTGGACTTCTTCTTGTTGCACATTGCCAACAGAACAATTACCATTGGGGTGATCACCACCACAGAAGTCACAAAACAATTATTGTCGATGAAGACCAGAGTTAGATTGCACAGCATGGAGTTGTTGAGGCAATTTAGCCATTTGCTTGGTGAGTGCCTCAATCTATTGAGTAAGAATCTTGTTTTGAGCCAAGATTGCATCGTTGGTGCTCAATTCAAGCACTCCTTTCTTCTGAACCGCTTGCCTACCATGTTGAGCTTGTTGGTCATTGGTTGCTAAGCCATCAATAATTCTTGTAGCCTGTTCTGCATCCACTGACAACATAGTTCCTCCAGCTGCGACATCCAATATCATCTTTGTCTCAGGTATTAGACCATTACAAAATATGTCCAGTTGGGTTATATCTTCAAATCCATGATTGGGACATTTCCTCAACAAGGATTTGAATCTTTCCCATGCTTCAAAAAGAGGTTCATCTGGTCCTTGCTTGAATGTTGAGATATCTTACTTAGCTTTGATGTATCGAGAAGGTGGAAAGAATCTATTTAAGAACTTTGTCTCTACTATACTCTAGCTAGTCAGACTTTGGTTTGGATGTGATTTTAGCCATTATCTTGCTTTTCCTGCCAAAGAAAAAGGAAATAAACGTAAGTACACGGCTTCCATGTCTCCCTCATCAAAACCCATAGTTCCAATTTATTCACAAAAGGTAGAGAGATGGGTATATGGATCCTCATGGTCCATTCCCGTGAACCGATGAGCACTGATTAGGCTTAGAAAAGCTGGCTTCATCTCCAATGCTCTTGTAGTAGCTGGAATTACAATGCTCGAGAAGTGTCTTGGCCCTTGCTGCATGACATAGTCTCCTAAAGTTCGCCTTGGTGGAGGTGGTGGAGGTCTTTCTTCAGGCATGATTGGTTCAGGAGTTGGTTGTGGGGTAGAGGAACTGCCTGGTTCTTCTCCTTGAGTGGATGCTTGTCTACTTCTTCTTCTTCTACTATTGTTTCGCCTAGCTGTTCTTTCAACTCTTTGATCGAACACCAGTTGATCTGTAGTAGCTTTGCCTCGAAGAAGCATATAACACTCAAACAAAGATTAGCACCAAGTAGCAATTAAAACGAAAATAAACTATGAACAAAGAACTACTTACAAAAATATTCACAACACTTAATAAGCTAACTAAAAATTTAAAAAGAACACCGTTCCCCGGCAACGTCGCCAAAAATACTTGTTGTGGTCTTGGCAAGCGTACCAATATCGCAACAGTATAATAGTTTATAAGTAAGAGTGTCGAACCCACGAGGAACGGTTTCAATTAAAATTAAAAGTTTAGCTTACTAAGTTTATGTACACAAAGGAGAATATTTGGTTCATGATTTGATTTTTGTAGCAATTAATTTAACTTGCATAAAAGTAGTAAAAAGCATAGTAAAGTTTTGGAATGTTCAAATGAGAAAAGCTGGGATTGAACTTCATCTATCGCACTTTTCAGTATTTTGGATATCAAAAACCTATAGTATTCGAACTAGGCAATATTGAAGCACAAGCTAAAATAATTCACACTGATTCCTCCAATGTGAAATCCTTAGAACAACTCCCTAAACACCGATTCCTCCAATGTTTAACAAGTTGTCTAGCATTAAGAAAAGATGTTTTAAAGCTATCGATATATCGAAAGCCATTCCTAGCGTTTCGACCTATCGAGCAATTTTCGTTCATTTCGAATTTCCGAAATACGTTCCCGCCACTTCAAGAAATCTAAATCAAGATTACTACTGAGTTAATAGAATCAAGCATTAAGAGTAGAACGAAAATGCCAATATTGTAAAGAAACGAAATTACTATAGATAAATGAATCCAAAATACATCCAAGTTTGAGTAAACTACATTCAATCCCAAAATAAAAGCTTAGCTACTCATAGTAGCACTTACAACCCAAGAGAAATGGAGGAGGAGAAAATGGAAGGGAAACCCACGAGCTGCTAGAGAGAAACTTCGTCCAGAAGAGTTGAAGAGAGAGAGATTAAAATGAATCAAATGAACTCCAAAAGTCCCTTTTTCTTCCGTCCCGAGCACTCTTTCTAAATTTGGGCATTTAAACCTCCAGATGGAGGTTTGAACGCTCAGATAATAATTACATTTCCAAGAGAAGGACGCGCGCACAACAACTTTTTCAAAAAGGTAATGATTACGTTTTCGCAAAAAGTGCTCAATTGACTTTCACGTTACTTTTTTTCCAAAAAGGTAGCGCGTTTAAACTTCCAAGTTGAGGTTTAAACGCCCACATTCAAACAGGGGCTTCTGACTTCATTTTTAGACAGGGTTCACGCGTTTAAACCTCCAGAATGGAGGTTTGAACGCCCAGGCTTGCAACAAAAGTTGTCTTTTCTTCTCTTTTGATTTTCCTTGCTTTTTAGCTTTTCCTCCAAATCTAAATTCCTACAAAATATGTACATTTTTCATTAAAACTTGCATCAAGCTCAGAAATTAGATTTATAAACTATATAAACTGAAATTAAGCAATAAAAGGGAAAATATGGGCCAAATTAATAACAATTATCATCTCAAAGTGCTAAAATTATATCCTAAAATTACTAATTCTAAGCACTTATCATGCTCAGAACTGCTTTCTAGAACAAGTTCAAATTCCATGCCATAAAAGGAATGTTCTTGCTGTAGAAGTACAAGAGCTCAGGAAAAGTAAGGTCAATGCTGCAAGCCTACTTTGCCTTGTTCAGAAGCCATCACAATCTATGTCTCAACGGAAGCATTAGCATTAAATTCTATCTCACAACGAGATTTGTGACACCCTTCTACCCCAAACTCTTATACATTCTATAACATCCCAAATTTTATTAAGTAAAATAAAATTAATAAAATAATAGAAATAAATAAATAATAATATTAGTAAGATTAGTATATTTTATGAATAAGGTTATTTAATAAATAATAAGAATAATAAATAGAATAAGTGGGTTGAGAGTGGGCCTAGCCCAATTAAGTATTTATTTAAGGAGAGGTTCTCAGTTCACCCTAATCCTTATTCGTATAATCGTCAGAGAGCGAAACGCCAAGGAGGGGAGAAACCAAGTCTCAAGAGGAGGTTGCTGAGGAGTAATCATTGAGAATCAAGAATTGTTACTATTCGATCTTCACTTCAAGGTACGATGGGGGAGAGGGTGCTGCTTGTATGTGCATGTGGGGGTGCTTGGGTAGTGGTTTGAGAATTTAAATTCATATTGATATATGTTTATATTGAGTATGGATGATGAAAATTGTTGATTGATGAATGATTCGATGAATCTTGATGAGTTCTTGAATGAAATTGAAGAGGATAGCGAAAATAGCGAAAAAGGTAAATAAGGGTTTGATGAATGGGGGCTTTGATGGGTTAACTGTATAATCGTGTTAAAGATTGATTATTTCATTGAATTTCTTTGATAAAAACGTGTTGGATTGAAGTATAAATAATGAGGATTGAGTAGGGATCGAAGAAGGGAGCAAAAATGGGCAAAAGCGTAGAACAGACGCGTTCTACATAACTTGCGCTACAGCGCAGGTTGAAGCGTAGCCCTCTGGAATCTGCGCTGCAGGTTGTGCTTCAGCGCAGGTTGAAGCGTAGCTCGTAGATTCTGTTTTTGACAGCTTTCTATCCTGAGCAAGAATGTGTCTGTTAAGGGTGCAAACCAGCTCGGAACCCTATCATATAGCATATCAAACTGAAGCCCCGAATCTTAACTTTCTAATAGAAGTGGAATCATATTAATTGGACACCTAAAACTTTAGATATTTCCAAATTAGTGCACCAAGGTCATTAAGCTTAAAACTTGAAGACTCCGAAATTGAGGAAACGCCTCGGGTAATCGATTACAACTGTGTGGTAATCGATTATCAGGTCAAATTGAGTATGAGAATGTTGTTTATGTGATGAATGTAACCCTTGTGTTTGTTGATGATTGTTGTACATTGATTGTGATGTGAGTATAATGATATGACATATCCTTGATGATAGATGTTTATACTATTGCGATGGATGATTGATGATGTCTTGTGATGCTTTATAATGATTATGATGATGATGTTTGATTGATGATACCTATGATGATTTATGCTGAAAATGTATGATGATGATTCTATGATGATAATGATGATTGAGGATGTTTGATGATGATGATGATGATGATGTATATAACTCCACGAGGTGTGTAATATGATGATCATGCATTGAGTATATGAAGTGTGGTACCAAGGAGCATAAGCCTAGAGAGAGGCGAGTGCAACTTGGGAGAGTTGGTATCAAGGACCATAAGCCTAGAGAGGGGCGAGTGCAACTCGGGAGAGTTTGTACTGAGGAGCATAAGCCTAGAGAGGGGCGAGTGCAACTTGGGAGAGTTTGTACTGAGGAGCATAAGCCTAGAGAGGAGCGAGTGCGACTTGGGAGAGTTTGTACCGAGGAGCATAAGCCTAGAGAGGGGCGAGTGCGACTTGGGAGAGTTTGTACCGAGGAGCACAAGCCTAGAGTGGTGCGAAGTGCAACTCGGGAGAGTATTGATGAGGACGATGAGATTGATGATATTGATGAGTTTCGGTGTGAAAGATGATAGATGAACATGCATTGCATTTAATGATGAAATTGAATTATATTATGATGATATGAGAATTAATTATGATATGAGTATTAGGTGTTGAGAGTAGAGAATGCGTCTTTTTGGTGAAGGATGATGAGTGATATATTATGATGAAGAAAATTGATGATTTGTTACATGATGAATTATTGATGATTTATATGTGATGAGTAATTGATGATTGAGTATGTGATACGATTGAATGTGATGTTTTACTATGTGTGGGTGAGGATGAGGTAGCCTTCTATGTGCATGTATGAGTGGTATTCTTTTCCTCACCGTTTCTATCCGTGGTTATTATTTATAGGTGATGACGATGGCACCTCAGGTGCCAAGTATTGAGTTGATGGGTGTCGTTCTGATACATGTGACATAAGGGCTTAGTATTAGGAGTTTTATTTTATATTTCTATTTTGGAGAGATTTGTGTAAACGGTTTTAAGTGCCTTATAAGGCAAAGAATGATGTTTTACTGTTAACTTTTGAGGTAGTAATATTTTATTTACTTTGGAAACCTTTTGACTCTAACTTCTATTTTGAATAAGTTGACTTTGAAAGAATTGAGGTTTTAATTGAGTTGAAATGTGAACCTTTTTACCCAATATGATTCGTTATTTTCCTAAGTCTTCCGCTTCGTTGATCATATAAGAGTTTGGGGTAGAAGGGTGTCACACATTCAGCAATTAGGAATATTTAGGAAAAGTTGTGGACCACATTGGGTAAAAAGGTTCACATTCTCTCATTAAAACATCATTTATTTCAAAGTCAACTCTTTTAAAATAGAAATTGAAGTCAAAGGTTTCTAAAGTAAATAAAACATCAATACCTCAAAAGTTAACATTAAATTATCCCTCTTAGCCATGTAAGGCACTCAAAACTGTTTACATAATCTCTTTCTAAAAGAAAATCATAAAATAAAACCTCTAATACTAAGCCCTGATGTCACAAGTATCAGAGCGACACTCCCTTCAATCGATACTCGGCACCTGTCGTGCCATCATCATCACCTGTAAAATTAACCACAGTGTAACGGTGAGGAAAAGAATACCAACTCATACATACACACAGAAGGCTACCCTATCCTCACCCATATATAATCATCATCATCATCAAACAATATCATACCCATACCATCTTATACTCTTTATTAACAATTATATAATCTCATCACCAGTTTATAAGTCATACTCGCAATTCACCAAGAAAACACATTCACTAGACTCAACAAAAGATACTCATCTCATCATATCATATTTCAATTTCATCATCAAATACAATGCAGGTTCATCTATCATCATGCACACCAAACCTCATCCCAAGGATTATGACTTGGAACCCAGCACAATGGGTGCACCTCATCAATCTCCCTAGTTGTTACCAATGAGGGCTCTACCGTTAACGCCCTCTCTTGGTCGATAGGTTGCACAATACCCCTCTCTTGGGCTCGTGCAGAGACATCCTCCCCGTAATGATGACCCTACCGTTAAATGCCCTCCCTTGGCCGATAGGTTGCACAACACCCCTCTCTTGAGCTTGTGCACAGAATGTTCCCATCATGGTCACTACACCCCCTCAATGGGCCCATGCAGTTCACCTCCTGAGTTGCACCCCCTCAATGGGCCCGTGCATCTCAGTCACCACACCTCATATGCTCAATGCATAATCATCATCATATCACACCTCATGTGCTCAATGCATCTATATCATCATCATCATCACATAGCTCATATGCTCAACGCATCAATATATCATCATCATCATAACACACATCATATGTTCAATGCATCAATATATAATCATCATACACCTCATACCTCATACACTCAATACATCAATACATCATCATCATACATCATAATATTATAAACATCTAACATCACAGGAGATATTCATATCATCATATTCACACCACAATCAATGCTCTATAAACATCCACTTAAATTTCTTAATTTCATAAACAATGTATATAAACAACATCAACAGACACAAGGGTCACAAAATTCACTTTGGTAATCGATTACACGCCTCCTGTAATCGATTACCAGTCAATCACCTCTCTGGTAATCGATTACAGGCCCCTTGTAATCGATTACTTGCAAGCAAAATCTCTGGTAATCGATTACAATCCCTCTGTAATCGATTACCAGCAAACCAACTCTCTGGTAATCGATTAGAGACACCCTATAATCGATTAACAGCAAGCTAAACTCACTCCACTGCTTCCCAGAACACTCTGTAATCGATTACAGACCTTTGTAATCGATTACCCGCGACACGAGATGACAGTTCTTGCGATTTTTACCCCTTTTAAACCCTTTTATTCAACCTCTAATCAATCCATAGTGTTAATACATCAATCACAAATGTTTATATCAAACAAACTCAACAAAAACACTAATCTTTACACAGATTTTCATAGTTATTCCATCAAAATCCCCAAATCATCAAACCCTTATTTACCCCCTTTTCGCTATTCTCGCCACCCTCTTCTATTCAATCAAGATTAACCAAGATCAATACATTTAATCATCAAACGACAGATATTCATCATACAATACTCAATATATATATATATCAATTTCGAATTTAAAGTCTTAAAGGCACTACCCAAGCACTCCCACATGCATATACAAGCAGCACCATTTCCCCCACCGTAGCTTAGAGATGAAAATCCAAAAGCGAATGGTGGCTCCCTCTTACTGATCTACTCTGCAGCACCTTCTCCTTGTGGAGTTGTTTCTCTCCTCCCCTAGGGTTTGGTTATCTGATGTTTTAAAACTAATGGGGTGAAATATGTAACCCTTCCCTTATATAAACATCTAATTGGGATGGGCCTACTCCAACTCACCCATCCCTTTTTAATTTAATTATTATTATTCATAATAAAAGATAGTATTACTATTATTCCTTCCTTTTATTTTATTTTATTTGTCCTACAAATTTTAGGATGTTACAGGATTAAATAGAGCTCAACGGATCTCAAGTCCATCTCTATAAATACCCTCATTCAGACTTCATGTAGGAGAGAGAATACATCAACCTGTTGAAACGCTGCAAATTTTACGTGAAAAATTTATACTCTGATATACTTGTACAAAACTTTCATATCCTAAGATTAACTCAGTTTGACTGTACATTTTACCCAGTTTGAGCTTTAAACTTGTGTAGTTTTAAAGCTTAGGCTATTTTCTTTCAAATACAATTTGTATAGAGCCTGGAGAGGCTTGGTAAGGAAAGGATACTTGTGTAGAGAGCCTGAAGAGGCTTGGTATTAAAAGAATACTTGTAATATGTTCAGATATGTGGATAAATCCTTAGCTGGTTTGCTTTGGGACTGGAAGTAGCTCACAGTGGTAGTGAGTGAACCAAGATAAATTCTTGGCTAAGTTTTCTTAACCTTAACTCTCTTAAGTTTCTATTTAAGCTAACGAGAAGGGATTTGAATTCACTATTTTATAACACTTAGCTTTAAAACATATTTTCTAAAACTGTTTTATTGAACCCTCTGAAGCAACTTTAGAGAGTATAAAAACTTCAAATAATAGCAAGTTATTTGAACCTTCTAAAATTTATTCTGCTTGTGAAAAGATTTCCAAAAACTCACTGAATTTTATAAAACACTATTCAACCCCCTTCTAGTGTGTTCTGTGTTTTCCTACAAATAGTAGAAAAGAGAAAATCCAAAAGCAAGTGAACAAGGGAAATGTGAAACAAAGCTCTTACTTGTTAACGTTGTTGTAACTGTGACGAAGGTGCTTGCTTGCTTGACTTTCGACTGCAATGCGACAATGTGGTGCCGGTAGGTGTTATTGTCGTGGTTCAGATTTATTGTAGTAGTAAAAAAGCAAACAATTATGTTAGATTGATTAGGTGATTGCTTGCTTGATAGAGAATGAAAATAACAGATCCATTATTAGGCATGGCTGAAACTGAGTGTGAATGATATCTTTGTGTGTAGATGGAGGTTATGAAAGAAGATGAAAATAAAAGAGGGAATAGTATGCGGGAGCAAAAGTTTTCGCGGGTAAGTGGGGGTAACTGTGGGTTTTCATTTAGTAAAATGCATTCCCACGTCCTGTAAATGAAACTTTCCCACCTCGTCCTCCTAAGAATAAAATTGGTCTCAAGGTGGGTATTTTATTTTCTTGGGAATAATATATACCCGGGGACATTTTTTAAAACCTTCTACGAAACGTGGGAATAAACATTCCCAACTTTCATATATTCAGGAATGATTTTATAAACCTTGAAACAAACGCCCCCTTAAGGTGTGTTTGATTTAGTTTTATTTTTTAGTTTTTGAAAACTATTTTACGAAACTGTTTTTTTTATAAATGAAGTGATTTATTTACAATATTTTTAACACAAAAACAGAAAATCTAAAAAATAGTTTTCCCAATTATCTTAAAGTAAGGGAGATTCTAAGCTACCCAAGTAAAATATTTGTGAACCGTTACACAAGTTAATGATACACTCAGGATAATATTAAATTTAATGGTTTAGATTTATTTGGATGAAACAGTTTCCCGTATGAATGTTAAGTTATTTTCACATTTACAAACATGGGTTTGGCTAAGTTAAATTTTTGTCTGGAACTACAGGGTTTCTCAGCTCTCGGTGGTTTCAGGAAAGGTTAATACCACACACGGATGGACGTGAATCACGGTGAAGATGGGCTAAAAGAGACAAGATACAGTTACACATTGATTACCTACCAAGGCTGGGAGACTCGTCGGAAGGAGTTTCGAGATTGAGATGTTGCTGGATAGGGGAGACACAATGGGGCCTCGCACGATAGAAATGACATTGCGGCGAGCTTGCTTCGGGAGAGGCTGAAAGTGGAGGTTGGGTTTACATAAAGGAGAAGAAAGGTTTTGTACTCCATACGGATTTCTAGTAGTCCCAAGACTTCATGTTTAAGGCCCAATTAAACCTTTAAGCATGTCTAGGCCCATTATCGAGAAGTTGATCCAACACATCTTTTAAATTTAATCACCTTATCTCTTAAACCCACTAGAGAGATAAACAGATCAGATTAAACACCCTATCTACAAAACCTTTTGGAATGATAAACTAATCAGGAAACCTATAAGGAAATAATAGGAATAAAAATTAACAAATAAGGGAAATAGATAAACATACTGGGGCTATAAAAGGACCCCAAGAGAAAGAAGATGACATGTCTTAAAAAAAAAAGACTAGATCTTAGTGAGATTTAGGGGTCTGCCTCCAGAACCTTGGGCCATTACGATTCTTTGCGTGAACAAGTTCCATTGGAAACAAGTGAATATGTGAGGTTGGAGGTTTAGGTGTGAAGGAGGTGGCACACGAACAAAGCTACTGGAATCACAACAGTGGCTTACAGTGGTGCATGGAGGATAAGTTTTCGTGGCTCAAGGACATCATTTATTTCATTTTATCTATTTGTGTCCATATTGTTTCATTTTGTGTCATATCCTTTAACTAGTCACATCTTAAATGTGTCTTCAAACACGTAATTTATCCACCTCAGTGCTCTTACTTATAGAAAAAGCAATTTTAACGACGGTTATTTAACGGGGGTTGTTTCAACCCCTGATAAAATAAGTATTTTGCGTTTACCCGCGTGGGATGTTAATACTTAATACCAGTTTACAGATCTCATACTTACATTGCATACTTACAGATCTCGCTCCCAAACCTTCCTTTTGTCATAAATCTCGCTCCAAAGCTTCCTTTCATCACTGTCTCGCTCCCTAAGCTCCACACGCTCTGTTCGATTGCTTTCGTCTCGCCGTCTTCGATAACTTCGCCTTCTATCATTCCCATCGCTTCCCAAGGCTCCACCACATCTCGCGGGTAGCAGCGTCTTCTATTTAGGAGTTTCTTCGATTTCTCGCTTGCAATGTGAGTTTTAGATTTTGCAGTTTTGTAGATCTAGGTTTTTGTGAATTTTGTTTTTTCTATTTTTGATTTTCTGATTAGTATCAAGTTTTAAAATGTTGAATCTCCTATATGAGCATGTCTATGATGCTTGCCAAGGTGAAATAGCGTGTTAATTTGCCAATTTTGAGCATGTCTATGCGGCATTGGTGAATAGTATTTATTTTTCACATTTTTAGTTCCGTAAATCTTCGACAAATAAAATGTTTTCCAATTTTGAGCATGTCTATGCGACGCTGTAATCTGTTCAGTGGAGAAAATGAAAAAAAACAAGCATGATTTCTCTTATTGGATTGTCCGTGAGATGTCTGGATATAATCCAACACCAGGAATATTAATATAGTTAGGTATATCTGCAAGGACTCAAAGCAACTTCTACCAAAAAGATGGAAGAAACGTTGCAATGTCCAATCCGTTCCATTACAGAGTAGCTCAATTTCAGTGTATTTAGGAGAAGGATGGCCTCAGTGGCCCACATTTAGCAAAACAACACGGAGAGGGAGAAATCCCCAAGAGTTTGGATAAGCTCTAAACTGTAACTGGTTTAATTGAGTGTAATTGGTGTAATTGAGTGGATGGCTGGAGCAGCCAAAGATTTGGCTAAGACTAGAGGTCATAGGTTCAAGTAGTTCTAAGGACTTGTTTATATTATAAAGAACAAATTTTAAACTGAGAATTGAGTATTATATTTAGGTTCAAGTAGTTCACAAATCTTGCTTCAGATGTCACCACTGCAATGTTGAGACAAACTCACCTCCAAGAATGTTTTTAATATGTCAAACCACTAAAGTTTAAAATACATAATATGCTCTCTTTGATGTTACTGACTATTTGTTCAAGATTGTGGTAGAACATTGTTAGATGTTTTTATTGCAGATCTTAACATCATAAAGAGAAGCACCATGTGAAAGAAACAAGGAAATAATGAAGAACCTAAAGCATCAGATGTATCACAGATTCATTAACAAATTGAGACTTGTCTCAAGAACAGATGCAAGGTGATGAGACTATCTCAAAGAGAAGAGACAGGTCTAAAAGCACACTATGAACTACATTAAAAAATGTCAAACAAGAACCATGAGACTTGATATCAGAAACAAGCAATAGATCAGCTCAAGTAAAGAACAGATGCAAGAACAGCTTGAGATGTTGTCTCAAGATCAGACGCTGTCTCAAGGTTAGATGTTGTCTCAGGTTCAGATGAGAAGAGTTAAGTGGCATACAGAAGGAAGAATCAAACCCTGCATAAAGGCACAAGTACAGTCTAAAAAGTCAAGCTGTCAAGTCAGAATAAAGTAAAGACCAGTACACTGTGCAACTGTCACCATGACATATGTACTCTAAAAGCAATCTGTCTCATCCAGAAAGCATGGGCTGACACATCTCCAACGACTCTCAAACGGCCATAAACGACTAACTGCTCATTGATATAAATACTAAAGAGCTACAGTGAAAAGATGATGAGAGACTACATTCATTATTGAAAGCACATTGCATCTTAAATCATCTCAAGTGACATCTCAAGAGCCTATCTCAAGAAGTTCATATCCAGAGTTTATCTCATCTTGAGAATTTCATTTAGTCTCCATCTCTCTCTTGCCTCAAATTGTATCATCATCATTTAGAAGAGAGAACCACTAGCTAAATTCTATTGCTCATCCATACACTTATGTAAGCTAGATCCATCTCAAAATATCATTCTCCTGTAACCTGTCTCATCTAAGATAGGAAGTGTGCCTAGTCTTAGAGTGAGTTGTTTACGTCCTGAAGAGGCTGTAAGAATACTTGTGACTCAGCAAAGATAGGAGGTGCCTAGGCTTGGTGTGAGAGACGTCCTGAAGAGGCTGTAAGAATACTTGTATTTGACTGGTTGTCAATAGTGGAAATCTCACAGGTTGTGAAGACTGGACGTAGCCCAAGGTGTGGGTGAACCAGGATAAGATCTCTGTGCCATCTCTCTTACTCTTGTCTCTACCTTACTTATCTCATCTCTGTTAACTACTTAAAAACTCTTTTATATAATTATTTCAAACTGATAAAAGATCTTTAAGATATTTGAAACTCAAACAAGAACTTTAAAATTAACATTGCTTTACAACCTGTCTTAACAGAGACACCAAGTCATCAGACTTGAGATCACGTCTCAACTCTTAAAGTTCTGAGTTCTAAGAATTTTCAGGAACAATTTTCACAAAGTCTCTATTCAACCCCCTTCTAGAGACATTCAGTCAACTTCAGTTGGTATCAGAGCTCGGCCTCTCTGGGGTTGAGCACACCTACGTGTGAAGAGGAAAAGATCCATGGCTGGACCAAGTGCAAGTCTGTTCATTCATGAAGGAGCATCTACCAACAGACCACCTTCCTTTGATGGAACTGACTACTACTACTGGCAAGACAGAATGAGACTGTTCATTGAATCCCAACATGTTGATCTATGGGAAATCATTGAAATGGGACCTTATATGCCCTATATCACAGACGAGCTTGGGCTCAGGGCAGCTAAGCCCAGAGAAACATGGACAGATGCTGAGAAAGCAAGATATGTACTCAACTCAAGAGCAAAATATTTACTCACCTGCGCTTTGAGCAGGAGTGAATATGACAAAGTAGCTGGATGTGCCACAGCCAAAGAGATATGGGATGCTCTTGAGATAGAACATGAAGGAACAAACCAAGTGAAAGAAGCCAAAATCAACATTCTGGTTAGACAGTATGAACTTTTCAAAATGAATGAAGATGAAGGCATTGAGGACATGGTTAGAAGATTCACTGTTATTACAAATGATCTCAAGTCCTTAGGAAGAACCTACTCAAACCAAGATATGGTAAGGAAAATCCTAAGGAGTCTACCCAAGCCTTGGAGACCTAAAGTTACAGCTATCCAAGAGGCAAAGGATCTGAGCATTCTCAAATTGGATGAACTCCTGGGATCCTTGAAGGTTCATGAGCAGGAGCTGATGGAAGAAGACCTCATCAGACGTCCCAAGACAATAGCCTTGAAGGCATCATCCAACAGCTCCAAAGGTAAAAAGG
Source organism: Sesbania bispinosa (assembly GCA_026901365.1). Classification (NCBI taxonomy): domain Eukaryota; kingdom Viridiplantae; phylum Streptophyta; class Magnoliopsida; order Fabales; family Fabaceae; genus Sesbania; species Sesbania bispinosa. The sequence goes on from QLOH01000366.1 coordinate 212,209, forward strand.
CAACCTCATCTCAACAAACCTCACTCAACTCATCTCATGATACAGAAACTGAAGAAGATGAGGGAGATGATGAAAGTGATATGGATGATGAGCTAGCCTACATCTCAAGGAAAATCAAACACATGTGGAAAGCTAGAGGAAGTGGAAGAAGGAGCTTTCCCTCAAGGAGAGGAGAAATGAGGCCTGACAGAAAAGGACAATTCATCTGCTTTGAATGCAGAAAACCTAGACATCTCAGATCTGAATGTCCACTGCTCAAAAAGGAAATGAAAAAGAGTCCAAAAAAGAAGGCAATGTTGGCAACTTGGGATGACACTGAAGAAGATGAAAGCCAAAATAAAGAATCTGCAAATATATGCCTTATGGCAAATGGAGATTCATCTGATGATGAGGTATGTGATTCTGACTCAGAATTCACCTTCAGTGAACTCAAGTGTGCTTTTGAAAATCTTCTTTATCATTCAAATCTCCTTGCTTCAAGAAGCTCTCTTTTAAAATCTGATTTAGATACTGCTCTTGAAAAAGTGAAATTTCTAGAAAAAGAAAATGAGAGTTTGAATCATAAAAATAGCAGTCTCATGCTGTCTCACATGAGACTGTCTGAGCTTGTCAAAAACAAGAATCAATCTCTTGATAATCAAGAACTAAAAAATCTTTCTGAAGAAAACCAGAAGCTCAAAAAAAAAAAATAGAACTCTTATAGATGATCTGGAAAAATTTGTAAAAGGAACAAAAAACCTTGAAAGACTCATTGGTTCTCAAGAGGGAATTTTTGATAAAGCTGGATTGGGCTATGAGAAATCTTCCAGTGAGATCTGGTATAAAGACTTTTTCATTCCTGCAAGGAAAAGAAAGAAAGAAAGATGTTCTTGCTGTAGCAAGTTTGGTCACAAAATCACAGAATGCTATTTGAGACATGTAGCATTCAAGAGAAGGGTAACTAACCAGGAAGGACCCAATTATAAATGGGTACCTAAAGCTAAAATTCCTGTTATGACAGATGTGCCTGGCAGCAGCAAAGTCAAAGAAAATGTGGGTGCTGGACAGTGGATGTTCAAGGCACATGACTGGAGACAGGAGCAAGTTCCTGTCACTTGAAGAAAGAGCAACTGGAGTTGTCTCCTTTGGAGACAACAACAAAGCCAAATTAAGGGCATAGGTAAAATTGGTAAGACAAACTCAGCTCAAATTGAGAATGTTTATTTTGTTGAAGGAATGAAACATAATTTGCTGAGTATAAGCCAATTGTGTGACAATGGTTATCATGTTAACTTCCAACCCACATATTGTGAGATCAGAGACTCTGAGACTGGAAAAATTATCTTCTCTGGAAAAAGAAATAAAAATCTCTACTCAGTCTCACTTGAGAGCCTATCTGATCTTACATGCCTCATGTCACATGATCATGAGAAGTGGCTTTGGCACAAAAGAGTTGGACATATTAACATGAGGACTATGAGTCAACTTGCAAGTCAGTCTCTTGTCAGAGGTTTACCAAAAGTAAAATTTGACAAAGACATGATATGTGGGTCTTGTGTGAAAAGCAAACACATCAAATCAAGTTTCAAATCCAAGTCTCATGTCTCAACTACCAGACCTCTTGAGATTCTCCACATTGATTTATTTGGTCTAACTAAGACTGCAAGTCTTAGTGGTAAAAAGTATGGATTTGTAATAGTGGATGATTTCTCTAGATTTACCTGGGTTCTGTTCCTCTCTCAGAAAGATGAATCTTATGATTTCTTCAAAAACTTCTGCAAAAAGATTCAGTCTGAGAAAGGGTATGGAATTGGTGCTGTAAGGAGTGATCATGGAGGAGAATTTGAGAATGCAAAATTTAAAAAATTCTTTGATAAATATGGCATTACTCACAACTTCTCATGTCCAAGAACTCCTCAACAGAATGGAGTAGTTGAAAGGAAGAATAGGACTTTCAAGAAATGGCAAGAACTTTGTTATGTGACTCTGGAATTGAAAAGTATTTTTGGGCAGAAGTAGTGAACACTTCTTGCTATATTATAAACAGAGTCACCATAAGAAAGATCTTAAACAAAACACCATATGAGCTGTGGAAAGGTAGAAAACCCTCAATTTCATATTTTCACATTTTTGGATGTGATTGTTATATTCTTAATACTAAGGATCAATTAGGAAAATTTGATAATAAATCTGACAAAGGAATATTTCTGGGATATTCTCAAACCTCAAAAGCTTATAGAGTTTATAATCTAAAAACAAAGTCTACTGAAGAATCCATGCATGTAGTCTTTAATGAGATACAAGGAAACTCTCATAAAGGAATAGATGAAGAAATTGAGGAAATGATGGGAGAACTAAGAATTTCAACTCAGGAAGCTGAAGAGAGACCCTCACCTGAACAGAAACTGATGAGATCATCTCAACCTGAGCAAAGAAGAGAAGCTCAGTCTAAAAGAATGCCTCAAAGAAATATCCACTCTAATTCATCTCATACACTTCAAGAAGAAGAAGATAAACCAGAAGAACAACCTGAAATTAGGGAAACAAGACTAGAAAGTCCAGAGATCCAAAATGAGCATGCCTCTCAGCTGCCCAGGAGTTGGAGATTAGTGAGATCTCATCCCAGAGAACAAATAATTGGGGAAACCTCAGATAGAGTCAGAACCAGATCATCCTTCAGAGATGCTGAAAATCTTGTAGCCCTCCTATCTGATATAGAACCCAAAAATGTTCATGAAGCTTTGAATGATGAATCATGGATTAAAGTTATGGAAAAAGAGCTAAGCCAATTTGAGAAAAGTGAAGTCTGGGATCTGGTTCCTCCTCCCTCCTATCAAACAATCATTGGAACTAGATAGGTATTCAGAAATAAGCTAAATGAGAAAGGCAAAGTCATGAGAAATAAAGCAAGACTTGTGGCACAAGGATACAATCAACAGGAAGGAATTGACTATGATGAGACCTTTGCTCCTGTTGCCAGACTTGAAGCAATCAGAATCTTGTTGGCTTTTGCTGCTCACAAAAACTTCAAACTCTATCAAATGGATGTGAAGAGTGCATTCTTAAATGGAATTATTGAAGAAGAAGTTTATGTGAGGCAACCACCAGGCTTTGAAGATCCTCATCATCCAGAATATGTTCTCAGACTCAAAAAGGCCTTGTATGGTCTCAAACAAGCTCCAAGGGCTTGGTATGACATGTTAAGTTCTTTCTTAATTAAAAATGGTTTCACCAGAGGACAAATTGATACTACATTGTTTAAAAGAGAAGTTAAGAAAGATTTATTAATTGTTCAAATTTATGTGGATGATATTATTTTTGGTTCCACTAATGAGCTTCTTTGTCAATATTTCTCAAGTCTCATGCAGGGAGAATTTGAGATGAGCATGATGGGTGAGTTAAGGTTTTTCCTTGGACTGCAAATAAAGCAATTGTCAGATGGAATCTTCATCTGTCAAGAGAAGTATGCAAAAGATCTGCTGAAAAAGTTCAAAATGAGTGAGGCAAAACCAATGAAGACTCCAATGCACCCCTCAACTCAGCTTGACAAAGATGAGACTGGAAAAGCTGTCTCAGACAAGATATACAGAGGTATGATTGGATCTCTTATGTACCTAACTGCAAGCAGACCTGATATTCAGTATGCTGTAGGCATTTGTGCAAGGTACCAATCTTATCCTAAAGAATCTCATCTTACTGCTGTCAAAAGAATCTTCAGATACTTGATAGGAACCACTGATCTTGGTCTCTGGTATGAGAAAGGTTCAAGCTTTGATCTTGTAGGATATAGTGATGCTGATTTTGCTGGAGAAAAAATGGATAGAAAAAGCACAAGTGGTACTTGTCAATTCCTTGGGAAATGTCTTATATCTTGGTCTTGCAAGAAATAGAATACAATAGCCTTGTCCACAACTGAAGCTGAGTATGTCTCAGCAGTTGCATGCTGCACTCAAATGTTGTGGATCAAGTCTCAGATGCAAGACTATGCTCTCAGGTACACCAAAATCCCCATTTATTGTGATAACACAAGTGCTATAAATCTTGCAAAGAATCCAATTCATCACTCAAGGTCTAAGCACATAGACATTAAGCATAATTTTATAAGAGACCATGTGCAAAAGGGAAATGTGGAAATCATCTTTGTTGATACTAAAAATCAGCTTGCTGATATTTTCACTAAAGCTTTAGTGGAGGAAAGATTTGTTGAAAATCTAAGATTATTAAATGTATCCTCTCTCAGTTAAAGTCTATAATTGTAACTAAGATCAGATGAGATAAGAGTAGAAAGGCTGAAGTTGGCTGAATGTCTCTAGAAGGGGGGGTTGAATAGAGACTTGAAAATATTGTACCTGAAAACACACACTTAAATTCACGTTGAGACATGATCTCAAGTTTTGACACTTGGAGTCTCATATAGGTTAGGTGAGATGTTGTCTCAACAATAATTATGTAATCAAGTAAAGATGATTTGATGATAAATGAAACTTGATTATCTTTGAATAGATTTGATTTAGTTTAGTAAACAGAATCGGGATGTGAGAATGATTAGCTCATCAAATGTTAAGACCTTGAAGGAGAAAGAGTGAGACTGTTGACTGATCTCAGGTTGAGATAGGATCTGAGATGAGATGGGTCTGAGGTGAGATGTAAGATGAGATGCATGGATATAGTTTAGTAATTTCAGTTTGGTTTTCTCTGAACAGATTTATATTAACAAACAGATTAGAGACGTGAGATGCATAATATAAATAAAGAGATAGGGAGAAGAGATGCACACAGAGATTTATACTGGTTCACCCACAACCTTGGGCTACGTCCAGTCCTCACAACTCGTGAGATTTCCACTATTGACAAACCCGTCAATACAAGTATTCTTACAGCCTCTTGAGGACGCCCCTCACACCAAGCATAGGCACTCCTACCTTGGTTGAGTCTCAAGTATTCTTTGTTCTCAACTGCCTCTTCAGGCAACTCATGCAGTATTCTTTGTTTTCAACTGCCTCTCTAGGCAACGCATGCAGTATTCTTTGTTTTCAAATCCCTCTCCAGGTAACTCAGTGAGTATTCTTGTTACAGTGCCTCTCCAGGCTTTACAATCGCTCACACTAAGCTCAGGCACCTAATGACTTAGTTGAGACTTGGTGGGATGAGATAAGATGTGATTGATCTAGCTTGGACTACATACAAAGTATGGATAAACCGTGAGCTCAGCTAGGTATCACGCTCTAAATCACTCAAGGAGTGTATACAAATCAGTACATAACAAGAGCTAAACCTACTATAAGATATGGGCTAAGATAGTATAGGTAGGTAGGTTGAGATTCACTTGAGACTTAGATTTTTCTGGTTGTGCAGCAGCATCTCTGCTGAGTCTCACTGTGTCTCAGCACTTGTCTCATCAGAATGAGACTTCCTTTTATAGTCTTCAGAAAAACTAGCCGTTAACTAGCCGTTATACTAGCCGTTGGAAGAGAGAGAAGCTGACTTTCACTTTTCAGTCATGAGCTCAGTACTTTTCTGGTGCAGTCTCTGCTGTGACAGTGTACTTGCGTTGACTAGCTTTTTGCTGTTGCGTCTCTGATGAGCTGAGTCTGATCTTTGCATCTTGTCTCTGTGTCTCAAGTCTGAGTCTCATGTTTGCATCTCAAGTCTGAGTTTCGTGTCTGCATCTGATCTCTGCGTCTGATCTTGAGACTGCATCTGTCTCATGTCCGTATCTGATCTCTGTGTCTGATCTTGAGACTGCATCTGATCTGAGACTGTCTTATGTCTGCATCTGAACTTGAGACTGCATCTGATCTTGAGACTGTCTCATGTCTGATTCTGCATCTCAAGTTGAGACTGCATCTCAAGTCTGATTCTGCATCTCTGTTGAGATCTCATCTTGCTACGTCTGTTCTTGAGACGACGTCTCAAGCTGTCCTTGCATCTCAAGCTGAACTAGCATCTGTTCATTGCTTGCATCTCAAGCTGAACTAGTGTCTGTTCATTGCTTGCATCTCAAGCTGAACTTGAGTCTCTTTTGGTTTCATGCTGAGATCTCTTTTTTGAGCATTGGTCTTAAGCTGATTTTTAGACTGAGCTTGCATCTGAACATGAGATAGCATCTTATGCTTGAGTCCGTGTCTCATCTTAACTTGACTTGATGATTGGCATTACTAGTAGAGATCCTTTCTGATTGTAGCTGAGACTTCACTTTGATGTGCACCTCTCTCAACTTAGGCTAACTTCATATTAAACCATTTTTAGCTTCTTGAAGACTTTCTGATAAAGGATGTGTATTGAGGCCTTCTTCTGAAATTACCTTCAGCATATAGATCTTCTAAGCTCTGCCTGTTCTTCAAAGATAATTCTGAAGTCTGATGCTTCTTAACAATAGGATTCTGATCTTTCTGAATCTCAGAAAGGACTTTCATTAATTAACTCAATCTCAGGCTGATTTTTATCTTCAACATAAGTCTGAGGCTTATTATCAGTCTCAATCTGTGCTAGCCTCTCCATCTCAGTCTGAGCTTGTGGTTCTTCTGATCTTTCTGAGTTCTTTGCTAAGCGTATGAATCCTGTCTTTCTAAGATCTCACACAAAACATCAGTAACTTCAAGAATAGAAAACATTAATTTTGATCAATAGATTTGTTGTCATTAAAACCAAATCTCAGAGGGTTTTTGCGCCAACAATCTCCCCCTTTTTGATGATGACAAACCTATTTGAACAAAATTAAGTTTTCATGTATAATAGCATATAAGGGATGATGAGAGTCTATATATTTTTCATAATATGATCCATTCAATTGAACTCCCCCAATTCATGCTTAACAATGTTTAATGGAAACTATAATATCATAGCATGATTCAGAATTATGCTATTATGCACATGATTGCTTTCCTATTTCTCCCCCTTTTGGCATCAACAAAAAGATGGAAGGAGAAATATCAAATACATAGCATAAGAAAAATTTGTCAAATAATCACCTCCTATTGATTTTCAATCATACTAATGACATTAAAGACATGATCTTTCTTATCAAGCATATGGATGATCTCAAAAGAGGGTTTTGAGCAAGAGATATATGCAATAATATTCTCAATTACCCTAGAATGATAAACCAATAAATCACACATATGGTTATAACAATGATCACAAGAACTTTAGATGAGGCAATATGATATGGAAAGGGATAAATGCTCCAATAAGTATAGTTAGAATAGAAAAATCAAAGACTAAGGTAAGAAGAAGAGCTTTTAGACTCCAGATTCCAGAATTCCTTAGTAACTTGATATCCATATTTTGCATAATCTCTCTTACTAAGTTCAGAATCTTTTTAAACTTCATTCTTACAATTTTCTCTTTGATCATCTTGCACAATTTAATCTCCAAGAGAGCTATTTTCCCATTCTCTTTTCAGTGTGACATTTCCTCTCCAAAAGAATAAAGAATGATTTTTAGGATTGTAGAGAAAAGAGGTATGTGCATTCATCTATAAATGATCACTCCCCAACTGAGTCAACATACATGGATAACACATTAGCAAATAATTTGACTAACTCCCCCTCAAGATGTGAAGGTTCTGCTTATATTTCCCAAGTTGCTGGTTTAGCAACTCTTTAATAGCTGATGCAGAACATTCGACTTTCAGAATGATCATTATTTAGTCCAATATTGAGTAGGGGATGCAGTTAGGATTGAACATTAGAAAACATAACTCAATCTTTAAACCAGAATAATGATTTATTCTGTTTGCATACTTGATTAGATGATAGAAATTTCATTTGATGTATGATCAAGCAAAAATAATACAGTCAGCATAAAGATTGGTTCAGCTACTCCCCCTAAGTATGTTGCTCACCTTGAATTTTATGCCTATAGTGAGTTAAATTTATAGAACATGGATAGAGGCATAAAAGGTCAAGATTACAGGCTTGGACAGCAGGGAAACACAGAACACAAATATGATTTGCAGATAAGATCATAATCACTGCATATTTTTCAGCATTCAACAAAATTTGTTCTCATAACATTTCAAAGATTGAGGTGTTCCATGTTAAATTCTTCTTCACATTCATTGATTCACCCAATATTCCAAATCATAATATGCACATCAATTTGATACAACAATTCACTTTTGATATGCCAAAGTTTATCACAGATTTGGGAATCAAGGGGACATTGACAAAGATATCACTCTCAAGAGATCAAGTTTCACTATCTTTCTATCATGTATCCTTAATCTGTGACAAGTATTGCTTCTATCATAGATTGATCTAGAAATTTATATTCTATCACAATAAACTACATCATGACAACTTTCCAATGCCACAAGAATCAACTCATTTGGATTTGTACAATTAAAGATATTTTAACTTGAAGTTTCAGCACCAAAACAGAAAACATCCATTGACTTAGCTACTTTAATCTGTACTTGTGAGTTATTTCTAGTTCATAAAAATATGAGATTTCAACACAACAAACTATACATCACAAGCTTTAAAATGATATAAAATTCATTTCATTTGGAGTTTTCTATTATAAGATATGAGCGATTAAAGTTGGTTGTTCTATAATAGAGTGCTTACTGTGACAGGTCTGATTTTTTTTTTCATTCCCTGTGATCAATCTATGAATCCAAAAATAGTGAAATTTAATACTATTAAACCTTTGAACAACATCTTTCAAATCCATCTGGTTTCATTTGAAAAGGATTTTCCTAGCTCCAGATATAAGCATGCAAAACTGATGTGTTCTGATTTGACTATATGAGAGATCAGTCCACTTGAAGTGTTTTCTGGGAATTATGCAGATGATGAAAAATTCTGAGATTTTCCAGTCAAATACTTATATGAGCTAGTTTTCAAACAAAACTGGTTTCACTCAAAACTCATTTCTGTAGCTCTAGTTATGATCTATTTAAGTGAACATGTTTATATCCGACTTTGTATCAGTGAAGCTGTGTTCAGGAATTTACTGGCACTTTTGTGGTCAGTGTAAAATCTTCAAAATTTCCAGTTTGATACTCATATAAAATATCTTTCACACAGAATTAATTTCACTGAAAAAGGACTTCTATAACTTCAGTTATGACATTTTTAAGTGAACATGTTTACATTAAAGCTTGTAACACTGCAACTGTGTTCATAGATTTACTGGAACTTCTGTGATTTATATGAAAATCTCAAACTTTCCAGTTTGATTCTAATTTAAATTATCTTTCCAATAAAATTGGTCTCACAGAAAAACAATACCTACAGCTCCAGTTATGATGATTTTAAGTGAACATGTTTCTATGAGCATTTGTGGAACTGCAGCTGTGTTAACAAATTTTCTGGTACTTCTCTGCTCAGTATAACAGCTTCAAACTTTCCAGTTTTGTACTCTTATGAGTTAGCTTTCCAACGAAATTGGTTTTACTCAAAAATCAATTTTGTAGCTCAAGTTATGATCATTTTAGTCAGGCTATATCAGAAACATTTCTGCATACAGTGCAATAACCTCTTTGCCTTCAACTTTCACTTGTTTCACAATCCTTTTATGAGCCTTTCAATCTCAGAATTTCTTTTTCATATCAATTACTTAGAAGATTGACTTGATTAAATAATTGGAGAGCATATAGACTTAGCTTGTTGAAATGCTTTTCTCCTAACTAATCAACTCAAACTTTCCAAGTTCTCTTTTCTCAATTATCATGAGATTGACTCAAGGATATATTTTCATATGATCAGCTCATGTTGCATAAATAGATTTCAAATTTAAATTCTCTCATGATGCAAGTTCATAACTTAAGCATATGTTGCATTACATTATACTCACAATAGTTGAGATTCAAAACTGTATTAAGATCATGACAGAGAAGCATTCAGAATTCAAATTATCCAAACAGCACAGAATCATTCAAGTAAGCATGTTTGTCATTGAAAACTGAATTCTAAATTCTGCATAGTGTCATCATACTTTAAATTCTATCTTTAAAATGAGAATGGCAAGAATTATCACATATGCATCATCATGGAAGATTAGAGTTTCAGAGTACCTCATGAAGTAATCCTCAAGTTGTCATTTGATCCACAAGATTTAAGAATTTGCAGCTTGATGTATGAAGAGACAGATTCATCTTCTGCATTTCATTTTTCAATTCTTGGTCATTTTCTTGATCCTTCTTCTTTTAGAAGCTTCTTACTCTTTCTCATGTTGGAAATCACTTGCCCTTTTTGTGCAGTAGCTATTACCTAAACTAACTGTGATTCATGGATTTCCTTTTGTTCTGTCAGAGCTAGAGCTTCAGCAGGGGTCTCAATTGGCTGTTCTATCTCATATATTTCTGTTTAAGCGTCGGTCTTAGTCTCAACTTGAGACTTAGACATGTTTTTCTCAAATGCAGCCATGCTTTCTGGTTTTTATGATTTTTGAACATCCTTTTGACTTGGATATGAGGATTTTCTCATTTTGTTCTTGTTGAGATCCAAGTATTCCACTTTGTCCCTGAATCTACAATCTTTCTCATCTCAAGTGTAGGATTAGTCTTGTTAAAAACTATCATGCACACTTTCTTTCACATATTGAGCAATGAGAATATTGTAGACTCTATAATTACTTTGGATGTTATAGAATGTTTAGAAAATATTTAGATTTTCAAAATGGCAACATCAAGCACTTTTCAACAAGAGGATATCTATCATTTGATACTCCAATTTTTAAGTGAGCATATGAGATATTCAATCATTCAAGAGAGAGTAAAAATATGATTTTTTAATTTGCTATTCAGAAACTCAAATAGGAACAACAGAGGTAACATATAATGATCAAATGGAAAAACATGGTCTCTACAAGTCTAGCATGCTTAGATATTGAAATACTTACAACCATGATGCCATTAAAACAAGTAGAGACATGTATCAGAATTTATCAATGATTTGATCAAGTATGTTTTAGTCTAAGTATAAAGAGGAATAAGAGATTAATGTTACCAACGGGTCTTCCTTGCATGTATAAACAATTTTAACCTCCAAGCTTCAAGCAATTTTTGACAGCATCTATTTCCCTTTCTTTTCTTTGAGAGTGTCCTTTAATGCTTTTGCTTAGCTTTTGGTAATAAAATTTTCTTCACTCATTGCTTCTCTTTATAAAATTTGAACTTGAGCAGTTCCACTTTGTGCATTTGAGAAGCTTTGATTCAAAGTCTTATATCCTTTTTAACTAGACCAACTTGCTCATCCTTTTGAAAATTTTTCTGCATAATCAAAATACTAGGGGACATTTTGGTACCCATTTAAACTTGGGTCCAAGTGGGTTAGTAATCATTTTAGCAAATTTAGAATATAAGATGTTATTATATTTATTATATTTTTTTTACTGTCATGGTAGCATAAAATGAATTGCCATTTAAATATCATTTTTAAGCTTAATTAAGAGCTATTCGAATTGATAACAATCTGGAATTAATGTTATCAACCTATGACAATAAAAAAGAGGAAATTTAATCACTTGCGCATATTACTTACCTCGGCCTGCAAGGTTCCTTTTACCTCTGTACTTTGCTCTTAGCCTTTCATCAAGAAGAATATATTCAGTGATTGTGTAAGTTCTTTTTGCTGAGTCATCGCTTCTCTTTAGAAGACCCCTCAAAGTTACTAGTCAGCTCTTTGTCCAGGGCCTTTTCATCGTGCTTTGCCCTTGGAATGCTTTCTTGTGGAATGATGACCTGCATATTTCAATTTGACTACATCCTCTGTAGCAAGAGCAAGTATATCAGCACAAGAGACTTTGTTTCTGCACTTGTGGGTTACTATCAACAGCTACCTTAGCTTTTAATATTGTATTAAAGCCATCCCCAGATGTATTCCCACTTAGTAGTGACTTTGAATTTCATTCCAGCATAGGAGATGATTTTGTTTTTAATGTCAATAGTGATGATTGCAAATGATTCATCCGCACTTGACTCTGAACGCATCTACTACTGCTGCATCACCGCTGTCTTCATGTCTTCACATGAGAATCTCTGGACCGTAATGCAGAGTGTTGATGTGTTTCCAAGGGAGGGTTCGTTGCTAATTTATCCAATGGCAATAAAACATTCATGACAAATACTGAATCAGTGATCAATCACCGTTGCGTGAAGAAGGAAGACACTCTGCCCCTTTTTTTTTGTATGCATAATTCACGGCTGACATGTAACTTCCAGTTTCGCAGTAGCCTTTGGAATTCAACACATCTCTTGTAAGCTATGTATTCTGGGCACCCTTCTGCCATTTGCCATTTGCCTTCTCCATGAATGGTGACATACTTGGAGAGGGTTTGATCTTTTAGTACGTCTTCTTTTCATTCTTGCTGAAACATCCATCTTGATATTTCTTTCTTTTCCTTCTTCTGATTCTGATCGATCCAGCAAGTGCTGCTTACTCACCACCTTCTTCAAAAGAGGACAACACACTTTCCATGCGTTGATTATCAAAAATAGGATATGGCGATGCAAATCACAATGACTCCTTTCATTTTCCTGGTTTTCATTTACTACTGCTTCTGTTAATGCAGTCTCAGTGTCTTTTCTGCATTTTCTGTTTCAATATCAATATTCCCCTTGTCAGAAGTTTCAACTGCTTGAGCATTTTCCCTTTTAGCTTTGGTAGCTATCTTCCTTCTTTTCAGCCATATTTCTTTCTTGGATCTTTCTCCTCTTCACACGTTGGTGTGCTCAACCCCAAGAGGCCAAGCTCTGATACCAACTGAAGTTGGCTGAATGTCTCTAGAAGGGGGGTTGAATAGAGACTTGAAAATATTGTACCTGAAAACACACACTTAAATTCACGTTGAGACATGATCTCAAGTTTTGACACTTGGAGTCTCATATAGGTTAGGTGAGATGTTGTCTCAACAATAATTATGTAATCAAGTAAAGATGATTTGATGATAAATGAAACTTGATTATCTTTGTATAGATTTGATTTAGTTTAGTAAACAGAATTGGGATGTGAGAATGATTAGCTCATCAAATGTTAAGACCTTGAAGGAGAAAGAGTGAGACTGTTGACTGATCTCAGGTTGAGATAGGATCTGAGATGAGATGGGTCTGAGGTGAGATGTAAGATGAGATGCATGAATATAGTTTAGTAATTTCCGTTTAGTTTTCTCTGAACAGATTTATATTAACAAACAGATTAGAGACGTGAGATGCATAATATAAATAAAGAGATAGGGAGAAGAGATGCACACAGAGATTTATACTGGTTCACCCACAACCTTGGGCTACGTCCAGTCCTCACGACTCGTGAGATTTCCACTATTGACAAACCCGTCAATACAAGTATTCTTACAGCCTCTTCAGGACGCCCCTCACACCAAGCATAGGCACTCCTACCTTGGTTGAGTCTCAAGTATTCTTTGTTCTCAACTGCCTCTTCAGGCAACTCATGCAGTATTCTTTGTTTTCAACTGCCTCTCCAGGCAACGCATGCAGTATTCTTTGTTTTCAACTGCCCCTCCAGGCATTTCAGTGAGTATTCTTGTTACAGTGCCTCTCCAAGCTTTACAATCGCTCACACTAAGCTCAGGCACCTAATGACTTAGTTGAGACTTGGTGGGATGAGATGAGATGTGATTGATCTAGCTTGGACTACATACAAAGTATGGATAAACCGTGAGCTCAGCTAGGTATCACACTCTAAATCACTCAAGGAGTGTATACAAATCAGTACATAACAAGAGCTAAACCTACTATAAGATATTGGCTAAGATAGTATAGGTAGGTAGGTTGAGATTCACTTGAGACTTAGATTTTTCTGGTTGTGCAGCAACATCTCTGCTGAGTCTCACTGTGTCTCAGCACTTGTCTCATCAGAATGAGACTTCCTTTTATAGTCTTCAGAAAAACTAGCTGTTATACTAGCCGTTGGAAGAGAGAGAAGCTGACTTTCACTTTTCAGTCATGAGCTCAGTACTTTTCTGGTGCAGTCTCTGCTGTGACAGTGTACTTGCGTTGACTAGCTTTTTGCTGCTGCGTCTCTGATGAGCTGAGTCTGACCTATGCATCTTGTCTCTGTGTCTCAAGTCTGAGTCTCATGTCTGCATCTCAAGACTGAGTTTCATGTCTGCATCTGATCTCTGCGTCTGATCTTGAGACTACATCTGTCTCATGTCCGCATCTGATCTTTGTGTCTGATCTTGAGACTGCATCTGATCTGAGACTGTCTTATGTCTGCATCTCAACTTGAGACTGCATCTGATCTTGAGACTGTCTCATGTCTGATTCTGCATCTCAAGTTGAGACTGCATCTCAAGTCTGATTCTGCATCTCTGTTGAGACTGCATCTCAAGTCTAATTCTGCATCTCTGTTGAGATCTCATCTTGCTACGTCTGTTCTTGAGACGACGTCTCAAACTGTCCTTGCATCTCAAGCTGAACTAGCATCTGTTCATTGCTTGCATCTCAAGCTGAACTAGTGTCTGTTCATTGCTTGCATCTCAAGCTGAACTTGAGTCTCTTTTGGTTTCATGCTGAGATCTCTTTTTTGAGCATTGGTCTTAAGCTGATTTTTAGACTGAGCTTGCATCTGAACATGAGATAGCATCTTATGCTTGAGTCCGCGTCTCATCTTAACTTGACTTGATGATTGGCATTACTAGTAGAGATCCTTTCTGATTGTAGCTGAGACTTCACTTTGATGTGCACCTCTCTCAACTTAGGCTAACTTCATATTAAACCATTCTTAGCTTCTTGAAGACTTTCTGATAAAGGATATGTATTGAGGCCTTCTTCTGAAATTACCTTCAGCATATAGATCTTCTAAGCTCTGTCTGTTCTTCAAAGATAATTCTGAAGTCTGATGCTTCTTAACAATAGGATTCTGATCTTTCTGAATCTCAGAAAGGACTTTCATTAATTAACTCAATCTCAGGTTGATCTATATCTTCAACATAAGTCTGAGGCTTACTATCAGTCTCAATCTGTGCTAGCCTCTCCATCTCAGTCTGAGCTTGTGGTTCTTCTGATCTTTCTGAGTTCTTTGCTAAGCGTATGAATCCTGTCTTTCTAAGATCTCACACAAAACATCAGTAACTTCAAGAACAGAAAACATTAATTTTGATCAATAGATTTGTTGTCATTAAAACCAAATCTCAGAGGGTTTTTGCGCCAACAAGGTCGTCTGAGAAGAGACGACATCTCTTGAAACCATCAGATGATGGATGTCTCACATCTCATCTCAACTCACGTCTCATCATTTAATGAGACGTTACAAAGAGATAAAAGAACCGTTAAATAATGGCTAGTAACTTCCCTCTCACAAACCAACTAGTCGTTACCATATAAAAAGGAGATCCAATCATCCAAAACCGTTTCATTAACTGTTGCACCTGCCACTTGCGCACTCATTCTCTCTCTTCCTAGAACCTCTCCTTATTTAAGCAATCTCACAACTCCCTGTCTCATCTTTCATCCTATCTCAATGCGTATCAAAGTCATTGGACTTAAACTCCCCTACTCTGACAAATCTTCCTCCTCTTCATCCCCTGAAACCAAAATGTCTTCCAACGATGAACAATCTGAGTCCATGAGCATTCAATCAAGCCAAGAGCGTCTCAGCCGCTCTCCTTCTCCTCAACCCAGCACTGAATTTGAACCCTCTCAAGTAGAATCCCAAAAATCCCCTGCATCAAAATCAACCTCTTCGAAGAAAAATACTCCTCTCCTCCTTGAATGAAATCCCAGAGGATTGCTTCCAATGTAGCCCAAACCTCCTCACAGAAAACCCCTAAATCTCCAGTACACATAGACCTCACTCAACCTGAGCCTTCCAGAAAAACAAAAGTTGTTGAAGGAAGGAAGCTTTCCTTTCAATCTGATTTATTTGAGAACAGAGAGGTTGAAGACAAGTTTGTTTAGAAATTTGTTGATAAGAAAATCATAATGAGAAGGGTCATCTCCACTCAGGAACTACGAGATGGCAATTGGGATCTTGGCCCTTATCTGAGGAAGCAAAGCTGGGAAGACTATCTGTCAATGACAGAGCAAGTCTATCCTAGGATGACTAGAGCATTTTATGCTGGGTGCTACAGAGCCAAGGGCTCATCTCAGGGGCTGCCTCATGTCATCACAAGCCTCAAAGGAGTCAATATGGAACTAACTGAAGAGGTTCTTGGAGGCATCATCCAAGCTCCTGTAGGAGGAAATAGGCTCTACAATGAAGATCAATGGTGGAATCAAGTTGGCATTCCTTCAGCAAATGTGGGAACCTCTCTGTTCAAGGAAGGAAAGATCTCTGATTCTGCCTCATCTCTCAATCTCTTTGGTAAATTCCTCTTTCATCTTGTTGCAAAGTGTATCTTGCCCAGAGCAGGGACTTTCAACAAGGTTTACAATCAGGACATGATGGTAATGTACCATCTGAAACATGGTATCCCTCTCAACCTTCCCTTTCTCATTTTAAGACACATGGAACATGCATTTCACAATGCAAAAATTTCTACCTCTCTTCCTTATGGCATGCTGGTAACAAAAATTATGAAACACTTTAAAGTTGATCTAAGTGGGTGTGAAGTGTCTGGTGAAAAACCAGGTTATATAGGAAAAATCAATTTGAAGTCTCTTGGCCTAGATGGTAAGGTCATTCCTGCTCCCACCTTTCCTCTTGACAATCCTCCTACCATTCCTACTGCTGCACAAGCCTCTCCTTCATCCAAGATGTCTGATACTCACAAAAAGAAGAAGAAGAAGGCTGCAAAAGACACCACAGAAGGGTCTCAAGCAGATGCTGAGATCCCAAGAGAAGACAAGAAGAGAAAATCCCATAAGTCTGTCTCAACAGAGACAGAGACCAAGAAGAATAAGAAAAAAAAGAAGATCACTTCTGAGCATGTCTCATCTGCCCTTACTCAACCAGATCCACAACCTCTCACCTCTGAGGCACCTCACATAGAAGAACCTGCACCTACTATGCAGGAACCTATTTCTGAGCCTCATCCCTCATCTCCTCCACCTCAGACTGTGCTAACCTCCTCAGCACAAGCCACCACCCAAGCTGAAGCTTCACCTGCCACCAAAATTATTGCTGAGACTCTGGTGAGCTTGGAAAAGGAGAACCCCACTCCTACACATGATGAGATGCAGACTGCTCAAGTAACCTCTTATGAGATTCCTGCTGATGTTTTCCTCACTGAAGAGATTCCAATTGATGCATTTCCTGATGCTGAGATGCTTACTATTGATGTTTCAGCAACTCAGAAGACTCCTCAAAGATTTGAGCCATCCTACTCTCAACAAACCTCTTTCCCTACTCTTGGGAAATTCTTTGTGGACACTGTGCTGTTTGATTCTCCTCAACCTAAGTATGATCAGTCTGCTCCTCAAACAACACAACCAAAACAAGCCCCATCTTCTGAGCCTTCCATTCCTACTCACATCTCACCATCCATCAACACCTTTCTCAACCAGCTTCAGCAGGAACAACAACAATATCAACAAGATCTCAACACCAGACTTGAACAGAATCAGAAGAAGATCTTGAAGAAACTTAAGCATCACAAGAAGAGGCAAGAGGCCATTTTTGCTAGATTTGACACTATCCTGCAAGCAATGCATGCGTCCAATGAGTTTCATAGGCAGATGATGTTAGCGCAAAAACCCTCTGAGATTTGGTTTTAATGACAACAAACCAATTGATCAAACTTAATGTTTTCTGTTCTTGAAGTTACTGATGTTTTGTTATGTGAGATCTTAGAAAGACAGGATTCTCATGAAGAATGCAGAAAGATCAGAATCCAAATGATAAGAAACATCAGACTTCAGAATTGTCTTTGAAGAATAGGCAGAGCTTAGAAGTTCTATATGTTGAAGGTCATTTCAGAAGAAAGCCTCAAGACATATCCTTTATCAGAAAGTCTTCAGAAGCTTTAAAGGGAAGATAGCCTAAGTTGAGAGAGGTGCACATCAGAGTGAAGTCTCAGCTACAATCAAGAAAGGGTCTTTACTAGAAATGCCAATCATCAGGTCAAGTCAAGATGAGCTCAAACAATGAATTAAGTTGCATCAAGAAGACCAATATTTGAAACTCAAGATGAGACGCAGACTCAAGCATAAGATGCTACCTCATGTTTAGATGCAAGCTCAGTCTAAAAATTAGCTTAAGACCAATGCTCAAAGAAGAGACTCATCTACAAACTTAAAAGGAAGGATCAACAGTCAGATGCAAGATCTGCCAAGAGATGAGACTCCAACTTAGCTTCAGAATCAAGAGATAAGATCAGAATAGAAGATGCCAAACCAAGAAGAGATTCAAAGTCATCTTGAGACAAGCTCAAACTGTAAAATCAGTTTGAGACAAGCCCAAATTCATTATAAGATCATATTCAGTCCAAGCATGACAAAGAAGAACTTTGAAATATGAAGCTGAGCAAAAATGAGATTCAAAGTCAGACTTGAGATGCAGACTCAACAGAGATGCAGAATCAGACATGAGATGGTCTCAGATCAGATGCAGTCTCAAGATCAGACACAGAGATCAGATGCAGACATGAGACTCAGACTTGAGAAGCAGAGATCAGATGCAGTCATGAGATTCAGTCTCATCAGAGACTCAGCAGCAAGCAAAGAACAAACGCAAGTAAAGCTTAAGATACAGGCCAAGGTCAGACGCAAGATCAGCATTAAGATGCTAACACAGCATGAGATGCAAGCCTCTATGTTCAGATGATGTTCTAAGAAAAGAAGAGATCTCAGCACAAAGCCAAAAGAGACTCAAGCACTGCTTGAGATGCAAGCTATGAACAGACGCTAGTTCAGCTTGAGACGCAAGAACAGCTTGAGACGTCGTCTCAAGGACAGACGAAGCAAGATGGGATCTCATCAGAGATGTAAGAAAATTGCAACAGAATCTGGACAGAAGTAAGACTGCATGCTCAATGACAGGAGACAGCAAGTGGGGTCAGCATAAAGTCAAACAAGGACACAAGGACACTAACACAGTGACTTAGCCTGAAAAGCTGTTGTACACCTACTGAAAAGACTGTACCTGCTGCTGTGTGTTCCAATGGATTGCAACGGCCACATAACGGCTAGTTCCTCATCTGTTGATATAAAAGAGACATGATCAAGAGTTGAGGCGTGTGAGAGACTGCCTGTACTTCTGTGAAATTATTCAACATCTTATCACATCTCAACAGACATCTCAAGTGTATCCATCAGTTGTCTGAAGCACAGACTCATCTCATCTTGAGATTATCTATTGGTCTCTCTCATCTCTTCTCTGTGTATATCATTCCAATACTGTAACCAGAGTTGAGACTCAGTCTAGCTCATTTTCTTTTATATCCATACGCTGTATGAGCTTAGGCTAGACTTATCACAAACTTCTATTTGTAACCTGTCTCATCTAAGATAGGAAGGTTCCTAGTCTTAGAGTGAGGTGTTTGCGTCCTGGAGAGGCTGTAAGAATACTTGTGGCTCAACTAAGATAGGAGTGCCTAGGCTTAGTGTGAGTGAGACGTCCTGAAGAGGCTGTAAGAATACTTGTATTGACTGGTTTGTCAATAGTGGAAAATCTCACAGGTTGTGGGGACTGGACGTAGCCCAAGGTTGTGGGTGAACCAGTATAAATCTGTGTGTGCATCTCTTCACCTTCATCTCTTACTTATACTGCACATTTGTTATTAAGTTGAAAAATTAAACCAAGCAATTAACTATAAATCAATCAAACCTCATCTGATTATAATTACATTGTTGAGACAACGTCTCTTCTAACTGAGACTCCAAGTGTCAACTTGAGATCACGTCTCAACTTAAATTTAAGTGTGCACTTTCAGGAAAAATATTCTAAGTCTCTATTCAACGCCCCTTCTAGAGACGTTTAGCCAACTTCAGTTGGTATCAGAGCTCGGCCTCTCAAGGGGTTGAGCACACCTACGTGTGGAGAGGAACAGATCCATGGCTGGACCTAGTGCTAGTTTGTTCATTCCTGAAGGAGCATCCACTAACAGACCACCTGCCTTTGATGGAACTTACTACTACTACTGGAAGGACGGGATGAGACTATTCATTGAATCTCAACATGTTGATTTATGGGAAATCATAGAAGATGGTCCCTACATGCCATACACCACTGATGAGCTTGATCAAAGAATAGTCAAGCCCAGAAACAGATGGACTGATGCTGAAAAAGCAAGGTACGTTCTAAACTCAAGAGCTAAATATTTGCTGACCAGTGCTCTTAGCCGCAGTGAATATGATAAGGTAGCAGGGTGTACAACAACAAAAGAAATTTGGGATGCACTTGAGATAGAACATGAAGTAACTAACCAAGTTAAGGAAGCATAAATCAACATTCTGGTAAGACAATATGAGCTCTTTAAAATGAATGAGGATGAAGGCATTGAGGACATGGTGAGACATTTCACCATCATCACAAATGATTTAAAACCCTTAGGAAGAACTTACTCAAATCAAGACATGGTCAGAAAAATCTTGAGGAGCTTACCCAAGCCTTGGAGACCTAAGGTCACTGCTATCCAGGAAGCCAAAGATTTAAGCATTCTCAGGTTAGATGAACTTCTTGGATCATTAAAAGTGCATGAACAAGAGCTGATGGAAGAAGATCACATCAGAAAGCCCAAAACAATTGCACTGAAAGCATCATCCAGTAACACTAAGGGTAAGAAGGTAAGCTCATCTCATCAAAACTCTCTCACCTCATCTCATGAAACAGAATAAGAAGATGAAGATGATAATGAAAGTGAAGTAGATGATGAGCTGGCTTACATCTCAAGGAAGATTAGACGCATGTGGAGAGCTAGAGGAAGTGGAAGAAGGAGCTTCCCTTCAAGAAGGAAAGAAATCAAGTCTGATAGAAAAGGACAGTTCATCTGCTTTGAATGCAACAAACCTGGACACATGAGATCTGAATGTCCATAACTCAAAAAGGATATAAAGAAAAGTCCAAAGAAAAAGGCAATGATGGCTACCTGGGATGATACTGATGAAGAAGAAAGTCAAGATGATCAATCAGCAAATATATGTATCATGGCAAATGGTGATTCATCTGATGAAGAGGTATATGAATCCGACTCTGAATATTCAATTGATGAACTTAAGTCTGCTTTTGAAAACCTCTTGTATGATTTAAACCTTCTAGCCTCTAAGAGCTCATTGCTAAAGTCAGAATTAAATACAGCTCTTGAGAAAATAAAATTTCTGGAAAAAGAAAATGAAAGTTTGAATCATAAAAATAGCAGTCTCATGTTGTCTCACATGAAACTGTCTGAAATGGTTAAAGCTAAGACTCAAGTTCAAAATGAGCAAGAGCTGAAAGAGAAATCTGAGGAAAACCAGAAACTCAAAAGACAAAATAGAATTCTCATAGATGATCTGGCAAAATTTGTAAATGGAACAAAAAACCTTGAGAGACTCATTGGATCTCAAAAAGGAATTTTTGACAAAGCTGGATTAGGCTATGAAAATCCATCTAGTGAGGTCTGGTATAAAGATTTCTTTATTCCTGCTAGGAAAAGGAAGAGAGAAAGGTGCTCTTGCTGTAGTAAATATGGCCATAAGACCACTGAATGCTACTTGAGACATGTAGCATCCAAGAGAAGGGTAACTAACCATGAAGGACCAAATATAAGTGGGTACCAAAATCCAAATCTTGTGTTGTAACAGATGTGCCTAGCAACAGCAAATTCAAGGAAAATGTGGGTGCTGGACAGTGGATGTTCAAGGGACATGA
Organism: Sesbania bispinosa; assembly: GCA_026901365.1. Lineage (NCBI taxonomy): Eukaryota > Viridiplantae > Streptophyta > Magnoliopsida > Fabales > Fabaceae > Sesbania > Sesbania bispinosa. The sequence goes on from QLOH01000366.1 coordinate 233,886, forward strand.
CAGGGGACAAAAACAAGTTCCTGTCACTTGAAGAAAAAGCAACAGGGGTTGTCTCCTTAGGACACAACAGCAAGGCCCAAATCAAGGGCATGGGTAAAATTGTGAAACTTCTCAAAGAAAAGCAATGGGTGAAGAAAATTGATTACCAAAGCTAAGCAAAAACATTAAAGGACCTTTTCAAAGATGAGAAAGGGAAATAGATGCTGTCCAAAAAGAAAATGCTTAAAGCTTGAAGGTTGAAATTGCTCATACAAAGAAGACCCATTGGTGATATCAATCTCTTATCCCTCTCGATACTTGGAATAAAAGATGCTTGATCAGATCATTAATAATTTCTCTTATATGTCTTTACTAGTTTTAATGGAATCATGGTTGTAAGTGTTTTAATATATAAGCATGATAGACTTGTAGAGACCATGTTTGCAAATGGTATGAAAATCTGTTTGATCATCACTGTTCTTATTTGAAATTTCAAACAACAGAGAAATTATATTTTTGAATGTCTCATATGCTTACCTAAAGTTTGGAGTATCAAATGATAGACATCTTCTTGTTGGAAAGTGCCTAATATATTCATATCTTTGAAATCTGAAAATTTTCTGAACATGTTGTAAAGTAACTATAGAGTCTACAGCCTCATTACACAATGTGTAGAAGAAAGCATACATGACAATTTGATAAGACTAATCCTACACTTGAGATGAGAAAGCTTGCAGATTTGTGGATAAACTGGAATGGCTTGAATCTGAACAAGAAATATATGAGAAAATCTTCAAAAAAGAACATATCCAAGTCAAAAGGATGTTCAGAAATGTTGAAAATAAAAGAAGACAGAAGGAGTGGCTGCACTTGAAAAAGTCACATCTGAAGTCTCAGGTTGAGACTGAAGACTGAGACTTAGATGAAAATATATGAGACAGAACAACCAAGAGAGACTCCTACTGCAGCTATAGATTCTGACAGTGCAAAAGGAAATCCATGAATCATAGTTAGCTTAGATAATGGCTACTGCACAAGAAGGCAAGTGATTTCCCACAATATGAGGAAGAGAAAGAGGCTTCTAAGAGAAGAAAACACAAAGAAATGACTCAGTTTGAAAAGAAAATGCAGAAGCTGAGCTCATCTCTACACATATCAAGCTGCAAATTCTTAAATTATGAGGATCAAATGACAACTTGAGGAATGCTTCATAAGGTACTCTGAAACTCTAATCATGATGCATATGTGATATTGATACTTTGCAGAATTCAGGATTCATGTTACAATAACAAACACATGCTTATTTGAATGATTCTTTGGTGTTTGAAATTCTGAATGATTTTTTGTCATGACCATAAATACAGTTTTGAATCTCAACTATTGTGAGTATGCTGTAATGCAACATATGCTTATGTTATGATCCTGCATCATGTGATAATTTGAGTGTGAGATCTATCTGTGATGGAACATGTGCTGATCATATATATCTTTGAGTCAATTTCATGATTGTTGAGAAAAGAAAACTTGGAAAGGTTGAATTGTTTTAGTTAGGAGAAACATTTCTACAAGCCAAGCCTATATGATCTTCTTTTCCTTAATAAAGTCAATCATCTAAATAAATGATATGAATGAAAAATACTAAGATTCATGATTCAAGAGAAGATTATGGGATAGGAGAAACCATGAAATTTGGAGGCAAAGAAGTTACTGTACTGTATGCAGAAATGTTTCTGATATAGCCTTACTAAAATGATCATAACCTGAGCTAAAAATTGATTTTCGAGTAAAACCAATTTTGTTGGAAAGCTAATTAATAAGAGTTCAAAACTGGAAAGTTTGAAGCTGTTACACTAAGCACAGAAGTGCCAGAAAATTTGCTAACACAGCTGCAGTTTTATAAATGCTCACAGAAACTTGCTTACTTAAGATCATCATAACTGGAGCTATAGATATTATTTTTCTGTGAAACTAATTTTGTTTGAAAGATAATCTAAAATAGAATCAAACTGGAAAATTTGAGATTGTCATATAAATCACAAAAGTGCCAGAAAATCTGAGAACACAGTCGCAGTGCTACAAGCTTCAATATAAACATGTTTACTTAAAAAATTTCATAACTGAAGTTATAGAAATGCTTTTTCAGTAAAACAAATTTTGTATGAAAGATAATTCAAAATAGTATCAAACTGGAAATTGTAAGATTTTTATACTGACCACAACAGTGCCAGTAAATTCGTGAACATAGTCAAACTGATACAAAGACTGATATAAACATGTTCACTTAAATTGATCATAACTGGAGCTGTAGAAATGATTTTTGAGTGAAACCAGTTTTGTATGAAAGCTAGCTCATATAAGTATTTGACTGGAAAGTTTCAGAATTTTTCATCATCTGCATAATTCCCAGCAAATACTTCAAGTTGACTGATCTCTCATCTGATCAAATTTGAACACATCTGTTTTGAATGCTTATATCTGGAGCTAGGAAAATCCTTTTCAAATGAAACCAGTTGGATTTAAAAGATATTGTTCAATGGTTTAATAGTATTAATTTTAACTATTTTTGGATTCATAGATTGATCACAGTGAATGAGAAACCAGACTTGTCACAGTAAGCACTCTATTATAGAACTGCCAACTTTAATCACTCATATCTTATGATAGAAAACTCCAAATGAAATGACTTTTATACCATTAGAAAGCTTGTGATGTCTAGTTTATTGTGTTGAAATCTCATATCTTTATGAACTGGAAATAACTCACAAGTTCAGATTAAAGTAGCTAAACTCAATGGATATTTTGTTTTGGTGCTGAACTTCAAGTTAAAATATCTTTTGTTGTACCAATCCAAATGAGTTGATTTTTGTGGCATTGGAAAGTTGTCATGATGTGGTTCATTGTCATAGAATATAAATTTCTAGATCAACCTATGATGGGAGCAATGCTTGTTCAAAGATTAAGGATACATGATAGAAAAGTAGTGAAACTTGATCTCTTGACAGTGACACCTTTGACAATGTCCCCTTGATTCCCAAATCTGTGATAAACTTTGGCATATCAAAACTAAATTGTTGTATCAAATTGTTTTGCATATTATGATTTGGAATGTTGGGTGAATCAATGAATATGAAGAAGATCTTGACATGAATATCTTTGAAACTTTATCAATGCTGAAAAATATGCAATGACTATGAACTCATCAACAAATCATATTGATGAATTTCTGTTATGTTCCCCTGCTGACCAAGTCTATAATCTTGACCTTTCATGCCTCTATCCATGCTCTATAAATTTAACTCATTATAGGCATAAAATTCAAGGTGAGTAACATACTTAGGGGGAGTAACTGAACCAATCTTTGTGCTGAATGTATTATTTCTGCTTGATCATACATCAAATGAAATTTCTATCATCTAATCAAGTATGCAAACAGAATAAGTTATTGTTCTGGTTTAAGATTAAGTTCTGTTTTCTAATGATCTATCCTAACTGCATCCCCTATTCAATATTGGACTAAATGATGATCTTTCTGCAAGATAAAAATTCTGCATTTGTTATTTAAAAATTGCTAAACCAGCAACCTTGGAAATTTAAGCAGAACCTTCACTCTTTGAGGGGGAGTCAGTCAAATTGTTTGCTAACCATGAGTGTTGACTCTGCTAGTTAATAAATCACTCATGGAGATTGATGAATCCATATTCCTCTTCCCTCTACAATCCTAGAAACCATTCTTTCTTCTTTTGGAGAGGAAATGTTAAATTGAAAAGAGAATGGGAAAATAGCTCTCTTGAAGCTCAAATTGTGAAAGATGATCAAAGAGACAATTGTAAGAATGAAGTTTAAGAAGATTCCGAACATAGTAAGAGAGATTCTGCAAAATATGGATATCAAGTTACTAAGAAATTCTGGAATCTGGACTCTAAAAGCTCTTCTTCTTACCTTAGTCTTTGATTTTTCTATTCTAACTATTCTCATTGGAGCATTTATCCCTTTCCATATCATATTAATTTATCTGGACATCTTAGGCACTTAGGACTATTGTTAAAACAGTTGGTTGTTGATGAATATCACTGCATATATCTCTTGCTCAAAACCCTCTGTTAAGATCATCCATATGCTTGATAAGTGTAAATCATGCCTTTGATGCCATTAGTACAGATGAAAATCAATATGAGGTGATTATTTGACAGATTTTTATAGAGAAGAAGTTAAGAATTTGATGTTGTGAATTTAATATATTTCTCTGCCCCATCTTTTTGTTGATGCCAAAAGGGGGAGAAATAGGAAAGAACAAAAAATTTTCATGCTTAAATAGGAAAGAACAAAATTTTCATGCTTATCATATAATTTCTGAATCATGTTATGTTATTAATTGAAATTTTCATTGTTATACACATGAACTCAGGGGGAGTTCATTTGAATGAATCATACTATGAAAGATTTATAGACTCCCATCATCTCTTACATGTTGTTATACATGAAAACTTAATTTTGTTCAAATAGGTTTGTCTTCATCAAAAAAGGGGGAGATTGTTAGCGCAAAAACCCTCTGAGATTTGGTTTTAATGACAACAAACCTATTGATCAAACTTAATGTTTTCTGTTCTTGAAGTTACTGATGTTTTGTTATGTGAGATCTTAGAAAGACAGGATTCTCATGAAGAATGCAGAAAGATCAGAATCCAAATGATAAGAAACATCAGACTTCAGAAATGTCTTTGAAGAATAGGCAAAGCTTAGAAGTTCTATATGCTGAAGGTCATTTCAGAAGAAAGCCTCAAGACATATCCTTTATCAGAAAGTCTTCAGAAGCTTTAAAGGGAAGATAGCCTAAGTTGAGAGAGGTGCACATCAGAGTGAAGTCTCAGCTACAATCAGAAAGGGTCTCTACTAGAAATGCCAATCATCAGGTCAAGTCAAGATGAGCTCAAACAATGAATTAAGTTGCATCAAGAAGACCAATATTTGAAACTCAAGATGAGACGCAGACTCAAGCATAAGATGCTATCTCATGTTTAGATGCAAGCTCAGTCTAAAAATCAGCTTAAGACCAATGCTCAAAGAAGAGACTCATCTACAAACTTAAAAGGAAGGATCAACAGTCAGATGCAAGATCTGCCAAGAGATGAGACTCCAACTTAGCTTTAGAATCAAGAGATAAGATCAGAATAGAAGATGCCAAACCAAGAAGAGATTCAAAGTCATCTTGAGACAAGCTCAAACTGTAAAATCAGTTTGAGACAAGCCCAAATTCATTATAAGATCATATTCAGTCCAAGCATGAAAAAGAAGAACTTTGAAATATGAAGCTAAGCAAAGATGAGATTCAAAGTCAGACTTGAGATGCAGACTCAACAGAGATGTAGAATCAGCTTGAGACGCAAGCACAGCTTGAGACGTCGTCTCAAGGACAGACGAAGCAAGATGGGATCTCATCAGAGATGTAAGAAAATTGCAACAGAATCTTAACAGAAGTAAGACTGCATGCTCAATGACAGGAGACAGCAAGTGGGGTCAGCATAAAGTCAAACAAGGACACAAGGACACTGACACAGTGACTTAGCCTGAAAAGCTGCTGTACACCTACTGAAAAGACTGTACCTGCTGCTGTGTGTTCCAACGGATTGCAACGGCCACATAACGGCTAGTTCCTCATCTGTTGATATAAAAGAGACAAGATCAAGAGCTGAGGCGTGTGAGAGACTGCCTGTACTTCTGTGAAATTATTCAGCATCTTATCACATCTCAACAGATATCTCAAGTGTATCCATCAGCTGTCTGAAGCACAGACTCATCTCATCTTGAGATTATCTATTTGTCTCTTTCATCTCTTCTCTGTGTATATCATTCCAATACTGTAACCAGAGTTGAGACTCAGTCTAGCTCATTTTCTTTTATATCCATACACTATATGAGCTTAGGCTAGACTTATCACAAACTTCTATTTGTAACCTGTCTCATCTAAGATAGGAAGGTTCCTAGTCTTAGAGTAAGGTGTTTGCGTCCTGGAGAGGCTGTAAGAATACTTGTGGCTCAACTAAGATAGGAGTGCCTAGGCTTAGTGTGAGTGAGACGTCCTGAAGAGGTTGTAAGAATACTTGTATTGACTGGTTTGTCAATAGTGGAAAATCTCACAGGTTGTGGGGACTGGACGTAGCCCAAGGTTGTGGGTGAACCAGTATAAATCTGTGTGTGCATCTCTTCACCTTCATCTCTTACTTATACTGCACATTTGTTATTAAGTTGACAAATTAAACCAAGCAATTAACTATAAATCAATCAAACCTCATCTGATTATAATTACATTGTTGAGACAACGTCTCTTCTAACTGAGACTCCAAGTGTCAACTTGAGATCACGTCTCAACTTAAATTTAAGTGTGCACTTTCAGGAAAAATATTCTAAGTCTCTATTCAACCCCCCTTCTAGAGATATTTAGCCAACTTCAGATGAACCTTCATCTTTCCAATCTGCCTCCTCTGCCTGAAATTCCACAAGTTGTGTTGCGCCCCACTGGACCAGGCTCTGACTCATCCTCTTCTCCTTCGTCCTAGTACCTTTTAATAATGGCAAAAAGGGGAGAGTTGGTTAGATTTTGTATCTAATGAGAGTCTTAGTTTGTTTTGATATTTTCAGCTTAAGTGGTATTTAGTAGTTAAAGATGTAATAGCATCTTTTCTTTGTTTTGATGAGATGCAGTGGCATCTGTAACTTAGTTTATATGAAATGATGTACTCTTCTCCTTTTGATTAATGAATTGACTCTTTGATCATATCTGTTGTTTTTCAATTATCTATAGTATTAAAAATCTCTTAACAGATTGGATGCCTAATTCAGGGGGAGCTCATCTCCTTTAAAAAAATATATATATAAACATATCAGGGGGAGTTAGTTTTCTGCACATGAAAATCCAAAATCTCCTTCAAACTCTATGGTTTGCCATCATCAAAAAAGGGGGAGATTGTTGAGACAAACTCATCTCCAAGAATGTTTTTAATATGTCAAACCACTAAAGTTTAAAATACATAATTTGATCTCTTTGATGTTACTGACTATTTGTTCAAGATTGTGGCAGAACACTGTTAGATATTTTTATTGCAGATCTTAACATCATAAAGAGAAGCACCATGTGAAAGAACAAGGAAATAATGAAGAACCTAAAGCATCAGATGTATCACAGATTCATTAACAACTTGAGACTTGTCTCAAGAACAGATGCAAGGTGATGAGACTATCTCAAAGAGAAGAGACAGGTTTAAAAGCACACTATGAACTACATTAAAAAATGTCAAACAAGAACCATGAGACTTGATATCAGAAACAAGCAAGAGATCAGCTCAAGTAAAGAACAGGTGCAAGAACAGCTTGAGATGTTGTCTCAAGATCAGACGCTGTCTCAAGGTTAGATGTTGTCTCAGGTTCAGATGAGAAGAGTTAAGTGGCATACAGAAGGAAGAATCAGACCCTGCATAAAGGCACAAGTACAGTCTAAAAAGTCAAGCTGTCAAGTCAGAATAAAGTAAAGACCAGTACACTGTGCAACTGTCATCATGACATATGTACTCTAAAAGCAATCTGTCTCATCCAGAAAGCATGGGCTGACACATCTCCAACGGCTCTCAAACGGTCATAAACGACTAACTGCTCATTGATATAAATACTGAAGAGCTACAATGAAAAGATGATGAGAGACTACATTCATGATTGAAAGCACATTGCATCTTAAATCATCTCAAGTGACATCTCAAGAGCCTATCTCAAGAAGTTCATATCCAGAGTTTATCTCATCTTGAGAATTTCATTTAGTCTCCATCTCTCTCTTGCCTCAAATTGTATCCTTATCATTTAGAAGAGAGAACCACTAGCTAAATTCTATTGCTCATCCATACACTGTATGTAAGCTAGATCCATCTCAAAATATCATTTTCCTGTAACCTGTCTCATCTAAGATAGGAAGTGTTCCTAGTCTTAGAGTGAGTTGTTTACGTCCTGAAGAGGCTGTAAGAATACTTGTGACTCAGCCAAGATAGGAGGTGCCTAGGCTTGGTGTGAGAGACGTCCTGAAGAGGTTGTAAGAATACTTGTATTTGACTGGTTGTCAATAGTGGAAATCTCACAGGTTGTGAGGACTGGATGTAACCCAAGGTGTGGGTGAACCAGGATAAGATCTCCGTGCCATCTCTCTTACTCTTGTCTCTACCTTACTTATCTCATCTCTGTTAACTACTGTAAAAACTCTTTTATATAATTATTTCAAACTGATTCAAGATCTTTAAGATATTTGAAACTCAAACAAGAACTTTAAAATTAACACTGCTTTACAACCTGTCTTAACAGAGACACCAAGTCATCAAACTTGAGATCACGTCTCAACTCTTAAAGTTCTAAGTTCTAAGAATTTTCAGGAACAATTTTCACAAAGTCTCTATTCAACCCCCCTTCTAGAGACCTTCAGCCAACTTCATGCAAGGGTACCCTCAAGGTCTGAAGACCACATCACATCTTTTTTCTTCTTTGGAAAACTTAATTGAGTATTCTCTGTATATGTATAATTCATTTGACTTTCATCTCCATACATGTTTTATTCAGAAAACCCACATCTTTGTTTTATCAGTTGGATGTCATGTCCAGTTCAACTGATTCCCTTGGTTCTTTATTGGATTAATGAGGATTTGTATGTTTTCAGTGCATGGTGAGGGTTTCATGAGGAAACTTGATAAGGATGCCTACTAGAAAATTTGTTCTGTTTCTAGCAATTATCAGACACAGTTTTGTGCATAATAGAGTAGAGAATGAATATATTGATTTCCCAGGCTGAGAAACATTGGACCCACTCAGTCCTTGTTGACTTTCTAATTGATTGAATATGTTCTGGTAAGAGCCTTTAATTTGTTGTTGCAGTTGCGAATTAGCTCTTTCAATTCAGAACCAGGAACCATGTGTGTGTGTGTGTGTGTGTGTGTGTGTGTGTGTGTTGAGAAGCAAGTAAGTTATAGATAGATCGATTATGTATGTATCATCTATGGAGGATCAAGGTTGCTGTTAAATATTCCAAGTCAAAGTCTGCGAAAAAGAATATATTTATGCATACCCTGCCGGCACTAACTTGAACCAGCTGGTGTAAGATCAATTCTTCACTTGTGCTAGCTATAACTTGTGGATAAAAAGGGCACGCCAAGCTTTAATTTGGAGTGGATATATAAACATAGCTAGCTAGAAACAGATCGAAATTCATATATTATATTGCTTGGTACTTTACTCTTGAGGACATGACAATAAGGAATCCTGCTGGTGGCCCATGGCCCCAACTTGCCCTTTGGACTAGGAAGGTATGAATTTTAGTATATGACACTTCTATGTAGCTAGTAACTAGTTAGTTATGTTGAGTAACTTTCTTTACATTATTTGATTTCATTATCTTTACTTCAAGAGTAATGCAAAATTTGAGATGGAACCAAATACAGGAGTGACATTTGAGGATGTAGCAGGAGTTGATGAAGCCAAGCAAGATTTCCAAGAGATTGTTGAGTTCTTGAAGACCCCAGAGAAGTTTTCTGTTGTTGGAGCAAAAATTCCCAAAGGAGTTCTTTTGGTGGGGCCACCAAGGACGGGAAAGACATTGCTGGCCAAGGCAATTGCAGGAGAAGCAGGGGTTCCTTTCTTTTCTCTATCTGAGTCAGAGTTCATTTAGATGTTTGCTGGTGTAGGGGAAAACTGAGCCAAAAAAAGCAGAAGAAGCAAAACTTGAACCATCTGTAAAAGGTCTTGGGAAGCAAGGTGGATTGCTAAAGGAATTTAAGAAAAAGATTGACATTAAGAACTCCAAAGTTGAACAAGGGAAGGATACCTCCTCATGTAATGGCATTGACATAAACAAGCCAGATGCCACTCAACAGGAATTAGAGAGACAAGGTGAAGAAAAGGAAGCTATATATGTGGAGAAATCTTCTTCCTGATGCTGCATACACACTCCTTAAAGAATCTAAAACTGGTCTTCATCTGAAGGTTCATCTTTGCTTTCTGACATGATCGATCCTTCACAGAACTTTGTTTAACATGTTTCCTCATTTTGCCTATGATGTGATTCTTCAAAAGAATATATCAATTTTCTAAATTCTAACTAGTCATAATGTGCTCAATGACCCAATGTCTGTACTTAATTTTAAGGATATACTTTGATAAGAAACTTTTCTGGTTCTCCATCTTTGCAGTCACCTGATGAATTGATGGAAATGGCACATAAATATTATGTCGATACTGCACTCCCAAAGCTCGTTAGTTTCTTAATGTTTAACATGTTTTTAAACCAAGTTATTTTAGAATGTGTATAGTTATTGTGACTCAAATTCTTAGGTGGCCGATTTTGGCTCCCTTGAACTCTCACTTGTTGATGGAAGGACATTGACTGATTTCATGCATACCCTGGCTTGCAAATGTCTTCCTTAGGAAGAGTGGTAATATTTTTAATCACTTATATTTTTCTTCAAGCTTCCTTTACTTATACTATCTATTCACCTTATCTTATATTTTTACTATAGCTTTCCTCCTGTAAATAACTGTTGCCAAACATTGACTATTACATGAGAAGAAATATAATGCACTGGATTACTGGATTTATTGATCCCGTGGAATGAGAATGAAATGGAAAGTGGCCACTCCCAGTTTATAGTTTGATAGCTTTAGGAATGGAAATTCCATTGTTAATTATATGGAATTAAAGTTGAGTTAAATGACAAAATGTTCTTTGTGAGAAAAACAAGTTTAACATTTTTTTATATATCTTATTATACTTGTGATACTAAAATACATACATGGGAAAAGTTCACATATTTTGTTGCCCTCAATTTTTTAATTTTTCAGTTTTTAAGGGGATTTCAGGGAAATCAATCAATCTCTAAATTAACAACCAATATTTAGGCACTAGGTGTTTGGCTTTTGGATAATTTGAAAAACTTTACTACCAAGCTGTTATACAATGTGTGTATATATTATTTTGTTGATAATGGAGCTCATGTTCTTCTTGGCCTCAATTAATGGATCTGATTTTGCACACGTTATTTACAAACAAAATGAAGTAATGATGTAAGTGCACTGGCCCTTTACTAGAACAATACAAAATATTTCGTTATAAATATTTTGAGAAAATAAAAAAATATTAAAAAATTATTTATAGATAAGTATATATATATATATATATTTGGGAAAGCATTAAAAAAATTCCCCTGCTCCATTAATGCAGATATCAAGGGTGCAAATGTGTTTAAAGTCAACTTACAAATTTAATGGGAAAAATATGTTTTTCGTCCTGTAGTTTCAGTCAACTTGGGTTTTCGTCCCTATACTTTAAATCCTTGGTTTTTTGTCCCTGTATTTTCTAAACCCCTAAACATTAGTCCCTGTCGTTAGTTTGGATCGATAAACCTGTGACGTGGCATGCTAGGGAATTGACACATGGCATGCTAGGTACACGTGGCATGCTAGGTAATTGACACGTCACAGGTTTAACGGTTCAAACTAACGGCCGAGACTAATGTTTAGGGGTTTAGAAAGTACAGGGACAAAAAACCAAGGATTTAAAGTATAGGGACGAAAACCCAAGTTGACCGAAACTACAGGGACGAAAAACATATTTTTCCCAAATTTAATCAATTTAAATTAGAACAAGAAGATTTATTTTGATCAGATAATCAATTTGATCTTGTAATTATGATCTTTCTAATTAATGCTCCTAAGAAACGTGCTCTTTGGGACTTATATATATAACTAAAATATAGAAAACAAACAAAATTATGTATATATTGTTCGTTAGAAGGACTATATATATTACTTATTTGCTTATCATTTTTCAATAATATTTTATCAAAGTTGTTAATTCAGATTTTATTTGCCAAAATCTATTTACTTTGTTAAGAACATTACTTCAGGGAAATGGAGCCCCTAGGAATAATTTTTTCCCTTCCTTCTTTTACACCTAACAATTTTTGGTTGATTTCAGATTGACTATAAACTTCACCATACTTTTCAGAAATATAGCTGAATGTGAAATTATTGATTTGATACTAAATTGCAACTAATGCAGTGTTTTTGAAGCTGAAAGGCCAGGGTGCAAATTCTCTGTGAAGCAGGGCATTGCCACACACTTCTACAAGGTGTGTCGTGTGTTCCGAAACTTCAAGTGATAAAAAACTATTTAACTATTTAATTGCATGACAAAATATAAGTCATATAAAAAATCCAAAGATAATATAATCTACTTTTTATGTTGATTCTTGCTGATTCAAACATCATGAAAAGGCTGCCCTTAAGGGAATTGACCGGAGTTATAAATCGCTTGTTCAAATATCTTAATTCTACATGTGTTCTCTATTGATTCAGCTAATAAATTGATTGTCTTTTAATTTTAATTCATGTGCGATTTGAGTTTATAATGTCATGGAAAATTTTTGTATTTAGGCACATTTAATATTTTGCATGAGTTTATAATCTAGAGATAGAACAGTTTATAATCTAAATGGTACGTACATGAGTATTGAGTAATGGTATACAACTTGTTTATAATCCAGTTTCTATCCAAAATTGTGTTATGCACCTCATTAGAATTTTTTTTCACTTGCTGCATCAGATTCTATTTATAATATATCCAATTCATAATCCATGTTTTTTGCTATTCAAATTTATAAACAACTTGCTGCTGGATATTCTTATACTTTTTTTCTGTTTATTTGTCGTGTGGTTTACTATTCTTATACTACTTATAATCATTTCTGCATATGGGTTGAGTTGTTACATGGGTAGGGTAATTCAACCCCTACAAATAATTTGGGATATTGCAGCTGGTGATGTTTATGTTAAGAGGCAATATTGGGAAGCCTAGTGGAAAAATCAATGACAGTAATTTCATGGATATCTGCAGTTATTCAGTTTCTATCAGGTATGTTTTTTATCAACTATTGGATTTAAAAGCGGTATATTCTGTATTTTGTAACAGATTGCAACCTTTCTTAGTTTATTTCCTTTAATTATTCAAGGTGTTTATTGTATGAATCTCAATCTAGTTTTTTTCCTTTTTCATTTTCTGAGATGTTATTAGAAAAGTCTGAATTTGAATATGCTGAATTTTCTGGATGATATATACTTTTTGATCAGATTCAGATCAAGATTTGTTGTATCAGTTGAGTAAGTTTTTTTATTACAATCAATTTTTTATTTTATGCATGGTACGAGTTTTGCCCTCTTTCTAGGTAGGTATTGTCTTGTTTTGCTTTCCTTTGCCGCTGCTATTGAGAAAACTTTATCAAGTATGAACACATATATGATATGATTCTTTGTTGAGATAGTGTTGTTTGTAGATGTTGGTTTCATATGTGTATGCAAGTTGTAGTCTGCATGATTTATATATGTGCTTTATTTTGTTAGATTATTAACTGAGGCCAAGTTTAGTGGTTACTGACGGTTAGAACACCTCAGGTAACTGCTCGCGCTTTCACAACCCCTGCTAATTATCAATGATTCCCCAATCCCTGGTTATTACCAGCAGTTGTAAACCCATGGTAATTACCCACGATTGTATAAACCCGGGTAAAGTTTGTATTCTCCAGCATTTTCCCACAACCGCGGGGAATACGTTAGTGACGCCTACATTACCCGAGGTTTGGGCAACCCCTGGTAATGAACTTAGCGGGCATTTAAACCGCCAGGAAAGCCAAAAACAACCCCCGGTAAAATATTTTTTTTCTTGTAGTGTTAGGGCTATAAATGAGCCGAGTTGGGGTGAGTACTTGAAGCTCGAGTTTGGCTTGTGAAAAAAATGAATGACTCAAACTTGACTCCTTTATTTAAACGAGCCAAACTTAAAGCTTGGGGCTTGACTTGTTAAAGAAAAACAATGTTTGAGTTTGGCTTGTTTAGCATCTTTCTGGTCAAATGATTTAAGCTTTTTGCTTAAACATTCGGTCTGGCTGTGTGGCCAAGGATGTTTTTAGATTGATGTTTGAGTTTTCATTTTCATCATTAAAGACTTCTGCACTATCTTGACCAACCAAATTTGCATATCTTCCACCAAATAAATCTTGTTCTTCATTTTCTTCTTATTCTACTATGTCTGCCCAACTACTCTCTTCTTCTCAAGTGGTTTTATGTTTCCTGAGGCTAATTCATGGAGATTAACCAAATTCTCAGAGCTCTTGTCATTGCCAAAAGATTTGTCAACAGCAGAATTTGATACAGAGATTTTAGAACCCTGATGATTTTTTTCTGTGTCAATAGAAGTTGAAAATTCTTTGGCACCATCCAATTTTCTCGCCCTCTACCTTCCTTCCATTGGCAGGTGAAGACAAATCATTTTCTGTTGACTTTGGCAGCATTATGTCATACTTATCATTCTGAGTACTCCCAAATGAAGGTTTAGGATCTGAATGGACATCTCCCCAAGTTTCCCCTTTATCTCCATTATTGAAGCCCCATGAACATCTTTTCGGTTTTGTGTGAGGAACCTTCAGATCTCTTCTTGCATGATCAGGTGACTCATACAATCTCCTCCCGGCATGAGAAACTTCCACCTCAGATGTTCCACTCGAGTTTTCCATATTCTTACCTTTCTTCAGTTCATCAACAGGCCAACTTTGTGGGGAGCACTATGACATACTCCTAAAATGTAGTCTTTTTATTCTCTAGGGAGTTTTTACCAAAAGATTCTCTGGACTCTTTTTCCCAATTTCTAGAGAGATGCTGACCTGTACTACCAGAGCTGTTGCTTTCCTTTGAGTTCATACTGGTGTGTGACATGAGAGATCTTTGAGTTTTCTTAAACTTGTCATCTTTCTCTTTAATTGGATCTACTAATGATGATGACTCTATCTAAATCAGCATCTGAGAAGCACGTTCAAAAGATTTAGCAAAAGAATAATCCATATTTTTCTATTTTTTGACGCGGCGCTTACTGCCTGAAGCAGGAATTTTGCTTCTGTTATCCGGTTCATTTGCATCAAACAGATTGCCAAGTTGCACTGCTTGTTCCTATCAACCTAAAAAGACAGTGCTTTTATTCAGAAAAAAAAGGAATTGTGGGTATTCTCTTTAGAGATAAATAAACTATGAAATCCATTTTTAGTCCATCTTAAAAGCTTACCGATATTGATTGTTCTTCAGCAGTTTTATAGTCACCTTTTTGCAAGTAGGCTAGGCCAAGTTCCCTAGTATCCTACATTGATAGAGAGGGATTCAAATTCAAGTAAGGGTGCAAGGCCTATGAACTTTGAACTAGATATAAAATGACGAAAGAGCATGGATGATTAAAATGCACCTTGATATTTCTTGCTCAGCAGTTACTTGAATCTTCTTCCCTTGAGATCTTGCTTGTTTTGTCGTCCTTCCCACAAAAGTCACACCATCTTCAATTTGCTTCAACTTGTGATGAAACATGGCAATCTCTTCATCAACCCTTCCTGACCTTTGTACCAACATAAGCAAAGCTGTTAAATACATAATTCTAAAATCCTTCAGCAGTCAAATTCAGCTGAAAACCAAGATTTGTAAGAATAATTCTGCAATACAAATGGGAAGTTACAACATCATAGTCATGTGAATCCTTTTTCATCTTATTTGTTGAAGAAACTAATATAGTGTATTTGTCTGAACTAGGTTTTCTAGATATTGCTATATACCTAGTTTTGTCCAAACTCGTTCCTACTTAATGATGCACATTTCAAATAAGCTTCAGATTAGGAGGTTGAGGTCTGTGTCCTCCAAATTCCATCTTCTTGAGTACAAGTCCATTATGTCACTCAATTATTAACTAAAAAAGTGCATTCTTAGGCTATACTATACAAAAGGCAATATATATGGTTCTTGCAATAAATGCTTTTTTTAACAGTTTATCCAATAAGGCCTAGCCTCATCATTCAAATGCTTTACCTTGTAGAGTTCAACCAAGATGTTATCCAGAAATTCCTGAGATTCATAAGGACAGAGATGACGAAAAGATTTGATAGCTTCAATTGCCTCATCAGATCGATTCAGTTGCTTCATAACTAAGGCCATGTCCTTCAAAGCTCTCAGTTAGTGATTGTTTGCCTCTAATTGAGAGAATCAAAGCTAGAGTACAGAGATGGACTGGAACACACTTTGATCAATCGTTTCGTTCTGTACCCAATCAAACATAAGAATTTGTGCTATAAGCAGTCTATTTGACCAATCGCGGGCGGAGGGTGACCCATCAAACTGTTATTCAGGTAGTTGACTAAGAGACTGCACGAAAGCTCTTTTTCCTAAATAAGGGCGCCCGGTTCGAAACTTCCATCTTTTAGCTTGTGTGGGCTTACCTAACTCTATGACGAAGCATGGGCGGCGGATGGCAATAGATAAGTAAGGGCTGGCTTAGAACCGGGGCAGAGAAAGTATACTCATCACTCGTGCTCCCCTTTCGCTGATTGCTATGGATCAAAAGTGAGTAATAAGCTTAAAACAGGCGTTAGCGGAATACCGTCAACTGCTAAAAACCGCAGGAGCAGCCTATTTGCTGTCCCTATACCATTTCGAAGAAAGAGCCCTACCCTCAAAAAGTAGCATCTGCAATTGGATAATAAACCTCTCTTGCCACGGCTGTAGGAACGGAAAGAAGAACTGTACCGTCCAACCCCTTGTATATCGATCGGAAAGAAGCAGCTGAAAATGCTTTCAGTGGTTCTTCCTTAGTCTTTCAACTAAGCTCTTCAAACCTTAGCGCAAGCACTAATAAGCTAAAAATTCCGAACTCTAATAAGTAAGCAAGCGCTACGCCCCTTGAAAGCGAAAGCGAGGAACGGAATATCGGTTGTAACACCCTATTCTCCGAAATAGAGTATCGAAGTAGATAGGATGCCGCAGCTTACTTCCACCTCTCTCTTCTTCTTATAGCTAGCCGGATAGGTCGCTAAAGGACTGATTTCTCTTTGTGGTTTAGTTCCTCACGTGCGTGTGTGACGAGCGAGATAAATGCTCTTGCTGCTTGAGTTCTTGTAGCTGTTCCCTCTGAAAGTGCGGATTTATCTTTTTTCCTGTGTAACCGGGCCCGAAGCCACTTCACTTAAGGGGAGACTACTTTTCTTCTCTTTCTGTCTATCAGAAAAAGGATTCTCAGTCTTCTAAGTCGTAGAGTAGAGGGCGATTCCCTTTGAGGTATAGGGGCGGAATGTCTATCTGGCTGTGTTCCCATTCGCCTATCGTCTTCTTGTTTAAGATGTAATGGTTTTGTTTGAGACTCGGATGAAAGGTTCTCGCAAGGGCTTTAGCCTCTTGACAGCCAGGAGCCACAACGGTCTCATTCCAATCTGCCATCTTCCGTAAGGTGAAGGAAGCAAGAGCCTGTGAGACCGCAGGAAGAGCTCCGCTCAACGTCTAATCACCGTGTCCGCTTGGGCCGGATCTGGGTATGATTGGTCCCTCTTTATAACTTCATTGTTTTTGGTTTTCTTTAAATGATTTTAAAATTTTATGAATTTAGTATTTAATAATTATTTTAATTTTAAATGATAATATAAAAATTAAAATATATTCTTAATACATGATATATATAGTTAAAAAATTATAAAATTGTTATATTTTTTGAAATTCAATACATAACTACTTTTTGACTAGGGATGTCAACGGGGCGGGACGGGGACAGGTAGTGTCTACCCGTATACACACCCATTAAAATTAACAGGTACCCATGCGGGTAACGGGTATTCACAGGTATTTACAGGTATCCATTAATGTTTAAGAATTTAAATTTTATAAAAAAAGAGAGGAAATTATATATAATATATTATGATATCATACTATATATATAATAATCATTATATAATGTCATTATTGTTAATATATTAAAAATATCATCATAAACTAATATAAAATAAATCATATCTCATCATAAAATAATAAAAAATCCTAATATTCAAATATATTTAATAGAAAAATATGTTTTAATGAGTATGCGGGTACCCGCGGGGCGGGTAGTATAATATTTGTCCTCACCCATTGTACCCATTGCGGGTATATCCACGGGTACGAGTTTTTTTGACATCCCTATTCTTGACTAAATATAAGAAGGCTTAAATATCTTTTTCATCCCTGTAATATTAGCGAGTTTTGTTTTTCACCCCTCCAAAATTTTTTTTTATCAAAACACCCCTACGAAATAAGAAATTGCTGGAAAGCATCCCTGCCGTTCACGTCCGTTATGGAAATGTTAGAAAATCAAGATTTACCTGGGGTTTAGACACCGTGGGTAAAAACACAGAATTTAACGGGGGTTTAACTTCCCGGTAAATACAACAGTGACCCAATAAAAAAACAAGTACTTGCCTGGGGTTTAGAAACCGCAGTTAATGTTTTCCTTTGTTTTTTTAAATTAGAAATTGAAAAATTGTAGGGTAAATTCAGAACAAAATAACTAATTGAGTTGAGTTCGTATGTATTCTTTTCCCATTTCTCTTTTGACTCATTTTCAAATTCCCAAGATTTTCCTCTCTTCTAACCCTAAATCTACAGATTGGTATTGAGCTCTCAAACTAAGCCTCGTCGCCACCTTCTACTCTTCGAAATCACCTCCAAACTAGTTCCTGGTGACACAGGGAGAGGTAGGGATCGATTTTTCATTCAAATGAAAAAGGGAAAGGGTTATAGTGAAAATGCGCAAAGGGCAATGAGGGGGCGATGGCGGCGCACATGCAAATACGGTGATAGCAACATCGTCTAACAGTGAGGGTTGCAGTTGGGATGCGTGACAACAATGGAGGCCGGCACGGTTGGGAACGACGCTCATGGCGACTATACGGTAGCACCAATCCAGCGAGGGGACCGCAATCGCCTCCCTTCTTGTTTTTTCATTTGGTTTCTGACTGTCTACTCTTTGTTCTCTTTCTCTTTGTTTCTTCTCTCACTCTCTAGTTGTTGGGTTTGGTTGTAGGTGGTGGAGCTTGCGGCTATAGGGGCATTCCAATGGTGGCTTTTGGACAGGGATGGTTGGGGCTAACTGTGACAGTGACAGAGGTGATGGTGCTTGTGCTAGCTACAGTTGAAAATTGGGGATTTTATGCATCAGAGCGTGAAGCAATGCTCCCAATTGGAAACTGGTTTTTGAGCACAATTTAATTAATTTATTATGTGTGTGATTGGTTTTGAATATATATGAAAGTGAATCCTACAATTTTGAGGTAAAATAATTAGTATTTGATTTGCAGCATGCGGTTCTAGTGGGGTTCTGTATACTCTGATAAGTTGGTTGGTTGTGCTTGGATGTATACTCCCCCGTTAAATTCTGTGTTTTTACTCGCGGTTTCTAAACCCCAGGCAAGTACTTGTTTATGCAAATTGGGTCACTGTTGTATTTACCGGGAAGTTAAACCCCCGTTAAATTCCGTGTTTTTACCCGCGGTTTCTAAACCCCAGGTAAATCTTGATTTTCTAAAATTTCCCTAACGGACGTGAACGGCAGGGATGCTTTTCAGCAATTTCTTATTTCATAGGGGTGTTTTGATAAAAAAAAAATTGGAGGGGTGAAAAACAAAACTCGCTAATATTACAGGGATGAAAAAGATATTTAAGCCATATAAGAAATATTTCAATATATAGAGTAATTAATTTACTTTATTATTTTATTATTTATTTTAAAAATAAACTTATAATTGCATGTTATCTTTTTCTATTTTTTACTAATATTATTTTACTTTAATTATTTATATTAATTAATCATTATTATATATATAATAAGAGAGTTATTCACGAGCTCTTAATGTCAAGCTTATAAGGCTTGAGTTTGGCTCATTTAAATAATCGAGCCCATTTTTAAGCTTGAACATATTTGTTTAATTAAATAAACAAGTTTGATCGAATATTTAACAAGTCGAGCTCAAATAATTTACAAATAGCTCAGCTCATTTAGAGTCTTACTCTTAGAGTATGTTTGGATTAGCGTTTTATAATGTTAAACTCACGTTTTGGACCATAAACGTGAGTTTGCAAAATATGCATCTTGTTTGGCTTCCCACATGAAACACACGTTTGAGTTCTGAAACTTGAGTTTGCAAAACGCAGGTTTTTGTAGCTTCTGCGTGTGAAACTTGAGTTTCCTTAATATTCACTTTCTAAAACTCACGTTTGCAGCAAAATATCCAAACATGAAAGCACGTTTACTCATACTCAAGTTTATCATTGTTCTGGGGTAGAACTCGAACCTGGATATGAGTCAGCAGGATGAAGTCGGATCCGAATCCGGGTTGCGGAGGTCTGAATCCGATTTGAACCCAGGGGGTGTACCTGCAAAGGGACTCCGACGCCCAAGTCAGATAAATAGAATAGTCAAAGTGATTGACTGAGTTAGATTGTGTACCTGATGATCTGTAAGTGATCCCTATTTATAGGGGTTTTCCCTGTATAAATATGGTAAGTGGGCCTTTGTGTAAAAGGAGTAAGTCTGCAGGTAAAATCATATAATTATAGATATTATAATTATATTTCATATATTGATGGATATCATAATTATATATGATATAATTATGGATATGATTATATTGCGTGTAGATATTATATCATGTGATTATGGATATGATAATTATATCACATATGGGCCATTTGGCTGTTGGGCCTTAGGTCTAGACCGTAACAGAAGCCCCCCAGCTCTGGTCGACTTTGATGAAGTTGTCCTTGAGCTCAAACATGGAATTATGTTACGTCCGAGACGACCCTCATGGGCCGAGACGACTCTGGAGCTTAAAGTTTTACTGGGGATCGGCGTCCGCGACTTGATGTGACTTGAATATTTTTTTTGTTGATGTGACGATTCGAGATGCGTTCACGAATGTATATACAAGTTTGGGACGAGTCATATTGACAGAAAATCGAGACGGGTTTCTATCTGACATATCGTTGCGACGTTTCGTTTCTTCTGAATCGTTCCAGCTTCTTGCGATGTTTCATCTCCCTCGTGACGTGTCGCTTCAGTATAGGGTCGCGACGGTTCGACTTCCTGGGCCGTAAAAGGTTATGGGCATTTTCGGCCTTATAAATAGGTGATGGAGTTTCTTCATTTCGTTACTTTGCTTTTGGATTTGCTCTGATTCTCTCCTTGTGAAATTATTCTCGAACACAGAACCGGATTATGCACAACGACTCGGATTCAGGATTCGACTATCAGGTATTTCTTTTCCTTTTCTTTCTTCCTTTTATGCAAATGAGTGATAGTGAGTCCTTGGAGGTTTTGTCTAGGAAACCCGAATCGTGGGTGTCTCGGAGTCGGTCGTCTTGTGGGGATAATAAGGGTTTTAGTCCTGAGGTAGCCGAGGTATTGAGGCGAAGGAACATGACCTCTGGGGAGGTTGTTCGAGCCAAGGTGGATAAGACTTTAGTGAAGTCTGAGACGGATTCATATGATAGTATATTTGATGAGTCAGGTGCTAGTCTTCTCGGTTCTGATGAGGGTAGTTGTTATACGGCCACTGCAGGTGTTGAAATGGATGAGGCTCGTGACGGAGAATATTTTGTGCCATTATGGGATGATAGGTATAGGTGGGTGGATCCGGAGGTCCTGGGTACCTGCTCTCTGTATAGACCCGACTGTCCAGAGCATTGTCAGGAGCGTTTGTTTGATTTGGAGGTGTTTGGCTCAGCTGAGATGAAGGAGAAATATAATGTGGTGATTCCTCCTCGAGGGGGCCACGTTTGCCACTTGTCCGAGACCAACACTCCGTTTTTGTACACTTATGATTTTTTCCATTCAAAAGTGAAGTTGAGGCTTCCTTTCACCGACTTTCAAGAGAGGATGCTCATGTTTTTGAGGTGTGCTCCCTCGCAATTGTATCCTAATTCGTGGGCTTTCATAAGATGCTTTGAGCTGATCGTGACCGAGTTCGGATTCACCCCTTCTGTAAAGTTATTCTTTTATTTTTTCATAGTGTTGAGGAAGCATCCTAAGGTTGAGAAATCCGAGACGTTAAAGAGTTGGATTTCTTTCAGGGGGCATAAGGATCGTAAGTTAATAACCCCTTATGCCGAATCGGCCAAGAGGGGGAGCATTACTTTTAAACAAGAATTCTTCCAAGTACAGGCGGCTGAGGGTGTGAAGCCGTTTTGGGAGGAACGGTCTTCTAACACTCCACGTTTTCCTATATACTGGAGTGATAAGCACTACGATATGAAGCCATCCGATTTTGAGGTCTCTGAGTCGGCTCTTTCCCCACAAGATGCGGCAGTAAAGACGTTGTTGATGAATTCGGTTGAGGAGTGTGGGGTTTTTTCCTCTAAGAAAATTTTAGATGGTCCGACCCGCAGTGTCGGTTCAAGAATTGGTGAGACTTGTATTTTTTGCATAATTTTTATTAATGTTTCTATCCCGGCTAACTATTGCTTTCCTTTTTGTAGCTTCCATGGCCAACGCCGCGCTTAAGCAACTGAGGGCTCTGCAAAATGCCCAGAATGCTAATGCCGGCTCTCAAGACGATGTGCACGTTGACATTGACTTCACTCAGCAGGCTGGTGGGAGTGGGGTGGCTGGCCAGCCGACTCTGGGTGGTGGTCAGCCGAATCCAGATGTGGGGGATGGGGTTAACAATGCCGAGACTCGTCCCTCGAAGAAGAAAAAATCTGTCCAGGGTAAAAAAAGGACCCGGGTTGAAGAGTCTTCTAAAGAGTCGGGCATCAATATGTACGATTCGGGAGAGGATCTGGATACCCCCGAAGTCGATCGCATTCTGAACAACCTCTTCCTCAAGTCGGTTCATGATAACATGTCGACTGTTGACCACCTAAGTGATGTGGAGCGTCAATGCCTTCAGCATGCTGCGTTCCTGAGCCATATGTGGTTGGATGTCATGCCGACATTCGACCGAGTTAACTCGGATTTGGATGCTCGGACAGCGGAGAGGGATACGTCGTTAGTGGACCTCAAAGCCGCTCAAGAGGCGTTGGAGACTGAGAAAAAGGACAAGTTGAAGTACAAGGGGTGGTTCAAGTCGGCCAAGGAGAAGAATGAAACCCTTGAGACAGAGGTGAATCAGCTGAAGGCCGACTTGGAGAAGTTGCAGGTGGCTCCTCCCGCGTCCGGTATGACTGAAGAGGTCGTGACTGATCTTGTAAGGAAGAACTTACAAAAGGCCCAGGCTAAATTCAATGAAGAAAAGGCCAGCCTTGTAAAGCTTTCTAAGCAGATTAGCAAGGCTTCTTTTGGGAATGTCGTGGCGCAACTGGGAATACTTAATCCCGGTTTGAATGTTGATGGGACTTCATCTGAGTATGAGGTTTTCCAGGGGAGGATTTGTCGGGATGACATGGAGAAAAAGGTGTATGTTGATGCTGCCTTTGGAGAGGAAGTCGGCCCATACGAGGAATGATCTCCCCTTGTTTTTAACTTGTAATTTTTCTTGTTAAATTTTGTATTTTGTAAAGACAATGTTCTCCTTTAAATGTCTCCAAGTTTCATGTGTTGTGATCTTGGACGCTTTGATACGTTGATACGCTTTTAATGCTTTTAATTTAGTTGTTGTGAGGGTGTTCTATAAAAAACTTAAGGCCAAGATGCTCTTCACATCTGGTTTTATTAATACTAGAATTCAATGACCGAGACGCTCTTCGCATCTGGTTTTAAATAAAACAAAAAATTCCTAAGTGTAAGTGTTCCTTAAGAATAGTAAGTCATGAGCTTGTCCGAGTTCCAAAATCTTGGTACGGCTTTTCCCTCAAGTGTTTCTATCTTGTACGCTCCATTTTCGAATGCCTCAGTGACTCTATAGGGGCCTTCCCAGTTTGCTGCAAGTTTCCCTTGGGCTGCGTTCTTGTTGCCAATGTCGGCTCTACGCAAGACAAGATCTCCGGGTTGGAAGCTTCTGGTCGTCACTTTGGCATTGCGCCGAGTTGTGAAGCGTTCTTTCAATGTTGAGTCTCGGATGTGCACCACTGCCCGAGTTTCATCCAAGAAGTCTAGCTCTTCAAGTGTAGCTTTGTCGTTAGTATCTTGGTTGAAATTTTCTACTCTCCAACTCGGTTCTCCAATTTCGAATGGGATGAGTGCCTCAGTTCCATAGGTGAGCCGAAAAGGGGTCTCATTGGTGGATGACTGTGGTGTGGTTCAATATGCCCAGAGGACATGGTCGAGTTTTTCCACCCAGTTGCCTTGGGCGTTGTCCAGTCTTCTTTTGAGGGCTTTGAGGATCACCTTGTTTGCAGACTCGGCCTGGCCATTGGTTTGTGGGTGCTCCACTAAAGTGAAATGGTGCTTGATCTTTAATTCTGACAAAAGCTCTCTGAACTTCTTATCAGTGAACTGTGTTCCATTGTCCGTGATCACGGATTGAGGGATCCCGAACCTGGAGACGATGTTCTTGTAAAAGAACTTTTGGACCTTAGCTGAAGTGATTGTGGCGAGGGGTTCTACTTCAATCCATTTGGTGAAGTAGTCCACTGCTACCACTAGAAACTTGACTTGTCCTGGAGCGGGTGGAAAAGGAGGGGTATGTCAATGCCCTATTGGTGGAAGGGCCAAGGGGCCGACATGCTGTTAGCTCAGACGAGGGTTGATGGTGGATGGAATCGTTCTTCTGGCACACTTCACACTTCTTGACGAAGTTCATGGAATCCTGATTAGGGTTAGTCAGTAATACCCGGCCCTGAGGGCTTTCCGCAGCTGCCTTCATGTAACTCGGCCAGGATGTATTGGGCCTCGCTGTCTTTAACACACTTGAGCAAGGGGGTCGAGAATCCCTTTTTGTACAATTTTTCTTTAACAACTGTGAAACGAGACGCTAGTCGTCTCAATTTCTTGGCTTCTTTCTCATCTTCAGGGAGTTTGCCTGTCAAGATGTAAGTCTTGATGCGGGTTATCCATGATTCAGACTCTTCAATTGCTAAGTCGGATGGTTCTGAAATGGTTGGGGACGAGACGACTTCTTGGAGAACTGACTTGTTATTTCCCAGTTTTTTGGTGCTTGCTAACCTGGAGAGTATGTCGGCTCTAGTGTTTTCGGCTCTTTGGACATGTTGGAAGAT
Organism: Sesbania bispinosa; assembly: GCA_026901365.1. Lineage (NCBI taxonomy): Eukaryota > Viridiplantae > Streptophyta > Magnoliopsida > Fabales > Fabaceae > Sesbania > Sesbania bispinosa. Next base: position 258,858 of record QLOH01000366.1, read on the forward strand.
GATTTCTTCAAACCCGTCGCTTGAGAGTTTTACTTTCTCCAAGTACCTCTGCAACAATGGTTCCTTTGCCTGGTAATCTCCTTTGATTTGAGATACCATCAGTAGGGAATCGCTACACACTAAGACCTTCTTGGCCTCAACTTCCTTTGCCATCAACAAGCCGACTATGCATGCCTTATATTCTGCTTGGTTGTTTGAAGTAGAGAATTCAAACTTCAGAGATTTTTCAATGCAAATTCCATTGGGTCCTTCCAGGACTATCCCGACTCTGGCACCCTTTTTGTTGGATGAGCCGTCCACGAAAATGGTCCACTCAGAACTTGGGGTGTTCTCAGGGGGATTCATTTCAGCTACAAAGTCAGCTAGGATCTGGCTTTTGAGAGCAGTACGACCTTCAAAGTGGATGTCAAACTCGGACAACTCCAAAGCCCAAGCTGTCAAGCGTCCGGAAAGGTCTGGTTTTTGAAGGACGAGTCTGAGGGGTAAGTCGGTTTGCACTGTGACTTTGTGTCCTTGAAAGTAATGTCGCAGTCTGCGGGCTGTGGTTAAGACGGTCAGAGCAGCTTTCTCCAACTTCCGATACCTTAACTCAGCCCCCTGGAGCGCTTTGCTGATGAAGTAGATGGGGAATTGGTCGCGCCCTTCTTCCCTGATTAGAATTGAGCTTAAGGCTTGGTTGGTTATGGAAATATAGAGGTATAGATGTTCCCCTGGGACCGGTTTGACCAAAATGGGGGGATTTGCTAAAGTATGCTTGAGCTCTTGAAAGGCAGCTCCGCACTCGTCGGACCAGGTGAAGGATTTTCCCTTGCGAAGGAGCTGAAAGAAGGGAAGAGACCTTGTGGCCGCTTTGGGGATGAATCGGCTGAGGGCAGTGATTCTTCCGTTGAGTTGCTGGATTTCCTTAAAGCAAGTCGGACTTTTCATATCCAACACGGTTTTACATTTGTCCGGGTTTGCTTCAACTCCTCTGCTGGTAAGGAGGAACCCCAGGAAGTGTCCTGATGGTACGCCGAAGGAGCATTTTAGAGGGCTGAGTCTCATGTTGTGCTTCCTGAGTCGGTCAAAGACTGATTCTAAGTCGGCTACATGGTCGTTTCCCTCAGCGGTCTTGGCTATGATGTCGTCTATATAGACTTCAACAGTTTTTCCCATCATGTCTCTAAAAACCTTGGTCACCATTCTTTGGTATGTGGCGCCGACATTCTTCAGACCAAAGGGCATCATGGTGTAGCAGTAAATACCCTTGTCGGTGATGAAATTCGTCTTCTCTTCATCGTCCCGGTCCATGGGGATTTGGTTGTAGCCTGAGTAGGCGTCCATGAAAGACAACCAACGGTATCCTGATGAATTATCGACCAGTTGGTCGATGTTGGGGAGAGGAAAAGGGTCTTTGGGGCAAGCTTTATTCAAATCTGTGTAGTCTACGCACATTCTCCATTTGCCATTTGACTTTTTCACAAGGACGACATTAGATAACCAAGTGACGTACTTTCATTCTCCGATGAACTTGGCTTCGAGGAGTTCTTCTACCTGCTGGTTTGCTGCCTGCTGTCTTTCAAGGCCGATTTTCCTCTTCTTTTGGGCGACCGACTTAGCATTGGGGTCAATGGATAGTTTGTGACATCAGAAGGTGGGGTCAATTCCTGGCATGTCGGCTGAGGTCCATACGAACAGGTCAGAGTTCTTGGAAAGCAACTCCTTCAGTTTCTCCTACATGGTGTGGTCCATGTCACAGCCGATTTTGGTTGTCTGTTCAGCAGAAGTTCCAATTTGAAAAGGTTTCATCTTCGCAGTCGGCTCAATTCTGTCTCGACCCTTGGGATCGGATTCTGCTCTGGGGTCGAGGTCTACCAAATGGATTTGGCCTCTGGATATTGCCTTCTCTGGCTGAGATGCGAGTAGGGTGGTCAGAGCAGCATTGTAACATTTTCTTGCTTCTGCCCGGTCTCCCTGAACTGTGATCACTTTACCATCTCGGTCCGGGAACTTCATCACCAAGTGCTTGGTGGAAATGACTGCTCCTAGGGCATTCAGAGACGGACGTCCGAGTATGGCATTGTACAGGCTGGGACAATCAACTATCAAGAACTTAGCCGAGATGGCCTTGCTCTGGGTTTCGGAGCCGACCCTGAGTGTAGTCTGAAGGTACCCCTTGGGTTGGATCCTTTCTCCAGAAAAGCCCACCAAATCTCATGAATAGGGCAGGAGTGACTCTGGTAGTAGCAGTAATTGGGTGTAAGTCCTGTAGAAGAGGATGTCGGTTGAACTGCCCTGGTCAACAAAAATGCGTCCGATGTCACCATCCCCTATTAGGGAACGAATCACAAAAGGATCGTCATGGTCCATCACATCATCGAAAAAGTCTTCGTCTGAGAAGGTTATAACCGGGTTTGGAGGTCTTTTGGCTGCTATCTTTATGTTGGTCTGGTCGACATTGTAGACTTCCCGGAGGTGTCTCTTCCTTGAGTTGTTTGACGGTCCTCCACTAGCAAATCCCCCTGAAATCATATTGATCCGCACCCTTGGTGTGGTCTGAGTTGTGTGGTTGTTGGAGCCGGCTTTATCTTCCTTGTTGTCGTACTTCTTGAGGGATGTAGAACGTTTTCTTTTCTTATCATTCTCTCCTTCTGGACTAGGGGATCTCTTTCGCTCTTCATTCTTTCGGTATCCTCCCTGGGATCGGTTCTTCTTCACATAACGACTAAGACAGTCGTCTCGAATGAGCTGCTCGATGAGATCGCGCAGCTGTATGCTTTCATCGGTGTTATGCCCATACCCTTCATGGAAAGAGCAGTATTTGGACTTATCTTTTTTAGCTGAGGCTTTGAGTGGTGGGGGTTTGGGTATGTCAGCCAGCTCAGTGTGCATCACTTCCTTCAGAATCTTCCCAGGGTTAGTGTTCAGAGGAGCATAGTTGTTGTATCGACCTTTGTGGGGTCGAAGTTGATATTGTTGGTGATGTCCTCTGTCTTTTCCCTTGTGTCGGTCATGGTAGGAGTCTCGGTCCTGCCCCTGGTGGCTGTCGTGTTTGGCGGCTATGGCCAGGTGGGCCTCTTTTCCCACGTACTTATGCGAATGTTGCCTGAATTGTTCCATAGACCAGACCGATTCCTCTGAAAGGGAGACAGCGAGTGGTGAACCTGGTGAAAGGGCCGAGACGGCGCATACGAGTTGAACATTCTCGGCTAGGTCTGGGATAAGGGCACATTCCTTGTAAAACCGAGATAGAAATGTTCTAAGAGGTTCATCCTTATGTTGTTTAACTTTGGCAAGTGTGAATTGGTCTCTGGGGATTTCAGTGGAGATGGTGAAACGCCCCAGGAAGGTGGACTGTAAGTCGTCCCATGAGTCTATGGATTCCAAGGGTAGAGTTTTGAACCAAGCCAAGGCTTCTCCTTTCAAAGTTCTTGGGAATGAGCGACAGATGATATCTTCAGGAGCACCAATGAAGAGCATTTCATTGGTGAAGGCGTCTAAATGTTTGGCCGGGTCTGTGGTACCATTGAAGGTTTCAATGGGCAGAGCGCCTCTGTAGTGCTTGGGGATCTCGACCCAGGCCAACCTCTCGGTGAAAGGATGTCTGAACAGAGTCGGATGGGCCATAACTCTTAGTTGCAGGACTTCTTGAAGATCCCGCTCTGATGCATGCCGAGATTGAATCGTTGGTTGGGGTTGAGGGTTTATGCTGCACTCCAAGTGTCGGAGGCGTTCCTCGTGCGCCCCCTTTTTATTGTGGGGTTGTGAGGTTCCTTCTTGCTCTACTAACTCGTATTGGGGTCCGAGATCCTCCACCCATCCGTCAGGTATTGGTTGAGGACGGACCCTCGTAGTCTGACGACGGGTTGTGACCGTCATGCTGGAGAGGGGGAGGCCCTCCTTCTAGCGCCAAATGTTCTGGGGTAGAACTCGAACCTGGGTCTGAGTCAGCAGGATGAAGTCGGATCCGAATCCAGGTTGCGGAGGTCTGAATCCGATTTGAACCCAGGGGGTGTACCTGCAAAGGGACTCCGACGCCCAAGTCAGATAAATAGAACAATCAAAGTGATTGGCTGAGTTAGATTGTGTACCTGATGATCTGTAAGTGATCCCTATTTATTGGGGTTTTCCCTGTAAAAATATGGTAAGTGGGCCTTTGTGTAAAAGGAGTAAGTCTGCAGGTAAAATCATATAATTATAGATATTATAATTATATTTCATATATTGATGGATATCATAATTATATATGATATAATTATGGATATGATTATATTGCGCGTAAATATTATATCATGTGATTATGGATATGATAATTATATCACATATGGGTCATTTGGCTGTTGGGCCTTAGGTCTAGACCGTAACAATTAATCATAAATCACGTTCACTAAATCCACGTTTATTCAAACTCAAGTTTGCAAATGCTAATCCAAACGCACACTTACTCTTAGGTAGGACGTGTAAGTTCTAATGAATTATTTATTTTCACAATTAAAAGGAAAATCCAAACTTGGCAGTTGCCACACGGCTATTTACTTCTCGTCTACAAACTACAGCGATACAAGACAAATTACTGACGTTTAATTTAAATAATCTTTTAACAAAAAGAAGTTTAAAAATAAGATTTTCAGAGTATCGATAAATTTACATAACAATTTTTTATAAAAAATGAAACCACTCATAATCTTGTTCCCATCAACACACACTGTAATTTAATATCATTCTTTTATTCTAAATTAAAATAATTTATTATCAAAATATTACTCAGTTCAACTAAACATTCAGTTAATTGATCAAGTATTCCATATTCACTCATAAAAAAAAGTTAGAGAATCCATAACAATCATTTAGACTAGTCAAACCAATTTAAAAGCAATCAAGAAAAATGACTACCTTTGAATTCTATGCTAACCGCGTGGTTCCACCGGAGATCCCACTGGAAAAACCACCATACAAGACTCCAACAAAAATATCTTTTCGTGACAAAGTTTTGGGAGACAAAGTACCACCCATGCGACGTTCAAAATATGATTTATTGGCTCAAAATTTGGTGAAGATTTCATTGGAGGGAGGCAATAGACTTCTCCCCATTGTTCATGTAGATGATAAAGTTTTCAATGATCTATGTGCACCATGGTATGATGCATTGATTATCAAACTTCTGGGCAAGTATGTAGGGTATCGTACAATGCGTGATAGACTTCCTAAATTATGGAAATTAAGTGGTGGCTTTGAAATAATGGATCTGTACAATGGTTTTTTCATGATCAAATTTGATTGTCAGAAGATAGAGAGAAGGTCATTGAGGGAGGTCCTTGATGCTTTTTTATAATTATTTGGTTATATCTGTATGGACACCAGAATTCATTTCTTCAGAGGCGAAGGTTCATAAAACCATGGTTTGGGTACGCATTCCTTCCCTTAATTTGGCTTAGTATGATGGAAGTTTTTTGCTCGCAATGGCTGTAGCTATAGGTACCCCAGTGAAGGTGGATAATAATACTCTACAAGTCGAACGTGGAGGATTTGCACGTATGTGTGTGTGGAGATTGATCTTATGCAACCAGTTGTAGAGAAAGTTAAAATTCTTGATCACTGGTACAAATTAGAGTATGAGGGTATACATATCCTATGCTCAAACTGTGGTTGCTATGGTCATCTAAACAGAGAATGCAGTAAGCAACCAATTTAGAAAAATGGTGTAGTCCATCCAATGCAACCACCACCAGCGGCGGAGCATGGAGGCGCGTCAGCAGCAGTTCAAAATCCTGCAAACGGTAACAATTTAATTAATGGCAAATCAATTATTTCTGATTTTGTAACAAATTCAGGGGAAGAAGTGCACGAGGATGGGCTAACTGTTACCCGCAAAAAAATGGCCTACCAATTATGGCAAGAAGAATCAGAATAATCATGCAAATAAAAATAGGACAGTAACATAAAGAATTCATTTAATGCTCTTTCTAATTCCTTGGAGTAGAATCAATTAGAATGAAAGCAGAAAGGTCCCACCTGCACTTCAAATCATAATATTTCTAATCAGTGGGTCAGGAAAAAGAGGCCTCGCGTGGCACCTCCCATCACTATAGACATTGCTCAATTAGTGGCAAATGCAAATAAGGGAAAAGCGAAATTAAAGCCTACTGATAGCACCAATAAAGATTCTAAATCAGCGTACAATACATCTCAAGAGCAACATATGTCAACCTAGGAAACAAATCAAGCTCTTTCAAAGGCTAATATTACAAGTATCAGCATAAATAATTCTCATATTATTATGGAGCAAGGATCTCGGCTAGATCAACTCAAATTAAATTCTAATCTTCCTCATCACCGTATCATTTTGGAAGATGAAAATAAGCCACCTGATGACCCGAATGGCCAATCTGATGAAGAGGAAATACATATGGACGAAAGCTCTGAGGATGAGATAGGTGCAGAATTTATGCAGGAATCTCCTATAAATCTGGAAATTTAACTGCTGGTGTATCCTTTCACATCTGTTTTTCTCTCCATTATTATTATGTCTTTAATGTTTTCAGAAATATAGGATTTCTCTTGGCTAGCTTGGAACATTAGAGGAGCTGGCAATAAAAATAGTCATAGGCATTTACAGGAGCTGATGAGAAAATATAAACGTGACATTATTTTTTGCATGGAAACTCATATCCAATTCTCTAGAACTAAAGCTTTCGGGACTAGGTGTGGTACATCCCAGTCTCCATTGTTGAGGTATTGGCTATTCTAGAGGGCTGTGGGCACTCAAGAAAATAATTTAACCTGTTATATTTTTGTTTTAGGAAATTTTCCTCATTGTATTAATCTTTCTATTTGTAAGGGTTCCCGACAGTGGGTCTGCACTAGTTGTTATGCCAGCCCCACCCCAACTGCTAGAAATGCTTTTTGGGAATATCTTAAAAATTTGAGAAATCTTATTACATACCCTTGGTTCCTAATTGGGGATTTTAACGAAATCCTTTTTGCTTCTAAACAAAATGGGGGTAATTTTATTCCCTCAAGAGCAGAAGCCTTTGCTGACTTCATTGATCATTGCAGGCTCATTGGTACTCACACTATAGGGAATAAGTTTACTTGGCAAAGAAGATGTCAAGGAAACAAACTCATTTCCAGAAAACTTGATCGTGCTACAGGGGATCTTGAGTGGCATTTAACTTTTCAAAATGATGTTGACTTCATTCTGACCACAACCTTATCCTTCTAAAGTGTAATGGTGGCCCTGGAATTAGAGGAGTCAAACCTTTACGCTTTGAGGCAGCTTGGGTCAGTCACCATGATTACATGAATATTGTTAATCAAGCTTGGTCTAGATCTGACAACGTCATACAGTCCCTTGATAAGGTAAAAAATGACTCAATTACGTTTAATATTAATGTTTTTGGTCTTTTGAAATGCAGGAAGATAAAACTAGAAAGAAGGATCCAGGGAATTAAGAAAAAAACTGGAGTCAGTAAATATCTATAAACTCATAATCTCTTTGTTTATAAGTTTAAATTCAAGCACTTATCTTAGTTAAAAAACTCGTATAAGTTAGAAGTTAATCCAAACTCGACCTAATTAAATTAGGCTTTTGACAAAAAAACACAAGAAATAAATTGAAAAGGACGGATGATAATTATTGCCACATAAGCTTCATAGATTCATTTATGAAACTTTCATAAAGCCCAACCAACATTCCTTAAAATCAATTAATCAACTAATATATTTTAAATTTGAGTCCCAACAGAACTTGCATGTTCACAGCAACGAATCTCTCACATTAATCCTCATTTTATTTTTTTTATAAATTATAAAAGAGAATGGTTCAAATTACATCGATGTAAGTTACACCAAGTATTACACCGCTAATAACTAGAAATCAAAAATGTTTTTTTCATAATCCAACCGTTGAATTATGTTTATTCATCATCATGATAATATGTGTCAAATTTCGTAAAATTTTGACACTAATAACTTGATAATCAAATGGTTGGATTTTTCATATAATTCAAAAGTATATATAACGCTAATCTTGAGACATCTCAATGACATATCAAATAATTTCATATTAATGTAAAATTTTATATGTATGATCTATGTGATAGTAATTTTCAATCCAACGGTGGATTATTTAATACAATGATCTGTTAAAAAATTATTCAGCGGTGTAATACTTGGTGTAACTTACACCGATGTAATTTGAACTCTTCACATTATAAAATTTAGAAAGTTTGAATTGCTCCTAATTCCACATGACTTAAATCCCTCCTTATTGTTTAGATTTTTATTTAGATTTTAAAACATATTAATTAGGAAAAAATTAATAATTTCCATATTATAATATTGTATCTTTTGAATATTTTACATTTAAATATTAAAATTTATAATCTTTTATATTTAATCTTTTTTAATTATATTAAAAGTATCAATAAATCAAGACTTTTATTCTCCAATATAAAAATACTAGTTATATTGTGATTTTTAAAAGAAAATGTGTCATTGGTGATGCTAAGTAATGTTATTAAACTCGGACCGGTTGAACCGGTCTGTATTAAAAAATTCTTAAAAAATACAACACAAGCTATTATTTCACCTGTTCAAAGTTTAAAAACCAAAATAAAAAATATTCCTATCACAATCACAAAAGCACCTAATTAAGCAAAAAAAAAAAAAATCAAGGTTTGCTGCAAATTTCCAACACAAGGTATAAGTTCATACTCCATAACACAATTAAACATTCAAGTTTCTAATACAACATAAGGTCATAAATAAGTCCAAAACATAACAAAACAACCATTCATTTTCAGAAATGAATAAAATTTCAGAAATGAATAAGGCAATCATTTTCCATTAGAATCAGCCAACAAAACCAATAAATCAGTCAACAGAACCAATATAATTTTATATATCAGTAGAAATCAAAGCCAATATAACTCTGTCAACAACAGAACCAATAAGCTAAAAGTAAAACTAAACCCTTATTATTTTTCATCCAATCAAGTACAAAATAGAACCAATAAGCTAAAACTAAAGCTTCATTATGAATCAACATAACCAATATAATTTTCAATACCTAACTAAACCAATATAGATCAGAAGATTCAGATCAGAACCAATGTTATTTATAGATCAATAGATTAAATACAAAATAGATCAAATTATAACACAACTCCTTGCAACCCTTCCCTCATATGTCATAATATGTTCAAATTAAAGCAATTGAAATATTGAATTTGAAAGTAAAAATTAAATTAAGTACTATGCTCATCTACCTGTCTGCACTCTGTCGTGCGCGAACAAAAGGAGGGGGCGGGACTGAGCAGACTGCAGAGATGTTGCCGGAGCTGCAATTGTTGCGCCTGCCAGAGACGTTGTCAAAGCTGCTGCGTCGCGAACAGAGACGTTGTCGGACTGAACAGAGACGTTCACCGACGAAGGAGAGCTACTGTGTCACGAGGAAAAAGTACAGCTGCTGCGTCTACGAACGATAGGAGTCTGGAGCTGCTGCGACGTCGCAGGCAGAGGAGGGTGGAGAACGGAGATGCTAGCAGAGGGGATAAATACCACGAGAAGAGAGAAGGAAATTTTTTATTAGGGTTCTTTCACTTCTTTGCTCAGCTGTGCCTGTTTCTCATTTTGGGTCGGGCAGAGAGACAAATTTTTTATTATTTTTTTTCCTCAGCAAACCATCTAAAAACGATGTCGTTTCAATCATTTAAAATAAAATAAATATGGGTGACTCGTCCGGTTCAATGAAAATTGACCGAGTCACCGGTTTGTGAGCAAACCAGCCGAGCCACATCGGTTCCAGTGCATGTCCGATCCATAGAGCGACTCAGACCGGTTATATGACTAGTTCCCGGTCCAACCGGCCAGTCCGAGCCGAGTTTCTCAACACTGATGCTAAGTACTATATAAGAGTGAGAAACATTCATTGTTTAATAATTGTTTTTAACACCACATAGAACTATGAGAGATAAAGAGAGAAAAGAGAGATAAATGTAAGATATGATGGATGAAGTGGTGGTGAGATATAGAAACAAAAGTATATTATATAAAATATGAGTAAAATATCTTTTTCATCCCTATAAAATATGCGAGTTTTAATTTTTGTCTTTTATTTTTATCTCAACCTTATGAAATATTTAAACCATTTTTTAGTCTATGTTGTTAATTCTACGGATGTGTCAAACGTCCATCACATTCACCAATCTTATGTGCAGTACCTTGACACATTCACAATTAACAGTAGAAACAATAACAAAGATTAAAATAGCTTAAATATTTCACAAATATAAAATAGAAAGAATTTCTAGTAACAAAAATTAAAATTCCAATATTTTATAGGGACAACAAAAATATTTTATAGAGTAAGCTTTTGTTGAGAAATTACGCAAAATTTCTCGTGAGATTTGTGAGAAATAATATAAATGAGAATAATAATACTAATAAATAATAAAGCTCTTTTGAATATGCTGCAAATATATTTATAAAAGGAGAAAATATAAAGTGTTTACAAACACTCCTCACAACCCAAATATTTTCGAGAAAATAAAATATAATTTTATTTCTCTCTCTCTCTCTCTCACTCTCTTTTTCTTCTCGTAGGAATGAATTAAAAAACACAGAAGAAAACAACATATTTATAAGTGAAAGAAAACAATTTCTTTCGCTCATTTCTTTTCCTAGAATTAAGGAGCTTCACAAATTGTTGTACGATGTTTGAGAAATTGAAATTTTAACCATCAATTTCTTTTGACTTATTCAACAATCTCCCACTTGAAGACTAATTTCAATTTGTCTTCATATCTCGATCAATGTAGTGGCCTTTTCTTGTCTGTTATTCTAGCAGGCCAATTGAAGTTGAGCACAACTTCAATTTGTCAATGGTTACAACTTTTGTCAACATGTCTGCTGGGTTCTTGCTTTCGAGAATCTTTATCAAATGTTAGCACCCCATCCTCAAGCAAAGATCTGATGAAATGATAACGGAGACCAATGTGTTTTGTTCTAGAATGAAATGCTGAATTCTTTGCCAGATGTATTGCACTCTGACTATCACTATGCAAAACACTCTTCTCCTGAATGAATCCCAACTCTGTTAATAATCCTTGAAGCCATATCAATTCTTTACTAGCTTCAGTTACTTCTACATACTCAGCCTCTGTAGTGGATAAAGCAACAATCTTTTGTATTTGTGACATCCAACTAACAGTTGTAGTACCAACAGTGAAAATGTAACCAGTGGTACTTCTTCGGTGATCGACTTCACCTCCAAAGTCTGCATCTACGTAGCCTTGTACTTTTAATTCTCCTTTACTAAAGTACAAACACTTTTCTGTAGTTCCTCGTAGATACCTCAAAATCCATTTAACTGCTTCCCAATGAGCTTTACATGGATTTGACATAAACCTGCTAACAACTCCCACTGCATGGCCAATGTCTGGTCTTGTGCAGACCATCGCCTACATCAAACTTCTGATGGCTGAAGCATACGGAATCTTAGCCATGAATTCTTTTTCCTCCTCCATCTGAGGGGACTGATCTTTCGATAGGCGAAAATGACTAGCCAAAGGTGTGCTAACCAGTTTGGCGTCGCCCATGTTGAATCTTTGCAAAACACGGTTGATGTACTCTACTTGAGATAACTGCAAATTACCTCTTTGCTTATCTCTCGTGATTTGCATTCCAAGGATCCTTTTTGCCGGACCCAAGTCCTTCATGTCAAATTCTTTTGACAATTGTTGTTTCAAACTCTTGATCTCGTCCATATCTAAACCAGCTACTAACATATCATCAACATAAAGTAGCATAATGATATAACTGGACTTATATCTCTTAAAGAAACAACAGTGATCGGCGTTGCACTTCTGAAAACCTTCTTTGTGCATAAAACCTTCAAACTTCTTGTACCATTGTCTCGGAGCTTGTTTCAAACCATACAAGCTTTTCTTTAATCTGCAAACCATATTCTCTTTTCCTTCCTCTGAGAAACCTTCAGGTTGATGCATGTAAATCTCTTCATCTAAGTCTCCATTAAGAAATGCAGTCTTTACGTCTAATTGCTCAAGGTAGAGCCCTTCACTAGCAACAATACTTAAGACTGACCTGATAGTATTGAGCTTCACAACAGGAGCAAAAATTTCTGTGTAGTCAACACCTTCCTTTTGCTAACTAGTCGAGCTTTGTATCTCTTGGAGCCATCATGATCCTCCTTCACCCGATACACCCATTTGTTGTGAAGTTCCTTTTTCCCAATAGGTAACTCTACTAGTTCCCATGTCTGATTGGATACTAAAGACTTCATCTCATCTTTCATGGCAAGCTCCCACTTACTAGCATCTGTAGTCTGACATGCTTCCTCATAGTTTTCAGGCTCCCCTTCATCAGTTAACAATATATAATTAAGGTATTTCCTGTTAGGCACACGAGGCCGAGAAGACCTTCTCAAAACAGGAGTTGGAGTAGAATGCTCTGGTGTGTCAAGTTGTTGGTCATTGTTTGATTCCTCTGGCTGAGAAGTATCAATTATAGGAATTTCTAGGACATCATCCACATCTGCATACACTTTCCCACTCTGTTCTGAATTGCTAGTGTATGTGTTGTCTTTGTCCTTATACATCACTTTTTCATTAAAAATCACATCTCTACTACGAATCATCTTTTTGTTTTCATTATCCCATAGGCGGTAACCAAACTCATCTTCCCCATAACCGATGAAAGTGCACTTCTTCGATTTAGGATCAAGTTTATTTCTCCCTTGATCACTAATGTGCACATATGCCACACAACCAAAAACTCTAAGATGTGAGAGTTTTACCTCTTTCCCACTCCATACCTCTTCTGGTATTCTGTGCTCCAATGGTACCGATGGACCTCGGTTGATTAAGTAAGCTGCTGTGTTGACTGCTTCTGCCTAGAATTGCTTTGGTAAGCCTGACTGCAAACGCAAGCTTCTGGGTCTTTCAGTCAACGTTCGATTCATACACTCAGCTACACCATTGTGTTGAGGCGTACCCGGCACGGTCCTCTCCATTCTGATCCCGATCTCATAGCAAAACTTCTTGAACTTGGTGTCTTCATATTCACCACCATTGTCAGTTCTAAGCTTTTTGATCTTCAATCCTGTCTCATTTTCTACCATAGCTTTCTAAATCTTGAAAGCGTCAAATACTTCAGACTTATGTTTCAGAAAGTATATCCATACCTTTCTAGAGTGATCATCAATAAAAGTCACGAAGTATTGTTTTCCACCAATGGATGGAACAGTCGTTGGACCCCAAACATCAGAGTGAACTAGCTCGAGTCTCTCCTCCTTTGGGGTTCTTCCACTTGTCTGAAAGTTAACTCGTTTCTGCTTTCCAAGTATACAGTCTTCACACATGTCAATCTCTACTGATCGAAGACCTGGTAGTTTATCCTTTGAGTGCATGATCTTCATCCCTTTCTCACTCATATGGCCTAACCTTTGGTGCCATAGATTGGGACTTTCATTTGTTGCAACTGCAATCAAATGACATGCTCCTGGAGTCTTGTAAAGAGTACCACTCTTTTTACCACGAGCAATTGTCATTGCACCCTTTGAGATCTTCCAATGGTCGCCATGGAAGACTATTGTGTAGCCATCACCGGCCAACTGGCCTACTAAGATTAAGTTCTTGGTCAAGTCGGGAATATGTCTAACATTTTTCAATTCCCATACAGACCCATTTAACTTAATCTTCACTACACCTTTGCCAACAATCTCACAAGATTGCTCATTACCAAGATAACTTTACCAAGATTTCCAGGGACATAATTCTCGAAGAATTCTTTCTGTGAAGTGGCATGAAATGATGCTCCGGAGTTTAACACCCAAGACTCTTCCTTATTCTCTAAGGAACATATCAATGCATCATCTCCTCCCGAGGTGGAAGCAACATTTGCTTCCGCCTTCACCTCTTGATTCTTCGGTGGACTCTTGCACTGGTTTTTGTAGTGCCCAGTCTTTCCACAATTCCAACACTCAACTATCTTCGAGTTATGGAAACCATGATGATTTTTGGACCTGGATTTCCTATCCTTGGATTTACCACGTCCATTTCCTCTGGTTAAATTTCTTCCTCTTGACTCTGTATGCAAAACTGAAGAGGTTGAAGATTCACCTGAATCTCTCCGTCGAATCTCTTCACTAAGAACCAGATCACGAACATCATTGAATTTCAACTTATTGCTTCCTGATGAGCTACTCACAGCTGTGACAGTAGCGTTCCAACTTTCTGGTAGAGAAGACAAAAGTATCAATGCCCGTACTTCTTCATCGAATTCGATTCCAACTGAACTCAATTGGTTTGTGACTATATTGAGTTCATTGAGATGTTGCGCTACTAATGCGCCTTCTGTCATCCGCAAATTAAATAACCGACTCATCAAATAAACTTTGTTTGAGGTCGACGGCTTTTCATACATATTAGAAAGAGCCGCCATAAGACCCACCGTGGTCTTTTCTTTTGCAATATTGAATGCAACATTGCGGGATAACGTCAACCGGATAACTCCGAGGGCTTGTCTATCAAGAAGAGCCCAGTCTTCATCCTTCATGCCTTCTGGTTTGTTGCCTGAGAGAGGTTGATACAACTTTTTCTGATACAAATAATCCTCTATCTGCATCTTCCAAAAGCCAAAGTCCTCACCATCGAACTTCTCAATTTTTACCTTTCCTTCATCTGCAGCCATTGCTCCCACTCAAATCCCACTCCCTTTGAACCGTTTATTATAATAATAACAACCGGCTCTGATACCAGTTGTTGAGAAATTACGCAAAATTTCTCGTGAGATTTGTGAGAAATAATATAAATGGGAATAATAATACTAATAAATAATAAAGCTCTTTTGAATATGCTGCAAATATATTTATAAAAGGAGAAAATATAAAGTGTTTACAAACACTCCTCACAACCCAAATATTTTCGAGAAAATAAAATATAATTTTATTTCTCTCTCTCTCACTCTCTTTTTCTTCTCGTTGGAATGAATTAAAAAACACAGAAGAAAACAACATATTTATAAGTGAAAGAAAACAATTTCTTCCGCTCATTTCTTTTCCTAGAATTAAGGAGCTTCACAAATTGTTGTTCGATGTTTGAGAAATTGAAATTTTAACCATCAATTTCTTTTGACTTATTCAACAGCTTTCTTAATTCAAAATTAATAATTGAATAAGTTTTAAAATCAACACCGATAGGGCTTTCTCTTCGCTGCTCAATTCAATGGCTTGTTGTGGAGCAATTAGGGATCAGTTGGGTCATTTTCTTCTAGGATTTTTTGGGCATTTGCATTGCTGCTCTGTTCTCGCTGTGAAACTGTGGGGGTATCTACAAAGGTCTCAAACTTGCTCAATAAAGAGGATTTTGCAAGGGTGTGCTAGAAACAAATTGTCTTACTACAATTCGATTTTAATCAGAGGGGTGCCCTTCTACCCATATATCAGCTCAAATGGTTGATAAAATAAGAGTTGTGGCGGCTTCTTTTGAATAGAATTTGTGGAATCACGTATTTAGGGAAACAAATACATTTGCTGATTCCTTTGTCAAACAAGGGTTTGAGAGTTTTGAGCAGTTTAACCTCTATTTGTTTTACTGTTACAACAATGTAAAACCATGGTTTTCGCATATTTGATTTTAAATCACTTCCATTCAACGTGTTTCGTAAAACATGTATCACTCATCTCAACCATTCATTTCTATAATCAATTCTACTAAACCAAACAAACACTTTGAATTTACGGGTCTATTCCTCCCGTTACTGTTTTACAATACATTTTTTATTGCTTTAATACAATTTATGAGATGGGATTATAATATTTTTTTATCCCGCTAACGAGTGCATCTAGGGCACTGGTTAGTAATGTATTTATAGAATATTTTTATTGGAAATCACGAAATTAATTACATATATAATATTAAATGTTACACTCTATAATAAAAATTTTCTATTGTTGACTTCTTAACAAGTGCCCGGGAGCACTCGTTAGTTTTTCCTTGATTTTTATTTGTTTGTTTGCCCTTCACGATCCTTACCATCACTAGCGGATAGACAGGTCGTCTATCTGCATTTTTTATTGGGGGAAAGATGAAAAATTTGTTTATTTACATTTTTAAATACCTCATATAATTAATTTGCGTGAATAAATTAAAATTATATTAAACATTTTAAGTTAAATTAAATTAATCACAATGTAAAATGTAAATCTTGTCTGTATACATTTAAACGTAAATAAATATAATTTATGTTGAATTTAAGAAAATAAATATAAAGAATTAAACAAAAATAATGAATGATATCTGCATTTAAGACAATAATAATTATATTATTTATTTACAACTCTTATAGCTTTGTTAATCAATGTTGTCTTTTCCTTAATTGGGAGACCAAATAGTGAATGAATTTCAGGAATATTTTTTTCCTCCCTACATTTTAGATGAAAAAATTATTATGTTAGTATTATAGTTAACCCATAAAATATATAAGATTAAAATATAATAGTAATTATATTGAATAATATTGTTTACCTTGAAATGATTCTTGTCAATTCTTCATACATCACATTATCAATAAGCTCTTGGCGTTTGAAGAACTACAAAATATCTCACAACATGTCATATACAAAAGTTAGATATTCAATATATTATAAATGTATGGTAATAGTTAATCATCAAAGAATAGACCAAAACCTGCAAAATGCATATATCTTGTTTTGCAAGAAATTTGCTATTCTGATATCTACATGCCGACGTTGTATTTTCACCATCCCTAAATATAATTCTAGAGTTAGTATTAAGTTGAGGTGGAAAAATATAACAACTTATTATTATATGACAAACAAAATATTTTTTTAATTATAACAAGTAACAACTAATTTTTTTGTTAAATAACAAAATATATAAAATATCTTAAAAATTCAGATTAAATTTAATTTATACAAATTAAATTTATTTTTTAATAAATCATTTAATTTGTCAATAACCGACACTGTTGTGCTTGTCTATCCGCATTTCTTATTTTTTGGATAAAGTAAAAAAATGTTTATATACATTTAAATGCAAACATAATCAATTTAAATGAAATATGAATTAATTTAAAAATGACTTATTAATTATAGATTTAAGGGTTAAATATGTTTTTTGTCCCTAAACTTTCACTCGAATTTGGTTTTGGTCCCTAATCTTTTTTTTCATCGGTTTTGGTCCCTAACGTTTTCAAATCATTGAAATTAGTCTCTGTCGTCAACTCTGTTAAACATAGGGGTGACGACAGGGACTAATTTCAATGATTTTATAACTTTAGGGACCAAAACCAAATTCGGGTGAAAGATTAGGGACCAAACCCGAATCTGGGTTTGGTCCCTAATCTTTATTTTTCGTTGTTTTTGGTCCCTAACATTTTCAAATCATTGAAATTAGTCCCTGCCGTCAACTCTGTTAAATATAAGGGTGACGGCAAGGACTAATTTCGATGATTTGGAAACGTTAGGGACCAAAACCAACGAAAAAAAAGATTAGGGACCAAAACCAAATTCGGGTGAAAGTTTAGGGACCAAAAATATATTTAACCCTAGATTTAATTAATCCTAAATTTATGACTTGTGGATTTAAATCCATTCATGCCTTTTACCAACATGAGTTGATTCAAGTGGTACATGCTTGATTCCCCTTCAGCATGGTCTCGGGTTCGAGTTTTGTGGATGGAAAAAATCTCCGTTAGGAGAGTTAGCCCCACCAAATGTGAATGTTCCTTGCTTGAGCAGATTGCCTCCCGTGGAGGATATATGTGGTTTACACAAAAAAAAAAATCATCCATTCCTTTTGATTAATCCACCATTTAAATCCATTCATGCAAATTAATTATGTTTACCTAAGAGTTGTGACTCAGCTGGCAACACATATTGAGATTGTGTGGGAATAGCTTATGGGTTTGATCCCAATTAAACATAATTATAAGTAAATACAAAAATATAGTTACTTAATTATATGTAAACATGATATTTTTAGTAAGGTAAAGACTCACACAATTCAAAAAATGTAAAAAGTTTATATAATCAACATAATTGTATGTTAAAAATCATTCAAGTAAAATGTATTTGTTACGGTTTTAGTCACTTTTTTTATTTACAATAAAATTAAGTAGCGTTCCAGGAAGGAAAATTAAAATGATCCATGAAAATAATAATAACAATACTCCATATGAATAATTGAAATAATCTAAAAACTATATTTTCATTATAAAAGAAATATAATTTAACAAACTAAAGGGTGAACAAAAGCGGTATGATTATAAGCAGAGGGAGCATGAAACATTAATGATGTATCTTGTTTTTCTTTCTTCATTCTGTTGTTTCTATTATAGCATTAGGAGAATTCCTGAGCTCTCTGTTAAGTACACTTCCTTTGCTAATGAATTATCAATTATATCTAAAATGGGGGAAAAGAATAAAAAAATGCCAGCATTTGTCCCAACTGTGAAATCTTTTGCTGAAACCCCTCAATACTTGTTAAGTGGCAATAACCAAAACAAACAATCTGATAACATATCTCCTCATGACAAACAACATAATCTAAGAATTTTTTGAAGATACCAAGTGTAGAGTCAGATAAATCAATATACACCTACTACTAATGTATACTAATCAGATGAAAATTATTGAGGGAAAATTTAAATGACAATTAATGTTCTTGTAATCAGACAATAGAATTCTTGAAAGGCATACAATACCAACCTCTAGACAAAGCTCATGATTATAGCATTCTTATCAAGTCCCATATATAAATATATCCATTGCAGCTAAGCCTTAATAGAAGAATGTATGATCCACAGTTGCAGAGCCTTTGCTTAAGTAGCATCTAGTACCTTTAGGGACTGCTTAATTTTGAGATGGCGTTACAAGGAGATTGGTGAGAGTTTGAAAGGGGAAATTTAATGAGAGAGTATGCGTGGTTACTGGTTACGGCTCGAAGAGAACCATTGAAAACAATGAACCGGGGTCCAGAAGGGAAATAGCCAAATATTTGTTTATTTAAATTTTTAATGCCACTGATCTCCAGTAATTATTTATATTTCTCTTTGACTAGACTTTCCTTCTAATGCCACAGCCACATTCTAGCAAAACATGTTGACCATTTCATCAGAAGCAAACCTCCAATTTTCTGAATCCACCAGAGCCTTCAAGCAAAGGGCTGGCCCAAAAGCTAGGCTCTCCTGAGAAATTTAGAGTTAATCAGAAAGAGGCTTGCAAAGGGAATGAATTATGTGCCTCTTATCCTCTTCTGGGGATGTAGGATCAATTCCATGTCTTGCAATTGTTGGGACCACCTTTGAGCAAGCCTGGTGAAGAGGGAAGGACCCTGCACTTGAACCTAAGGTTTGAACTATGGATTCCATGATGTTGTCTATCAAGGGAACAATTTTGACACCATGAACCCAGGCAAGAAGTTCATACAGTGAAATTGTGAATTCACTAGATAAAGAACCATTTTCCTTTGTCTCAGAAACTTTTGCGAGAAACACAGGAATGGCCTTAAAATCCAAATATTTCACATATGACTTCAATGGGCATGGCGGATTTTCGACTATCTTCATCTTTGTCAAGATTTGCAAGCTCCCGGCGCACTACTGGGCTGAGATTTCTTCCCATTGTGTTGAACTAAAACCAAACAGATACCACTATCAACAATGACAATGAAACCAAATCAAAAGCAAATATTTCAATTGCATAGCATGAAAAGATCCTATTTTGGCTATTCTAGCGGAAAGCAAATCCTGTACATGAAAGCAAATTTTAATATAGGCCATATCTTTTGCATATTAAAATTGTAATATACTTTTATGAAAGTATCCACATTAATATAGTCATGAAAGTAAATATAATCAGATATGGCCTATATTAAAATTGCACATGAAAGTATCCACATTCATATGCAACAGATAATATCCATCTAAAATTTTATGGGGAATCAGCAAAAATATCCTTGGGTAATTTTAAAGACATACACAACATATCAACATACAAATTAATATAGGCCATATCTTAGGCTCTTTTGCATGTCTTTCAGAGGTAACATATTTCACATTACAAAAGAGGAAAGAATTTTGGGTAGTCTCAAGAATACTCACAACATGAAACTAGTAGTACAATTAATCAAAATCTTGTTTATGTAAGATTTCACTGGATGCTCTCAATACATTATTCAAAGGGTGTGGATCTTCCTCTGACTTTGCAGCAAGAAAAAGAGCAGCAGTAGCGATCAACTGCAACAGAGATCAAAATTAATAAGAACACACTTGTCAATAAGGGTGAAACTAAAAGGAATAGTGATATCAAAAACTCATCCTCACCATACCCATTCTAGTAATCTCTAACCAAGGGAATAAAAAAGAAACATGAAAACCTATTCATAGAAACATGAAGAAAATATAGAGTGGCCACTATAACCTCTTATTCAGCCTTAGTTTGAGACAATCATTCCAAATTTGAGGGAATCAAAGGCTTCTACGTGTTAGAACCAAATGAAATCACATACAAAATAATAGAGAGAAACAAGAGGCTTTCTCATTCATACAGAAAAGAATACATGAGTACAATTATTTATATGAAACTATTGTAACTATATCATTCTGTTTACAACTCAACAGAATTTAACTAACACTAACAGAATTAACTACTACTAACATTGTGGATTATTATACAACACTCCCCTTTAATCCAAAATGTTCAGCTGACTTTATTCCCAACAAATCTCTCAATTTTTCAAATCTCTCTTGCCTAAGTGACTTAGTAAAAACATCTGCCACTTGATCTTCAGTACAACAGTACACAAGCTCAAATCTGCCTTTGCTTACTTGATCCCTGAGAAAGTGAAACTTTGTTTCTATGTGTTTGCTTCTGCCATGAGATACTGGATTTCTGGACAAGCTTATGGCTGACTTGTTGTCAACAAACAGCTGCACTGGTTTCTTATACTCTAACTTTAGTTCTTCCAACAATGCCTCTAACCACAGGCTCTGACAAGCTGCTTCTGCAGATGCTATATATTCTGCTTCACATGAGGAAAGTGCTACAACATTCTGTTTTTTAGAACACCAAGAAATTGGTGCATTCAGGTATTTGAACAAATAGCCAAAAGTGCTTTTCCTCTCCACCTTATCACCACACCAATCAGAATCAGAAAATGCTTCTATGATAGTTTCATTTTCATCATCTCCTTTTGGGAATAGCAAGCCAAAGTCATGTGTGCCTTTTAGATATCTCAATATATGTTTAGCTGCAACCATATGAGGCACTCTAGGATTACTCATAAACCTACTGACCAACCCAACTCCATAGCTAATATCGGGCCTGCTATTTCATAAGAACCTGACTGACCCTACAATTTGCTTGAACAATGTTGCATCTACAGTTTTCTCATCCATTTCTTCAGTTAATTTCAGATTTGGTGTCACTGGTGTAGGAGCTGCATTGCAATTTTCCATATTGAATCTTTTCAGCACTTCACTAATATACTTCTTCTGATGTAAGAATATTCCTTCATGAGTGTGCATAAACTCAAGGCCAAGAAAATAATTGAGAGTTCCCAGGTCAGACATCTCAAATTCTGATTTCATTCTCCCTTTAAATTCCTCAATTTCAGCCTGCACATTTCCTGTGACAATTAAGTCATCCACATAGGGACACACAAGAAGTAAGCTCCTGTGTTGAGTTTCCTTCACATACATACCAAACTCCACTGTGCGCTTCATAAAGCCTTGCTTGGATAAAAAGGCATTAATCAACTTATCGAGGCTCGAGGGGCTTGTTTAAGGCCATACAAGGCCTTCTTTAATCTATACACTTGCTGTTCTTTCCCTTTTACTTCAAATCCTGGTGGCTGCAGCACATACACCTCTTCCTCTAATGGGCCATTGAGGAATGTTGACTTAACTTCAAGCTGACACATATTCCAACCTTTGGAACTAGCAACAGCAATCACAAGTCTAACTATTTCCATCCTTGCAACTGGGGCATAAACTTCTGTATAATCAATTCCTTGTTTTTGAAGAAAACCTTTGGCTACTAACCTAGCCTTGTGCTTGGCAATGGTGCCATATGGCTTGAATTTGATTTTAAACACCCACTTCACATCAATAAGATGTTTATTCTGTGGTAGATCCATCAGCTCCCAGGTTCTATTTTTCTCAATTGCTTCTAATTCCTCAATCATGGCATCCTTCCACTCTCTAATATGAAGAGCCTGCTTCCAATTTAATGGTTCAGTGTCAACCATAAATGCAAAGTGCACCAACTCACCGCTGTCAGAAACTACATTATCACTGTACACTTCATGATCTGCAAGTCTGGTAGAAGGGAATCTCACTCTCTGAGATCTTCTTGTAGCTGGTTGAGATGAATTTGAGGTGCTGTCTTGCTTGGTCTTTGTACTATCTTCAAGGATACATGGAACATGAGTTTCAGATTCACCTTCCCAATTCCATGATGCAGTTTCATCCATAATGACATCTCTGCTGATCACAATTTGTTGCTTCACTGGATTGTACAGCTTGTAGGCACCAGTTGGGTGATATCCAACTAGTATAAGAGCTTCACTCTTATCATCCAGCTTCTTCCTTCTTTCATCTGGTATGTGTCTGTAACATAGTGACCCAAAAATCTTCAAATGATGCACAACAGGCTTATCTCCAGACCAAGCTTCTTCAGGTGTGACAGTTTTAAGTCTCTTTGTGGGGCATCTATTCAGTACATAAGCAACAGTTGTCACTGCCTCTCCCCAGTAGCAATGAGGCAACCCCTTTCCTTTGAGCATGCATCTAGCCATGTCCAGCAAAGTCCTATTCCTCCTTTCAGCTAGGCCATTGTGTTGAGGTGTGTAAGGTGCTGTCACTTCATGTTCAATACCTTTATCATTACAAAATTCATTGAATTCTCTAGAATTATACTCACCACCACCATCTGTTCTGAGTATCTTCAATTTCAAGTCAATTTGTCTTTCAACTGAAGTACAAAATTTCACAAATAGGGAGAACACTTCACTTTTTTCTCTCAACAGATATATCCAAATCTTCCTAGTCAATTCATCCACAAAGGTCAGAAAATACCTGTTACCACCAAGAGATGGAGTGTTAAAAGGACCACATACATCTGAGTGGACAACACCAAGAGGTTGCTTAGCTCTTTGAGGTGCAGTGGTCTTGAAAGCCTTCCTTGGTTGCTTGCCTATCACGCATCCTTCACATGTTTTCTGTGGGAGGTAAACAGGTGGCAAACCACACACCATTTTTTTTACTGCTGAGTTGATTTAGACTTTTAAAGTTTAGGTGGCCATATCTGTAATGCCATAACCAACTTTCTTCCTCAGTGTTGATGGTGGAAAGACTTTGAATTGCAGCAGCATTTAGGTTGATTTTGAAAGTTCTATTCTTGGATAGGGGTGCCTTGAGTACAAGTCTTCTCTTAGAATCATAGATTTCAATGTGATTTTGTTGCATTGCCATGGTGAAGCCTTTTTCTAACAATTGACCCAGACTGAGTAGATTATTCTTCATTGTTGGCACATACAGTACATCATGCATATAAGCTATCTTGCCATCCTTGCGTGTGATCATCACCTTCCCCATTCCTTCTGCAGAAATTGTGCTATTGTCAACAAACCTCACACTGTTTTTAACATTTGTATTGAAATCTATCAGCCAGTCCCTATTTCCAGTCATATGATTCGAGCAGCCAGTATCAAGATACCAAGAAGAGCAATCCTCATCACTGTTTGTGGTCACCATTAGTAGCACTTGCTCTGAATCAGATCCTTCATCATCTTGTGCCAAATGAGCCTCATCATTTTTCTTGCCTTTGCTGTTATTACCCTGCTAGCATTCATAGGAATAGTGCCCAAATTTTTCACAATTATAACACTGCACTTTTCTTTTATCAAGATTCGTTCTTCCACCTCTACCTCTGTTCTGATTGCTTCCTCTGGAATTTGAATTCTCTCTCTGTTCATTGCTGCTGCTACCATGAGAATAATCTTGAGAGGTGGGGCCATTTGAATCTCCACTTCTGCCTCATCTTGATCTTCCTTTACCTCTCTTATTCCAGCCACCACGACCTCTATTCTTTTGACTGGTTCTGCCTTGCAAAGCTTGTTCAGCAACCTTTTCATTACTTCTTCTCTCAATCACTCTCTGCTCATGTGCCTCTAAAGAGTTTTGCAACTCTTCAATAGTCATAGTCTCAAGATCTTTCGATTCTTCTATGGCAACTACTACATGGTCAAAACGAGGAGTTAGAGTTCTAAGTACCTTTTCAACAATCTTGGAATCAGCCACTGCTTCATCACAACCTCGCATCGAATTAACCACAACTTGGATTCTGTTGAAATATTCTGCAATGGTTTCTTGCTTAGTCATAGAAAGGAGTTCATACTGCCTTCGAAGTGATTGTAACTTTACTTTCTTTGTTTTCCCAGAGTTTCCATACACCTGTTTTAGGGTATCCCATGCTTGTTTTGATGTTGTAGCTTTTGAAATTTTCTGAAAAACGATCGCAGAATCACACTGATGTAACAAAACTCGAGCCTTGCAATCCAATCTCTTACTCTCTTTATATGCTTCATTCTGTTCCTCTGAGGCGTTCTTGGGAGGTTCTTGAAACCCAACTTTCACAACTTCATCAATTTCTTGAAACCCAAGAATGGCATCCATCTTCACACACCAATCATCATAGCCTTTCCCATCAAATACAGGAAGGTTCCCAGGTATGGCACTCGCAGTAGCCATGGAAGCACACTCGCAGCAATGCTTAACTCACAATCAGTTGGTGCTCTCTCCCACTCTCACACACAAGCTCTAGATACCAATTTGTTAGAACCAAATGAAATCACATACAAAATAATAGAGAGAAACAAGAGGCTTTCTCATTCATACAGAAAAGAATACATGAGTACAATTATTTATATCATTCTGTTTACAACTCAACAGAATTTAACTAACACTAACATAATTAACTACTACTAACATTTTGGATTATTATACAACACTACGATCATACTAATTCAGAAATTAGGGGAGGGGGAAGATATGATTATTTGATGAAGAGGAAAGTAAAGATACATACATACATATATATATATACACATATATATACGCATATCCTCTGAAACATGGGTACACAAAAAATGGAGTCGTCGGTACGTACCGGTATGGGTACGTACCCGGTACCGGTACTTGATGGGTACATGCTAAAACATATTTAAAAGACTCCCTAGGTATTTGTTTGAAAAGTGAAAAACGTCTTGAATCAATTTTGAAAAAGTTGGAACCACGTGGGACCCCACAGGTGCGCCCCCGCTCCTAACGAATACCGAGCCCAATCAACGGTCTGCATATTCAAACCAACCCCTTTCCCCGCCCGAAAAACTACAATTAAACACTATCTCACTCACTGATTCCACGCTTCATTTTGTTCTGTATGTAACATTACAACGCTGCGTACAGAACAAAACCACAACACTAGAAAGAAACACCCTCCTTCTCCCTGAAACGCACGCACTCTTGCTGAGAGCAGAGTTTTCAAAGGGAAAAAAAGTCTGATTCATTCGAAGTTTGAAATGTCAACACAGAATCGCTGTCATTCGTCGTTTTCTTCCTCAACGACGTCGTCTCTCGCGAAACGAAATCCATCGTCGTCGTCGACGTTGGCTAAGAAGAGAGCGCCTCTCACCAACCTCACCAATCAGAGGAATGCGCTGCACGCTCCTTCCCGCAACTCGGGTCCTTCCTCTACATTGGTATTCATCCTTTGATTCTTTTCCTTTTTATTAATATCTTTGAAAAATCTAATACAAGAAAATGGAAAACCAGAATTTTCCCCCAATTTTTGAGTATCTAAATTTAATGGTAAAGTAGGTGGCTACTATGTTGGAGAATACACATATACGAAAACACACTTAGAGGATAGAATTTATGATTGATAAGTTTTCTTCTTCCTGTGCTAGAAAAATCATCATTCCCTTCAAATATTCACTAAACAGTAAACAGAGTGAAAACATGACATTTTATAAAAATTTCATGAATATGAAGTGGCATTGTGGTAGTGGATAATGAGTGTAGGTAATTATTTAGATCACCACGTATCAATATGCATTTGCAGATTTCGTAGTCAAATTCGTGATGCAGCTCTTCATACTAAATAGTAATGCTCAAAACAAAATTTGTAGTTTGGTTTTGGAAATTGGAACTTTTGGTGGTGAAGAATCTGTGAACAGTATTTGAATAGGTAAATGGAGTTTCTGAATGTTTATGTTTTGCTGCCTGAGTTTGTCTGAACAATTCAAAAAATTTCTTTAATTGCAGAGAGCCTTAGGAGTTAGGACACTACATAATTGATGAGTTTTTCTTGAAACCTTTCAGATCACACAAGCTTAATTCGTTTTAAATTGAAGCTACCGTTGTGTTGCGGCCATTGCAGATTGATCAAAATTTTGAATATTTTTTTTCCCGATTAATTGCTATCACAAAAAACCATTTAACTTTGTGGCTAATGTTAGTTATTTGCTATGGTTTTATCTTTGGTTATAAATTAGATGGATTTTGTAATGCAAGGTACCACCATGTTCAACTAAAATTGCCAAGAGCAAGAAAGGGTCTCCTGTCTGCACCAGCATCACTAGGTCAGCAAGTTGCGGGAACAAATTGCAGAATGTGAAACCAAGTGTAGTTGTTTTTCCAAAGGCTACTTCTGTCCCACAAAAGAATGTTGCTGCTCCCACAGTTGCCACTGTCCCTTTGCCTGTTCCAACCATGAAGGATGTTACTCCTTGTGAATCATCAGATGCAATGTCCATTTCTATGGATGACAGTACAGTGTCTTCTTGTGGTTCTATCAAGAGTCCTGAGGTTGTATACCTGGACAACAGTGAGATTTCAGCTGTTGATTCAATTCAGAGAAAGATATTCAGCAATTTGAACATATCTGATACTACAGAGCCTGCAGGTTGAGTATTGTTGCAATCTTGCCTTTGTCTCCTGTCCATTAAAGCTAGCTTCATTAGCATGACTTTTGTAATATATGACATTTAGGTTTTGATTGCATGATTAAACATTAAGAAAAATAATTTGGCCAATCAAAAGTTGGATTATGATGTCTTCTATACTTATTGGTACTGAAGCTTAACATTTTACTCCAATGCCTTCTAATGTAGTGTTATTTATTGTTATTTTGCAGGTAACATCTATAGTAAAGACATAATTGTTGGGTTGGAAAGAGAGGATAAGGTTGCTGATATTGATGATAATTACACGGATCCGCAGCTTTGTGCAACCTATGCCTGTGACATCTACAAGCACCTTCGTGCATCTGAGGTTGAACTTCATTTTCCCTGTTGAAGTAATGAGTTTTGTTATTCACTTTCTATGTGGAATATAATGACTTCTAGTATTTTACTATCCTAGTAACTAGCCAAATATTTGCTATCAAAATGATAATTTACTATAAGTATTCTGATCTGGGGTGTTCTTCTAATTTCTGGAACCTTAGGCAAAGAAAATGCCTTCCCCAGACTTCATGGAGAGATTTCAGAAGGACATAAATGTCAGCATGCGCGCTATATTGATTGACTGGCTTGTGGAGGTAATATTTGTTGATAATGGACATTCAGCATAATTGGGTCTTGAAATTTGTCATTTGTGAAGTTGGAAAAATGTTGATCTTTTGATAATGCAAACAAAGAGGTTTGGACTAATACAATATTCTTTGTAACGTCTTAACTCAAATTAGAGCTCATTATTACACCCCTCTCTGTATGCTAAACTTCAACTTTGCAACTGCAGGTGGCTGAGGAGTATAGGCTTGTACCTGATACCTTGTATTTGACAGTGAACTACATAGATCGGTATCTTTCAGGGAATGCAATGAATAGGCAAAAATTACAATTACTTGGTGTTGCGTGCATGATGATTGCCTCGTAAGCAAGCATAACGTCCCTCTCATGTTTTCGTTTTACTCATTTCTTTGATTACCATCCATTTGTTTGCCCTCTAGCATTGACATATGGACATGCGATAACAATAATGTGGTTTTTATTCTTGTTGGCAGTAAATATGAGGAGATTTGTGCACCTCAGGTAGAGGAATTTTGTTTTATAACTGATAACACGTACGTCAAAGAAGAGGTGATTGTTTGGCTTAAATTTGCAATTCCTAGATGCTTTTTCCTATGACTTGAAGTGAGCAAATCTCAGCCAAGTTATTCGATGCAGGTTTTGCGAATGGAATCTGCTGTCTTGAATTGTCTTAAGTTTGAAATGACAGCCCCAACAACAAAATGTTTCTTAAGGTAAACTACATTGATGATATGATTTTGAAAAACTTCTTTTAAGTTTGTAACGACAGCCCAACAACTAAATGTTTATTTATTTTTTATTTTTTTTGTTTTTTAACTAAATGTTTATTAGATGGTTAAACCTTTTTGAAGTTACACTGTTCTAATATTCACCTTTTCATTGATATGATTTCAGACGATTTGTTCGTGCAGCTCAAGATGTCAACGAGGTATTTTTCTCGCCCTAGCTGCTCATTGATATTGTTTATGAACGTTGTATATGGACTAGCATTTATAGCGTTTACTTCCATCTGTTTTTCTTGCCATGTTATTTACATTGCTATTGCTCATAAGTAAAATGGTAAAATACTATTGTCCAATGTTGTTATTGTTATTGTTATAGATTCCATTTCTAAAATATTGGCCAATTTTGGTGTGGTTTTATCTGTCCATTTCTCAGGTCCCTTCACTGCAACTAGAGTGCTTGACCAACTATATTGCCGAATTATCTCTCTTGGAGTACAGTATGCTTTGTTATGCACCATCACTGATAGCAGCTTCTTCAATTTTCCTGGCCAAATTTATACTTTTCCCTTCAAAAAAACCATGGGTATGCATGCTGCTAACCACAAAATTTTCTATGCCATTTGTACACAAGGAAATGGTCTTTTGTATGATTGAATGGCTTATTGTTTCTGTTCTTTTTTTTTCTGCAATAGAATTCCACATTGCAGCATTACACTCTCTATCGGCCTTCTGATTTGTGTGGATGTGTAAAGGATCTCCATCGTCTTTGTCGCAACAGCCCTGGCTCTAATTTACCTGCAATCCGAGAGAAATACAGTCAACATAAGGTACTTTTTACAAGTGCACACATAATTGCTAAGATTTATTTTTGCCTTGTAATCAGATTCCTTACTTCCTCATCATACTTTGTGTTACAGTACAAATATGTGGCGAAAAAGTGCTTTCCTCCTTCAATACCTCAAGATGTTTTCCAAAATTGAGCAGAGGAATTCATGTTGACAGTCCAATTATTGGTTGGGTAGGCTAAGTTTTGACACAGCTTCTGTTGTCTCTCAATGATGATTAGGGACCATTTCCTCCTGTTAAAAGCATATTTGGAAGATGTCTCGTGTTGTCACAGATGGAAGATGTGACACAAATATCATGGAGATGTTCTGGTGGAACTAGTGTTTCTATCAATTCGACCATTGCCCCGTGGCATAGTTATGTCACTAGAGTTCCATATGACGAATTCCCTCCTATTGTATATATGAAGCTTGTCCAATGCTAATAAATTATGGGAATTGGAATAACAATTTTCTGTTGATTCTCACTATGTATATGTTTCAGACATTGTAGGTGGGGTTTATTTCTTCTATATCCAAAATATGCCCAGTTGTTCATATTGAAGATTCCTTCTTAAGAGCATGAAACAAACTTACAGAAAAGTGACATGATTTTCGGTGGGTTCACTTCTTACTTTGACTAATTTTAAACAAGTCAGTTGCTAATCAGTTGTTAACGTATTTAGCTTAGAAGCAAGCAAACATACGCTAAGTAAAATCCAACATACAAAACATGAAACATAATTTTAGCAAATGACCAGAGATTTCGGCTGGTTTCTCTTTTTTATTTTTCCTGACTAAACATGTCATTTACTAATAGCTTAGTGTGTTAGAAAATTAAATCAATTCAAAATTGAAAAGGACAAATGAAAATAGTAATTTGGTGGGTTTTGGGATCCAAATTTGAAAACGGATATATTTTTAACTGAAACAAAATTGTATATATCTTTAAGGGTTAAATATATTTCTAGTCTATCAAATATAATCAAGATTTGGTTTTAGTTCTTATAAATTAAATAATTTAAATTTGGTGGTTTTGATCATTCAAAATTTGGAAATACATCAATTTAGTCCTCATTGTACAGTTTTACTACTAATGTTACTATTTACTACGGATTAGTTATGATTTTTTATCGATAAGGACTAAATTGGTGTATTTTCAATTTTTGAATGACTAAAATTACCAATTTTAAATCAGGGACTAAAACTAAATCTCGATTAAAAATATATTTAACCTTATTTTAAAAATAATATTTTACTTAAAGAATTCTATATTATTTATTTATATCTATTTAAGAACTTTCATATTATATCGTAGCTTAAGTCAAATTAATTTTCTATTGGATTGGACATAGACGGTAATATTGAAAACTAATTTAAAATTTGAATTTCATATGGTATCATAAACATATTAATTCATTTTATAAAAACCTCTTCTTATAATAATTTCACTTATGGAGGTGGTCAGGGACGGAACTAGAAAAATTGTGTAGGGGGCGAAAATTTAATACATGTTAAACAAAATAAAAATATAATTGTTAACAAAAAAAATCAACAATGATTAAATTTTTATATTTTAGATTCAATAGACCTGTTAGTGTTACTCATATACTATCCATCCATGAGTCTAAATCTAATATGAAAGAAAGCATTTGTGACGGAGCAATTATAAAAAGGAAAAATATACAAGCCACAATAGTTTCTGCAGAATAAATAAAGTTGTAATGTTTTTAATTATTTTGTAACTCAACCCAAGCTGTATATCAACGTTTAAAAATCTTAGAGTGGGTGTGGGTCACTTACATTCCAACTAAGAGTGAATTAACCAAAGGATAGTCAGTGAGTTATCACTTTTATACTTGCTTATGAGTTTTAAGGTTGCCACATAGTAAGGGGGCAATATATGAATATAAAAAGGATAGGTACATATATTAGTAGTATGCAATTAATTTTGGCTGGGGCGACTGCCCTTTTTCTACTTTACCTGGGTCCGTCCCTGGAGGTGGTATTTAAACTTTTCCCAATTTCCTCACTTCTATAAACTTTATTTCTCACATCCTAACTTGATTTCTTCTATGTTCATTTATGATTGAAAGTTGAGACATAATACTTGATTTTACCCTTAAAACACCATCTGAAACTCCGAAATTTTATTTAACTCCCAACCTTCTATCTTAATAGAGTCCTTAATTAACTTATGATTTTGTTATACTTCCTAAGGCCCTAATTTTTTCGATGCTACACACATCTTGGTCAAGTTAACGCTACTAACAAGAGTTTTTTCATACACTTTATATAAGATTAAAGTGATATGGAAGGCACTTCTATACTCTTGTCATGAACATCATATCATGATGGAGCTAATTCTCTTAACAAGGTTTTTTCATACACTTTATATATGTTTAAAGTGAATGGGTTGTGAAATTTCAAATCTTAATATAATTTAAATTTAAATTTATAATTATATTTATGATGTATATGTTACTATTTTCTATGAACATTTTTTTAATTAGAATTATAAAATTTATAATTATGTTATTTTCATCTACTTAATAAAATTATTATTTTATATTTTAATTCATTATATATTAATTAGAGTAAGTTTAAAAGTTAAGCCAGTCTTTTAATTATAGGTTTAAATTGATATTTTTATGAAACATAGGTATCCTCTACGAGAGACAATCATACTCTTGCTGTAAATGTATTGATATCTAAATAATTAAATCATATGGAGGTAAAAAATAATAAAATATATTTGATTATCTTATATAAATATTATGCCAATTTTTATTTGTATGCAATGTTTATCTCAACTATTTTTTATCATTACATTGCATGTGGTACTATGAATAGTTAACGTTGTTATTAAAGAAGGATAAAAGAACACTAATATATAAAAGTTTAATTAATATACTCTTCACATTTTATTAATTGATATATATGATTACACCATAAGTTAATTTTATTAAAATAATCTAATAATATATATAAAACTGAACATCGATCGCAAAACAACATCATTCATGCGAATGCATAGCTAAGTAGCTAACATACTAGCTAGTTGTATTTAAAAATCCTATTTCAAGACTTGGTGATAGATTTTGGGTTTTTTTCTTGTGTTTTTATAATGTTTTCTCTATTTTGGTTATTTTTTAAAACTTTTTCTTATTTTTTATTTAGACAGACTCATTCTATCCACAAGTTCGGATAGTTTTGGATGACCCATTTTTTTTTTGTCAAAGGATTATTCATTTTCTAGTTACCATTAAATTTATTTTTTGGTCGAATAGTTAACATTAAAATGATCTAGGTTAGCTATATAGCCCAACCGTGCCAACCCAGCCCACTCCAATAACCTTAAGCCTTTCTGAGCATGAAGTAACCACATACAAGAGACAGCAATATTTCGATTGCTTTTATCACCTAATGAACCCAAATGGATTCAGGATACCATGTCTTAACTCACCAAGCTGTTGTTGACCAATAAAAATTTTTTCGACAAAATTTAGATTAAATTCGTTACATTTTTATTATCAAATTCTTCAATCAAATAATAACATGTATATAATTTTTTAAAAGTAAGTAACATTATTAATGAAAATTATTAAATATTAAAAAAACTTTCAAATGTCATTGTTTAGAGAATTTGATGTACAAGGAACTCGGTCTAAAACAATGTATGGAGAGACTTTCTTGTCTATAGAGGTATATGCTGGTAGAATATCAATCCAGCGTTTTCCATAACCATTACTTTTTCCAAGTGGGCAAAATTGATGTGCTTCGAATATGTATATATATAGAGATAGATATTTGTGTTGAAACTTTTGTTAATGGTGTGTCGTTTTCAATCAATCGGTTCGCATGCACTATAATTTTGGAAGGTTAATATGCAATTCGGATGGTACCTATTAATTTTATTTTGGAGAACGAGAAGAGAAAATCCAATCTAATTTTTCCACCCTCCATTGACCCACCTTAGCTGTCTGTTGCATGTGTTTTTTCCTAGCTACAATCAACTTGTCTTAAACGTCTATGACCAAAATCTGGGCACATGCATAGTTGGCGTTGCAAATTGAGATCACCAAAATCGCTACGTACGTACAACAAGAAAAGTAACAAGGGAATAGTTTTTAGTTACTTTTTTTATATACTATATGTTTCGTCTCTAAGCACAAGCAAATTAAACTCGTGAAAGACAAACATTGAAATTTGAAAGTACACAAACCTTTATTTCCTTGTGTAAGTTATTAAAGTCCTATCAATCCATATCTTTCTATACTCTCACCGAACATATCCCGTATCTCTTTCTGTTAATGCTATAGGACGAGACCTTGGTGGGCAGAACCAAGATTCACCACCAACAAATTACCAAAATAACGTTGGGTGAGTTTTAGTTTTAAATTTTGAAAGTTTTTAAAATTAAAATAAGTTTTAGTTTTATAGTTTTAATTTCACTTTTTGTGATTTCAAGTTTTGTAAAATTGTTTGAAATTAACATGTAGTTTGGTGACAATGATGAGCGAGATAGAATAAGATAAACTACCATAACTTAGTTGCTTTAGTGGTGGAGGGGTGTCGCGCAGCGATGGTTATGGAGGGTGCCAAACAATGGTGGTGGTGATGGGTAGCGATGAAGGGTTTTGAGAAGTGACGTAGGAGGCTGTAGGATGGCGACATCAATGATGTAAGGTGCTGAATTTCGATGATGGAGGGTGTAAGGTAATGGTCATAATGGTGGGGTCGGGTGTGGAATGGTAATGGTGGAGTGTGTAACATCCCAAATTATAGCTCTTTTTGTAAATGAAACTAATAAGGGAAGAGATTTTATAAAAGGAATTTGGGGGAAAAGGAACTAAGAATCAAAAGTAGGAAAAATAGGATTCTAGTATCCTCACTTAAGAGAGAAGGTCTCGCTTGAGCGAGCATATCAGAAAAAAGGAGAGAATTTTGAGTACTGATATTCTCGCTCAAGCGAGAAGGTTTCGCTTGAGCGAGCATATTAGTAAAAGTTGAGCATATCTCTCGCTAGAGCGCAATTCGTGGGAAATTCCATGGTTGCTCCATGGAACCCCTTCGCTCAAGCGCTTGAGCGCAATTCCAAGAGTTGCTCTCTTGAATGTTCTCGCTCAAGCGAGAATACTCTCGCTTCAGCGAGGGCACTTTTGTTCCAGAATTCCTTTCGTTCCCGCTCAAACGAGAAGACCTCGCTTGAGCGAGAGTTCGCGTATCTATTTTTTTAACATCAGATTAGGGCTTGGCCCCTCATTTATTTCATCCCACTCACCTTTTTAGAGAGAGAAAAAGAGAATTTCTAGAGAGAGGGTCTCCATTAAAGCTTGAAGAAGGAGATTAAAGCCAAGGACCTCACCCTCCAACCTTCCTCAACTTCTTCCCTCTTCCATTTGAGTTCTTGAGGTGAGTATAACTCACACCACCACTCATTTGGTTGAGTCTTCCTCCATGTACCCTATTCTCTCTTTCCCTTTATTTTAATTCTTGTGAAAGATTGTTGTGCTGTGTATTTTCTTGATATTGGTATATTGGATTGTATTATGGAATTAGGAGCATGAATAGGGGGTTTTCCCCAAACTAGGGTTTCCTTATGTTCATGTATGTTGACATTATGGTATGATTCTTGGTCTGAACTGTGTTAAGAATTTCACTCATGGCCTCTAACCCCAGTTAATAATGAGAAAACGAATTTGGCTTCGGCCTAGTAAAAATGGCTTCGACCTCGGTTCACCATAATTAAACAAGATTGGACTTCGGTCCCCAGTTAAAACACAGGTTTCGACCCCCAAGTAATTGGCGGTGTTATGCCCAAGGAAGACGTTCTTTGTAGTCTGAGCTCAGGTCTAGCCCAAGTCTAGTGATAAGACCCCGTCTGCTGGGCAATGCAGGTCATGCATGTTCATGTTCATGTTTAAGATGAGACATTATGTTATTAATTGCTTTATTTATCCTGTTGCATTTTATTTGCATGTCTTACCTACAGTGTATGTTGCATAGTTATATTCACTGAGACACTTGTCTCACCACACGTTTTGTGGATCATATTCTAGATGCACAGGTTCCTCCCTGCTGATAGGTGTTAAATTTACGTAAAATTCATATTTAATTACAACACTTATTGAGGGCAAAATGTTGAATTTATACCGTAATTTATCCCTTTTTGGCTTAAAATGCAATTCCTGTAATTATTTAAATCAAATTTTAATTTGATGCTATTTTGATAAAGATTTTGTTGATTTTTGCAGATAAAAAGTTAAATTTCAAATACAGCATCGAGATAGCAGCAGATAAGGATAGGAACAGCACAAGATAAGCTTAAAAAGAGGAAATTCAGGAGAGGAATTTGCTGCTTCCTGCGCTCCACCTGCGCTGAGCGCAAGTGGAGCGCAAGAAACGTAACCTAATTTTTAATGGGTCGTAATCAGAGTCTCAAAAGCCCATCAGAACGATTATAAAAAGATAACAAGAGCCATATTCACAATCATCCTGGAGTCGACAGAGAAATCCTAGAGACCATACCAGTGATCAAACCCAGAATACAATACAGAGCTGAAAAGGGAGAGTCTTGGTAGAGGATTCTTGAGAGCCAAGAGAGTGACAGTCTAAAGGAAACCAAAGTGGAGCAAGAAGGAGATCACAAAGAGGGTGACGGTCTCGTTGTTTATTCAACTTCTCATCTATTTGGGTTTGTAATGGCTACCATGTGTAGCTTGTAACATCCTGAATTTTATTAAGTAAAATAAAATAAAATTAAAATAATAAAGTAGAAGAAATAAATAAATAAATAATAGAATTAATATTATGAGTTGTTTTATCCATAAAGCTAGTTCAAATTTAAAAAGAAGATAAGGGGGTTGCGAGTGGGCCAAACCCATATAGGCATTTTAGTAAGGAGGGGTTATCAGTTCACCCTAATCCTTATTTTTCAAATCGTTAGAGAGCGAAACGCTAAGGAGGGGAGAAACCAAGTCTCAAGAGGAGATTGTTGGAGAATGATCATCAAGAACCAAGAAAGAGTCTTCTTTGCTGTTCGATCTCCACTTCAAGGTCCGGTGGGGGAGAGGGTGCTGCTTTGATAAGTGGAAATTAATTGATAAATTAGAGCACTTTTTAGTTCACTTATCAAGGATAAAATGGTAATTTTACCCCAATTTAATCTCTTTTTATTAAATATTAGATAAATTGTATTTATTAATCTGAGATTTG
The DNA here is from genome assembly GCA_026901365.1 of Sesbania bispinosa. Classification (NCBI taxonomy): domain Eukaryota; kingdom Viridiplantae; phylum Streptophyta; class Magnoliopsida; order Fabales; family Fabaceae; genus Sesbania; species Sesbania bispinosa. The sequence goes on from QLOH01000366.1 coordinate 295,242, forward strand.
AATTTGATGCTATTTTGATAGAAATATTGCTGATTTTTTCAGGATATTGCAAAGATTTGATTTGAAGGATAGATAACATAAAATGGGGGAGATATCTGCAAGATTTTAGATTGATTGAAGACGTTTAATGAAGATTTAAAGAAGATATAATACAATTAATGAGGAGATCACTGTCAATCAATCAAGGATTCTGCAGTCAAGCTTCCCAAATAAATCAAAGATTGGTCAATAAATGCAAGGATTTCACCAAGAAAAGGGAAATAAGGAAAGACAAATCTGCTAAAACCAGTCTCGGGGAGAGATCAAGATTAAAAAGAGAAAGTTGGAGCTGCAGGACGCTACCTGCGCTTCACCCCGCGCTATAGTGCAGATGAAGCGCAGACTCTCTGGAAGTTGCGCCTCATCCTGCGCTGTAGCGCTGCCTGGAGCGCAGGTTACGCTGATTTGGTCCCTGTTGCCGTTTTTAGATAGATCTCTTCCCAAAGTGCTGTGTCTTTCCTTATTCACCAATCCCAGTGTGCACGATTATTGTAATTCAGTCTGATTTCAGTGATAATGCACCAGAGCTAAGTTTAGAGTAGGAGAGGAGGAGCGCTTCACAAGGATTGAAGATGGTGACAGCATCTTCGGTGGTTTGTATGGCTACCTCGTGTAGTTAACTCTCCATTAGGATTGAATGTAATCGATTCCATTCCCAAGTGTATGTTGGACTCTATCTATTTATTTATGCAGTTCCATAATTATAGTGCTGGTAATCTCGTTCTGTGCTTTATTCCTAACTTCCGCGCTTGCGCCGGAGTTATAGGCTAGTTTGTAATTAACGTTATGACTACGATTGAATTTGGGGAACCTAGACATAGGAAACTCAACCTATGAGTGAATGAGAATACTCGGTTAACCACTGACTGAACCATGGGTGTTTACTAATGATTGATGGGTAGTGTGAGTACCATAATGAAGGGCATCTAAACATTAAGCTTGGTATTAATAAACCGATAGTGAAGGTTAGTTGATTGTCAATCCAGGATTCGATGCAATGATGTATCTAATGAGTGATGGGTAGTGACAGTACTCTAATGAGGATGTGTCTGTAGCTTTAGGCCTCGTTTATCAACTAATTCTTCTACAAACGGAATAAAAGAGAACAAAATAAGCCGAGGGTAAGTCTGTCGCTTGGGAAAGCCCACATGGATTACCCTTGAGTGTGAGGGGCGCCTGGTAACTCGGGGTCATTAGCAATAAAGTTTGTCTACAACGTTATAATTCAAAGCCTATAAGTAGTAGGTAGTCACGACATACATGAGGGGTGCGATGAGTTGAAGTTCAATCCTAATCCAAGTAAAGTGTCTCTAACTCTTCCTTTCTAATTCTATTGATATTAATATGTTATTTACAATTCCGCAACAATATACTCTAAACCATTGTTTCTCCTTGATAACTAGATCACAGTCTACATAAATTGACCGTTCCCTGTGGATACGATACTCTTCTTACTATTATACTGATGGATTTGAGGTTCGCTTGCCAGAAACCCATCAAGTATTTTTGGCGCCGTTGCCGGGGAACGGTTTCCAATTCGTGTAGAACTTGGAGGTCTAATTATCAAGAATATCTATCTTAGGATTTCTTTTATTTTTTACTCTTATTATTTTAGGAAATTTTATTATTTAGGAAATTTATACTTTATTTTTTTATATATTTTATTATTTTATTTTGATTATTTTCTTTTATAAAAAAATTAATTAATTAATTATTTAAAAAAAAAATAAAAAAAAATAATAATAATAATTTTTTTATTATTTTGTTTCTCTTTCCTGAGCTAACATTTGTTTGAGCTTCTTGAATTGTGAAAGATATGTGTCTCACGAGCAATTGAGAGAAGTGACCAAATAGAGAGAGAAAAAGGGCAAGGAGACAAATTCAAGACTCTCCATAATTTAGGAAATTTGTATTATTTTTAGGAAATTTATAGTTTTTCTATTTTAATTTTTATTTTTTCTTCCACACTTACTTTTTTTTAAGTTTCTTGTTTATGTTTTTGAGAGGCCAGGTGTCCCCCAATCAATTACAACTTGAAGCAGAAATATGAAGGACATCAAGGAAGAACAAAAGTAGAAACAAGAAAAGGAGACAAGGGAGAAGTCGAGAAGAAAACAAAAATATTTTATTTTTAATTATTTTATTTTAATTATTTTCTTTAAAAAATATTATTTATTATTATTTTGAAAAAAAAAATTTTATTGTTATTATTTTTTTTAATAAATAAAAAAATAATAAATATTTATTATTATTAAAAAAAATTATAAAATTATTTTTGTTATTTTGTTTTTCTTTTTGGTTGAGCATCTTGATTATTTCTCTTGAGAAAACAGGTAACAGAAAAAGGGCAGAGCTCAAGGAGACAATTTCAACACTCTCTGTTCAACCACCCCAAGTGAAGTAAATGTCACATGGCTTCTGAATGGCAAAATTCACCAAAAAGACTCTTGGGAGACTATATTATGCCTCAAGGGCTACGTTATCGCTCAAGTATTGCCATTCCAAGCAGTGTCAGATCCAGAAATTTTAAGTTGTGGGGGAAATATACATATTAATAATATAATAATTATATGGTATCATTAAGAGTATGAATATACATGGTAAATATTCTCTAAAGGTTTCACATTTTAAAAACATTGAATGATTTTCTTCTTAGTGTCTAATGATCTCTTGTTATTCTTATTTCTATAATTAAAAATTTAAGTGACAATGAGGTTATTAACATAAAATGTTGGGGATATATATAAGGACATGAATAATTGACACCATGATTTAAACTTGTAGAGTTAGCTTCCGTTTGATTTACACTTGATATAATTCATTCTAGAAATCCATGGTTGACATGAGTGATGCACGTTTTGTGAAATATGTTGGACGAAAGTGATATAAAATCAATTTCTTGAAAACATGATTTTGCACTGTTGAAACGTCAAATCAAATGGAGGTTTACACCACTCAATACGTTTTTTATAAAATGAGAATTTAACCAATACAACCGTTGAATTTATACTATCTCCATGATCATGTATATCAAATTTCAGATATTTTAGATATTTGTAGGTATGTTATCTAATAGTGGACTTTTACTTATATTTTGAAAACATATTATTCGTCAAAACAAATTAATTTGATGAAGTATCAATTAGTTTTTTATTTTTATAAAATTTTATAAACTTGATATACTTTATAAGAACTTTCAATTCAATAATTGGATCAATCAAATTATTATTTTACAAAAAATTATTGAGTGGTGTAACTCTACAAATTTAACACTCGGTATCAATTTATCGTGTCTTTTATATATGTGAAAAATTTAAATCTTAGTGGGGGCAATTGCCCCCACAATGCAACAAGTGCATCCGCCCCTGATTCCAAGTACTGCAAAAGTTGTGGAGTTCCAAGCATCACACCTTCAACTTGTTGAAGATCACCAGTTCTCAGGCCTAGAACATGAAAATCCAAATGATCATCTTTCTACATTCTTTAAACAGATTGAAACTATGGGTTTTGCTGAAGAGGACAAAGATGTTGTATACTTACGTTTATTTCCTTTTTCTCTTACAGGAAAAGCAAAGGATTGGTTAAGGTCACAACCCAGCCAAAATCTGACCAATTGGAACATGGTAGAAGAATTTTTTTTTAGGGAGATTCTTTCGCAGGCCATGTTACATTCAAGCCAAGGCAGACATTTCTTTGTTCAAGCAAGAACCAAAATATTTCTCCCATGCACCGATTCAAGGTAACTTCTCTAATTACAATAATTATTCTAACAATCTTTCACAGGATTGGGGAAGTTACCAGAATCAAAATTTTGGGTGGCAACAAGATGCTATTTCATCCCATAAGCAAACTTTTAAAGATGAACTCAGGTAAGAAAATAAGAGTTTGAAGCAGTCATTAGAAGCACTCCAATAGCAGCTAGATAGACTTTCTCAACCACTACAACCAGTTCACTCTTATCCTGACCAGTCTCCACAATTAATTTGTGATTTTTGCGGAGGTAACCATCTCAATGGTCACTGCTCTTATATGGACATTCAAGAAGAGGAAACTGAAACAATATAAGAAAGAGAAATTGAAGAAAAGAAATCAGAGGAAGCTGCTAAAGAAAATAAAGAAGAAGAAAAAGAAGAGTTCACATATGCACTGCAAGACAGGGAATTACCATATCCAAAGAATCCCTCCATGAAAGATATGAACATGATATTTACAGCCTTCATAGAGAGTAACAAAATAGTGCAGCTCAACATCCCAACGTTGGAGGCCATGGAGCAACTCATGATGGAACTGCTCAACAAGAAGAGAGAGTCTCCTGATGCAACAATTGAAGAGATAGCAGAAGCAATAGCCAACCAACAGTCAGAACAGAGCTCAGAAAACACTCAACCCAACCCTGTAGAATTTTGTCCCACCATAATTGTTAAATTAACAGGGGAGGAAATCAATGGTGATCTGGCTAATGAAGAGGAGGGATCTGAAGAAACACAAGAAGGTGCAGCAGAAGTAGAAGAAGAAGATGGAGAGGATGAAACAGAAAAGATGGTGCTTGAAGAAGAGGCTGACTGTGAAAGGGAGAAAGAGCACAACACATATGAGGGTGTACATGATCAAGAAAAAGAGAAAAAGAGTGATCAGAGAGATGGTGAATCAATGCCCGAGGAAGGAAGGGAAGTGGTATCAAGATCAAAGATCTTGCCTTATCCAACTAGTCCTCCAAAGGAAGATCAAGAAAGGCATGGTGCAAGTGATGAACCTTCCAGATCTCACAAAAGAAAGGCCTGCAATCACACTGACCAAGACAAGGCTAAGAGAAGAAAAGTCAAGCTAGAATCAAATTCAGAGCCTAGAGCCAGATTGAAGATCAAGTGGTCAGGTGTGTTCCATATCAAAGACCCCTGCGAAGTAAAGAAATTGAGAGCAATCAACTGTGAATCATCTAAGCTTCAGGAAAAGAAGACTCATGCACATGAGAGCAAGATAATGAATAAAATAAGAGTCAAGCCAAGGGAGTCAAAAGCATGGTCTAATTCCAGGAAGAAGCCCAAATGGTCAAAGTCAGTTCACACTACAGGTTGTTCCAAGGCAAGATTATGGGGAGGTTTACAGGCCAGAAAAAGGAAGGGTGCAGCTCACAAGCTCACTAAAATATTTTAGTTTCAGCCACCTTGAGACAACAGGCGTCGAGCTATCGGACGTTAAACAAGCGCTTTCTGGGAGGCAACCCAGAGATTTTTAAGTTTTTAATTGTTTTCAATTTTATTTTGTTTTTGTTAGGATCTTTCATTTTTTTTTTTTTGGATTTAGGAAATTTTCAAAATTGATGGGAATACGTTTGTGGAAAATAAAATTTTTGAAAAAATAGGAAGTAGCAGAAAACGTGACTAAAAATTGCAAAATTCCATTCTGTTTTCTGCGCTTCAACCTGCGCTGTAGCGCAGGTAAAGCGCAGAAATGCAATTTTAGTCACTGTATTCTGCGCTTCACTTGTGCTGTAGCGCAGGGTGAAGCGCAGGATACGAAATTTAAAAAAAAAAATCTTCTATTTTCTCATGTACTGTTTCTCTACTTCCTAAGCTCTTCTTTTCACTCTTTCCACTCACAAACTTCCATCAATTTTGAAACTTTCAGTTATATTTTTTTTATTTTTTTATTTTTTTATTTTTACCAATTGAAATCTTCATTTACTCTATTTTTATGATTTGCACTTTAGGGTAGCTACCTTAGGATTGTGAATATTATTGATTATTGCTATCTTAAATGTGATTTTGGCTGTGTGGAACATGAAGAACAATTTCCTGAATTGAAATGCTCTTTGTTTTGTGAGTTATTGAATTTGAAGGTGTTATGCTTTGTTTCTTTCAAAAATCTTGAACTTTCACTTTCCATGGATTGATTGAATGCTTGCTAAACAAATGAATATGATTTGTTTTTAGAATTCATTACCAAGTGCACTGAACTTTTGTTGTGAAGATATTAATTCTTTGAATTATGCATGCAAATTGGTTAATGATAGGCTTCCATGTTCTTCATGAATCGCACAGACTGCTGCAAAGTATAAAGACCAATTGACCTCAAACCAATCAAGAGTACTAGACCCATACCCAAGTTTGCTGCTTGAAGAGTCCGGATATTCTTGCAGTGGCCTGGGGACAAGCCTATTTTCCCAGGGGGGGATGGAAGCAGTAGTAGGACAAGAACTCACAGGATACAGAGGATGGAAATTGATACTGGTGTTTTCTTTCTTTTAGTTTTTCTTTTATTTTCTACTATTTTTTCTATTAATTAGGATTTTTTGTTTTGTATTTCATATTTTTTTTTAATTTTTAGAATTTTTAAAATTTTTAGGACCATAGGAAATTAGTAATCAAGGTAACTCTTTCAAATTCTCTGTAATTAAGTAGTTTAACTAACCAGATTAGGTAAGATGATAGGGTCTTGTGATTAATTCCATAATTAATTAGGATTAGGGTACTTCTCAAGAGAACCTATCAGGATAGTTAATTAAATCCATTAAGTGCTTTATCAAGGAATTTTAGCCATAACCGGTGAGCTGAGAGCCCAAACATTGATATTGAGAGCTTTTCACCGCTGCTTGTCAACTGTTATTGCTTGAGTTTTTAAATTTTTGCTTGCTTGAAGAGATATGGAAGTGACAAAGGCATATTTTTTTATTCTAATATTGTGCTCAGTGCCAAATAGCCAATCCTGATTTAATATTTCCATTTATTGATTGCCCATTTGAGCTTGAATATTTTCCTTGATGCACCCTAACCATATTCATTGAACATCACCTGTCCCTTAACACTTGGGATAGAGAGCAAGGTGCACCACAATAACATGGGATAAGAGGTTGGTCACAGAAACTCAAGAGAAGGCACAAGAAACCACAAAAGAAGGATCCTCCCCCACAAATAAAGTTTCTATGTTATTCTCAATGAAAAAAAACTGCACAAAAGTGTGGAATTGAATAAGTTGGGGGGAGAATTTCTTCAAACAATGAGGCCAAGCTGAAAAAGGGTGACCATTCAAGAATGACCAGGTGAATTGAGAGAAGTCCCAAGCACAATCACAAGATGCTCTCTGTTCAAAGTGTTCCTTGAATATCCAGAAAAACCATGATTTCTTGATAGCCCAGCCTCATTACAACCTAAGAAAGACCTTTTGATCCATATTAACTACTTGCAGGTTCAAATTTTGGAAACGACTATCAATTCTAGTTGTTCAACAGTGGTGAAGAAGATTGAGGGAAACACTTACCCGTGAGAATGAGAGATTTCCTTGGTTTATCACTTACTGCTTTAATTGCTGTTTTTGAGAAAGTTTAATTGATGTTTGTTTTTCTATCCTGATTGATGATTGGTAACATCCCTTGATCCTGAGATTTTCTTATATTTGGAAAGTGACTGCTACTTAGGAAGGAGTTGAGGGATAGTTCCTTGAATTTGTTTTTAATTATTAGGAATACACTGGGAATAGAATTGATTTTTGATTGCAAAGAGGTCTCTTGCTTTAGGACAAGCAAGAAGTTAAGTTGGGGGGATTTTGATAAGTGAAAATTAGTTGATAAATTAGAGCACTTTTTAGTTCACTTATCAAGGATAAAATGGTAATTTTGCCCCAATTTAATCCCTTTTTATTAAATATTAGATAAATTGTATTTATTAATCTGAGATTTGAATTTGATGCTATTTTGATAGAAATATTGCTGATTTTTGCAGGATATTGCAAAGATTTGATTTGAAGGATAGATAGCATTAAATGGGGGAGATGTCTGCAAGATTTGAGATTGATTGAAGACATTTAATGAAGATTTGAAGAAGATATAATACAATTAATGAGGAGATCACTGCCAATCAATCAATGATTATGCAGACAAGCTTCCCAAATAAATCAAAGATTGCTCAATAAATGCAAGGATTTCACCAAGAAAAGATAAATAAGGAAAGACAAATCTGCTAAAACCAGTCTCGGGGAGAGATCAAGATTAAAAAGAGAAAGTTGGAGCTGCAGGACGCTACTTGCGCTTCACCCTGCGCTATAGCGCAGATGAAGCGCAGACTCTCTGGAAGTTGCGCCTCATCCTGCGTCGTAGCGCTGCCTGGAGCGCAGGTTACGCTGATTTGGTCCCTGTTGCCATTTTTAGATAGATCTCTTCCCAAATTGCTGTGTCTTTCCTTATGCACCAATCCCAGTGTGCACGATTATTGTAATTCAGTCTGATTTCAGTGATAATGCACCAGAGCTAAGTTTAGAGTAGGAGAGGAGGAGCGCTTCACAAGGATTGAAGATGGTGACAGCATCTTCGGTGGTTTGTATGGCTACCTCGTGTAGTTAACTCTCCATTAGGATTGAATGTAATCGATTCCATTCCCAAGTGTATGTTGAACTCTATCTATTTATTTATGTAGTTCCCTAATTATAGTGCTGGTAATCTCGTTCTGTGCTTTATTCCTAACTTCCGCACTTGCGCTAGAGTTATAGGCTAGTTTGTAATTAACGTTATGACTAGGATTGAGTTTGGGGGAGCCTAGACAAAGGAAACTCAACCTATGAGTGAATGAGAATACTCAGTTAACCACTGACTGAACCATGGGTGTTTACTAATGATTGATGGGTAGTGTGAGTACTATAATGAAGAGCATCTAAACATTAAGCTTGGTATTAATAAACCGATAGTGAAGGTTAGTTGATTGTCAATCCAGGATTCGATGCAAGGATGTATCTAAATAGTGATGGGTAGTGACATTATTCTAATGAGGATGTGTCTATAGCTTTAGGCCTCGTTTATCAACTAATTTTTCTACAAACGGAATAAAAGAGAGCAAAATAAGCCGAGGGTAAGTCTGTCGCTTGGGAGAGCCCGCATGGATTACCTTTGAGTGTGAGGGGCGCCTGGTAACTCGGGGTCATTAGCAATAAAGTTTGTCTACAGCGTTAGAATTCAAAGCCTTTAAGTAGTAGGTAGTCTCGACATACATGAGGGGTGCGATGAGATGAGTTCAATCCTAATCCAAGTAAAGTGTCTCTAACTCTTCCTTTCTAATTCTATTGATATTAATCTGTTATTTACAATTCCGCAACAATATACTCTAAACCATTGTTTCTCCTTGATAATTAGATCACGGTCTACATAAATTGACCAATCCCTGTGGATACGATTCTCTTCTTACTATTATACTGCTGGATTTGTGATTCGCTTGCCAGAAACCCATCATGCTTGTATGTGCATGTGGGGGTGCTTGGGTAGTTCTAAGGCTTTAAAATTCGATTTGATATATGTATATGTTGAGTATGGTATGATGAAAACTGTTGATTGATGTTTGATGTTATGAATCTTGGTGAATTCTTGGGTGAAATTGAAGAGGATATTGAGAATAATAAAAAGGGGTAAATAGGGGTTTGATGATTTGGGGTTTTGATGGATTAACTGTATAATCTGTGGAAAGATTGGTGTTTTTACTGAATTTAGTTGATATAAACGTATATGAATGATGTTTTAACAAAGAGGATTGATTAGAATTTGAATAGAGAGGTTTAGAAGTGGTAGAAGTCGCGAGAACTGTGAGAGCCGGAGGCTGATGAGGGCGGGGAATGATCGCCGGTGCAAAGAGGCACGGACAAGGAGCGGCACCCGGCAGGCTTCTAAGCACACATGGATGAACCGAACCCACACCCGAATTAGAGGGATCCAGAGGCTGTGCAAGTATGGGACTGTAGAGTTGAGGATAGCATAAAGGAAATTATTGTGGAGAACTATACCAAAAAGGTGCATCTTCTTTTTCGGAAGCCCATAACATAAGAACTCCATAGTTAAGCGTGCTTGGCTTGGAGCAATTCTGGGAAGTTTCCCGGAAAGTGTGCAAGTGAGGACAACGCATACTGGAAAGACTCGTGTTGGTTTGTGGGGACCCTCATCACTCCTGCAAGCGGCTCGGGGGCGTTACAAATGGTATCAGAGTCGAGCCTCTCCCAGTACGGTGTGGTTCAGGGACGAACCAGGCAGAAGCTGGTGGACATGTGAGAGCCGGAGGCTGATGAAGGCGGGGAGTGATCGCCGGTGCAAAGAGACACGGACAAGGAACAACTCCTGGCAGGCTTCTAAGCACACATAGATGAACCGAACCCACACCCGAATGAGAGAGATCCAGAGGCTGTGCAGGTATGGGACTGTACAGTTGAGGATAGCTTAAAGGAAATTGTTGTGGAGAACTATACCAACAAGGTGCATCTTTTATCGGAAGCCCATAACATAAGAACTCCATAGTTAAGCGTGCTTGGCTTTGAGCAATTCTGGGATGGGTGACCTTCTGGGAAGTTTCCCGGAAAATGTGCAAGTGAGGACAACGCATACTGGAAAGACTCGTGTTGGTTTGTGGGGACCCTCATCACTCCTGCAAGCGGCTCGGGGGCGTAACAAGAACTGCGATCTGCGTCGCGAGTAATCGATTACAAAGGTCTGTAATCGATTACCAGGACTTTCTGGGCAGCCTGGAATGCTGTTTTCTTGCAGGTAATCGATTACAGAGATGATGTAATCGATTACCAGGGTGTTTGCTCGCAGGTAATCAATTACAGAGAGGCTGTAATCAATTACCAGGGTGATTGCTTGCAGGTAATCGATTACAGAGATGATGTAATCGATTACCAGTGTGTTTACTTGTAGGTAATCGATTACAGAGGGGTTGTAATCGATTACCAGAGGCTTTGCTTGCAGGTAATCGATTACTGGAGGCTGGTAATCGATTACCAGTGTGGATTTTGGGATCTAAGTACTTGATGATGATTGTTATACTTTGATTTTGGTGTGACTTTGATGATATGATTATACCTTTGATGAATAGAAGTTTATTATGATAATGATGATGTGTGTAACCTTATGAGGGGTGTGATTTGACGATTATATAATGATGCATTGCGCATACGATGAGTGCTATGAGTATGCTGATGATGATTAATGATGCTTATGGTGATTTATAATGATGATGATTAATGATGCTTATAATGGTTTACGATGAGGATGATTAATGATGATGTTATGATGATATTAATGATGATGATGATGTATTTATTCTTATGATGTTGATGATGCCTTGAGCATATATGATGTTGTACTTGAGGTGCACTAGCCTAGTGTGGGGCGAAGTGTAACTCAGGGAGGTGTTATACTTGAGATGCACGAACCTAGTGTGGGGTGAAGTGTAACTCAAGGAGGTGTTGTACTTGAGATGCACAAGCCCAGAGTGGGGTGGAGTGGAACTCAGGGAGGTGTTGTACTCGAGATGCACAAGCCTAGAGAGGGGTGAAGTGCAACTCGGGGAAGTGAATTGCGCGGACCCATTAGAGGGGGGTGCAGAGACCATGATGGGAGCCATCATTGGTGACAACTAGGGAGATTGATGAGGGACGCCTATTGTGCGGAGTTCCAAGTCATATGCTTCTAGGCAATTAAAAATCCATGAGAGGGTGCTTGGGTAGTTCTAAGGCTTTAAAATTCGATTTGATATATGTATATGTTGAGTATGGTATGATGAAAACTGTTGATTGATGTTTGATGTTATGAATATTGATGAATTCTTGGGTGAAATTGAAGAGGATATTGAGAATAATAAAAAGGCGTAAATAGGGGTTTGATGATTTGGGGTTTTGATGGATTAACTGTATAATCTGTGGAAAGATTGGTGTTTTTACTGAATTTAGTTGATATAAACGTATATGAATGATGTTTTAACAAATAGGATTGATTAGAGATTGAATAGAGAAGTTTAGAAGTGGTAGAAGTCGCGAGAACTGCGATCTGCGTCGCGGGTAATCGATTACAGAGGTCTGTAATCGATTACCAGGACTTTCTGGGCAGCCTGGAGTGCTGTTTTCTTGCAAGTAATCGATTACAGAGAAGCTGTAATCGCTTTCCAGGGTGTCTGCTCACAGGTAATCGATTACAGAGAGGCTGTAATCGATTACCAGGGTGATTGCTTGCTGGTAATCAATTACAGAGATGTTGTAATCGATTACCAGTGTGTTTGCTTGCAGGTAATTGATTACAGAGGGGTTGTAATCGATTACCAGAGGCTTTGCTTGCAGGTAATCGATTACTGGAGGCTGGTAATCGATTACCAGTGTGGATTTTGGGATCTAAGTACTTGATGATGATTGTTATACTTTGATTTTGGTGTGACTTTGATGATATGATTATACCTTCGATGAATAGATGTTTATTATGATAATGATGATGATGTGTGTAACCTTATGAGGGGTGTGATTTGATGATTATATAATGATGCATTGCGCATACGATGAGTGCTATGAGTATGCTGATGATGATTAATGATGCTTATGGTGATTTATAATGATGATGATTAATGATGCTTATAATGGTTTATGATGAGGATGATTGATGATGATGTATTTATTCTTATGATGTTGATGATGCCTTGAGCATATGTGATGTTGTACTTGAGGTGCACTAGCCTAGTGTGGGGCGAAGTGTAACTCAGGGAGGTGTTGTACTTGAGATGCACAAGCCTAGTGTAGGGCGAAGTGTACCTCAGGGAGGTGTTGTACTTGAGATGCACAAGCCCAGAGTGGGGTGGAGTGCAGCTCAGGGAGGTGTTGTACTCGAGATGCACAAGCCTAGAGAGGGGTGAAGTGCAACTTGGGGAGGTGAACTGCGCGGACCCATTAGAAGGGGGTGCAGAGACCATGATGGGAGCCATCATTGGTGACAACTAGGGAGATTGATGAGGGACGCCCATTGTGCGGAGTTCCAAGTCATGATCCTTGGGATGATGTTGATGATGTTTTGGTGTGCATGATGATAGATGAATGAACATTGTATTTGATGATGATGATGATGAATTATATTATGACGTTATGAGAATTATTGATGATATGATAATATGTGTTGAGTGAAGAGAATGTGCTTGATGATTTGTAAAGTGTGATTAATATAACTATGATGAGGAAAATAACTTGATGATAAAAGAGTATAAGATGATAGGAGTATGTGAATATTTGATGATAATGATGATTATATGTGGGTGAGGATAGGGTAGCTTCCTATGTGTATGTATGAGTGGTATTATTTTCCTCACCGTTACACTGTGGTTAATTTTACAGGTGATGATGATGATGACACAACTGGTGTCGAGTTTTGATTGAAGGGAGAGTCGCTCTGATACATGTGACATCAGGGCATATTATTGGGGTTTTACTTTATGTTTCTATTTAGAAAGAGATTTTGTAAACTGTTTTAAGTGCCTTACATGGCCAGTAGAATAATTTGATGTTGACACTTGAGATTTCGCTGCTTTAAGTATTTTGAAAACCGTTGACTTCTATTTCTGTTTTAATTAAGTTGACTTTGAAATAAATGACATTTTAAACGATGAGAAATGTGAACCTTTTTACCCGTTGTGGGACACTACTTTTCCTATATTTCGATTTATTGATTGTATAAGAGTTTGGGGTAGAAGGGTGTCACATAGCTAAACATCTCTGTAGGATTGAACATTGTCAATTAAATTCCCAATTGTGTTTTGGAATTTATGTTATTTGGGAATGCCTGTTTTTATAATATTGGTGTTTTTATTATATTCTTAATGCTTAGTTTCCGTCTTTGTACCGGAGTTATGATGTGATTTCTTAAACGCGTTGAGTAACGGTTTTCTAAACCTGATTGGTGAAAACACTCAATTTGTCACTATGGAGACCAGGATGAATTGATAGCTTTAACAAATTGATCTTTAAACCGGGGCAATTTACGACTGTGGAGACCAGGGTAAATTGTTTCTAAGTATTTCATATTTGTGGAGAGCTTTGTGAAATAACTTTTATTTGTGCTTCAATATTTATAATTATAAATTCCTAGATTTCATTGGTTTCCAAATACAAGAGGGGTGCGATAGACGAAGTTCAATCCTAGTTTTCTCATTCATCCTTATCCTTTCAAATTTTGTTTTGAATTCAATCTATCTTTATTTTATGTCATTTAAATTCAATATTTTAAAATTCAAAAATCCAAAACAAATCTTATTTCTACTCAATTAGATTAGATTGATCGTTAAGAATTTGAATTGTACCGTTCCCTGTGGATACGACAACCCTTTCTCTTACTATTATACTGTTGTGATATTGGTACGCTTGCCAAGATCTCAACAAGTATTTTTGGCGCCATTGTCGGGGAACGGTATTTCAATTTAAATTCTTGGGCAGTCTATCTTATTGAGTTGTGAATATTTATATATTTTTATTTGTATTCTTTTTGTAATCTTTTGTAATTATTTTTTCTTATTTTCCTTTTTATTTTTATTTTTCTGTAATCAATTTATTTTTCTATTTTTATTTTTTCTTTCAAAGTAACCCTTGTTCTAGTCCTTGTGATTTATACTTTTGAAAGGTCAAGTACCAAGAGCGCTATTGGAATTTGACCCTGAAATTGAAAAGACATCTAAAGGACGAGTTCAAAGATACAATCTCAACACTCTCTGTTCAACCACCCCAAATGAAGTAAAAGTTGCACCAATCATGGTTGGTGTATGAGAAAATTGACCAAGAAGAAAACTTGGAGATTATGTCATGCAACAAGAATGGCAAAATCCACCAAGAAGGACACTTGGAGATTATGTTCCACAGCGAGAACCAGAATACTTCTCCAACATACCGATTCATGGTAACTTCTCTACCTACAATAATTATTCTAACAATTTTTCGCAGGATTGGGGAAGTTACCAGGATAAGAATTTTAGGTGTCAACAAGATGCTGTCTCGCCCCATATGCAAACTTCTGCAGATGAAATCCTGGCTCAGAACGAGATTCTCATCTAGCGATTAGCAACACTCACCAAGCAGATATCCATGATTCCTTAGGAGTTCCACGCAATGCTATCCTATCCTAGCCAGTTCCCACAATTAATTTGTGATTTTTGTGGAAGTGACCATCCCAATGATCACTGCTCTTATCAAGTCACTCAAGAAGAACAAGTTAATTATATGGGAAATCAAGGAATACCCAACAACTTTTCCAACGACAACAACTTTGCGAACAATTATTCACAAGTTTGGAGAAATAACCAGAACGATAATTTTGGTTGGAGCCAAGATGCATGGTCTTCTAACATGCAACTTTCTTTCCAGCAGCAGCAACAAAACTACCCTCTAGTACATGACAGATTATTAAAATTGGAGAAGAAATTGGATAATTTCATACAGTCCTTGGATACCTATGAGAAAAAGAAAGAGGTTGCAATCAGAAGCCTGGCAACTGAAGTGGGACAATTGACCAAGCGATTTTCTGAGCAACAAGAACAATTCAAATCAATCTCTACCAGGAGTGGTAAGGTAATAGGAAGGGGGATCGATGATAACCTTGCTGTAGAGGAGGAAGTTTTAGAGAAGAAAGAAAAGGAGAATGATAATGAGAAGAGTGAGAAAAAGAAGGAGAAGGGAGAAATACAGGTACCTCAGCTGAAGAGCTTACCATACCCTAAAAATCCGTCCAAGAAAGGTAAAGAAAGGCAGTTTGCAAGATTCATGGATATCCTCAAGAGGCTGCAAATAAACATTCCATTTGTGGAGGCTATGGAGCAGATGCCAACATATGCCAAGTTTATGAAAGAGCTCCTAACTAACAATAGGAGATTCACTGATGAAACAGTAGAGCAAATAGCAGAAATTAGAGCCAACCAACAGTCAGAACAAATCTCAGCAAATACACAACCCAACCCCGAGGAACTTTGTGATGTTATTCCCACCATAAGTGATCAACTAATAGAGGAGGAAACCAATAACAATCTGGCTGATGAAAAAGGGGAAGCTGAAGAAGAGGAACCAGAAGAAGCAAAAGAAAAAGAAGAAGAAGAAGGTGAAGCAAAAGTACAAGAAGAAAAAGAAGAGGATTAAACAAAGAAACTTGTGCTTAAAGAAGAGAGTGATTGTGAAGGAGAGGAAGAGAACAAAACATATGAGATTGTACATGATGTAATTGTAGAAAAAGAACAAGAAAAAAAGGAAAAAAAGCGAGCAAAGAACTGAGAGAGGAGGGGAAGTAGTGAAGAATCCACCAGATCCTGACAACCCTCCGAAGGAAGGCAAAGACGAGCAACATACTAATGTTCAACCTTCCAAGACTCACAAAAGAAAGGCCTGCGAATACACTGACCTGAACAGCGTAAAGAGTAGAAAAGTAAAGCCAGTGACATCACAATCAAAGCCTAAGGTCAGATTGAGGACAAAGTGGTCAGGCATATTCCATACCAAGGACCCTTGTGAAGCATAAAGAGTAAGATCTGACAACTTTGAATTTTCCAAGCTTTAGGAGGAGAAGACCCATGCAACTCAACACAAGAATCCAAAGAAGAGAAAATGGTTAGATTCAAGTCTCATTCACAATTGGTCCGAGGCAAGAATATGGGTAGGGTCACTGCCAAAAGGAATCAAGGGTACAACACAAAGGCTGGCCAAAGGATTCCAGTATCACCCACCTTGAAAGAACAGGTGTCAAGCTATATGACGTAAAACGAGCGCTTCCTGGGAGGCAACCTAGAGGTTTTTAAATTTTTATTTTCAAAAGTTTTCAATTTTGCTTTTGTTTTTCGTTTGTTAATTAGGATTTTTAATTTTTAGGATTTAGGAAATTTTCAAAATTGATTGGAATAAGTTTGTAGAAAAATAAAATTTTAAACAGTCGGAAGTAGCGGAAAACTTGACTGAAAATTGCAAAATTTCATTCTGTTTTCTGCACTTCACCTACACTGAGCGCAGTGGTACGAAATTTCAAAATTGAAGCATGCGCTCCACTTTCGCTGGGCGCATGTATGCGCTGTTGCTTAAATTGAACTAAGAGCAGGGGGAAGTCATTCGTTCTTCCTCCCCTGTTTTCTCCTGTACCGTCTCTCTACTTCATAAACCCTTCTTTTCACTTTTTCCACTCACAAACCTCCATCAATCTTGAATCTTTCAAGTTTTAAGGTATGTTTTCGTTTTTTTGAATAGTTTTAACTGATTGAAATTTTCATTTCCTCTGTTTTTATGATTTGAACTTTAGGATAGAAACCTTAGGATTGTAAATGTAGATATTGTTGATTATTGCTACCTTGATTGTGATTTTGACTGAGTGGAACAAGAAGAACAAATTGTTTATTGGAATACTAGTTGTTTTTGTGAGTTTTTGAGTTTGAAAGTGTTATGCTCTGTTTCTTGAAAAATTTAAACTTTCACTTTCCATAGAATAGTTGAATGCTTGCAAAACAACTGGACATATTCTGTTTATATGAAGCCATTACCAATTACAACTGAAATTTTGCTGTGAATTGACTAATTCTTTTGCAGAATGTATTTTGAATTTTGCATGCAATTTGGTTAATTATATGCTTCCATGTTCTTCATGAATTATTGTTTGCAATAAGGCATCGTTGAATTGACTATGTTTCTTTAAACTAATTGTTTTTTTATTTTTCAGATGCCTTGTATCAAATACACTGTTGGCCTTTCCCGTGGCTCTAGCTCATGAGGAGAAGGCAGGGGGAAAAGAGTTCGAGATGAACCCCATTACGACCCCATGAGATTCAAGAACGCATAGGCTGCTGCGAAGTATGAAGCTCTCAGACCTTGCAATTTTGTGCTCGAGAGACCAGTTGACCTCAAAGCACGGGAGTATGAGGAGTTCAACATGGAGATTACTCAACGCGGATGGCGTAGGATAGCTGATCCTGATAGATTATTTGACCCAGAACTGGTCCAGGAATTCTACGCAAATGCAGTTGGACCTCGGTCGAGTAATATCAACAAAGATTCATTCTACCGTGACTACGGGAATTGCTACTCAGGCTACTGCTCCCATCAAGGTTGCCATTACCAGAGGTTATATTGATGCATACTGCATACCTAAAGAGGAGTTAGAGCCACCCCCAGAGCCCTAGGGAGATCATCAACCACAACAGCCACAACCACCACCACCAGCTGACATCCCACTCCGAGCTTACATGGAGGACATCTGCAGGCAGAACTCCACCATCCACAGAGGGATTTCCCACCTTTAGGAGTATCTGTACCAGACCTGGCCAGACCCATACCCAGGCATGTTGCCTGATGAGTTCCGGACATTCTTGCAGTGGCCTGGGGACAGGCCTTTTCATCCAGGGGGAGGTGGAGTAGCAGCTGGTAATGGATATGCACAAGACTAGGAGTTCCATGATGCAGAGGAGGATGCGGATTGAGATCGGATTTTTTTTTTTCCGGTTTTTCATTTTCCTTTTCTCTTTCTTTTTATTATAATTAAGCTAAAAAAATTAATTATATTTTCAAAATGGATTCCCTTAGGATTAGGATCAGTTAATTTAGATTAGGATTAGGAATAAAGATTGACTTGAATTCAATTTATTTTTCAATGTCAATACAGCCAAACAGACTGAATTAGGAAAGAAAAAGGAATTAAGTTTTGAATTCATAATCAATTAGGTTAGATTCTTGTACAGGAAAGATTAATTGAGTCAATAGTTGTTCAATAAGTGATTTCATCAAGGAATTTAGCCTAAGCCCGTGAGTATGAGAAACTAAACACTTTGAGATATTTCACTATTTTTGTCAACTGTTATTGCTTGAGTTTCTTAATCATATTATGCACATGAAAAGCATAGAAATGATTTCTGCACATTAAATTATAATGCAACTACAGTTAACTCCGAGGTAAAAAGGTTCACAAAATACTCCCTTTAACAAATAATCATTCAAAATCCAAGCTGTCTCCATAAAAGAATGTAACTAAGGTTTTCAAGAATTTAATTGCCAACATAACAATAATATAATTTGGCCATATAAAGTCCTTAGGAATAATTTTCCAAATATTTAAATAACAAATAAAAGAAAATAAGCTCCTAATTACTAAGCCCCGATGTCATACATATCAGAGCGAGACCCTGTCCCTTCAGAATTCAGCACCTTGAGTGCCCTCTTCATCACCTAAGAAAACCACAAGAGAGAGTAAGGTGAGGAATGGAATAGAGACATATATATGCAATACAGAAGGCTGCCCCTATTCCCACCCATCACCATACACATCATCATTTATCTCAATCCACACACTATACATTCCACACATTAGGTTCACACAAATGTAATTTCACACTCCTCGTACAATCACAAATAATGTGTATGCTCACACTATGCACATGTACAACATTTCTCCTAAGAGTCATGATTTGGAACACCGCACAATGGGCGCACCTCATCAATTCACTTAGTTGTTACCATTAATGGCCCTACCATTAAACGCCCTCTTGGCTGGCAGGTTGCACAGCTAAACACCCCCACTTGGGCCCGTGCAAAGACATTTGCTCCCTCCCACCGTTACCCACCTCTTATGGGCCGGTGAGTCGCATAATAAAACACCCCCTCTTGAGGCCATGCATCGAATGTCCTCCATCATGGTCCACCCTGTTCATCGCCCCCTCTTAGGGCCAGGATATTTTTAGCCACGTCTAGCTTCTCATGCATCTCATGTATCGCATACCTCATATGCACATGCCCAATGCATCATCATCACTTCACATATTTCTCATACAATCTCCCCTACTCTAATCATTCCACATCATATCATGAATATTATGAACATAGAACATTCACATTCACATTTATCTCATCATATCCAAATCACACATGATACTTCACAATCACATAAAATAATCACCTAACAATATTTCATGCCACAATTAACACACACTGTACATCCAATTCAATCTAATCAATTCCACAAAATGATTCGTATATTAAATAAACACCCATCTTACAAGTAGATAATCACAACATCACATAAACATAACACCCTATACTCATTTTTGGCCTGGTAATCGATTACCAGAAGGCTGTAATCGATTACCAGAAGCATTTACTCAAATTTTGGGCTTGGTAATCGATTACTAGGAGGCTGTAATCGATTACCAAAGCACCTGGTAGCCTGGTAATCGATTACAACAAGTCTGTAATCGATTACCAGAGGCTTATTTTCACATTTTTGCCCAGAAACACCTGGTAATCGATTACGGACCACTGTAATCGATTACCAGCGTTGCGAGACGCAACTGCACCTGCGTTTTTGCCCATTTTTAACCCTTTTCTTCAATCTTTTCTCAAATCTTTACATTCCTAACTTGTTTAGGCACGTTTTTACCGATTAAAATCATCGAAATCATTAATTATTCCTACAGAATTCATCACCTCTCAAATCTTTACATTCCTAACTCGTTTAGTCAAATCCTAATTCGACTCCTTTTCGACCACCTCGTTCACAACTCTCAAATTCATCAAGAAGCATGCCAATATGCATCAAACAGAACAATTTCAAATATAAAACATATGATTCACCGTTCAGATTTCAAAATTAGAGATCCTAGAGGGACTTATGGTTGCCCTCACCACCCAAGCGCTCCAGCACACACATATAGTTGCACCCCTTCCCCCCGTACCCTAGGAATGATGATCAAGGATGAATGACAGAACTCTTCTGATGATCTACACTTCGGCACCTCCTCCTTGTAGAGTCGCTTCTCTCCTCCCTAGAGTTTGGTTATTTGACGTTTGAAAAAGATAGGATGAAATAGATGACCCCTCTCTATTTAAATATCTAACTGGGCTGGGCCTACTCCGACCAACACATCTCCCTTTTTAGCTAAATAATATTGTTTCTGATACATAATAATAAAGATAATAATAATATTATTATTTCTATATAAATTTTATTTTATTTTATTTTAGAAATTATTGGAATGTTAAAAAATTCTCCCGACTTTCTATTCTTTGGAACGGTGAAAAGATGGATAGCTTTGCCCCTTCAAGAGGTCTTCGCCAGGGGATCCTATGTCCTCATATTTGTTTAGGCTGTGCATGGAGAGGCTTGCACTATCAATTCAAAATAAAGTTAATAATGGAATTTGGGAGCCTATCAACCTTTCTAAAGGGGGACCAAGTATATCTCACTTCTTCTTTGCTGAAGATGTTTTGTTTTTGTGTAAAGCTAGTAGAGACCAAGTTGACATGGTGGCTAATACTCTCCAAGAGTTTTGTAGTGCCTCTGGCTTAAAATTGAACAATTTTAAATCCAAAATGATGTGCTCCAAATCAGTACCAAACTCCAAAAAGGTTTCTTTGGTTGCAGTTGCTTCCATGAGATGTGTTTCGGACTTGGGTAAATATCTCGGCTTCCAACTTATTAATGGGAGAGCTACCAGACAAGTATTTAATCCCATCCTAGACAAAATCAACCAACGCTTGGCGGGTTGGAAAACTTCCTTCCTTAATAGAGCTGGGAAACTCTGTTTTGCTAAGTCTGTGTTGACTTCTATTCCGGTCCACCAAATGCAGTGCCTCTGACTTCCTTCCAGCATTTTTGTTTCATAAATAAAAGTGTGAGATCGTTTATTTGGTCTAAGTCGAATAATTCTGATGGTTTGCACCTGGTGGGTTGGAATCATGTGATTCTCCTAAGGAAAGATGGAGGCCTGGCTATAAGGGATGCTAGACTTACAAATATATCCCTCCCAGGCAAGCTTACGTGGAAAATGCTAGAGGATAAGGATTGCATGTGGGTTAACATACTCTCTCATAAATACCTTCAATCTTCCTCTATTTTGAATGCAAAAGTTTCCCCTGTTGCTTCAATTGTATGAAGTAGTATTCTGAAGGCTAAGGAGTCCCTACGTGCTGGTTTTAGAATGGAATTCTCTAATGGAAATACTTCAATTTGGTACCAAGGTTGGACAGGCTTGGGTCCCCTATGTCAAATCCTTCTTTTTATTCATATATCAGATACTCAGAGTACTATCCAACAATTATGGAATAATGGTCAATGGGATTTTTCTTCTGTCTATACTACAATTCCAGAGGCTATCCTTCAACTCATCAGGACAATTCCCATTCCTCCTCATGTCTTACAATGTCCAGATTTTTGGTGCTGGGTGGGTAGCGCTGGACGTCCTTATTGTGCAAAAGCCGGCTATGACTGGCTGCTTAATCAACATAACCCCATTCCTTGTCATGGAGCCTGGAGATGGATTTGGCATCTCATAGCGCCTGAAAAAATCGCTTTTTTACTTTGGCTCATTTTGCATGATGCACTTCCTACAAGGGCAATGCTCCATCATCGTCATATTCTTGATAATGACCTATGCCCGAGGTGTAATGTCCATGCATAAACAATTCTCCACTGTATTAGAGACTGTAGCTCTGCCCCAGGAAGTTTGGCACAATTTGGGCTTTCTTGGACACACTCATTTCAATTTGGTTGATCCCCTACTGTGGCTTCAGAGACTTTGTCGAGGGCCCATCAACTCCCTTTTCCTTGCAGATCTCTGGTGCAACTGGTGCTGGCGGAATAACATTCTATTTAACGAGGACAGGTTGTTTGAAAGGCTCTTTGTCTTAGTGAAGATATTCAGAACATGGGGAAGGAAGATAACTCAACTGAGAGAAATAAACTATGGTGGTCGTTACCCCCTATGGGCGCTGTTAAGCTGAACGTCGATGGTAGTTGCTGTGGGCATAACAGAGCCATGTATATTGGCGGAGTGCTAAGGGGTTCAAATGGTTCTTGGATCTGTGGTTTCTCTAGTAAGGAGGGTGTTGGGTCTGCGTTGATTGCCATTAATCGTGCCCTACAAATGGCTTGGGGCAAAGGGTTACGCAAGGTGATTTGCGAATCTGGCTCCATTGAGGTTGTCCATCTCTTGCACTTGGATGTTATTTTGGAGTCCATTCCCTTTAAGGATTTATTGCTGGAAATCAGAAACTTGATGCAGAAAAATTTGGACGTCTAATTGGTGCATGTCCTTTGTGAAGCTAACTCTGTAGCTGACCGCTTGGCTAAGGGTGCAGTTGCTATGGCCGATGATTATACATTCTGGGATTCACCTCCTGCAGATGTCTTGCCTCTCCTAGTAGAGGACAACTTGTTCTGAGTTTTTTTGTTTCTTTGTTCTTGTTGTTTTTCTTTTTCTCATTCACCAAAAAAAATTATATATTCTATTCTATTTTTTTATATGTTTAACAAACGCTACCATATATTTTGAAGGGAAATTATATTTGTACATGTAATATCTATAACAAGCTTATACAACAATGAGAGAGAAAGAGATAAAAGAAAAAGAAGTTTGGATGGGATATGTGATGTGATGGAGAGAAATGAATAGAAAAAATATGTTGTATGAGTGCTTGTTTATTTTAAATTCTCAACAGTACATAATCAATTCTAAATAATTGATTTTAAATTACTTTCCTCCAACATGTTTTATAAAATGTGCATCACTCATTTTTAACTATTATTTTAAAATCAATTATACTTAACTATGAATCAAACAAGCACTAAGTTGTTGTGTGTATTTATCATATAAATATTCTTTATCTTGAATCCATGTCTTTAGGCCTTACCGCAACCGGAGATTGATGTGTATACCTGAGTTTTTTTTTTAAGACCTGAGTTTTGTTTATTTATCTTCTAGATACATGTCGCCTTATAGAACCCGATCCCATATATTTGACCAAAACTATATCTTGCAGTTGTAGTCTAGTATATAGTTTATCTTAATATTAAATTCATAAAATCAATGCATATATACTATATATTCAACGTGAAAATAATATACTGAAGATTTGATTGATAGCTAGATATACTAGAGAACTTATACCGGAAGAAACCTAAATGAATAAATGGTTAGTTGAACTTGATTAATTAGTTCTTTTCTCGAGATGCTCCCGTTACAAAACCGAAACATAGTTCAAGTTTGTTCAACTATAATGACATATTTGATCATTACTTAAACCTTATTAGTTGGCATAATTGTATTATTATAGATTTAGTCATCCCCTGAGTCCCGAAGCCACAAGTAAATTAAACACAAAAAATGGACCCGTGAAACCCGTAACCTACTACACTACCGTAGCTACCAATGAACATGGCCATTTTAGTTTGGTGCTGTGTTGACTCATGAGTCACATGTCTGTGCCATTACTAGTCCTATATTGTCCCTATTATATATATAGACTCTCACGGTTTCATCCCGATTCGCCGCGTAAGAGTATTTAATCAACCACCCCAAGGCCAAGGATATGACACCATAATAGACCAAATGCACGTTTTAGGAAGAACTATGGTAACTTTATAAATATCATGATGGTGTCCTATATAACTAATTGCTAATGCTCCACTACTCTTATCATATGATGATCGGATTAATATTGTTATATTTGGGTCAATATCAGAGTTATATAGAAGCAATACCAGTCCCATAATGTTATGTTAGTTATTGTTCTGATCCATGTATTCCACAAAGCTCAATTCTCTCCAATTCAGCATTTTTGGGGAAAGCAAATTCAGTTTTGGGGGTAGGGTGGGCATTTTCCCTATATTACTCTAAATTAGGCGTCCATGCTCGAGGTTGAAGAAATTTTTTTATGTACCCTAACTTACTCTAATTAGAGAAGAAAAACCCTTATATATATTTTGGTCCCTAAAGAATTTGAGGTTGATTTATTAGTCTCTGAAAAATAAAAATTCCTAAAAAATGAAAATTTCATTTTAATCCTTTTCAACCTCTTTCTAATATCAATTTTGTCATTGAAAAGAATTAAATTAAATGATTTTTTAAATTTTTAGGGAATAAAAATATAATTTCCACTTTTTTAGATTAAATTGAGGGGTTATACCATAGGCGTAGCCAAGAGAGCTACAAGGGCCATAATCCCCCAAAATTTTTTAATCTTTTTATTAATTATATATGTAAATATTATATAAAATATTTTGTCAACTCTTAATTTGACCCCTCAAATATTTTATAGATTATATAATATTATCTCTTTATGACTATATACTTACTATGTACTTATCTTTATATATATTTTCTTTTAAAATTAAGTTTCAACTTTCCCTTATTTCCTTTTTTTTTTGCAATTTTTAGATTAATTGATTTTTCTTATTTAAAGGAAATAAATTGATATCTAAAATTAAATTTAAGATTTGATAAAAAATATAAATTTATAAAAAAATAGAGAAATAACGGGGAAAACATAAGTAATTAGAATGAATAAGAAAGGAAAAAAATTTAAACAAAAAATGTAGGAATTAGATAGAGTGGAGGAGAATATAAACTTAGAAAAACAAAAAATAAAAATTAAAACAATCTTATTAAATGGTCAAAATTTTTTTCATTTTGTAAATTTCTATCACAGTTACATTTACAATATTTATATTTTTTATTTGTGATTTTATTTAATTTATTATGAAATCCTTCTTTACTATATTTTTTCTATATGATAAAAGTTGTCAAAACTAAATTTTACATCGTTATGAAAGATGACCTTCTTAATTAGATTTTTAACTGAAATTTTAGTATTAATACATTAATATATAATTTTGGTATTTAAAGAATTTTTTTATTTAAAATATATCTAATATTTAATACTATAAATTTTTATTATTTCGTCCGGTATCCCCGCTAATAAATTTTTTTAATTATGCCCTTGGGTTACTCAAAAAGAAATTCCACATTTCAACGGACTTTGATGTCACCTTGGACTATAACAAAATTGTTTTCAAAATTTACTACCAATTAAATAAATAAAAAAGGAACAACCTTTCAATAATACTTGAAGTTTCAAATGTGACAAGAAAATCTTATTAATAAATATGATAAATTGCAATCAAGTTTGAAATTTCTCTTTTTCTTTCTTTTTTTTTCACATAATCAAAGGGGGAAAAAAAAATTGCCCCATATGTCAACGCGGTCTATCTCGAGGACCCGAATGGCATAAGAGGTCGGCATAAGAAAACGACGTCACAACCATCCAATTTACGCGCAAGTTGCTGTCAGTGATCACGAAATTGCGGATACTTCGTATCACCACTCCAACTTAATAAGCATATATACGACATGTGCTTCAAGTCATATTATCCGATAAAAATACTTATACACTCAAAATTTTGGATGGGATAAGTGGGGATCCTCTCAGATTACTGGAATTTTTAGTAAAAGAGAGATATAATTCATATCTGTTCTCGGTAAGAAATTTCGGGCTGGCCTCTTAGGCAGTTAACTCGGCTCTCCTACCAAAATTGTGAACCTCCTATTTTTTCAACCTCTAAGACCTTTTATAGACCTCCTTCGTAACTGTCCACCTTCCCACTATCTTAGTCCTTTGTTCCCCTTTTCCCCACTATCTCCACTATGCTCTGCTTTCCCCCATGTTCCTTAATATGGGGTAAGGAGTAAAATGATATGGGCCGATAACCGAATATAATGCTCGGCCCAAAAATCCGTATAGTACACAGTCCTTCAAGCTTAAGCGTACCCGAAGGATACTGTGCAAGGCTTATAATGATGGCCCAATATCCCGAGTAATACAATATCCATATATGGGCCTAGAGAGAGTTTGAACTCGGAAGAGGGAGATGAACAAAAAAATAAAGAGAAAAAATGAAAATGTGACATGCGATGTAATAAAAAAATAGGTGTATAAAGAAGTATGAAAAAAATTGAGTCTAAAAGTGTATAAAGAAGTAAAGAATGCAGTGTGGGATTGTGAGGGGTCAAAAAACCCAGGTCTGGATCGGATGGTTTTAACTTCAATTTTATTAAGGAATTTTGGGATGTAGTCAAATCTGATTTTCTGGCGTTCATTCATGAGTTCCATGTTAATGGAAGGCTAGTTAAAGGTTCTAATAGTTTCTTTGTTGTATTAGTACCTAAAATAGACAATCCTCAGAGAGTGGAGGAGTACCGACCTATTTCTCTTATTGGGTGTATGTATAAGGTGCTGACAAAATTACTGGCTAATAGATTAAGGAAGGTGATTGGCAAAGTCATTTCTGAGTGTCAATCTACATTTATCAAAGGTATATTAATATTTGATAGTATTGTGGTGGCTAATGAGGTGCTAGAGGAGGCAAAGAAGAAGAAACAATCTTGTTTGTTTTTCAAGGTTGATTTTGAAAAAGCATATGATTCTATTAGCTGGGATTTTTTACCGTTTGTGATGGAGAGAATGGGTTTTCCTTTGAAGTGGCGGAGATGGATTGCAGAGTGTCTTTCCACTACCAGAAATTCAGTTCTTATTAATGGTAGTCCGTCGAGTGAATTTGGAATGAGAAGAGGTGTCAGACAAGGTGATCCACTAGCTCCTTTTCTATTTCTAATTGTTGCAGAAGGATTGAATTCCTTGATGGCTAGAGCAGTTCAGGAGCAGGTTTTCATGGGATATTCTGCAGGTAAGCATGGTATTTCGATTTCGCACTTACAATATGCGGATGACACTATCTTTATAGGAGATGCTTCTGTGGACAATGTCTGGGCTATTAAAGCTGTGTTGCAATTGTTCGAGTTAGTGGCTGGTTTGAAAGTCAACTTCCATAAAAGCAAGCTGTTGGGTGTCAATGTTGACATAAGGTGGTTGGAGATCATGGCTCAATTTCTGAATTGTAAAGTTGGGGCTTTTCCTTGTCCATATTTGGGTTTACTCATTAGAGCCAATCCTAATAGGTTGGCAACTTGGCAATCTGTTATTCGGAAGGTGGAACATCGGCTGTCCAGGTGGAAGGGTAATCTTTTGTCCTTTGGTTGTAGACTTGTTCTTTTTCAATCCATCTTGAATTCAATCCCGATCTACTTTCTTACCTTTTTCAAGGCTCCCATAGGTATCATCTCTAAACTTGAATCTTTATTTAAAAACTTTCTCTGGGGAGGGGATGATGAGCATAGAAAATTAGCTTGGGTTGCTTGGGATGATATATTTAAAGCTAAAAAATATGGGGGGTTGGGTGTGAAGGATTTGAGAGCTTTCAATTTGGCTCTTTTGGGGAAATGGAGATGGCAGTTGTTAGTTGAGAGAGGGAGCCTATGGAATAGAGTATTAACATCTATTTATGGTGAGCCTACTGTGAGAAAAGATTGTGGGAGAAGGGGAGTATCTACCTGGTGGTATGATCTTTGGCATATTGAAGAATGTGAGGGGATATCATGTGACTGGTTCTTTAGTAAGTGTATTAGAGTGTTGGGGAATGGTAGGAGTGTTTCTTTTTGGAGATATCCTTGGTGTGTACCAGTTCCTTTTTGAGAGAGGTATGGTAAATTATTTTCCATTACTACAAATAAAGAGGTGTCTATTGCTGAAATGTTTAGGCTTAGAGAGGGTGTATCTGGGTGGTCTTGGAATTGGAGAAGGCAACTTTTCCAGTGGGAAATATCACAATTATCATCTTTGTTGCTGGATTTGAGCTTGGTACAGTTGAATGAAGGAGTGGAAGATTCTTGGACTTGGTTAGCGGATTCTACTGGCGTTTATTCTGTTAAGTCGGCTTATCAAGTAATTTTAATGAAAATATTTCAGTTGTAATACCTATGCACAGATTTATTTGGTGTTCCTTGGCTCCTTCCAAAGTCTCATGTTTTGCGTGGAGGGTGATGTTGGATCGTATCCCATCAAAGGCTAATCTGGTTAAGAGGGGAATTGTACAATTTTCTGATTCTGGTTGCTTATGGTGCAGGCATGAATCGGAGACTTCTTCTCACTTATTTTTTGAATGCCCATTTGCTTATCAGATTATGATGTTGTGTCTTAATTGGTGTGGATTCCATTCAGCTCTATCTAACAACTTTATTGGTCACTTTGAACAATTTTTGGGACTGTTCATGAGTAAAGACAAGATGAAGCATAGGTCTTCTATTATTTGGTTATCTGTCTTATGGAGTTTGTGGTTGGCTCGGAATGAAGCTGTTTTTTCTAACAAATTTGCAACAACTCTTGAGCTCTTGGATTTGATTAAATTACGCTCTTGGAAATGGCTGTGTGCTAGAGATAATTCATTTTCTTATGCTTTTTTCTGTTGGTCTGAGGAACCAGCAGCTTGCATTAACTTGCATTCTGTTACAAGATAACGTCCCGGCTGTCCGCTTGTGTGTGTGGTGTGCACTATTTCACTGAATATATGTATGTTTGTTGTCATTGGTGATGGTTGTCACATTTAGGCAATTGCACTGACGGTGGCTGTCTTGGTGTTTTGTCATTGGTAGGCTTGGTTATTGGTAGGATAATGCTTTGGTTGGAATTGGAACCATTCACACGGTTCTACTAGCTTGTGGCCTTGGAGCTACTTCTTTATGATTCTAGTGCTTTATTTTGCTCCTTTTCTTTTATTTGGTGGTTGTTTGTTTTACCACCTTCCTTTGTACACTTTTTTGTATTTTGGGTTAGAGTACCCCTTGTACTCCATATTAATAAGCTTCTTTGCTTAGCAAAAAAAAGTCTAAAAGTGTATTTAGTAAATCATTTCAGCTAACTGAAACCTGGAATTAATAGCTAAAACTATTTGTTTGGTAAGGTATCTTTTTGGATAGTTACTAACTTTTCTTGAAAAACTACTTAAGGTAGTTTTTTTTTTAAAAAGACTTTTATTTTCTGAAAATTTATTACAAGTTTATCGCTCAACTATCCCCACTCATCATTATTTAATAATTGATGATTTCCCTCTATGTCATTTTACCATTATCAGCTAGTTTTATCCAACGTCTTCAATCAAATTAGTTAATTTTTCAGTTAATTTTACCAAAAACCCTAACAATATCAAAGTTGTGTTATTATAATATGGGTTAAATATGTTTTTGGTCCTTGAAAATATGGTGAAATTTGATTTTGGTCCCTCATTTATTTTTTCATTGGTTTCGGTCCTCTGTTTTTTAAAATCACAAGCTTTTAATCTTCCTTATTAATTGTACTATGTTAAGTCACTTTCCCAACTCTTTTACGACTTTTTTCGGGTAAAAATTCACACAAAATTTCTTGTGACTTTTTTTTCTAAAAAATTCATGTGTAATAAATTTTCAAAAACCTCCTACATAAATTTTACATAAAAATGTTGCTATAAAATTTCTTTACTTTGTTGTGAAAATATTTATAGTAAATTTCTTACAAATTTATAATCTGAACAAAATTTCCTTTGAATTTTGAGATCTGCAGGAAAATTGGAAGGAAAATCCATAATAAAATCTATAAGAAATATCGCTACGTCATCACTTAGCAGAAGAATATAATTACCGACGAGGACTAAAATAATGTGATTTTAAGAAATAGAGGACCAGAACCAATAAAAATAAATGAGAGACCAAAACCAAATTTCACTATATTTTAAGGGACTAAAAACATATTTTACCTTTATAATATTATTAGTTAGATACGATAAACGTATATATCTGAAGATAAGGTGTACAAAAGGCAAATATGCTCAACCCCCGTATGTCATAGTTGACCTGATTCATAATCATTAAAGTATTATGCTCTTTGTGGGTCCATCTCCCGTAATCGTTGACCGTACATTTACCGTAATATTAAGAGTAAAGGATTAGATTACTCCTTGAATATATGCCTGATCATCGGGCGGGTTTAGTCGGATTCGGGCCCAAAAAGCCTAATTGAACCCAAACACAATAATATATAGCCCATTTCCGACCGTATATCCTTGCGGGTCGGGCATTGCGTGGGTGCGGGGAGGGCGGGTGGGTAATGTCGGGTGCAAATTTATATTGGGCCTAATAAATTTTTTGGACCTGATCAAATTTTTAAGAGATTTTTTGTTTTTTCATTCATTCCTAAAATAAAAATTAATAAGAATATGGCTTATTGGGCCAATTACATTTTCAGAATGGACCAAAGACCTAATTTTAAAAAAAAAGACCAGTGCAGAAAAACCCTAAAATCTAAATCAAAGAAAAAGACAACAACCTACACCCAAACCCCAGTCGCCGTCTCAAACCCCCAGCCACCACAAAAGATTATCGCTTCCTCCTCAATGCATTTTTGGGCCGCCACCATCTCATCCCTTACGCGCCACCATCTCATTGTTACATCACTTTCTGGGTTAGATTAACGATCACCGCCTTCAACCGTGCTCGTGGCAATTTCTGCAACGACGTAATGTCTCAATCGCGCCCACCGTATCATGTCATCATCACTCCACACCTGCACCCAGAAATCGATAAAGAGAGCAGAACAAAAGAAGAGGAAGAAGAAAGGTAGAAATAGGAAAAGTGCAAAAGAGAATGGAGGACATATGACGCTGTCGCAGACTCACGGACCACCATCGTTCACCATGGTCGCGCACTGCCACAGCCATCTCGCACTGACCCATCACGCACGTCCGAAGCGGCCTTTGACAGAGAAACTTGAGGGAGATGGGTCGAGGGAGGGAGAAAAGAAAGCAGAATATGAGAGAGAGGGGATGAGGGAGGAGTGCGGCTAGGTTAAAACTAGAGATAGGTAAAACTAAAGTATATATATGGGTGCTGTGGGCCTCGCCCAATTCTTTATTGTAGGTGGGTCAGTTCGGTTTCCGTTGGTTCTGAATTTCAAAACTGAAACCGATCACAACAGCCCTCCTAGACCCATTTAGTGACCCGTTTCATCCGAGGACCCGATACAACGCGCCCAACCACTGTTTTGGACAGATCAGATATCATGGGCCGGGTCGGGTCTTCGGTTCTTACTCACCCCTACCTGGCTAGCAAAATTTCGGGTTTTTTTTAAAGGGGTTAAAAGCCCAAAAAGAAAAGAACTACAATAAGCCCCTCCTCATGAAAGAGGTGGAAGTAAAAATTCGGGGCTCTAATTATATGTTGACAAAAAAAATTACACTTTTTGTCCCTCAAGTTTAGTGTTGGGGTAATTGGTCCCACAATTTTTAATTGTTTGAATTTAGTCCTATCATTTTTTAATTGTTACAAATGTGGTCCTACTGTTAAGTGACCATCTAATGGCTAACAGAAACTACTGACGTGGCAAATATGTCTGACCTGGATTAGTTTACTTATAATGTGTCATGTGGCCTAAATTTTTATATTTTTTAAAAGAAAATTTAAATAAATATTTATATTTTTCCTTGCCCCTTTTATTTATGGTATCCTTTTTCCCTTTTGAAGGTTAGGGTTGTGGCCCCAAGTCTTATAATAGGGGAACTCTAGAACACACTCATCTATTGGGTTTCACATTCCTCCATTGGGTTTCACACAATTAGAGTATAAGGAAAAGGCTATAAAGTATTAAGTGGTCGATCTGGGTAAAGGGGAGAATGAGGTTGCCTAGTTTTTCAACAGAATGGAAATATGGTGGTTCTACATCAATGGCGAAGGATGAGCATGCAATAGGGGTGCAACTAGGTCTCGTGGCTGTTATTGGGTGCGATTGGGGTTGAAAAGTTACAATGTATGATGTTGTAGTAGCATTGGGGGTGTGATGGTTAAGTAGTGATGAAACAAGGGAAGACCACGCATGGCGGGGGTCTGCGAGGAGCGTGTGGTGGTCATTTTGGGAAGAGGGGAGTAGGAGGGAAATCGAGTGGTGTGTGGGATTGATTGAAGGGACTGGATTATGGTGGAGATTGATTGGAAGAGTGGTCACAAGTTCGTTGAGTGGAATATGGGAGTAAGAGATTGAATGTGGTTAGAAGAGAGATTGGGGCCACAACCTTAACCTTCAAAAGGGAAAGAGAGATACCAAAAATAAAAGGGTAAGGAAAAATATCAATATTTATTGAAGTTTCCTTTTAAAAAATTTAAAAATCTAGGCCACAATATAAGTAAATTAATCCAAGTCAAACACATATGCCACATCATCAGTTTATATTAGCAATTATATTGGATGGTCACTTAATGGTAGGACCACTTTTGTAACAATTAAAAAATGGAAGGACTAAATTTGAGCAATTAAAAATTAGGGGACCAAAAACGCCTTAGCATTAAACTTGCGGGACCAAAAGTGTAATTAAGCCAAGAAAAAATGATGTGTTGAGCAAACTTTGACGAATATGAAAACATAGAGAGATAGGAAATAAAAAGAAAAATAAAATAAAAGTGAAATATGTGAGAAGTAATATGATGAAAAAGAAAGGGAAAGGAGTTGAAAAGAAAGATTGAAACAATCAAGTGAGAAAAGTGGAAAGGTTTTATTGGAAATTACGACTATCACAACATTCAATGCATTGGTAATATGAAATATTACATTTTCCAATAAAACCTTTCCACTTTTGATTTATTATCAAGTACAACATTGGACAAGTTAGAAAAACTATTAAATAAATATTCAATTCGAACTGACTTAACTTTACATAAATGGATATTTTAATCAATTACTGCATATACATATGAAAACCAAAGAGTTGTGACCAGTTGGCAACGCATGCCCATGGTAGCTTCATGTTTCACAACTGATATTGTGATCAATTGCACGTGTCCATACATCAATTATAGGATTGCTATACACTTGATTTTCTCTTTCTTTCCTTTTTTCCATCTCTTTCGTGTGGTAGACCCCTTTCCATGCTCGCTTGTAACGAAGCAAATTCTCACCGCGCCACACTATCTTCATTGTTGTTGCCTCCACCGTCTTTTCTCTGTTATCTCATTCGGTTCTCTTTTCTGGCCATCGAATATCGATGGAGGTTACTTTGTCTTTCGCCATTGTTCGTATTTTCTTTTGTCACTCGTTGTTCCTCCTTCATCAACGATGATTACGTCATTTGCTTTCCAAAGTTCGAGCCACGTGACCTCCTTTATCTCCTTTGTCTTTGCTTCTAGGCTTTCCACGCATCGACACTTTGTCTTTGCTTCTAGGCTTTCCAAAGGTCTTTGGCTCTGCTTGAACCACACCTTTCTGTTTTTTATTCCGCTGTCTTCACTTTGGAATTAAACTTACGAAGGTTTTCCGGTCGTCTTCCACTGTTGGCAGAAACAACTTCCAACTAGGGATAGGTAACGTCAGTAGCCTCCATGCAGACACATCTAACAATGTCGCCGAAGAAACTAGAGGGATGTCCTATTCCATGGGACCTTTTGAATATTTTGTAGAAGAGGAGGCTCGGTTTCTGTTCAACCACACTCACCGGAGAATCATTTATAGCGAGAAAGATGATTCACCGGAAGTGGAGTCTCCGACGAGTTCTTAGCCAAGCTTGGTCGGCAAGGAAGGGCATGAAAGTAGCTAGTTGAAGGATTAAGAAATTGGAATGTAATTTCTTTCAAATGAAAAATCTTATACATACAACAACAAATACCTACAACAACTCATACAACACACATTTTCTCTCTATATCTCTCCATCATATCACATATCACATATCACATCTCACACTTCTCTCTTTTCTCTCTAATGATTGTATAAATTTTTATATATATTTCATGTACAAATAAGATATCTCTTTTCAAATATAGACAAAAGAAGAAGGACTAAGAAAATTAAATATAAAAGTGTTGTTAATAGAGTTGTTCAGGACCCAATCCGTCCCTTTGACCCGTCACAACCCATCCCATGCGGACCGATTTTGTTCCTATCCTACAAGAGAAGAATAAGACCAAATTGGTTCTTATTTGATGACCTTGCATCGGGTTAAGGACGAGTTTGGGTTAACCTTCAGTTACCTTGCTCGTCCTTTGTATATAAATATAATATTTATTACTTATAATTTCTATTAAGTAAAGTCCTAACCTTATTTTTTTTCTTTTAGATAGGGTTTTTGAGTTTAAGTTTCCTCTATTTACCTTTAAAAATATATTCTATATGTAAAGTTATATAGTGATATAATGTTATTTTTGTTCTAGTAATGTCCTGAACATTAAAGAAAGTAAAAAATATTACATACATTAAGAGGAATTCTATTTTATGAAATATATTTACTAATTGTATGAACTATTTTCTTTTGAACATTGTTATATTTTTTATCAGCAAAGAAAATATTACATTACTATTGGTACAAGGAGTACCTAATCAAAATACACACCAAAACGAGAATCCCCAAATCACAACATAGACTTTAAGCACATAAGTGGGTTATTGACCCATTCAGGGAAAAGAAAACAAAAAACCTTCCAACCTAGCCCATAGCCAAGTCCATGATCTTACATATAACATTTCAATGACAGAATCCACACACACATTCATGTTTCTAAATATAATGTCATTCCTATGAACCCATAATGACCAAATAACTGCAAACCATACTGACCACCAAGCTTTCTTTACCTTCCTCCCTGCCAAAAGTGCCCAATGTTGTTTCCTCATCACCACCACAAAATGGACAATTGCAATTATAATCACGGGACAACACCCTTTTCTTTTGCAGATTTTTACTCGTTTTCAATGAATCAAGCCAAACTTTCCAAGAAAGCATGGTGACCTTTGGAGGAACTAACTGTGACAAAAAATGTTTAAAGAAACCTTTGGCCTGTGTTGAGCCCTACTCCTGCAAAAGTGTGTAAGTTGTTCTCACAGAGTAAACACCTGGCATCACATCTCCAACACCAAGAATCAACTACATTATTGGACATAGTAACTAATTTAATTTCCTACAATAAATTTTTCAATATGGGCTTCTCCCATTCGAAAAATTCACGCCGCCAGTGTACACCTACTCCCATTTCCCATTCTCCCATCTACCCATATTTGCCACTACATCTTCTTGTTGCTAAGAGATTAGAAATAGTCTAGTGAATTTACTTCTCAAAGTTTCACACCAAAACCACTTATCATTCCAAAAAGAGGCTAAAAACCCATCCCCCATTTTCCTTGACACGCTCTCCTCAAACCAATCCATCTGTCATCACTCACAAGCGCCTTCCCCATATCCTTCCACCAATATTGGACCAATTTTTGAAACGCTCATTCTCCATTACATGACATATGTCACCATATTTCGCCTCTAACACTCTAACCCACAGACTATCTTTCTCACAAAACATTCTCCACCGTCATTTTGCCAATAGCGCCTTATTAAATACTTCTATGACTTTTACACCCAATCCCCCTCCTCCTTAGGTTTGCATATTTGTTTCCAACTTACCCATGCAATTTTATTGCTTTCATCACAACCCCCCCCCCCCCCATAAAAATCTTCTTTGAATACTACGAATACAATGTGCTACATATTTAGGGATTTTAAAAAAGGAAAGATAAAATAGAGGAATAGAAGACAATACCGACTTTAAGAGGCACACACGTCCACCAAGAGAGAGAAAGTGCTTCATCCATAGGGAAAGCTTGTATTTGACCTTCTTCACCACCAACTCCCAAGTAGAAATTCTCCTTGGATTAGCACCCACCGGGATGCCCAGATACACAAAAGGGATCCTAATTGTTGAAATTCTAGCAAGCATACCAAAACTCCAGCAGTATAATAGTAAGTAAGAGTATCGTATCCACATGGAACAGTTCAATTTATAAAGATTAGTGGTCACAACTATCAAGTAAGAACGTATGTTTGTTTGTTTGTAGAGAATTGCAAAAGTAAATAAATTTGAACTTGAAGTGAGATAGAGATAGTTACTAGGACTAAGATTGAAATTCGTATCATCCCACCCCTTTCGTAAGTGAATCCCAATAATATTTATGAATATGTAATTATGATACCCTAGCCAAACTATATTATTTTACCCTAGTGTCCTAGCGATAAAATACTCAGAAATAATTCATGCGGGTTCTCTCAGGCGACAAATTACCCCGACTTTAAAGATCTACTTTTCCGTTTGTTAAAACTATCAGTTCGCCCTATAGCTCCAATCCCATAGTGACTACTTTGAGTATTTTTCCCAAATAGAGTTCAAGTTTCCTATGTCTAGGCTCCCTCAAACTCGCTATTGATTTCACAAAATCATTTACCAATGAATCCTATAAAATCAACTTATAACTCCGGCACACAGGCGGAAGCTAAGCATTAGGCAAAGAATAAAAATAGCGATATAATAAAAACAGGGATTCATAGATATTAAAGGGAATTCACATACAATTGGGGATTGAATCAACTACGTTCAATCCTATCAGAGAGTTTAGCTACGCATGGTAGCCATTACAACCCAACGGAGAAACTGTCACACTTTTCTCCAGCCCTAGCTCCATTCTGCCGTCTCTCCAAAAGCTACTTTGATCTTTGCAAACGGTCCTATTTATAGAGGTTGGAAAGCCATCTGAAATCTGGAAGGAATCTAATTTGAAATTCTTTTGAAAAACTGATCTGTATTCCTGCGCTTCATCCTGCGCTCAGTGCGTTTGAAGCGCAGGATCCAAAATGTGATAAGTGAAAAATAGTTGATAAATTAGTATATATTTTATTTCACTTATATCAAGGACAAAATGATAATTTTACCCCATTTTTATCTCTTTTTATTTAATATTTACTAATTTGTATTTATTAATCCTAGTTTTGAATTTGATGCTATTTTAATAGATTTATTGCTGATTTTTGCAGGATTATTGCAAAGATTTAATTCAGAGATTAAATGACATTAAATGAGGAGGATTTATGCAAGATTGTAGATTGATTGAAGACAATTAATTAAAGATGTGAAGAAGATTTGAATCATTAATGAGGAGATCAGAGCCAATCAATCAAAGATATTGCAGACAAGCTTCCCAAATAAACAAGGATTGCACAATAAATATAAAGATATCAGAAAATAAGGGGCAACAAGGAAAGACAAACACGTGAAAACCAGTCTCGGGGAGAGATCAACAAATAAAAGAGGAAAGTTGAAGCTGCAGGACGCTAGTTGCGCTTCACCCCGCACTATAGCGTAGATGAAGCACAACTCTCTGGAACCTGCGCTACAGCTTGCGCTGTAGCGCAGCTTGAAGAGCAGAACACGCAGATCGCTTCCCAGTTGCCGTTTTTAAGAGGATCTCTTCCCAAATTTGCTTTGTCTTTCCTAATCTATAAATAGGGACCTCTTGCGTCAGTCAAAAAGGGAGTTGGTTAGCGAGATAGACAGTCATAGTAATTCAGTGATTATGTATCAAAGCTAAGTTTAGAGTAGGAGAGGAGGAGCGCTTTCAGGAGGATTGAAGATGGTGACAGTGTCTTCGATGGTTTGTATGGCTACTTCATGTAGTTAACTCTCCACTAGGATTGGATGTAATTGATTCTATCCTTGAGTGTATATAAATTCTATATTATTATTTCAATGAGCTCCTTATCTATAATAGTGGTATGTCTTATTCTGTGCTTATTCCTAATTCTCACGCTTGCATCTGAAGTTATAGGTTAGTCTTAGCTAAAGCAGTTATTACTAGGAGTGAGGATGGGGGAGCCTAGACATAGGAAACTCATTCTCCGATTGAATAAGAATACTCGGTTACTACTGACGGCTGAAAAGGGATGTTTACTAATGAGCGAGGGGTAGTATGAGTACTCTAAGTGAAGGAGCATTCGACCAATAGGACTTAGTAATCGGTAACAAAGAATTAGGGGGTTGTCAATCCAGGATCCGAACATAGGCGTGTCCTAATGAGTATAAGGTAGTGACAGTACTGGAGCGAAGGCGCATCTACAGCACCAGGCTTCGTTTATCATCTAATTCTTTACAAACTGAATAAAAGAGAGCGAAATAAGCCGAGATAAATCTATCGCCTGGGAGATCCCGCATAATTTATCTTTGAGTATTAAGGTCGCTGGCGAGGGACCTTAGAAATAAAGTTTGTCTACATTATTATAGAGTAAACCTAAAATAATAGATAGTCTTTATATGCACAATGGGTGTGATGAGATGAAATCCAATCCTGATCCAAGTAAAGTGTCTCTAACTCTACCTTTCTAATTCCAATTAATTATCTATTCTCTTTATCATTCTGCAATTATACTCTCTAAACTGTGCTTTCTCTTGATAAATACGATTTCGTTCTACATAAATAACCGTTCCCTGTGGATATGATACTCTTTCTTACTATTATACTGCTGGATTTGTGGTTCGCTTGCCAGAAACCCATCAAGTTTTTTTGGCGCCGTTGCTGGGGAACGGTTCTAATTTGTGTAGATCTTTGAGGTCTATTTATCAAGGATATCTATCTTAGGATTTCTTTTATTTATTCTTCTTATTATTTTAGGAAATTTTTATTATTTTAGAAAATTTATAGTTTTTCTATTATTATAAATTTTTCTTCCACACTTACCTTTTTCAAGTTTCTTGTTTTTGCTTTTGAGAAGCCAGGTATCCCCAAATCAACTACAAATTGAAGCAGAAATAGGAAGGACATCAAGGAAAAACAAAAGTAGAAACAAGGAAAGAAGACAAGGGAGAAGTAGAGAAGAAAACAAAAATATTTTATTTTTAATTATTTTATTTTAATTATTTTCTTTTTATAAAAAACTTATTATTATTATTTTTATTATTATTATTTTTTTAAAAAATATATTTAATATTATTAATTATATAAAAAAAAAGATAATAATTTTTGTTCCACTCTCCTAAGCTAACATTTGTTTGAGAACCTTGAGAGGACAGATAACAGAAAAAGGGGCAGAGCTCAAGGAGACAATTTCAACACTCTCTGTTCTACCACCCCAAGTGAAGTAAATGGTAAATGGCTTATGAGTGGCAAAATCAACCAAGAAGGACCCTTGGAGATTATGTTAGGTGGCAAGAACCAAGTTACTCTTCTCATGCACCAATTCAAGGTAACTTCTCTAGTTACAATAATTATTCTAACAACTTTTCACAGGATTGGGGAAGTTACCAGAGCCAGAATTTTGGGAGGCACCAAGATGATGTTTCACTCCGTAT
This sequence comes from Sesbania bispinosa, assembly GCA_026901365.1. Taxonomy (NCBI): domain Eukaryota; kingdom Viridiplantae; phylum Streptophyta; class Magnoliopsida; order Fabales; family Fabaceae; genus Sesbania; species Sesbania bispinosa. Next base: position 334,844 of record QLOH01000366.1, read on the forward strand.
GCAACCTTCTTTCCAATAGCGGCAAAGTCACTCTGACTATCAACAAAGAGACTCACAATTTTATGAGTTTTTGGAAGAATTCAATCAAAGCAATATACAATTTTAGAAAGAGAGCGAAGAGCGAAGACGAAAAACTGACGCTTTGTTAAAGCAGATGGCAGAACAAAGGGAGTTAAGACTTTGTAAGAGTATCGAAGAAATTCATCAAGGCAATATACAATTTCAAAAGGAGAGAGAAGAAGCAAGAAGAAAAAATGACGCTTTGATAGCACAACTACTATAACAAAGGGAGTCAAGACTTCAGAAGGAAAGAGAAGAAGCAAGAAGAAACACTGACACCATGTTGGAACTGCTCAACAAGAAGAGAGTCTCCTGATGCAACAATTGAAGAGATAGCAGAAGCAATAGCCAACTAATAGTCAGAACAGAGCTCAGCAAACGCTCAACCCAACCCCATAGAATTTTGTCCCACCATAATTGTTAAATTAATAGGGGAGGAAATCAATGATGATCTGGCTGATAAAGAAGATGAATTTGAAGAAACACAAGAAAGAGAAGCTGAAGAAGAAAAAGGTGCAGTAGAAAAAAAGAAGAAAAAGGAGAGGATGAAACAGAAAAGATGGTGCTTGAAGAAGAGATTGGATGTGAAAGGGAGGTAGAGAATACAACATATGAGGGTGTACATGATCAAGAAAATGAGAAAAAGAGTGAACAGGGAGATGATGAATCAAAGCCCGAGGAAGGAAGGTGATGACAAGAATTTCACAGGATCTAGAATTGAGCAAAACAAACCAATTAGCACAAAAAATTAGCAATTAATTCACGAAATATAGTGCTGGAACAGCAGCTATATGACGTGAGAAAATGAAAGAAAATGAAGGAAAATGAAAGAGAAAGTGGAGGAGAAAGAAGAGGAGAACGCCACTGGTGCAAGTCCCTTCTTGCAGCAGATAAGTTCAATCGCCAGACGCCACTAATTCAGGAGAATTAGATAAGTCTCACCATGGTTTAAGCAACAACCACCAAGCCTCACTCAACTCTCAAGAGAGGAGAAAATTTGGCATAATGCCTTTACTCTAAAAATGATGATGTTCAAATACAAGAGAGGAGACTCCTTTATATAGGAGTGGGAGGGGGAAGGGGGCGGCCTACTCATGGAAATAAAGGGGGAAAAATAAAAAGATGGGTGCAAATCCATCCCAAGCCTTATAGCAAGGCAACCTACTAACCAATAAAACCACTGAAGATATCTCCCATGAAGGAGGAATTAAAAGAAAATTACAAGAATAAAAGAAATTACAAGAAAGTCCTAATTAAGGGTGGTCTATAGGACAAGGGTCCTATCCAAGGTCAAGGTGTCCTTCTGTAGGGTAGTGACCTTTATTTTGTAGGGTAGTGACCCTTTATTTGTAGGACACTAATTTCTCTAACTCTTCCTTGCTTGAAGCTCATGCCAAAAGTTGGTGCATTTCCTCCAATGTAGGTCTTGCAGGTCCAAGCTTCTACTAATATGTCATCATTCCCTCCCCCTTGAAAAGGATTTGACCTCAAATCTGAAAATTCAAAAAGAAGCCATAAGAATAATGAACTGGCTAGAAGAAGGGGATGGATGACAACAAGAAAGTAAGAAGATACTTCCCTTAGCCCTTGGAGAGTAGATTTAGAGGTCCTCAAGTTGAACATCTTCCTTGAGCCTAGACAACAAGAAGAAGACCCATTAGTTTTATTCCCAAGCAAGCAAAGTGAAGGCTCATAACAGAAATACTTGGGAATCATAAAGATTATCAAAAGAAAATCATAGGAGATGAACAAGAGGTGTTTGAGATAAGGGTTAGAAGACTCCCTTAATGAAGAATGAGCCATCTTGTCCATGTACTTTGTGGATGTAGATCTTGGGTCAAAGATTAATCTTTTGAAGCCCTTCTTTTCAAGTAAAGGGGTTAGTTGGTTAAAACAAAATTTATGCAAGTGATATGCATGTTTCAAACCAACAAGATAATCTACAATATATTTCCAAATGAATGGACAATTAAAACTATGTGGCATGAATGTCCTATTTCTTGGAAGTGAGACCACATCATGCTCATTGAATATATGAGACACATCTTGAATATGATTGTTAAATTTATAGTGCATGTGTTTGTGCCATGAAGCATTCATGCAAGTTTGCGCAAGAGCCATATTCATGCTAAGACACTCACTCAAGTAAGATGACACCTTTTGCATATTATCAAATGTGTTCATGTAAGGTGAAATACAAAAAGAATCACATTGAGTGTGCATATCAAGAAGCATATCATCATATGAATTAGATGTCAAACAAGTATTCCCACATGTGACAGCTTCATCAAAATTTTTATTCTTTTCACTAACTAGTTCAAGAGCATAATACATATCTTTATATGACAATTATTTTAGGACCAAAATGTGTACAAACCAAAGGCACATGCATATTCAATCCAACTTTGTTATCATGCAATCTAAATTGATCAAAGGATTTGACTAAACATGCATCTCTAGTAAGTTTCATGGTACTCTTAAACTTAGTTTATTTTTCTAAACATGCAATAGGTTTCAAAGCATCATCAACATTGTTTATTTCCTTCAAACATGTAATGCTTTGAGGCATAGAATTGTGCATGAAAAAAGGCATGCCATGCATAAAGAAAGTTAGTCTAGGATACTTCCTTTCAACCACTTGACTTTTCCTCTTTGCAACACTAGATGTATTTTCCATCAACCTATTCAAGTTTAAACTAGAAGAGTTAGCATTTAATTGATCACAAGATAAGTTTGCTTCTTCTTTGTTTTTCTTTTCTTCTATTTGTACTTTTTCTACCTCCTTTTCCTTTTCTCTCTTCAACCTTTCTTCTTCTTCTTCTTTTTCTAATTTTCTTATCTCTTCTATCTCAATTAAGGATTTTGAAAATAATTTTGAAATTTTATCTTCGATTTCATTTGAAAATCTTTCTATCCTTCTTCCAATTCTATCTTCAAAAGAATCTTTTGTAACTTTCCTATTTTCTCTTCTTTTCTTTTCCTCTTTTTCATAATCTTTTCTTCTAATTTCACTCTCATAATTTCTCCTAAGTCTTCTCTCTTCCCTAATCTTTCTATCATGGTTAGAGTTATCATAACTCCTTTCCTTATCTTCAAAATGATACCTATTTATTTCTCTCCTTTCTTTCCTATACCTTTCATCAGTTTTATCATGAGAAGAGTGTCTTCTCACTTCTTTTTCTCTTCTAAATTCTCTCCTATCTTCATCTAGCTCCTTTCTCCACATTCTATATGACATCTTAAATTGATTTTATTTGAAAGCTTTTAAAGGACCTCACCACTCACTAAGTGTTTACACTCAAGAGAATGTATCACTCGTGTATGTCACTCTTTTTGGCTTTTTTCTATAATGAGACTCTCTTGCCTCTTCTACTCAGTTGGAGGTTGATTGAAGTTGCAAAGACCAGATTGAGTCTAAGTCTTAACCCTTACCCAAAATAGAAGCGCGCTAACAAAAGAAAAGATCTACCGGAAGAGAATTAGAAATCCTAAGACAAAACAGAAGAATTGATATGACAAACAAGAAAAGTTGGCACTCAAACAAGCTTATACACAAGAACAGACAGCAAAACAGACAAGACGGAATAAATTGCAAAGAGAATTGTTTTTGGTGATTTTTGAAAAAGAGTTGCCAAAATTGTCGTTTTTAAGAAAAACAGCAAATACAACTCAATTACAGTATACAGGGAAAATAATCAAAAAATTACAGTAAAACTGTCACTGTATTGTTGGGATATCTCTTTGTTTTGAATTTTCTATTTTTCTGATTTTTTTTGAATTTTTTTGAATTTTGACTCTTTTTGGGTGTCTTTTTGTCTTTTTTCTTCGTTTGCACCCTTTTTTTGCTTTTTACACCTCTTTTTCTATTTTTGGCACGTACGTACTCTTTATATTTTTTTGTCTTCTTTTTCTTTTTCTGACTTTTTTTCCCAACAGAAAATTACAGAAATTTGTACACAATGAAAAGAAAATATACTGAACCTACTGTAATATTTTTTGGAATTTTCTGACAGTAAACTGGTCCAAGTGGCCCAGAAAAGCAAAAATAATGAATAAACTGATTTCTAAAAACTGTAAAAACGTGATGGCAACTGATTTTCAAAAATGGCAAAAAAAAATTGCTTAGCAGTTCCTTGTTGATTATACAAGACCAGTGTGGTCACAAAAACGCGCTTGGTTCAATTTTAAGTTTGGAATTAAATTTGAAGGAAAATCAACAATTAGAATTTGTTGATCTTCTTCCGATACTATGAACCAAAAAAGATCCTATAGGTGAGCGTTTTGCACAATCAAACAGGGAAAGTTCTAGGTAGAGATAGCAGTCAATCCAAATTTGCAATCAGAATGCCAATCAAACAGACATAACAAGAGTAGAATATGAACAAAACATAGGCCCAAAAAATGCGCATAAAATGGCAAAAAGAAGAAGAAAATTGCGCAAAATTAAATGACAAGAAAGTAAAGGGGGAACTGAAATTAAAAGGATGGGGAGGACAAGAATGTAAATGACTGAAATGTAAAGGGGAAGCGGAAATTAAAAGGATGGGGATGACTGAAAGTAAAGGGGGAAAGCTGAAATTAAATGGGATGGGAGAAGCGGAAATTAAATGGCGGAAATTAAAAGGCGGAAAGTAAAGAGATGATATATGGGGGATGACAATGTAAAGGTGATTGGGAGAAAATGTAGGTGAACGATCTTTGGAAAAATGAAGACAACAATGCCTCCTCTTACCACACTTCACCAACAAACAAGCAATTTATAGCAATTATATGTAGAAATCACTCAAGAACAAGTATGAGCAATTAAGAGACAAATTATCAAACACCTAGGGGGTGGGAATTAGCGGCCCAAAAACAGCCCCCAATCTAGCAAGAATTCACCCAATTCAATCAAGCAAACAAGCACAAAGTAGTAGTAGAAAGGCACCTCGGGCCCGGGAAACAGTCCAAGTCCAAATTACAATGAAAAGAGGGATTGAATTACACTAAAATTTGATGAAAATTCTGCACAAAAGAGGTGCAGAATGCAGCGCCCAAACAGCCCCAAAGTTACTCCAAATTTGCTCAAATTCAACAAGCTCTTGATACCAAATGATGACAGGAATTGCACAGGATCTAGAATTGAGCAAAACAAACCAATTAGCACAAAAAATTAGCAATTAATTCACGAAATATAGTGCTGGAACAGCAGCTATATGGCGTGAGAAAATGAAAGAAAATGAAGGAAAATGAAAGAAAAAGTGGAGGAGAAAGAAGAGGAGAACGCCACTGGTGCAAGTCCTTCTTGCAGCAGATAAGTTCAATCGCCAGACGCCACTAATTCAGGATAATTAGATAAGTCTCACCATGGTTTATGCAACAACCACCAAGCCTCACTCAACTCTCAAGAAAGGAGAAAATTTGGCATAATGCCTTTACTCTAAAAATGATGATGTTCAAATACAAGATAGGAGACTCCTTTATATAGGAGTGGGAGGGGGAAGAGGGCGGCCTACTCATGGAAATAAAGGGGGAAAAATAAAAAGATGGGTGCAAATCCATCCCAAGTGGGATTTGAACCCATGCCCCTAATGGCTTATGGTCAAGCTAAGCCTTAAACCATTAAACCTCTAAAAAGGCGTCCAACTATGTAGGAAAATACAAGATGAATCAAATTTCTATCCTATGTGGGAATAGAACCCATGACCTCCTAAGCCTTATAGCAAGGCAACCTACTAACCAATAAAACCACTAAAGATATCTCCCATGAAGGAGGAATTAAAAGAAAATTACAAGAATAAAAGAAATTACAAGAAAGTCCTAATTAAGGGTGGTCTATAGGACAAGGGTCCTATCCAAGGTCAAGGTGTCCTTCTGTAGGGTAGTGACCTTTATTTTGTAGGGTAGTGACCCTTTATTTGTAGGACATTAATTTCTCTAACTCTTCCTTGCTTGAAGCTCATGCCAAAAGTTGGTGCATTTCCTCCAGTGTAGGTCTTGCAGGTCCAAGCTTCTACTAATATGTCATCAGAAGGGAAATGATTTCAAGAACAGAGACCTTGCCTTATCCAACCAGTCCTCTAACGGAAGATCAAGAAAGGCATGGTGCAAGTGATCAACCTTCCAGACCTCACAAAAGAAAGTTTTGCGATCACACTGACCAGAACAAGGCAAAGAGAAGAAAAGTCAAGCTAGACTTAAATTCAGAGCCTAGAGCCAGATTGAAGATCAAGTGGTCAGGTGTGTTTCATGTCAAAGAACCCCCCGAAGCAAAGGAATTGAGAGAATTCATTTGTGAACCATTCAAGCTTCAGGAGAAGAAGATTCATGCACATCAAAGCAAGAAAGTAAAGAAAAGGACATATTGCTCCAAGGCAAGATTATGGGGAGGTATACAGGCCAGGAAAAGGAAGGGTGCAACATACAGGCTCATCAAAAGATTTCAGTTTCAGCCACCTTGAGGGAACAGGCGTCGAGCTATCAGACGTTAAACAAGCGCTTCCTGGGAGGCAACCCAGAGATTTTTAAGTTTTTAATTGTTTTCAATTTTATTTTGTTAATTAGGATTTTTCATTTTTTTAGGATTTAGGAAATTTTCAAAATTGATTGGAATAAGTTTGTGGAAAATAAAATTAAAAAAAAAATAGGAAGTAGCATAAAATGTGATTGAAAATTTCAAAACTACATTCTGTTTTTCTGCGCTTCAACCTGCGCTGTAGCGCAGGAAAAGCGCAGAAATGCAATTTTAGTCACTGTATTCTGCGCAGGGTGAAGCGCAGGATACGAATTTTTAAAAATCTTTCTCATGTACTACTTCCTAAAGCTCTTCTTTTCACTCTTTCACTCACAAACTTCCATCAATTTTGAAACTTTCAGTTATATTTTTTTTATTTTATTTTTACCAATTGAAATCTTCATTTACTCTATCTCTATGATTTACACTTTAGGGTAGCAACCTTAGGATTGTGAATATTATTGATTATTGCTATCTTAAATGTGATTTTGGCTGTGTGGAACATGAAGAACAATTTGCTTGATTGGAATGCTCTTTGTTTTGTGAGTTATTAAATTTGAAAGTGTTATGTTCTGTTTCTTTCAAAAATTTTAAACTTTCACTTTCCATGGATTGATTGAATGCTTGCAAAACAATTGAGTATGTTATGTTTTTAGGAAAGCATTACCAATTGCAGTGAAGTTTTGTTGTGAAGAGAATAATTATTTATGCATGTTATTGGCAGGCTTCCATGTTCTTCATGAATTGCACAGACTGCTGCAAAGTATAAAGACTAGTTGACCCCAAACCAATCAGGAGTACTAGACCCATACCCGGGCTTGCTGCTTGAAGATTCCGGATATTCTTCCAGTGGCCTGAGGACAGACCTATTTTCCCAGAGGGGGATGGAGCAGCAGCAAGACAAGGACTCACAATATACAGAGGATGAAGATTGATACTGGTGTTTTTCTTTCTTTTAGTTTTTCTTTCTTTTAGTTTTTTATTTTCTATTATTTTATAGATATTTTCTAGTTAATTAGGATTTCTGTTTTGTATTTTCAAATTTTCTTAAATTTTTAGAATTTTTAAAATTTTTAGGACCTTAGGAAATTAGGAATCAAGGTAATTATTTCCTTATTCTCTGTAAATAAGTAGTTTAACTAACCAATCTAGGAAAGATGATAGGGTCTTGTGATTAAGTCCATAATCAGTTAGGAGTAGGGTACTTCTCAAGAGAACCTATCATGGTAGTTTATTAAATCCAGTAAGTGCTTTAGCAAGGAAATTTTAGCCTAACCGGTGAGCTGAGAGCCCTAAACACTTAAACACTTATATTGAGAGCTTTTCACCACTGCTTGTCAACTGTTATTGCTTGAGTTTCTGAAATTTGTCTTGCTTGTAGAAGGTATGGAAGTGACAAAGGCACAATTTTGTGATTTTAATATTCTGCTTAGTGCCAAATATCCAACCATGCATTAATATTTCCAATTATTGATTGCCCATTTGAGCCTTTAATGTTTCTTTTGATGCACCCTAGCCATTATCATTATCAATGATCAATGATCATACCTTGTCCCTTAACACTTGGGATAGAGAGCAAGGTGCACTACAACAAAATGGGACAAGCAATTGACAAAGAGGTTGGTCACAAGGAATCCAAGAGAAGGCACAAGGAATCACAAAGAAAAGATTTTCCCCCACCAAAAATACGTTCTTTATGTTATGTAAAAAAAAAATTTGTTTCTGCACAAAGTGTGGAAAATAAATAAGTTGGGGGGAGAAAATTCTTCAAAAAAGAGGCCAAAGCTGAAAAAGTGTGACCATTCAAGAATCATCAGGTGAATTGAGAGAAGTTCCAAAGCACAACCACAAGATGCTCTCTATTCAAAGTGTTCCTTGAATATCCAGAAAAACCATGATTTCTTGATAGCCCAACCTCATTACAACCTAAAGAAAGACCTTTTGATCCATACTAACTGCTTGCAGGTTCAGACCTTGGAAACGACTATCAATTCTAGTTGTTCAATAGTGGGTGAAAATGATTGAGGGAAACACTTACCCGTGAGAATGAGAGATTTCCTTGGTTTATCACTTACTGTTTTAATTGCTATTATTGAGAAAGTTTAATTGATGTTGTATTTCTATCCTAACTGCTGATTGGTAATATCTCTTGATTCTGATTTTTTCTTATGTTTGGGAAGTGACTTCTGCTTAGGAAGAAGTTGAGGGATGATTACCTTGAATTAGTTTTATTTTTGTAAAAATACACTAAGGATTAGAATTGATTGTGAATGCAAAGAGGTCTCTTCCTTGAGGACAAGCATGAAGTTAAGTTGGGGGGAATTTGATAAGTGAAACATAGTTGATAAATTAGTATATATTTTATTTCACTTATCAAGGACAAAATGATAATTTTACCCCATTTTTATCCCTTTTTATTTAATATTTACTAATTTGTATTTATTAATCCTAGTTTTGAATTTGATGCTATTTTAATAGATTTATTGCTGATTTTTGCAGGATTATTGCAAATATTTAATTCAGATTTTAAATGATATTAAATGAGGAGGATTTATGCAAGATTGTAGATTGATTGAAGACAATTAATTAAAGATGTGAAGAAGATTTGAATCATTAATGAGGAGATCAGAGCCAATCAATCAAAGATATTGCAAACAAGCTTCCCAAATAAACAAGGATTGCATAATAAATATAAAGATATCAGAAAATAAGGGGAAACAAGGGAAGGTAAACGCGTGAAAACCAGTCTCGGGGAGAGATCAACAAATAAAAGAGGAAAGTTGAAGCTGCAGGACGCTAGCTGCGCTTCACCCCGCGCTATAGCGCAGGTGAAGCGCAACTCTCTGGAACCTGCGCTACAGCTTGCGCTGTAGCGCAGCTTGAAGCGTAGAACACACAGATCGCTTCCCAGTTGCCGTTTTTAAGAGGATCTCTTCCCAAATTTGCTTTGTCTTTCCTAATCTATAAATAGGGACCTCTTGCGTCAGTCAAAAAGGGAGTTGGTTAGCGAGATAGACAGTCATTGTAATTCAGTGATTATGTATCAAAGCTAAGTTTAGAGTAGGAGAGGAGGAACGCTTTCATGAGGATTGAAGATGGTGACAGCGTCTTCGATGGTTTGTATGGCTACTTCATGTAGTTAACTCTCCAGTAGGATTGGATGTAATTGATTCTATCCTTGAGTGTATATAAATTCTATATTATTATTTCAATGAGCTCCCTATCTATAATAGTGGTATGTCTTATTCTGCGCTTATTCCTAATTCCCACGCTTGCGTCTGGAGTTATAGGTTAGTCTTAGCTAAAACGGTTATTATTAGGAGTGAGGATGGGGGAGCCTAGACATAGGAAACTCATTCTCCGATTGAATAAGAATACTCGGTTACTACTGACGGCCGAAAAGGGATGTTTACTAATGAGCGAGGGGTAGTGTGAGTACTCTAAGTGAAGGAGCATTCGACCAATAGGACTTAGTAATCGGTAACAAAGAATTAGGGGGTTGTCAATCCAGGATCCGAACATAGGCGTGTCCTAATGAGTATAAGGTAGTGATAGTACTGGAGCGAAGACGCGTCTACAGCACTAGGCCTCGTTTATCGTCTAATTCTTTACAAACTGAATAAAAGAGAGCGAAATAAGCCGAGATAAATCTATCGCCTGGGAGATCCCGCATAATTTATCCTTGAGTGTTAAGGTCGCTGGCGAGGGGCCTTAGCAATAAAGTTTGTCTACATTATTATAGAGTAACCCTAAAATAATAGATAGTCTTTATATGCACAATGGGTGTGATGAGATGAAATCCAATCCTGATCCAAGTAAAGTGTCTCTAACTCTACCTTTCTAATTCCAATTAATTATCTATTCTCTTTATCATTTTGCAATTATACTCTCTAAACTGTTCTTTCTCTTGATAAATACGATTTCGTTCTACATAAATAATCGTTCCCTGTGGATACGATACTCTTTCTTACTATTATACTGCTGGATTTGTGGTTCGCTTGCCAGAAACCCATCAGAATGCAATGTTAAATGCTGCGCTCCACCTACGTTTAGCACATGTGGAGCGTGAGTCACGTTCCAACTTTCCTTGATTTCCTCTTTTTCAGCTTGATCTCTTCCTGATCTTATTTGATCTTAAATTTGAATTTAGAATTAAATCTGCAGAATCCTTATCCCAATAATTGTTGATCTTATCCTAATCAGCTGCCATTTAAATCCTTATCTTGCAGATTCTCTTTTCAAATAAATGCTATCTTGTTTCTTCATTTAAATTCTTTCAATTTATCTACAAAATCAATATATTTTCTATCAAAATAGCATCATATTCAAATTCAAATCAAATATTCACAAATTATGCATTTATTACTAAAAAGAGGTAATTTAGGGCATAAACTTACTATTTTACCCTTGATAAGTGCAACAATTATACAGTAAATTATCATATATTTTTCACTTATCAAATTCCCCCAACTTAGCTTCTTGCTTGTCCTCAAGCAAGAAAACCTTTTGCAATCAAGATGGATTCAATCCCCTTGTTAAGATTCTCAAAAAGTAAGGAAATAATTTCATCACCTCTTGCTAGGCAGCTGTCACTTTCCAAAAGTCAGATTAAAAATCAGAGTCAAGTGATATTTTCATAATTCAATCAGAACAGGATAAAACACAATCAAACATTTTCAGAGATAGCAATCAAAACAATAAGTGATAAATCAAGGCATTCTCTCATGCTCACGAGTAAGTGTTTCCCTCAATCTTTCACAGCAGTTGAACAACTAAAATTGATAGTCGTTTATGGTTTGTAGACATGCACATGTTAAATCATGGATCAAAAGGTCTTTTCTTGGTTGTAATGAGGCTGGACTATCAAGAAATCATGGTTTTTCTGGATATGCAAATAGAACACTAGAATAAAGAGCATCTTTTGAATCTTTCTTGAACTTGGAATTTCTCTCCATTCTCCACTTCATTCTTGATTTGTATCATTCAGCTGGCCTCTTTCCTTTGTTTGATGATTCACTCCCCCCAACTTATTCACTTTTTTTTCACTTTTTTTTATTTTTGAGGGAGTGATCTTCTTTTGTTTTCTTGTGCCTGCTCTTTGTATTTCTTCACTTTCAAGTAACCAACCAATTCTCCCTATTTTTTCAAATTGCACCTTTGCTCTCTTTCCCAAGTGTAAGGGACATGATATAAACATTAGTTTGGCTGGGGTGCATAAGAAAAAACATTAAAGCTCAAATGGGTTACCAAAAAAAATTGGAAAATTTTTTATGGGTTGGCTTTTTTGGCATTGAGCAAATTATAATCAACAAAATTTGCCTTTATCACTTTCATATTTTCCAAATGCATAATAAAATCCAGAAACTCAATCAATAACAGTTGACAAGCAGCGGTGAAAACTCTCATATCAGTGTTTGGTCTCAAAACTCGCCGGCTTTTGGCTAAATTCCTTGATAAAGCACTTACTGAAATTAATTAACTACCCCTGATATATTTTCCTGCACAATATCCTAATCCTAATTGGTTATGGATTTAATCACAAAACTCCTATTTCTTTCCTAATTTGGTCAGTTAGACTGCCTAGCTTAGAGATTTAAAAATTAATTCCTTAATTCCCCTTTTCCTAAAATCCTAAAAATTTAAATTATCCTAAAAATTAAATCCCAATTATACTGCAAAAAAATATGTATGCTTTGTATGCCATATCAAGTGTAATATCATGTATAGTATGGGTTCCTAAAATGAAAGAATGATGTAAGAAAGTGAAAAGGTACAAAGAATGAGAAACACCAGTGTATGAATATTATCAATCCTGTATGTTGTCAGTCATCCTCCTCTGTGTCTCCTCCTCCCGTAAAAATTGGCCTGTCCCCAGGCCACTCCAAGGAATCCTGAAAGCGATCAGGTGACATTCCCGGGTGTGGACCCTGGACGTTGTGATGGAGGAACTCCTGCAGCTACAGCATGCCTGAGTGTACTGCTCTAATCTTATGAGACAAATGCTCCATACAGAACGGATATGGCCTGTCTGCTGGTGGAGGTGGCTGTGGATGTGGAGAGATTTCCTGGATATCTAAAGGTACTGTCTGCTCTTCCTGTGGAATGCACTGTCTCTCAATGTACTCTTTGTTAATGGGGGCTCCTATAGGAGAAGTGGGATGGATCTCCACCCCCTTAGAGTGACACAATGCAAAAATCAGGGCAGGGAAGCCTAAACTGGCCTTAGAACTTGCACTTCTCTTATCGCGAGCTGTCATGATCTGATAGTGTATCCGATCTGATATGATGCTGACAACGTCAATCTGAGCTCCTTTGAGTATGTTGTATATTAAGTGAGTTGTTGCCATATCAATATCAGATGAACTCAGTGATGGCATTATGTTAGTGATAATCAAAGCCATCCATATCCTCGCGATACCGCGCATGTAGTGCCGAGGGATCCTTGCCGCCTCACCATAATTGTTGACCTCAAAAGAAAGTCCAGGCAAATTAAGATATTGAGCAGTTAAAGTATCAAGTGCTTCATTACCATAAAGACCAACTTCTTGAATTCTTTGATTATATTGACAGAAGGAATCATCATCTGTTTTTGGTGAGGGAGAGTTCAACAGCTCATTTATCCTATCTCGACTGTATGAAATCCATTGACCCTGCACAAATGTTCTTTTATCTGCTGTCCCATCAAGATTAGTCATTGCATTACATTAAAATTCTCTCACAACTTCAGGATCGTATTTCATGTAGGGAGTAGTCAGGAGTCCCCACTGTCTTCTTGCAATTTCTGCTCTAAATTCATCAAACTCCCCAACCTCTAACTCCATTGGTCGCTCTGGAAAAAAATTACAGTTAATGATATAACTGTAGTGAAAAGCAGCCTGGATATCCTTGAATTTTCCATAGTCCAATGAAGGACTTTCAGCTCTCTTTTTTCTTTTTCTCACCTCTGAGGTATTAGCCAATGTGGTAATTTTAGTTCGTACCATCTGCATAAATTAAGTCAATTAGAGTATTGTGCAAGATATAAACTCAATCCAATCACCACTTTGGATAATTTCAAAAATTGTTCAAGAGTTGAGTCAAGATAGTTGAAGAAGAAAGCAAGAAATTCATTATTCAACAACTTTTATGCACTAAATTCTGCAGAAAAATTCACAATGTGCAGCCCAATTTATGCAGAAATTTTGACACAAAACAGTGATTTCATTGAACCATATCAACCAATCCTCATCAAGTATCAAGACTCTTGAACTTCTCTTCCTAATAGTATATGGCATCTATCCTAAAGTGATGATATTCCACTTAAGAGCTAAGAGTATAAGACTTACCTTGAGGAAAAACTCTGCTCAATCAAGATTGATGATGAAAAAGGAGGAGGAAGCTGCAAAAATCGCGCCAAGAATCCAGAAAAATATGCTAAGAATGGCAGTTTTATGGTTTTGGTTCATTTTTAACTCTGCGCTCAGCGCGGGTGGAGCGCACGTTACTAAAATGTCCTCTCACGCTTCACTTACGCTCAACGAGCGTGAAGCGTAAAAAATACAGAGGCAAAAGTATAAACCTGCGCTTCACTTGCGCTCAGCGCAAGTGAAACGCAGAAAATAGAGGCAAAATTGCAAATTTGCGCTTCACCTGCGCTCAGCGCAAGTGAAGCGTGGAAATAAGAATGCAAATTTTTCAACACTTAGATTTTCTGTCTTTGTTATTGTTCCTCATTCTTTACCCATCTCTTATTCTTTCTTAGAAACACAAAAAATAAAAATTACTAACTATATTGACCCTATCAAAACAAAAACTAAAACAAAAACCAAAAACAAATAAAAACACAAAAACACTGGGTTGCCTCCCAGGAAGCGCTTGTTTAACGTCTTCTAGCTCGACGCCTGTTACTTTACGGATCTTGAAGAATAATGACAGATTGAGATCTGTCAAAGTCATCTCCAAGGTATGGTTTCAGCCTTTGTTCATTCACCACCCAACAACTTCTGGTATCAGGATCTTCTTTTTCCACTGCTCCATAAGTTCTTACTTCCTTAACAATGAAAGGTCCTTTCCATCTAGATTTTAACTTACCAGGGAAAAATTTCAGCCTAGAGTTGAATAATAGCACTGATTGTCCTGGGTAGAACCTTCGCTTGATGAGCTTCTTATCATGATATGCTTTGGTTTTTTCGTTGTAAATTCTGGAAGATTCATAAGCATTTAACTGCATTTCTTCTAGCTCATGCAACTGTAGAATCCTCTTTTGCCCTACTACTCTTGTGTCCATGTTCAAGACCTTTAAAGCCCAGTATGCTTTATGCTCTAATTCAACTGGTAAGTGGCAAGCTTTCCCATAGATCAATTTGTAAGCTGTTCTGTATGCCCAGAGTGCATCATCAAGTTTGTTCGACCAATCTTTTCTGGATTAACTCACTGTTTTCTCAAGAATTCTCATGATTTCTCTGTTTGATACTTCAGCTTGCCCATTTGTTTGGGTGTGGTAAGGGGATGCTACTTTGTGCCTTACCCCATAGTGCTCCAAAACCTTCTATAGTTGTTCATTGCAGAAGTGAGAACCTCCATCACTAATTAGAACTCTTGGTGAACCAAATCTGGATAAGATATTTCTATTTAAGAATTGCACTACTGTCTTCGTATTAGCTTTTATTGTTGCAACTGCTTCTACCCACTTTGAGACATATCAACAACTACCAAATGTATTCTTTTCCATTGGAGAAGTGTAAGGGTCCTACAAAATCTATCCCCCAACAGTCAAATACCTCCACTTCAAGAATATTATTAAGTGGCATCTCATTCCTCTTAGAAATTCCTCCAGTCCTTTGGCAGCTATCACATTGCTGAACATATAGATGAGCATCACTGAACAGAGTTGGCCAAAAGAATGCAGATTGAAGAACCTTTGCGGCAGTTCTATCCTTATTGAAATGTCCCCCATATGGCGAACTATGGCAGAACCATAGGATACTTTGAGCTTCTTTTCCTGCGACGCATCTTCTTAACAAATTATCAACTCCCATCTTGAAAAGATAAGGGTCATCCCACATATATCTTTTTGCTTCCCTTAAGAATTTCTTCTTCTGTTGCCATGTGAGGTCATCTGGTAATACTCCTACTGCTTTGAAGTTGGCCATGTCAGCAAACCATGGCCTTGCATGAATCATCATAAGCTTTTCGTCAGGGAATTCCTCATGTAATTCTGCCTGGGCAGTTGTTACTTCTTCATTCACCAGTCTTGACAGGTGATCAGCTACAACATTTTCGCTTCCTTTTTTGTCTCTAATCACCAGATCAAATTCCTGCAATAATAAAATCCATCTAATCAGTCTAGGCTTAGAATCTGGTTTAGTCAGAAGATATTTTATGCAGCATGGTCAGTATAGATAGTGACATATGATCCAATCAGATAAGGTCTAAATTTTTCCAGAGCATACACTATTGCTAGTAACTCCTTTTCTGTGGTAGCATAATTAATTTGTGCCTCATTCAAAACTTTACTAGCATAGTGTATAGCATGAAAAACTTTAGATTTCCTCTGCCCTAAAACTGCCCCCTATGGCATAATCACTAACATCACACATGAGTTCAAAACCAAGTGTCCAATCAGGACCAATAATGACAGGAGCGGATATTAATCTTTGTTTCAACAAGTTAGAAGCATTCAGACAATCAGCATCAAATTTAAATGGAGTATCCTTGTTAAGCAAGTTGCTGAGTGGCTTGGCTATCTTTGAAAAATCCTTGATGAAACGTCTGTAGAATCCTGTATGGCCTAAGAAGCTCCTGATGCCCTTTACATTTACTGGTGGTGGTAACTTTTCAATGACTTCTACTTTTGCTTTATCCACCTCAATGCCTTTTGAAGAGATTTTGTGTCCTAAGACTACACCTTCAGTCACCATGAATTGGCATTTTCCCAGTTTAGCACAAGATTTGTCTTGACACACTGTTTCAGCAAGGTGTCTAAGTTCTGTAAGCAATCATCATAAGAAGACCAAAAGACTAAGAAGTCATCCATGAATACTTCGATGCATTTCTCCACTAGGTAAGCAAATATAGCAAGCATGCATCTCTGGAAAGTGACCGGTGCGTTGCACAATCCAAAAGGCATTTTCCTGTAAGCAAAAACACCAAAAGCACAAGTAAGAGCAGTCTTT
This sequence comes from Sesbania bispinosa, assembly GCA_026901365.1. Taxonomy (NCBI): domain Eukaryota; kingdom Viridiplantae; phylum Streptophyta; class Magnoliopsida; order Fabales; family Fabaceae; genus Sesbania; species Sesbania bispinosa. The sequence continues at coordinate 351,551 of QLOH01000366.1, forward strand.
TCTTGGTCTTCTGGATTTACCGCTATTTGGTTATATCCAGAGTACCCATCAAGAAAACAGTCAAATGCTTGTTCTGCCAATCTTTCTAACATTTGGTCCATGAATGGTAAAGGAAAGTGATCTTTCCTTGTTTCCTGGTTTAATTTCCTATAATCTATACACATTCTCCATCCAGTAACTGTCCTAGTAGGAATCAATTCATTTTTATCATTTTTTACAACAGTCATACCCCCTTTTTTAGGAACAACTTGTACTGGACTTACCCAAGCACTATCAGATATAGGATAGATCATACCTGCATCAAGGAGTTTCAGGACTTCCTTTCTTACTACCTCTTTCATGGTGGGGTTTAATCTCCTTTGAGGTTGTGTGACTGGTGTGTAGTCTTCCTCTATGTGGATCTTATGCATGCAATATGATGGACTGATACCTTTGAGATCTGACAAAGACCAACCTATTGCTCCTTCGTTTTTCTTCAAAACAGAGAGTAGCCTTTCCTCTTCAGATGGTGTTAAAGCTTTGCTTATAACAACAGGTTTATTTTTATCATCATCAAGAAAAGCATATTTAACATGAGAGGGTAATACTTTTAATTCCAGCTTCTTACTCTCAGTTTTCTTGTCCTGTTGTAATGTCTCAGCATCTTTTTCCTTTGGTGGTACTGTCTTAGCCAATTCCAATCGCCTTGAGTAGTCTTCAACTTCACTCCTTTCTTTTTCATCAAAGTCATTGCTCATACCTGTAAGAGCTTTTTCTAAAGGATCTGCCTTTGTTAATAGCTCATGATCAGCTAAGGAAGTTTCTTCTACCACATCTAATTGAATACATTGCTGCTTCTCTTTAGGATGTTGCATTGCTTCAAACATGTTGAAACTCTCCTCGTTATTTTGTACCCTTACCTTTAAGTTACCATAATCAACATCGATGATTACCTTGGCAGTCTTCATAAAGGGTCTTCCATGTATGAGAGGTACTTTAGCGTCTTCTTCAATATCCATGATTACAAAGTCAACTGGAAACATGAATTTGTCTACCTTAACTAGTACATATTCAGCGACCCCATATGGATATTTCATGGATCTATCAGCCAATTGCAATGTCATCCTTATTGGCTTCACTTCCAGATCTCCAATTCTTTTGAGCATAGATAAAGGCATTAAATTTATGCCGGCTCTTAAGTCGAGTAATGCCTTTCCCACTGGAAGCACTCCAATTGTGACTGGTATGGTAAAACTCCCTGGATCTTTGGTCTTTCGTGGCAATGACTTCTAAATTATGGAACTGCATCCAATTTCAAGCTCAACTGTTTCATATGTAAACTTTCTTTTTTTTTTGTGAGGAGCTCCTTCATGAACTTGGCATATGTAGGCATCTGTTCCATGGCTTCCATCAGTGGGATATTAATTTGCAATCTTTTAATACTGTCCATGAATCTGATGAATTGCCTGTCTATGCCTTTTTTGGATGGATTCTTAGGGTATGGTAGTTCCCTAACTTGAGGCGTCTGTGTATCCTTCTTCTCTTTCTCCTCAATTTCCTTCTCTTTCTCTTCTTCTTTTCTCTCAGGCTCTCCTTCTTCTTAATTTGTTTCTCCTTTCTAAGTTTTGTCTTTGTCTTTCTCTTGATCTTTCTTTTCTAGAACCTCTCTTTCTACCACCAGGTTATCACCAATTCCTCTTCCTATTTCCTTACCATTTCTGGTGGAGATTGACTTGCAATACTCTTTTTGTTCAGCGAATTGCTTCCTTACTTGCTCTACCTGAGTTGCCAGGTTTATGAATGTTGTCTCTATGATTCGCTGGCTGACATTCATATCCTGCATGAGTCTATCGAGCTTTTCTTCAATTCTTGAATTTATGTCATGCATTGCAGCTTCTCTATCTTGGCTTCTCCCAGAGTTGTTTGAAAATTTATCTTGCCTTTCCTGGGTTCCCACATAGTTGACCTGTTCTACTTGAATATCCTCATAGGAACAGTGACCATTGGGGTGATCGCCTCCGCAAAAGTCACCAATTACCTGTTGGGCTTGACAAGGTTGAGATTGCACTGTTTGCAGTTGTTGAGGAAGTGCTTTCAATTGCTCGGTGAGTGCCTCTAGCTGTCGCTTGATGAGCTTGTTTTATGCTAATAGTGCATCATTTCTTTTAGCTCCAGCAACTCCACTTTCTGAACCGGCTCCCCCCAATATTGAGCTTGTTGGTTATTCATTGCAAAATTCTCAATTATTGTGAGAGCACGATCTTCATCCACCGCCAGAATAGTCCCTCCTGCTGCCGCATCTATGTATGACTTTGAATTGGGTTTGAGTCCATTGTAGAAGATGTTTAGTTGTGCAATGTCGTCAAAACCATGATTTGGGAACCTTTGTAGCAAGGACTTGAATCGCTCCCAGGCTTCACATAGTGGTTCGTCCTCTCTTTGCCTGAATGTGGAGATGTTTGTCTTTGCTTGAATGTAGCGTGATATTGGAAAGAATCTTTTCAGAAATTTATCTTCTACCACGCTCCAATTGCTCAGACTCTGACTAGGATGCAATTTCAACCACTCTTTTGCTTTACCTGTTAAAGAAAAGGGAAACAATCGTAAGTAGGCTGATTCTAAATCTTCTTCCTCAAAGCCCATAACACCAATCAATTCATAGAAAGTACAAAGATGTGTATATGGATCTTCGTGATCTAGTCCTGTGAATTGGTGGGCACTGATGAGGTTTAAATGAGCAATCTTTATCTCCAAGGACTTCGCTGTAGCTGATAGAGCTATGCTTGAGTAATGACGAGGTCCTTGGTGCATGACATAGTCTCCTAAGACTCTTTTCCTTGGTTGTATTTCAGCCATATTTTTGTTTTCTTCTTCACCCCTCCTTCTTTTAAATCAAGAAAATCGAAAAAGGGTAAGTGTGGAAGAGAATAAAATAAAATAAATAAAAAATTAATATTAAAAATTAAATCTTTCCTAAAAATCCTAAAATTAAAAATAAAAAATCCTAAAAAAATAAATATATATATAGCTTAATAGAGTTGACCTCCCAAGTCTTTAAAAATTGATACATCATTCCCCGTCAACGGCGCCAAAATACTTGTTGAAATTCTGGAAAGGGTACCAAAACTCCAACAGTATAATAGTAAGTAAGAGTATCATATCCACAGGGAACAGTTCAATTTATAAAGATTAGTGGTCACAACTATCAAGTAAGAACGTATGTTTGTTTGTTTGTAGAGAAATGCAAAAGTAAATAAATTTGAACTTGAAGTGAGATAGAGATAGCTACTTGGACTAGGATTGAACTTCGTATCATCGCACCCCTTTCGTATGTGAATCCCAATAATATTTATGAATATGTAATTATGATACCTTAGCCAAACCATATTATTTTACCCTAGTGTCCTAGCGATAAAATACTCAGAAATAATTCATGTGGGTTCTCCCAGGCGACAAATTACCCCGACTTTAAAGATCTACTTTTCCGTGTGTTAAAACTATCGGTTCGCCCTATAGCTCTAATCCCATAGTGACTACTTTGAGTATTTTTACCAATCAAAGTTCAAGTTTCCTATGTCTAGGCTCCGCCAAACTCGCTATTGATTTCACAAAACCATTTACCAATGAATCTTATAAAATCAACCTATAACTCCGGCACACAGGCGGAAGCTAAGCATTAAGCAAAGAATAAAAATACCGATATCATAAAAACAAGGATTCATAGATATTAAAGAGAATTCACATAGAATTGGGGATTGAATCAACTACGTTCAATCCTATCGAAGAGTTTAGCTATGCATGGTAGCCATTACAACCCAACGGAGAAACTGTCACACTTTTCTCCTGCCCTAGCTCTATTATGCCGTATCTCCAAAAGCTACTTTGATCTTTGCAAAATGTCCTATTTATAGAGGTTGGAAAGCCATCTGAAATCTGGAAGGAATCTGATTTGAAATCCTTTGAAAAACTGATCCGTATTCCTGCGCTTCATCCTGTGCTCAGCGCGTTTGAAGCGCAGGATCAAGGATGCAATTTTAAATGCTGCACTCCACCTACGCTTAGCGCAAGTGGAGCGTGAGTCACGTTCCAACTTTCCTTGATTTCCTCTTTTTCAGCTTGATCTCTTCCTGATCTTATCCTTGTTTGATCTGCTTTCCTTATTTTCCCCTTTTAGCTTGATCTTGTGCTGATTTGATCTTAAATTTGAATTTAGAATTAAATCTTCTGAATCCTTATCCCAATAATTGCTGATCTTATCCTAGTTAGCTGCCATTTAAATCCTTATCTTGCAGATTCTCTTTTCAAATAATTGCTATCTTGTTTCTTCATTTAAATTCTTCCAATTTATCTGCAAAATCAACAGATTTTCTATCAAAATAGCATCATATTCAAATTCAAATCAAATATTCACAAATTATGCATTTATTACTAAAAAGAGGTAATTTAGGGCATAAATTTACTATTTTACCCTTGATAAGTGCAGTAATTATACTGTAAATTATCATATATTTTTCACTTATCACTAATTACCATATAATTTAGAGTAGAAGCATACACATTCTCATCCTCTTCTGGGTACCCATATAGTGGCCAACTTACTTTTAATGAAATTAACCTTTATACCAGAATTCAAGTCAAAGCACCTAAGAATGCATTTTATAACAGTTACATTCCTCATGGGGCCCTCTCCAATAAATAATGTGTCATCCGTGAATTGTAAGTGTGATACCCTAACCTCTCCTCCACCAAGTTTAAATTCAGAAAACAAATTATTAGTCACTGTCTGCCTCATTAAACCCGCCAAACCTTCTACAAAAATTAAAAAGAGAAAAGGAGCCAATGGGTCACCTTATCTCAGTCCCTTTGACACTCCATGTTCAGTTGTTGGGCTCCCATTTACCAACACCGAGACTGATGTGGATTCTAAGCATTCTTTTATCCATATTTTTCACCTTTCACAAAACCCCATCCGACCCATCGTGTAATATAAAAAATCCTAGCATATCGAATCGTAAGCCTTTTCAAAGTGTACTTTTAAAACTAATGAAGGCTTCCTCTTCCTTTTTGCTTCATCTACCATTTCATTAGTAATTACAACTCCATCCAACATGCTTCTTTGCCCCACAAATGCAAACTGACTCTCCTCAATTAACATTTTTAACATCCTTTTCACCTTAATAGATAAGAACTTCTCTATGATTTTATATGTTTCCCCAATAAGAGAAATAGGTCTAAAATCCCCTAGCTCCTTTGAAATTTCACCCTTAGGAGGAATTGAACCCTTTTGGTAAAACACCGTTTGCATAAAATTCCTCCACAACCCTACATATATCACCTTTCAACAAGTACCAAAAGGATTTTATGAATCTGAAATTGAACCCATTTGGCCCTAGAGTTTTACTACCATCACACTCCCATATAACGCTTCTTATGTCCTCCTCCTTAAACTTTGCAGTTAATAGTCTATTCTATAAAATTCCTCCATAACCCTACATATATCACCTTTCAACAAGTACCAAAAGGATTTTATGAATTTGAAATTGAACCCATTTGGCCCTAGAGTTTTACTACCATCACACTCCCATATAACGCTTCTTATCTCCTCCTCCTTAAACTTTGCAGTTAATAGTCTATTCTCCGCTTCTCCTAAGCACTTAAAAGGTACACCATCAAGTACGGGATGTCTCCACCTATTTCCTCTGAATCTATTTTCAAAATTTTTTTTGCACCCTCCTTTACTTTTTTAGGCTCCTCCTCCCACACCCCCTCCACTGACACTCCATGAATTACGTTCATTCTTCTTCTCTTATTGACCATAGCATGGAAAAATCTATTATTGCCATCTCCATCTCTTAGCCATTTACATCTTGCCTTTTGTTTCAATAAAGACTCATTCATGTGAGAAGATTTCCAAAATTCAGCCACCAATTCTCGTCTTATTATAATTTTCATTTTCATTTCTGATAAAAGTCCAGCTTCATCTTTGTTATCCAATTCTTGGATTTTCTCCATCAAGGAAGAGACTTGATTTTGTAAAACCCCACAATTTTCTTTATTCCATTGTTTTAGAACGTCTTTTAATTTTTTCAACTTTTCCTTCAACACAAATGCCCCCCAATCCTCCAATTCAAATTCTTGTCAAGTCTTTGTAGGAACACAGGGAAACACTAGAAGGGGGGTTGAATAGTGTTTCTAAATATTTTAGAAAGCTTTTCGCAAACAGGTTCTCAAAACAGAATTTCAGACAGGCTTTTGGAGGGCTGTCTGAAGTTTTCAGACGGTTTGTAAAAATTGTTTTTAAAAGATGTTTTGTGCCTTTTAAAATATTAGATTAATTACTCAGACCCCTTGATTAGTATAAACTGAATTTAGAAGAGATAAAGGTAAGAAAAAACTTAGCCACAGAATTTATCCTGGTTCACTCACTACCACTTGTGAGCTACGTCCAGTCCCAATGCCAACTAGCAATTGGATTTTCTCTTAATCTTTCAAGATTACAAGTATTCTTTTACAGTCAAGCCTCTCCAGGCTCTACAACCCAAGTATTCTTTTTCAGACAAGCCTCTCCAGGCTCAACAACCAAGTATTCTTTTACAGTCAAGCCTCTCCAGGCTCTAAAGCAAATAAAAATGAGAGAAATGCTTAAGCTCACAAACTATATCAGTTTTGAGACTTAAACAGTTACAGATTGTACAGAAATTACTGAGGTATGCTCAGAATAAAACAATATGTGTGTACAAGGATAAAAATATTTATCAGAGTGTTGCAGCGAAAAACTTGCAGAGTTTTTGTTCTTTTTCAATTCTTCTCTCTTTGATGGTCTTCAAGGATGGGGGTATTTATTCCCAAATATTAGTCCGTTGGAGAAAACCACCGTTTGTGAAATACATGAATTCCGTTGTGAGACAACCTGTTGTATGCACAGAATATTCTCTGACAAATCTGACACATTGCAGTTTTTGCTCCTGCCAAAAAGCTGCTATATGTTGTTGCTACAATGGCTGCGTAGCAGAGGACACGTTGTGGCAGAGAACGTGCTTGAAATGCAACGAGGAGTGTCGGCTGTTGTAGCAGAGATCGTGTGAGATTCAAAATGAGATTCAGACAGGTCTTCACAAATTCAGACAAGAGATGCCACGTCATCAAGGGACTTCAGACAGCCTTGATGCTTCAGACAGGGTGCACTGCTTCAGACAGCTTCTGCACTTAGTCTTTTTATATGAACTTTTAATGGCTCTTGCTGAAATCATAAATGAAAGATTTAACTTTATGAGAATCTATGATAAGTATTTTAAGCCAAATTTGCTATTCATTAAAACTTGGGAATATTTCTGTCTTAAAACATCATAAACCACTTTATGATATTTTGGAGACTCAACATTCTCCCCCTTTTTAATGATGACAAATTTTCTTAAAATATATAAATCTGTAATAAGCTTTAAATAGCTCCTCCTGAGATACATATCCTTTAACATGATCTGTTTAAGGTATATGCTCCTTATTTGCTCAAAAATCTCAGAAAGCTTAAAGCTTATTGTACTGTACTCCCCCTGAATCCTGTAATCACTCCAGATTTTGTTAGTTTTAATACTCCCCCCTTTTGTCATCAATCAAAAGGGAAAATCAGAGCAAAATAGTAGCAGAGCAATACAGATTAGAGATAAACAATAGATATCAGAGCAAACAAACATTGATTCAAAAACACTGATTTTATTTAATGGATGTGCAATAAATCAGACAATCAATCACAAGTCATAAGAAAAATAAACATCAGACAATGGCAAAACAATTTAATCCTTTTTCTTCAGCAAGGCTTCAGTCAGAAATGAAATTAATTCTTCCTTGGCCTTGTTTATTGCTGCTTCTACTGATGACTTCAGCTCTTGTTGCCCAGACTTGATAAGCTGCTGTTCATGAAGAATTTGCTCTTGATTAGCAATCAGATGCTTAGACCTCTTCTCTTGTTCAGCAAGTTTCTTCTCAAGCTCCTTGACTTTGGATTTTAGCTTTAAGTTCTCTTCAGACAAGTCTTGCTCAGATTCATATAGAATGATTTGAATATAAGGACAGACAAATCTCAGGACCCCGAAGCCTGGTTTCAAATTGTAAACAGATGGTCTGAACACTGGCCAAAAGAAAGTGCCAATGAATTTCAGCAAAACCCAGTCTTCATTGAAGGAGTCAGCAGGTGGGGGAAAGTGATCCTTCAGATAGTGGTATTGGACATTTGTAGTCTAGCCAAGTCCCACTTCAGATTCAGCATCAGGACCAATTGATCCAGAAAAAGATCCAGCATCTTCTCTAATCTTCCAATAAGAAGCCCACATCCAGTCTTGCAGCAACTGATCTAAGCATCCTCCCTGACTGCTGATAAAATCTGGTAAAGCATCCCACTCTGTTGTACTCATCATTTCAGATAGCGGTGGAGATACTGAGTAAACTTTATGTGCTTTGAACTTCTCATCCTGGCCTTCCTTTAAGGGATACCTAGGAACAATTCTGTCAGGCTTCACCAAGATTGCAGTGGTTGGCCTGATGGAGCATGTTCTAGGTGGCCTGTAGCCTATCATCCCAACTCCCCTTTCCAGATCTCTTTGAAACAGTTCAGTCTCTGTGTTGAGCTGTCTCACAAGATACCGTTCTTCATTACTCAGCCTCCATGACTCTTCAGAAAATGGGTTGATAGGTGCCCATGAATGTGCAGGAGGGACAACACCCTTTCTGAGCTTTTCTAAGCAACCTGATTCAGCATTGTATTTGGCTTTCTCTTCAGCAACAGTTCTTCTGATGAGGCCATGGTGTAGAGATATAGCAGGTGCTGCTCTGAAGTATTGCAGTTCTTCAGAAAGGTTGCCAAACTTAGGCTATGAGCAAGGATCAGAGGGAAAAAGAGATAGTTGTAGAGCCTCAACAGGCAATGGCTCTTCTTCATTATACCATTGTAGTAAGAGTGGAGATGATGAAGTTGGTAAAGGTGTATGAGGTGGGGATGATGATGGTGAAGGTATAGGTGATGGTGTTGATGGTTAAGGTTGAGGGGGTGAGGGTTCAGAAGGTTGGACTATTTGAGGTGATGGGGGAACAAATAGTTGGTTTTCAGAGGGTTTTGGTGATGTAGGTTCAGGTTGGTTTTCTGACTGAGTGGATTATGGTGAAGATGGTTTAGAGGGTAGGTTTTCTGTTTGTGGAGATGATGAAGGTTGTGAAGGAGGTGGTGAAGGTTGTTTTTCTGGTGAGATAGGTTTAGGTAAAGGTTGAGGTCTTGGTTTGGATGGTTGCAAATCAGGTGAAGAAGGAGGTGAGGGTGTAACATTATCAAACCTCACTTTGATCCTCTTGTAGGGAGGCTTTGATGCTTTATTTTGTTTAGGCTTTGCCTCTTTCTCAGCCTGCTCCCTTTCAGCTAACTTTTCTGCCCTTTTTCTCTTGAAATATTCTTGGGCCTTGACAAAGTTTTGGTACTTCCCTGCTTCATCCTCTGCCTCAAGTTGTGAAGCAATGCTTCTTGTCACCCTAGGCTCAGGGTCTATCTGAAGAAGCTTGCTTTTGTTCCTTCTCCTATGAGGTGCACTGGACCTCTCCCTTTTCTTGGAAACCTCAGCCAGAGTGGCTTTCCTATCATCTTCAGCATAAGCTAACTGAGAAGCAACAACAATAGCCCTATCAATCTTCTCCTGCTCAGCTTTCTTTTCCATTTCTTCTTGCTCCAAAGCAGTAGCCAAAGCTGCCACCTGAATGAGTTCAGGATCAGATGGGCAGGCAGCCAAAGGTTCAGCAGTAACAGCATCAGCTGCATCTGACTCTTCAGCCTGTCCTTCCATTTCAGAAGTAGGCTTTTGAGTCTGTGTAGATTCAGACACCTGACCCACAATTTCAGACGGCTCATGAGAAGCCTTCTGAACAGGTTAAGACAACTGACTCTTCACAGATGCAGGTGCCACCTTAGCAAAGCTCCTTACTGGAAGCTTTTTCAACTTGGGTTGAGGAGAGGGCTTTGATGGCTTAAATTCATGCTTCCTTATATCTCCTCTCAACTCCTCTTCCAGAATCTTCATTGCTGTTCTTTTCCTTGCAGCTTTCTCCATCAGCAAGCTCTCCTTCATGGTAGGTGAGGGAGGTTTTGGAGTAAGCTTGATCTCCATGCTTTTGAGTTTTGATTCACCAAACACAGGGAGTGAAAGGTGATCAAACAGCCTCTCAATGGGAACTTTGAAGTGTAGCAACACCTTGGTGATGATGGTGTTGTGGGGAAAGCTCCCTGCAGAGTCTTTGAGTCTCTTCTGCATGTGATACATGATGATGTTGGGGAGATTGACTTTCTGCTTGTGCAACAAGTGGATAAGACAAAACCTCTCCAACTCAGACACATGGTTCCTGCTTCCACTTTTAGGGATTACAGAGCTCCCTAAAATGGCATGCAGAACCCTAGCCTTATCAGACATGTGCTTGGCATCCAAGCTGGCTGGAGTTGTTGTTCCATACAAGACCTCAGTGAAACGTTGCTTTCCACCATTCCTGTTCTCCCAGCTTGGGGTAAACACAACCCCTTCCTTCTTGACACCACAGACAATGGCCAAGATATCTTCATCCACAAAAACTGGAACACCACGCACAGTGGCTTTTATGCTAGTGTAAATGCCTTGAGGATTAGGAATACCTCTAGCTGTACTCCAGAAATCCAAGACACTCTGCTCGTGCCATTGTGTAAGATTTTTGTTGAAGTATTCAAGCCACCCAGCTGCTTGAAATTCATCGTAGAGGTCCATACCGAGTGCTTCAAGATCATCAAGGTGCACACCCTTGGTCTTCACTATGTTTCCTCCAGCTGACTTCTTAGGTGCCATTGATGAGGATTTGAAGAAACTTGAGGGAAAGAGATTTCTTGAAGACTAAGAATAGCAAGAGTTCTGAGAATAGAGTAAGTGGTAAAGTTACTCTGACCCACTGCCTTCTGTATATATAGACCTCTGAAGCAATAATGGCATGTACTGGCTGCGCAGACATAGGGTAACGTGCGAAGTGGAAGAGACAAAAATAAAGGAAATTAAACTGTCCCTTATTGCCACGTCATTTGTCCATTTCAGACAAGTGATAGATTTCAGACATCCATATTAATTTCTGACGACCCAAAATTTCAGACAAGTCACTTGTTTCAGACAAGCTGGAATTTCAGACACATCAATTTTCATACAATCAAAATGCATGTATGTTCAAAATATCTCTAATGAACTTAAATCTATCTTCAGTTAGAGGTTTTATGAATATATCAGCTCATTGATGCTCTGTATCAATAAACTGAATATCAAAAACACCTTTCTGAACATAGTCTCTAATGAAATGATGTTTGATTTCTATATGTTTAGCCCTAGAATGTTGAATGGGATTCTTAGACAGATGAATAGCACTAGTATTATCACACAACACAGGTATAACAGATATTGAAATATTAAAATCCTTAAGCTGATACTTCACCCATAGCAGTTGTGAACAACAACTGGCTGCTGAGATGTATTCTGCTTCAGCTGTTGATAATGCACTTGTTCTCTGCCTTTTGCTTGACCAACTAATCATATTCTCTCCAAAGAAATGACATCCACCACTGGTGCTTTTTCTTTCAACTTTGTCTCCAGCAAAATCAGCATCACGGTAGCCTACTAGCCTGCAATCCTTACTTTCTTATAGCACAGACCAAGATTAGTAGTACCTTTAAGATATCTGAAAATTCTTTTTACAGCTTTGTAGTGAGTAATTCTTGGATCAGATTGGAATCTAGCACAGAGGCATACACTGAACATAATGTCAGGCCTGCTTGCTGTTAGATACAATAATGAACCAATCATTCCTTATACAAAGTTTGATTTACTGGTTCTTCATTCTCATCTTTATTTAAAGATGCAGAAGGGTGCATTAGAGTTGTCATGGGTTTGCAATCACTTAAGTTGAACTTCTTAAGCATTTCCTTTGTATATTTTTCTTGATGGATCCATATACAATCAGAATCTTTCTTAATCTGAAGTCCTAAGAAAAATTTTAGTTCACCCATTAAACTCATTTCAAACTCAGATTGCATTAACTCAGAAAATGCTTTGCACAGAGAAGAATCAGTAGAACCAAAGATAATGTCATCAACATATATCTGGACAAGAATAAAATCTTTGTTAGACTGTTTTCTAAAAAGGGTTGTGTCTACTTTTCCTCTTTCAAAACCATTTGATATAAGAAAACTACTCAATCTGTCATACCAAGCTCTTGGGGCTTGTTTCAGACCATAAAGAGCTTTCTTGAGTTTAAAAACATGTTCAGGAAAAGTTACATCTTCAAAACCAGGGGGTTGTCTAACAAAAACCTCTTCTTCAATGAGACCATTGAGGAAGGCACTTTTAACATCCATTTGATATAACTTGATGCCATTATTTACAGCATAAGATAAAAGAATTCTAATTGCTTCTAACCTGGCCACTGGGGCAAAGGTTTCAGTGAAGTCAATACCTTCTTGCTGGTTGTATCCTTGAGCAACTAATCTTGCCTTGTTTCTGACTACCTTGCCTTCTTCAGACAGCTTGTTTCTGAACACCCATTTGGTTCCAATAATTGTTTTCCCATGGGGTTTAGGAACAAGGGTCCAGACATCACTCCTAGCAAACTGATTAGCTCTTCTTGCATGGCTAGGATCCACCCTTCATCATGCAGAGCTTCATCAATGTTCTTTGGCTCAATTTCAGACAGGAGAGCAAGTGAATTAGATTCTTGAATTTTGATCTTGTCTTTACTCCTTCTGAAGTGTTGCCAATGATTTGCTCTTTAGGATGATGTGATTTGTATCTCCATTCATGTCTCTGAGGAGGTATCAAATCTGTCTGAGACTCAACATTTGTCTGAAGAGGTTCAGTAATAGTAGGAACATCAGACGGCTGCTCATCCTTCAAACTGCTGTGATCATTCAGCTCCATTCCTGCAAAATCATCCTCTAGATTGACAGTTCTCTATCAGTCTCTTTGTTATCATTGAATTTTACATGAATAGTTTCCTCCACAGTTAAAGTTCTAGAATTATACACTCTATAGGCTTTAGATGTTTCAGAATATCCAATGAAAAATCCATTGTCTGACCTTGCATCAAACTTTCCAAGATCATCCTTGGTGTTGAGTATAAAACACTCACATCCAAAGGTGTGGAAATGTGATATGTTGGGTTTTCTTCCTTTCCACAATTCATATGGAGTCTTTTTCAGAATTGGTCTTACCAATATTCTGTTTTGAAGGTAGCAAGCTGTGCTAACAGCTTCTGCCCAGAAGGTTCTTGGTAAACTGCTTGAGTTGAGCATGGTTCTTGCCATCTCATGCAACTTCTGTTCTTTCTCTCAACAACCCCATTCTATTGAGGTGTTCTAGCCACAGAGAAATTGTGTGAGATCCCATTCTCATCACAGAACATTTGAAAGTTTGCATTCTCAACTCTCCACCATGATCACTTCTTATGACAAAATACAGAATCCTTTTTCATTTTGTACCTTCTTACAGAATACTGTGAAATTCTTAAAAGTCTCATCCTTGTTTCTAAGGAATATTACCCATGTAAATCTAGAATAGTCATCAACAATGACCAAACCATATTTCTTGCCACTAAGACTTTCTGTTCTAATGGGACCAAACAAGTCAATGTGTAAACGTTCTAGTGGTCTGCTAGTTGAAACAACATCTTTACTCTTGAAAGAGTGTCTTGTTTGTTTCCCTTTCAGACAACTATCACATAAAATGTCAGATTTGTATGAAAGCTTGGGCAATCCTTTAACAAGGTTGGTTTTGCTAATCTTTAGATTAATCTCAAGCTGGCATGCCCAAGTCTTTGATGCAAATCTGTTTTTCATCTTCAATAGAAATAAAGCATTTTACATTTTGACTTGCTAGATCCTATAGATCAATTTTATACACATTGCTGTGTCTCTTAGCAGTAAAGAGGGTTTGATCAGAGGTGTCTTTGACTATGCATCCTTCCTTGGTAAAGGATACTACATAACCACTGTCACCTAATTGACTTATGCTCAGTAAATTATGTTGAAGTCCTTTCACAAGAAGCACATTCTTAATAAGGGATGAAGGAATTATACCTACAGTCCCTATGCCAGTGATCTTCCCTTGCTGGTTTCCACCAAATGTGACCACTCCTCCTTCTTTAGGTCTAAGGTTTTGGAACAAATATCTTTCTCCTGTCATGTGTCGCGAGTACCCACTGTCCAGGTACCATTTGTGGGGTCTCCTTTGTCCTGTTAAACACATCTGCAACAGGAAAAATTAAGTTTTAGGTACCCCAAGTTCTTTTGGTCCTGTTTTGTTAGCTTTGGGTCTTGTTTTTCTCTTGTGTTTGCACTGAGTCACATTGTGTCCAGGCCTACCACAGTGAGAACACCCAGTATCCTTCTTTTTTCCTTTAGAAAAATTTAAGACAGTAAGAGGTTCAGACACGTTATAATCCCAAAAGCCTAGTCCACTTTTGTCAAGAGAATGCCTTTGATTTCCAAGCATCATATTCAAATTTTTTGTTCCTTTGACAAATTTGGCTAGATCTTTTTTCAGTTCTGCAACTTGTTTCTGAAGTTTTCATTTTCTTCAGACACAGCTTGCAGACTGCAGTTTTCAGTCTCAAGGGCCTTTTCCTTGAGCATAATATGTTCTATCTCAAGAGCCTCAAACTTATTACACATTTCTGTGTGAGCTTTGGATAGATTCTTATACTCTTGGAAAAGTTCCTTGGAACTTTCCACCAGATCATCATACATCTCTTGTAAGGTAAGAGGGAATACCTCAGCTTCAGAATTGTCTGAAGATGGTAGACTGGCCATGAGACACAGATTTGCCTCTTCTGAAGTTTCTTCCTCCTCTTCTGAGGTTGTCTCATCAAGATCTTCCCAAGTTGCCATAAGACCTTTCTTTTTCTTGAAAAACTTTTTCTTCTTAAAGTTGTTTTTCTTCAGCTTTGGGCATTCAGCCTTCATGTGCCCTGGTTGCTTACATTCAAAGCAAATGATTTTATCAGAGTTAGACTCTTTACCTGTCTTACCTGATTTAGATGATGAGGGTTGGTTCTTTCTGAACTTTCCTCTGCTCTGCAACATTCTTTTGATCTTTCTGCTTAGAAGAGCAAGATCATCATCATCTTCTGAGCTATCTTCAGAGTCTTCATCTGCCTCTGAAGCTGCTTCAGCTTTCATAGCCTTGATGTTGCCATGCCTAGACTGTTTGGCCTTGGAGTTTAGTGCTAAGACTTCTTCTTGTTGTCATCTTCTCCAAGCTCAAGCTCATGGACCTTAAGAGATCCCAACAATTCTTCCACTCTAAGAGAATTCAAATCTCTTGCCTCTGGAATGGCAGTTACTTTGGGTCTCCAGGACTTAGGCAAACTCCTTAGAATTTTTCTGTTGTTGTCTCCAGAATTATAAGTTCTGCCTAAGGACCTGAGTCCATTTGTTATGGTCTGAAACCTTCCAAACATCTGGTCAATGGTTTCAGATTCTTCCATCTTGAACATCTCATACTGATGTATGAGCATACTTATTTTTGATTACTTGACAGTCTCAGTTCCTTCATGGGCTGCTACAAGAGTATCCCAGATCTCCTTGGCAGAGGTGCATCCATGAACCTTCTCATATTTTGATTTGTTCAAGGAACATATCAGATAGAGTTTGGCTTTAGCATTCATCTGGACTCTAGCCTTCTGCTCCAAGGTCCATTCAGTCTTAGGTATAGGCACACCATTTTGCATGGGCACATAGTCTCCATCAGTGACCACATCCCAAACATCAATGTGGTGCTCTCAATGAACAACTTCATTCTATCTCTCCAGTAGTGGTAATCCTCTCCATTGAAAGCTGGGGGTCTTGTGATAGAGGCTCCTTCTGTGATGTATTACATGTTGCTGTTAGAAGCTTCCATATGGATCTTTCAGTCCTCAAACACTTGTTAGGTGCTTCAACCCTGAGTAGAGCTCTGGTACCAACTGTAGGAACACAGGGAAACACTAGAAGGGGGGTGTTGAATAGTGTTTCTAAATATTTTAGAAAGCTTTTCGCAAACAGGTTCTCAAAACAGAATTTCAGACAGGCTTTTGGAGGGCTATCTGAAGTTTTCAGACGGTTTGTAAAAATTGTTTTTAATAGATGTTTTGTGCCTTTTAAAATATTAGATTAATTACTCAGACCCCTTGATTAGTATAAACTGAATTTACAAGAGATAAAGGTAAGAAAAAACTTAGCCACAGAATTTATCCTGGTTCACTCACTACCACTTGTGAGCTACGTCCAGTCCCAATGCCAACTAGCAATTGGATTTTCGCTTAATCTTTCAAAATTACAAGTATTATTTTACAGTCAAGCCTCTCCAGGCTCTACAACCCAAGTATTCTTTTTCAGACAAGCCTCTCCAGGCTCAACAACCAAGTATTCTTTTACAGTCAAGCCTCTCCAGGCTCTAAAGCAAATACAAATGAGAGAAATGCTTAAGCTCACAAACTATATCAGTTTTGAGACTTAAACAGTTACAGATTGTACAGAAATTACTGAGGTATGCTCAGAATAAAACAATATGTGTGTACAAGGATAAAAATATTTATCAGAGTGTTGCAGCGAAAAAATTGCAGAGTTTTTGTTCTTTTTCAATTCTTCACTCTTTGATGGTCTTCAAGGATGGGGGTATTTATACCCAAATATTAGTCCGTTGGAGAAAACCACCATTTGTGAAATACATGAATTCCGTTGTGAGACAACCTGCTGTATGCACAAAATATTCTCTGACAAATCTGACACATTGCAGTTTTTGCTCCTGCCAAAAAGCTGCTATTTGGTTGTTGCTGCAATGGCTGCGTAGCAGAGGACACGTTGTGGCAGAGAGCGTGCTTGAAATGCAACGAGGAGTGCCAGCTGTTGTAGCAGAGATCGTGTGAGATTCAAAATGAGATTCAGACAGGTCCTTCACAAATTCAGACAAGAGATGCCACGTCATCAAGGGACTTCAGACAGCCTTGATGCTTCAGACAGGGTGCACTGCTTCAGACAGCTTCTGCACTTAGTCTTTTTATATGAACTTTTAATGGCTCTTGCTGAAATCATAAATGAAAGATTTAACTTTATGAGAATCTATGATAAGTATTTTAAGCCAAATTTTCTATTCATTAAAACTTGGGAATATTTCTGTCTTAAAACATCATAAACCACTTTATGATATTTTTGAGACTCAACATTCTTCTCCACCATTGCCTCAAACTTGACTCCATAAACCAATAATTTAACACATGAAATAGCTTCACACCCCAATCATAGTCCAAATTCTTTAACAATAAAGGGAAATGATCAGATACAGTTCTATCTAGAGCAAACTGGGAACTATTTGGCTAGCATAGATGCCATTCTTGTGAGAGCAGAAATCTGTCCAATCTGTTCATTGTATTTCCAAACCCTTTATATCAAGTAAATTTTACTTCCCACTAGCGGAATAACAGATAATTCCATGATATCAATAAAATTATTAAATTCTTCTATTTCTTTTCTACCCTCTGAAGTGAGAACTAACACAGCCCTCCTTTCCTCCCTACACCTTACAACATTAAATTCACTGACCACACACCACATGCACTCTATTTGTGAGTCTTTAAGTCTTATGACTTCCTCTCACATTCTCCTTTTTTCAGATAGTATACATGATGAGTACACGTTCAGTACAATACAATGAGAAGCGCTATCCCTCTACCACCCTTTCACCCCAAGGTAACCGCTACCACAAAACGATTCAACCATGTGGAAAATACATTTGTCCCAAAGACACAGTAAACCCTCCTGCTTTATCAATAGTTGGACTTGTAATCCATTCAAAGTCACCACTTCTCCAGATAGCCTTACACATTGACCTAATCTAACTTTTCCAATTTTGTCTCTTGTAAACACATGAACTCGACCTTTTCCTTAACAACCAGGTCCCTAACCACTCTCATTTTCACCTTTCCCCCTAAACCCCTTACATTATAGCTTAACGTTCTCATAACTTCTCTTTTGGTACCCTGCATCCCTTCTCCTTCCATACTCTGCTAAGTTGTTCCCTATCTCTCCTTCCCAACTCCACTATTCTACTCATGACTTCTTCTTTGTTCCTTCTATCTTGAACCCTCAAGAATTTACCCATTACCCATTGTTTTTTGCTTCAACAACATCATTTTTAACCAATACAGCTCATTACAATGAATAATATCAGTTCCAGATATAGAGTTACTCAGAGTGGGATTTAGTGTACTAACCTTCTCCTATTTCTTGTTTGATCTCACCAGCTTCTTCCTTGTACTACTTTAAGATTTCAGTCGCAAGCCCCTCTCAATCCCTTTCTCGCCTTTCCTTCCCCTATGGATCATTCTTCCCTTATCCTCAGTTTCACGTTCAACTCTCTGTTTTGGGTCTTCTATTGAATTCCAAAAATCTTCGTAAGCAACCCAATCTGTTTGTTGTGCTTGATGGTCACCAAGAAGTTCGCCTTTATCTCCCCCTGGGCTTGTAACCTTCATCGTTGTTGCTTCTATTGTTTCCGCAATCACCACCTCTCTACCTGCAAAGCTACTGTCAATGACAATTAACCTATCTTCCAAATGATCTTTTGTGCCCTTAGATGAGGCTTGACACTCTTTCTTTTTGTGGTCCTTGATAAACATATTTTTATTCACACTTTGCATAATTAATCTTAGCTTTCTTGGACTGTAATTGTGATTAAATCCCCTGTTTAATTGGGATTTACCGAATTGGGCTTTATTGGGCTCTAACTGTAAATGTTGTTTAATTTCAGATTTTAAGCCTACTGACCTACATGTCTTGTTTTTGATGATATCTGGAGCTATAGGTGTCCGATTTGGGTGATTCCGGTGGCATTGGAAAGCTAACATCCGAGACTTTATTTGATATGCTATATGACTATATTCCCTTGAAGGAATTAGGATCAGTTGCGTTTGAAGTTGGGCTACGGAAACTGTCACAGAAACAACATTGTTTTAAGACTTGTATTAGTGTATTGGGCCTCATACTTGTTAATTTCGGCCCAAACATCATTTAGGACTAGATCTATAAATAAGGGCAATTACTCTTTTGGAGGGAACTCTTTCTCAATTTTTTTCTAAAATTCAGATTTGAAGTCTCTTCATTTTCTCTCTCTCTCTCTCTCTTCTTCTTCTTCTTCTTCTTCTTCCATTTTCGTTTTTCCTCTTCAACCTCCATGAAAGGCTGAATTCAAGGTTGATTCTCAAGTGTTTTTAAGCATTGGATCTTGAGGTTTCATCTATGCAATTTCGTTTTACAATTTTCTGCACATTTTCTCTTCTCCTAATCTATAAAATTCTAGGATTTTGAATCTTGAATTGGAATGCATGCTTTATGGTTCTTCTTCTCCTCTTAATCCTAAATTCGAATTTTAGTTTGCTTAATTCTAAGATGAATCTACTGTTTGCTTAATTCAGTAGGTTAGGGATTAGATTCTCACACAAGTTTGCTTAATCCTTGTATGAGATAATAGATTAATTGATTTATGCTTAATTGGTTAATTCGAATTTGTGTAGGAATTGATAATTTTCTGTAAATCAATGAAAGATCCTATGTGAATGACCTTGAGAATTAATCTGTTTCTTGCATATTTTATGAATTTTCGGAATTTAGTTTCATGTTCTTGAATTCTAAAAAATAACCAAACAAAACCCCCTTGCTTGCTTTTGAATCACCAATTCTTGTGAGTAAATTCGGATTTGCTATTGAATTCCTTGAGAGATGACTTTGGTTAATTTTCCATTGACTACATATTCTGAGTATTAATTTTTGGTTGAGTACAACCTCGATCAAATTTGGCGCCATTGCCGGGGAATTCAATTCAATTTCGTATTCACTCACATAGTATTGTTAATTTTGTTTCTTGTTTCTGTTTGAGTTTTTAGTTTCTGTTTTCATTTTCATTTTTGTGTAGGATAATTGAGTCTTTGTTCTTGTAACAAATCTGTTTGTATAGTCATAATATATGATGAAATAGTTAGGTGAATTCAGTTAGGTGATTCTGTTAGTGAAGTAGATAGTACAGAGTGAATTTCTGTAATTCTGAGTTTGTGTTGATTCTGTAATTCGTATTTCAGCTGTGTTTCTGAGTTTAGAGTCATTTTTTCTCATATTTTGTTTTTGTTCAACTAACATTCAGTTTATGCAGATTTGAGAAAGGTTCCATAATTCAGTTCTCTAGTAAGAATTATGTTACCCATTGTGCTGCTGAAACTGAGTTTATGAGCCTTGATCTGTAATCTGTGTTTGAGTCATTGTAAGTAGTTTGTTTAGTCATATAATAGTGTTCTAACATCATTATAATTAAGTTAGAATTGATTTGGTAAGAATTGGATTGAATTGCATATGCTGAGATTACTTGTTGTACAATTCTGTTGATTTTTCTGTTGACTTTGGATACCCCAGCTTCACTTAGAGAGGTCCAGATTGTGAGATTACACTTTGTACTGACTTATTTTGACCTGTTGACTTCAATTGGACATAACTTGAGCTAAAAAAGTCAGAATTTCACATATTTATATGCTTTTGGGGTAGCTCGAGCTACTTAGAGTGCTTGACCCGGCTATTCTGGGAGGGGGACCCTAAAATTTCCAAAAAAAAAGTCGTTTTCCTATTTTTAAAGAAATTTTTAAGTTTTATTTTGTGTATTTAGCTTTCTTATACCTTAGGTAGTTTTGGTACTTAGACTCTGATTTTGTTCTGAAATTTTTTGTGGTTGTTTCCTATGTTAATATAGTGTTTTCCATGTGTCCATTTCATTTGTTTCTGCTCATTTGATATAGGCTGCCTTTATATGCTAACATGTTGTTGTATGCCTCATTTTGTGCATTTTTGTGTGCATTTGGTGTATGACTAAAGCAAACCCAAGTATCCTACATTCATTTGATCCAGAAATTGATAAGACATATCATAGGTTAGTTAGAGAGTCTAGGTCTCCATTTGTACATAATTCTGTTAGTGATAGTTGTTGAG
This sequence comes from Sesbania bispinosa, assembly GCA_026901365.1. NCBI lineage: Eukaryota > Viridiplantae > Streptophyta > Magnoliopsida > Fabales > Fabaceae > Sesbania > Sesbania bispinosa. The sequence goes on from QLOH01000366.1 coordinate 372,564, forward strand.
TCTCAGAATTAATTTAAGTATTTGAAATTAGATTCAAGAATCATTATCTATGGTTTAATGAATAAAAAATTAGATTGCATAAAAGACATGTTCTACTGAGAAAGGTATTTTCCTTTGTATTTCAGGAATTCTGTGGGAGCAAACATCTGAAGATGATCAACCTGCTGAACTGAAGAAGCAGAAGTACAACTGCGTAAGATGAATTGAAGAAGAAAGTCATCAGAGTTTTTGGAAGATCAACAACCAAAAGAAGAGCAAAGAACAATGAAGAATTAATTTCTGTTTGAGCAAACTACCGAAGAGAAGAAGTACATCCGAGCAAGCTGAAATGAAGATAAACTTAAGGCTTATGGAAGATCACCAAAGAGCACATAGAACAAGGAAGAATCAACCTCAGATTGCTACTCTCAAAAGCAACTCACTGAAGAAAGAAATCTGATTAAGAGAAGAAACCTGCTAAGTAAATAACCTACTGAAGAAGGAAGACATACTAAAGGAAAAATAATGCAATAACCATCTGAAGAAAAGAGTACAATTCTCTGAAGAAAGAACATGCTGAAAGCATACTTCAGTTGACTAGCCAAGACTTGCTGAAGATGATCAACCTTCTGAAGATGATCAGACTCTCTATAGAACAAAATCTTTTGAAGAAAACCCTCTGAAGCCAGAGACGCATGCTACTCTCCGAAGACTTGTAAGTAAATATGGATGATGCATTAAAAGACTCAAGTCTTAGCAAATATTAATGGTGAAGCTGAGTTGGTGCAAAGTAAAACAAAGGGCTTTCTAACACAGCTTTATTTCCTGACATAAAAGAGGACACCTGCTACAGAAAAGCAAATAGAGGTCAGAGATAGAGTCAGCGCTACTGCACACCTACTCTTGTACCATCTCTACAATACGCTATCAGAAACGTGCACCTCAAGTGAGAAGAAAAGCTGAACTCACAACAAGACAAAAGAGAAGTCTAACGTTCTCATCTCTATTCAGACAAAAGACTTCCAGTTGTAAAGCGAAGGAGAAAGAAAAGGAGCATTAACCTGCTGAAGTATTAGATGCTCTCTCAAGCAAGATTAAGAGCCTAATTGTTGTGTGTCAGAACTAATTCATACCTACACACCTACTCTGTTCAAGTCAAAAGTTAAGCAAAAGAGAAGTTATTTCACAACGGCTCCAAGAGCGTTAATCATTCCTTCTCAACGGTATTCTAAGTAATCTTCAACGGCTATATTTCCAAAACATATAAATAGCCTCAAGAAAGGATTATGAAGATTGGAGGCCATGAATTCCAGAATATGATTTGGCAAACCCATGGCGAAGTGGCGAGAATGTAGTCCAAGGTAGCCATTGGTCAAGCCCAAGAGACAACCGGCTGAAGCTCAATTGAACATCCTATCAAGCCAACACTCTGAGGAAGTTATCCTTCATACAGAGACGAGATTGAGCCTAAATTTATACACTTGTACCTCCGTCCTATCCTTGTACTTAGACTTAACCTTTGTATCCTGAGTCTTACTCAGTTATCCCTTTGTACAAGAAGAACCTAAGTTTATGTTTCTCAGAAACTTAAACTTAGTTTAAATTGTAAACACTATTGAGTGTCTGAGAGCCTGGAGAGGCTTGGTGGAACAAAGAATACTTGGCTTTCAGCCTGGAGAGGTTGGGTGTACAAAGAATACTTGTTAGGGCCTGGAGAGGCCAGGTGTGCTGTGACACCCTTCTACCCCATACTCTTATACATTTAATAATTCGAAATATAGAAAGAATAGTATTCCACAACGGGTAAAAGGGTTCACATAACTCTTCATTTAAAACCTCATTCATTGTAAAACAACTTAATTATAATGAAAATAGAACTCAAAGGTTTCCAGAATACACAAGCAGCGGGAATATCCCAAAATATAAATAACAAAACATCCTACTTGCCGTGCAAGGCATTTAAAGAAAGGTTTGTAAATTCCTTCATAACTAAAAACATAAAGAAAGAACCCCCAATGATATGCCCTGGTGTACCAGAGCAACACTCCCTTTACTCAAGACTCGAACCAATTGTGTCTCCATCGTCAGCTGATAAATAACCACAGTGTAACGGTGAGGAAAAGAATACTACTCATACATACACATAGGAGACTACCCTATCCTCGCCTCATATAAACGAACATCATCATCAATCACATCACCATACTCAAACATCAAATAATCATCAGATAATATCACCTATATTCATCATATAACGAACATCAATATTCATCATATAATTTCTCCTATCCCATCACCAAATAATTCGCCTACTCTATTCTTAACATCTATTACTCATTTCATCATCACAAAATCATAACATCATCATATAACTCATTTTTATATCACAATATATAAGACAATAATCATCCAATCATAATATACACCAACAACATCATCAATATCACCATAACCATCATAATCATCAATATCATCATAATCACCAATATTCATCATAATCATCATTCACCTCAATATCATCATATCATCATTCACCTCCCTGAGTTACACTCAGGTACCATATTCAATATCATCAGAATATAATTCAATTTCATCATAAATGCAATGCATGTTCATCTATCATCTTTCACACCGAAACTCATCAAAATCATCCTCATCAATACTCTCCCGAGTTGCACTCCACCCCACTCTAGGCTTGTGCTCCTCGGTACAAACTCTCCCAAGTCACACTCACCCCTCTCTAGGCTTATGCTCCTCGGTATAAACTCTCCCAAGTCGCACTCGCCCCTCTCTAGGCTTATGCTCCTCAGTACAAACTCTCCCAAGTTGCACTCGCCTCTCTCTAGGCTTATGCTCCTTGGTACAAACTCTCCCAAGTTGCACTCGCCTCTCTCTAGGCTTATGCTCTTTGGTACTAACTCTCCCAAGTCGCACTCGCCTCTCTCTAGACTTATGCTCCTTGGTACAAACTCTCCCAAGTCGCACTCGCCCCTCTCCGTGCTTATGCTCCTTGGTACCACACTTCATATACTCAATGCATGATCATCATATTACACACCTCATGGAGTTAAATACAACATCATCATCATCATCATCAAACATCCTCAATCATCATTATCATCATAGAATCATCATATATTTTCAACATAAATCATCATAGGTATCATCAATCAAGCATCATCATAAATATCACCAGTCATCATAATTATCATCATCATAAGATATATATACATTATCATCATCAATACCGTACTCATCATCAAACCTCATCATCTTACATCGTCAAGTATCATTTTATACATCATCGTTTCCATCATTAAATATCATCAAATCCACAAAATAACATTTATATTAAATACATATCAATCTCAATTCCATGTATTAGGAAAACCATCCTCACTCCGAAAAGAACTCATCAAAATCACATCAAAAACAGAAGTTCTGCGAGCTACGCTTCAACTTGCGCTGCAGCGCAACCTACAATGCAGATTCCATAGGGGTTTGGCCTCACCTGCGTTGCAGCACAACCGCGAGCGCAGATTCTAGAGGGCCACGCTTCAACCTGCGCTGCAGCGCAACCTGCAGCGCAAGTTACGTAGAACACGATTATACGCGTTTTGCCCCTTTTTCTCCCCTTCTTCATTCCCCTACTCAATCCTCATCGTTTATCTTCAATCATATTCGTTTATATCGATAAACTCAGCAAAAACAACAATATTTACATAGATTATACAGTTAACCCATCAAAACCCCAAATCATCATACCCTTATTTACCATTTTCTCTATTTATATTATTTCATTCAATCCACGCAAGATTCATCAAGAATCATACAATCAATCATCAATCTACAGTTTCATCATTCATACACAAGTATATCAATTATTAATACGGAATTTAAAGTCTTAGGTTACTACCTAAGCACCCCCACATGCACATATAAGCCGCACCCTCTCCTCCACCGTACCTGAAGTGGAGATCGAACCGCAATAGTTCTTGATTCTCAATGATTACTCCTCAGCAACCTCCTCTTGAGACTTGGTTTCTCCCCTCCTTGGCGTTTTCGCTCTCTGACGAATATACGAATAAGGATTATGGTGAACTGGAACCCCTCCTTAAATAAATACTTAATTGGGCTAGGCCCACTCTCAACCCACTTATTCTATTATTATTCTTATTATTTATTAAATAACCATATTCATAAAATATTACTAATCTACTAATATATTAGTTATTTATTTCTCTATTTTATAATTTTATTTTATTTAATTAAATTTGGGATGTTACATGTGCAAAGAATACCGCATGAGTTGCCTGGAGAAGCAGTTGACAACAAGAATACTTGTTTTAGCCTGGAGAGGTTGAGTTCAAAGAATACTTGGTTGTTAGCCTGAAGAGGCTGGGTCCAAAGAATGCTCGTAATCTTGCAGGATTAGTGAAAATCCAGTGGAGTTTGCCCTGGGACTGGACGTAGCGCACTGGGTTAATGGGTGAACCGTTATAATCTCTGTGTTAAGTTCTCTCTTCCCTTAACTCTTTACTTTCCGCTGATATCTGTTTAAACTAAACAATGAGGGTTTAAGAAAAGTTGTTTTATAACAATCTTTTCTTTAGCGGAAAATAATTTCAAAAAGGTTTTTACTACACCTTCCGAGTTGCATCAGCAAGTTGCTGAACTTCACAGTTTCGGAAGGTTGATCAAATATTTTCAAAACGGTTCTGCTTGTTTTAAAAGGTTTTCACGAAAAATCTGTAAAGATTTTAAAACACTATTCAACAGCCCTTCTAGTGTTTCCTGTGGTCCTAACAGTTGGTATCAAAGCTTAACCTCAGGTTAAGCATCTAACAAATGCGGAGGAAAAGATCCAGAAGAAAACCTAAACAAGCCATGAAGAAAACTTATGAAGATGATCAACAATAGCAACAAGAATGTCTTTGAAGACAATGTTGAGTCTCAGCAGATACATATCCTCGAATACTTAAAAGTATTTCTGCTGGTAACATCTTTTATCTTACTGCTTTAATATCTGTAAATATTTGATATTGTTTGAAAAATTTATTTACACGTATTCTTTTGTAGCTTCTGTTTTTTTGAAAGTTTCCCTCGTAAATATGAATTAGTCGTTTAATGCTCTTTGATGAAAAGTCTTTCTTTTTTAAAATCTTTCATTTTTTTTTGGATTTGAAAAGTCAAGTTTTAAAAATCTGAAATCAACACTGACTAACTGGGTTCCCCTTATGACTGTCGGTTTCTCACTTGTCCTCTCAAGGCTGCACGTTACACAACTTCCAATGTCTGTAGCATCATTAAAGCTATCTGAGTCTATTCTTGTTCCGTGTGAAACCGTCCAAAAGATACGAATCTCCTTGATCTCTGAGCTATCTCTATCCTCAAAGTCCTATATATTCTCAAGAAGCTCTGTAGAGAAACTCATCCCTTCCAAGTTATTTTTAATCTTGGATGGATTGAGGGCAGAGTACATATTCTCTGAAGGACGATGAAGAGGTTGAAGAAGATGAAAGAATCCGACTTGGAACAAGAGATCTTCCAATGATGTTCTGGAGAAGGTGTTGAGCATAAAGACGGAAAGATCTCTAAATGCACCTGCTTGGGAAACCTAGAGATGGAAGAGCTGAAAAGTTCTATCACTGTAGCTCAAGCGGCAGATCCGTCCATCCCAAAGAAGGTGGTGAATATCATGTTTCCAAAGATGGAGAGATCTTATGGTTTTTACCTTTTACGTCTAGAGGAGATCTTGTTGCATCACAAGCTCAATTTGAAAAGCTGATTGGCCACATCCTACTAAATCGTATGAAGGGATCCACTTCAAAAGTGGCCTTGAAGATTAATGTTGAGGGTGGTGGTCAAAATACGGTGTGAAATGATGCAAACCCCTGTTCCAGTTGTTAAAAGGAGGTTGTGCGTGCATAGAATGCACAACTGGGGAACAGGAAAAGAAACTCAAAGGCTCTTCTGAGGCTGCCAGCTGAAAGGAAGCTGCTGATGAGGCTATCCTCAGAGGAAGCTAAAGGCAAAGAGAGCCAGAAGATTTAAAGGAACCAAGTGTCAATGTTGATATCTGTATTAATCATGTATTTAAACTAGTTTTCATATATTAATACATGAGGATTTTCTGAACTTCTTTTTGAGCATTTATCTGTTTTTATTGCATCTTGTGTAAATTCTTTTTAAGTCCTGTTTTTTTAAAAAGAAAGCAATCTTTTATAATCTAATCTGAAACATAAGTTATCTTCTTTTGTTTGTTTCTATACTTCATCAAACCTTTTATTAATGACAAAAGGGGGAGAAATATAAACTAACAAATAACTGAAGCAAAAAAGTGTTTTTTCAGAAGAATAATCGAGAACAAAAATAACTAAGAGTTTTTCAGAAGAAAAATCTCCTGTTCAGGGGGCAGTCAACAAAGTTGTTTTCAAAACTAAAAGCTTCTCAAAGTAAAAATGTTTTGTTCAGGGGGAGTTTTCACACTCAACCTATTTTTGAAAAAGAAAGTGAAACTTTGTCTTCCAAACTTCTAGTTTATTTTTTTGTTCATATTTGTTAGTCATACCTAATTTGTCATCATTAAAAAGGGGGATAATGTTGAGTCTCATAATTAATTTAAGTATTTGAAATTAGATTCAAGACTCATTATCTCTGGTTTTAATGAATAACAAATTAGATTGCATAAAAGACAGGTTCTACTGAGAAAGGTATTTTCCTTTGTATTTCAGGAATTCTGTAGGAGCAAACATCTAAAGATGATCAACCTTCCGAACTGAAGAAGCAGAAGTACAACTGCGCAAGATGAATTGAAGAAGAAAGTCATCAGAGTTTTTGGAAGATCAACAACCAAAAGAAGAGAAAAGAACAATGGAAAATTAATTTCTGTTTGAGCAAACCTACCGAAGAGAAGAAGTACATTCGAGCAAGCTGAAATGAAGATAAACTTAAGGCTTATGGAAGATCACCAAAGAGCACATAGAACAAGGAAGAATCAACCTCAGATTGCTACTCTCAAAAGCAACTCAATGAAGAAAGAAATCTGATTAAGAGAAGACATACTAAAGGAAGAACAATGCAACAAACCATCTGAAGAAAAGAGTACAATTCTCTGAAGAAAAGAACATGCTGAAAGCATACTGCAGTTGACTAGCCAAAACTTGCTGAAGATGATCAACCTTCTGAAGATGATCAGACTCTTTGTAGACATAATCTCTTGAAGAAAACCCTCTAAAGCAAAAGATGTCATGCTACTCTCTGAAGGCTTGTGAGTAAATCTGGATGATGCATTAAAAGACTCAAGTCTCAGCAAATATTATGGTGAAGCTGAGTTGGTGCACAGAAAACCAAATACTTTCTAGCACAACCTTATTTCCTTGACATAAAAGGGAAACCTGCTACAGAAAAGCAAATAGAGGTCATAGATAGTGTCAGTGCTGGGCTGCACACCTACTCCTGTACATCTCTGCAATACGCTATCAGAAACGTGCACCTCAAGTGAGTAGACAAGCTGAACTCACAACAAGACAAAAGAAGAAGTCTAACGTTCTCATCTCTATTCAGTACAAAAGACTTCTAGTTGTAAAGAGAAGGAGAAAGAAAAGGAGCATTAACTTGCCTGAAGTATTAGATTCTCTCTCAAGCAAGATTAAGAGCCTAACTGCTGTGTGTCAGAACTAATTCATACCTACACACCTACTCTGCTCAATTCAAAAGATAAGCAAAAGAGAAGTTATTTCACAATGGCTCCAAGAGCGTTAATCATTCCTTCTCAACGGTATTCTAAGAAAATCTTCAACGACTATATTTCCAGAACATATAAATAGCCTCAAGAAAGGATTATGAAGATTGGCGGCCATGAATTCCAAAATATGATTTGGCAAACCCACGGTGAAGTGGCGAGAATGTAGTGGTATCCATTGGTCAAGCCCAAGAGAGAACCGGCTGAAGCTCAATTTAACATCCTATCAAGTCAACTCTCTGAGGAAGTTATCCCTCATACAGAGACGAGATTGAGCCTAAATTTATACACTTGTATCTTTGTCCTATCCTTGTACTTAGACTTAACCTTTGTATCCCGAGTCTTACTCAGTTATCCCTTTGTACAAGAAGAACCTAAGTTTATGTTTCTCAAAAAACTTAAATTTAGTTAAATTGTAAAAACACTTTGAGTGTCTGATAGCCTGAAGAGGCTTGGTGGATCACAAAAAATACCTGGCTTTCAGCCTGGAGAGGCTGGGTGTACAAAGAATACTTGTTTGGGCCTGGAGAGGCCAGGTGTGCAAAGAATACTGCATGAGTTGCCTGGAGAGGCAGTTGTGAAAACAAAGAATACTTGTTTAGTCTGGAGAGACTGTGTTCAAAGAATACTTGGTGTTGTTCCTGAAGAGGCTGTGTCTAAAGAATACTTGTAATCTTGAGGGATTAGTGAAAAATCCAGTGGAGTTTTGCCCTGGGACTGGACGTAGCTCACTGGGTTAGTGGGTGGACCACTATAAATCTCTGTGTTAAGCTCCCTCTTCCGTTAACTCTTTATGTGCCGCTGATTATCCGTTTAAACTAACCAAGGAGGGTTTAAGAAAAGTTGTTTTATCAATCTAAGCAGAAAACAATCTTTTCTTTAAGGGGAAAATAATTTCAAAAAGGTTTTTACTCAACCTTCCGAGTTGCATCAGCAAGTTGCTGAACTTCACAGTTTCAGATGGTTGATCAAATATTTCAAAACAGTTCTGCTTGTTTTAAAAGATTTTCACGAAAAATCTGTAAAGATTTTAAAACACTATTCAACCCCCCCTTTCTAGTGTTTCCTGTGGTCCCTAACAATAGTGAGTTGTCTAATAGTGTGTATTCTGTTGTTAGTGTAAGTGATAGTCAGTCTGTTTATGTGTTTCTTCTTCTTCCTTCGTTGAGTTTGATTTTAATTGTGATATATGGCTGAGAGGACTTTGAGAGAGCCTGCTTCACCTGATGTTTCTATTCAGACTTTATACATTCAATATCCTCATTTAGATGTGCCTTGTGAGCTAAAAGTCTGGATTGATTCATTTATTTCCCAAGTTCCATGGTCTTGCGGTGAGGACCACATAACACCTCAAGGAATTCCATATTGTCTGCACCATTATGAGACCACCTGGATTTTCTGAGGATAATATTAAGATGAAGGATTTCCATCTCCTTGCAAGATACAACAAAAGACTGGTTGTACTACCTTCCACCTGGATCCATTACTAGCTGGGATAATTTGAAGAGGATGTTCCTGGAAAAAAAATTCCCTGCATCCAGAGTGACATCAATTAGGAAGGAGATCTGTTGGTATAAGGCAGATGGACAGAGAGAGTCTGTATGAGTACTGGGAGAGGTTCAAGAGACTTTGTGCTAGCTGTCCACATCATCAAATTCATGAGCGCAGCTACTCATCCAGTATTTCTATGAGGGCCTTATAAACATGGACAGAAAGATGATAGATGCAGACAGTGGAGGAGCTCTTGTGGATAAAACTCCAGTTTGTAGCAAGGCAGTTAATTGAGAACATGGCTTCTAATAACCAGAAGTTAAATACTAGAAAGCAATTCAGTGGCCTTGACTAGAGGAGTTCATGAGATGGAAACTTCCTATGCTGCTGATCATAGGAAGCTGGAGAGCAAGCTTGATGATTTTGGCTTCCTTAGTTATGCAGTTGGCAGTGTCTCAGAAGGGTTGCTAAATTATGTGGGATTTGTACTTCTGCTGATCATCCCACTGATGCTTTGTCCCACCTTACATGAGTCTGAAGGAGAATGTTGTTGTTTCTGTTCCTCATAAGGTTTTATGCTACCAATATTTATGGTTCTGGTAGACCCCCTCAGCAGGCAACGGTATAATCAGGATCATTCTTCTAACAGGTATAATCCGGGTGTGGAGAATCATCCGAATTTGAGATGGGGGAATTCTCAGCAGCAACAGCAGCCACGACAACCTTATATCCCTTATCAGCCTCATGTTGTTGGACCTAGTAGACCTTACCAGCCTCCAAATGTACAACAGTAGCAACATCAGTCTCCACCATCAGTTGTTGCACCTTCCAAGAGTGAACCCTCCTTAGAAGAATTGATGGGGCAGATGTCAGTCAGTAATATGAATTTCCAGCAGAGGAAGGATTGGATTATTCAGAACTTGGAGAGTCAGGATAGGCCAGATGGCTACCACTCTTAATCAGCTGCAGCTCAGGGTTCAGATAAGCTTCCTGCTCAAACAGTTGTCAACCCAAAGAATGTTAGTGTAATCACTTTGAGGTCAGGCAAGAGTGTGCAAGCACCTGATAGGCAACAGTCTGAGTAGGGAAGATGAGGTTCATATAGCTGTAGAGGACCCTGTGCAGGAGAGATCTAGCCCTAGTCCTTTGAGCAGCCCAGTTCTTCAAGCAGTGAGCAGCCTTATATTCCTCTTCCATTCCCACAGAGAGTTTTGCAAAAGAGTAAAAAATGGAAGAGGCTGACAAGGAGATCTTGGAGACTTTCAGGAAAGTAGAGGTAAATATACCTCTACTTGAGGCAATAAAGCAAAATTCTAAGTATATGCAAGTTTTGAAGGATTTGTTCACCCTATGGAGGCGGCTGAAGGGCAATGAGAGGATCAACATGGGAAGGACTAGTCTCCGCACTCATTGAGAGACCTATGACTCCCATTCCAGAAAAATGCAAAGACCCAGGGACATTTACTATTCCTTGTATCATAGGAAGTAACAAATTTGATAATGTTATGCTTGACTTAGGAGCATCTATTAATGTTATGCCTTTATCTGTTTTCACCTCCTTATCTCTTGGTCCTTTCAGGCTACATGTGTTGTCATTCAGTTGGCAAATAGGAGCATTGCCCACCATGCAAGCCATATTGAGGATGTGCTGGTTTGAGTGAATGACCTCATCTTCCCTGCGGACTTTTACATAATGGATATGGAGGGAGGAGATTCACTCAGTGGTTCAGCCCCCCATCATCTTGGGCAGGCCCTTCTTGAAGACAGCTCGGACTTAAGATTGACGTTCATGCAGGCACACTTACCGTGGAGTTTGGAGACAACGTGGTTCAGTTTAATATTTTAGATGCCATGAGCATCCTATTGAGGATCATTCTGTATTCCATATTGATATGCTTTCTGAACTTGTAGATGATAGTCTGTCTGAGTTTGTAGGACATTTGGACTTTCCGGACTAGTCTGATTTCAGTGATGTCTACACTTGTGATTTATGTTCTAATTCATATGTGTGTAGTATGTGTGCTGAGATAGATGAGTTCATATCTGTTGATACTGTTGATTGTGTTAATTGTTCTGATTGTTATACAGGTTCTGGTATTGATGCACCAGTAGAGTCAATTGAGTCAGAATGCAGTTGCTTGATTACAACAATTACAGATACATCTTACTTGATTGATTTGCAGGTTTGCAGAGATTTCTACTCGTACTAGATTACTACCTTCTATTGTCCATCCCCATCACTAGAGCTGAAGCCACTTCTCTGTCACCTCAAGTATGCATATTTGGAGGATGAGCAGAAAGCTTCCAGTGATCATTTCTACTACTCTCTCAGCTGATCAGGAGTAGAGAGGCTGTTGCATGTGATTAAAGAGCACAGGAGAGCTCTTGGTTGGACTTTGGCAGATATTCCGGGTATTAGCCCCTCTATGTGTAGCATCATATTTTGTTGGAGGATGGGGTTAAACCTGTGGGCAGCCTCAGAGAAGGCTGAATCCCCCAGAGTTTCTTGACGTGGGTCAAGAAGGAGGTCCACCAAAGTTGCTACAGGTCGGGTATCATATATCCCATATTATATAACACTTGGGTGAGCCCAGTACAGGGTGGGTACCGAAGAAATCCTGGGATTACAGTTGTGAAGAATGAGACGGTATGAGTTGATTCCTTCTAGGGTGTTAGACAACTGGAGAGTCTACATCGACTACAGGGAGGCTCAACCAGGTGACTACGAAGGATCACTCCCCACTTCCTTTCATTGATCAGATGCTGGAAGCGCCCCTGGCAGGTAAATCACACTACTATTTCTTAGATGGTTTCTCTAGTTATTTCAGATTTGTATGCCCCAGAGGAACAACATAAGACTACATTTACCTGTCCCTTTTGGTACCTTTCTATATAGGAGGATGCCTTTTGGTCCTATGCAATGCTCCTGGTAGTACTTTCCAGAGATGGCATGACGGAGTATATTTGCTGATTTACTTGAGGCATTGCATAGGGGTTTTTATTGATGATTTTAGTGTGTATGGCTCCTCCTTTGATGCATGTTTGGATAGCCTGACTAGAGTGCTTGATAGGTGCATAGAGACTAACCTTGTTCTGAATTATGAAAAGTGTCATTTTATGGTAGAGCATGGTACAGTCTTAGGCATATTATCTCTAGGAGGGCATAGAGGTAGATCCTGCAAAATTAGATGTTACTTCACACTTGCCTTACTCCTCTTGCGTGCAGAGGTTTGATCTTTTCTTGGACATGCAAGTTTCTATCGCAGGTTTATTCAGGACTTCAGTCGGATAGCCCTTCCCCTGTCCAACTTGCTACAGAAGGATGTCAGCTTTGAGTTTGGAGAGCGGTAGAGAGGCATTTGATCGCCTCAAGAGAGCTCTCACCACCACTCCCATTATTCAGCCACCGGATTGGACGCTTCCGTTCGAGTTGATGTGTGATGCATCAAACTACGCCTTGGGAGCTGTTTTGGCACAGAGGGTTGGTAAGCTGTCTCATGTGATATATTATGCATCTAGGACTTTGGATGCAGCACAGGTAAATTACACTACCACTGAGAAAGAGCTGTTAGCAATTGTTTTTGCATTGGATAAGTTTAGATCATATTTGCTAGGCTCTAGGGTAGTGGTTTTTACTGATCATGCTGCTCTTAAGTTCCTTTTGAAAAAGACAGATTCCAAACCCAGGTTGATCAGGTGGATGCTACTACTCTCAGGAGTTTGATTTGGACATCCAGGATAGGAGTGGTGCGCATAATCTGGTAGCAGACCATTTGAGCCGCATTGAGAGAGCGGAGGATGTGTTTCCTATTCGGGATGACTTCCCGGATGAGCAGCTTATGGCTTTGCTTGATTCCCATTCCCCTCCCCTTACCCCTTGGTTTGCTGATATTGTTAATTATCTTGTTGCATCTGTTTTTCCACCCTTGGCATCTAGGGCTCAGAGAGATAGACTTAAGAGTGATGCCAAGTATTATGTATGGGATGACCCTTATTTATGGCGTTTTTGCAGTGACCAGGTTATCCGTAGGTGTATTCCAGATCAGGAGATCCAGTCTGTACTTCAGTTCTGTCATTCCTCACCTGTTGGAGGACATCTTGGACCCCAGAGGACAGGACGAAAGGTGCTGGATTGTGGATTTTATTGGCCTACGATTTTCAGAGACGCCTGGAGTCTCCTACATGCGAGCAGTGTCAGAGAGCAGGAGCGGCCATTTCTAGCAGGCAGCAGATGCCCCAGCAGCCTATGTTGTTTTGTGAGATTTTTGATGTGTGGGGTATTGATTTTATGGGTCCATTTCCTGTTTCTTTGGTTTTTTATATATTGCTTGCTGTGGACTATGTCTCCAAGTGGGTGGAGGCTATAGCCACAAGGACTAATGATGCTCGAGTTGTTGTGGATTTTGTCAGGTCTCACATCTTTTGCAGGTTTGGAGTGCCTCGAGCCATTGTTAGTGATCAGGGGACCCACTTCTGTAACCGGTCCATGGAGGCTTTGCTGAAAAGTATGGGGTGGTGCATAGAGTTTCTACACCATACCACCCCCAGACTGAGATCTCCAACAGAGAGATCAAGAGGATTCTGGAGAAGATGGTGCAGCCTAACAGGAAGGATTGGAGCCGCCTTCATGATGCTCTCTGGGCTCATAGGACCGCCTACAAAGCATCGCGTGCCACTTACCTGTGGAGATTGAGCATCGGGCATACTGGGCAGTTAGGGCTTGCAATGGATTGTGACGGCAGAGAGCAGAGGAAGCTTCAGCTGCAGGAGCTTGATGAGATCCGCCTGGAGGCCTATGAGAACTCTAAGTTCTACAAGGAGAAGACTAAGAAATTTCATGATCAATGTATTGCTAGAAAAGAGTTTGTAGTAGGCCAAAAGGTGTTGTTGTTTAATTCTAGACTTAAGCTCATGCCTGGTAAGCTTCGTTCTCGTTGGATTGGACCTTTTTTGTCACTCATGTTTATCCTTATGGTGTTGTAGAGTTGAAGAGTGAGTCCACCAACAAGACCTTCAAGGTCAATGGCCACCGTCTCAAGCTATTTCATGAGAGTTTTGGTTGAGGAGACGGTTGAGGAGATGAGCTTGGAGCTTCCCACATTCCCTCAAGTGCAAATTTTTCCACCTTGATGAGGGAGTCTCTTTCCCCACTATTTTATTGCATTATGTCCTTTTTTTCTATAATTTGATTATTTTTCATTGAGGACAATGTGTGATTTAAGTGTGGGGGAGGAGATTTGTAGTTTTAGGACTTTAGGATTGATTTTAGGAATTAGTATGTGGTTAGGATTATACTTTTTGTGTTAGTAATTTTTAGGATTGTTAAAAAAAAATTGTTTGTGTTTTACTGTTCAAAAAAAAAAATGTTGTTTTACTGTATTTTTGGTGTTTTCTGTAAAATTTGCTGTTTTTGAGTTGCTGTCAGCATTTTCATAGCTATTCTGTAGCTACTGTGTTACTGTTTTGCTGTCTGAATTATTGTAATCTGTCTGTTTTGTTGTTGCTGTTTTTGCATTACTGTAGCTGTGTACGTTTTTTATGTGTTTACAACAAATTTTTTCAGCAGTTTTTACAGCAAATTTCATTTTACAGAATTTTGACAGTTATCTGAATTTTACAGCAAAAACAAATTTTTGACAGTAGGAAAAATAATACATTTGGCATGTTTTTCATTGGATTTTTAGGATTTGTGTTGGTAGTGGCATTTTATCATTTTGGATAATTGGTTTCTTGATTTATGTTGTTTGGATTCCTTATAATTTAGTGAATAAGTTGGTTTTGATATTATTGGGTTGAATATTTTGTGATAGAGTTGTCCTTGGTGAGATTTTGAGCCTTATTGATGGATGGACCATTCTATGCCATTCTCTCTTTTTCTTGTGTGATTTCACTCTTGTTTGCTTGTGCTCTAGAACTTGGCTTGACTCTTTGATTTTCAACTTTGTTCGAATTGAGATGATTGAGGCATTTTTTGATAATTGAGCTACTAGCCATATTAGCTACCTTGATGATTTTCCACTTGCTAGCCCCTTTGAGCCTATGGATCCCATTTCTTGTTTTTGAAAGCTCATTACAAGCCTTGAAAGTGAAAAACCATGATTGTCCTTGCCTTAGAGGATAAAGGAGCTTTGGAATTGTTTTGGGAATAGGCTCTTGAATGAGTGTGGGGGTGTACTTGAATTTCTTATCTTATCTCCTCTGTGGATATCATATTGTTGACCTTTGGCTAGTTACAAAAAAAAAAAAATGAAAAAGGAAAAAAAGAAAAGTAAAAAAAAAAAAGAATAAAAAAACTCAAAAGAAAAGTGTTAAAAAAAAGCAAAGAAATAAAGTGTTCTTGAAATCAAAAATGGGTCAAAAGGTAGAAAAAGGAGTTTAATTGTACTTGAGATGTATGCTACTTGCATTTCTTCTTGGATTTATTCCCCATTGCTCCTCTATTCTCTTTGGTTTTTAACTTCTTATCCTTCATTTTCCCTACCTTTACCTTGGCCCCATTACATCCTATTTGAAGTCCTCTTGATCTTTGCTTGCATGTGTTTCAATTGTTGTGGATATTAGAGTCTTGCCAAGCCTATGGTATGCTTGCTTTCATGAGTGCTTTGAGTGTATATACACAAGCCTAAACACTTGAGAGTTGGAGAGTTGTCTTGTGAGGATTCTATCACTTTGATTCACCCCTTTGATTTGATTCACCCTCTTGTTTGCTAAATTGTAGGGAATTCCATTCATATTTTCTTGATCCATGATCCTTATGATGTATTTGCCTACTCCTATGCATTCCTTGGATCTCTTGTTAATATGCCACTTGTATTTGCATTGTGCTCCCTAATTGATTTTTGCTTCATGTGGTGTTTTGCCCGGAGTGCAAAAGGGCAAGTGTGGGGGAATTTGATGAACACATTTTTATTCACACTTTGCATAATTAATCTTAGCTTGCTTGGACTATAATTGTTAAATCCACTGTTTTAATTGGAATTTACCAAATTGGGCTTTAATTGTAATGTTGTTTAAATTCGGATTTTTAAGCCTACTGACCTACCTGTCTTGTTTTGATATCTGGAGCTATAGGTGTCCGATTTGAGAGATTCCAGTGGCATTGGAAAGCTAACTTCCGGGGCTTTAATTTGATATCCAATACCATATTCCATGAAGCAATTAGGAGCAGTTGCTGTTTGAAAATCGCCTACTGTGTTGCTGTCTGACACAAGTCCGAATTTGATTAGTTTTGTAATTAGTTTGTGGGCCTGTTTTAATTAATTTCGGCCCAATTAAGGCCTAATCAGATTGTTAGTGATTTAGGCTCTATAAATAGGTGTGTTGTGGTTTGAACACTTTTCATCATTTTTCAGATTTTAGAAAAGACTCTCACTTTCCCTCTCTTTCTCTCTTCTTCTTGAATTTCGTTTGGTCTCTTCTTCCTCTTCTTCAATTTTCGAGTTTCTCCTCCATGGAAATGGAAGGCTAAGCTTCAAGGATTGTTTCTCTACTGAATTCACAAAGGAAATTGAGGTTCTAATTTCGTTTTTCATCTCTTAATTCTTGGACAGATTCTGACTTCCTTTCTCTAGTTTCTTGATGTTTAGGTTTGAATTTGAAATTGAGTTCATGCTTTATGGAATTCGAATTCTAATCTGAAT
This sequence comes from Sesbania bispinosa, assembly GCA_026901365.1. Classification (NCBI taxonomy): domain Eukaryota; kingdom Viridiplantae; phylum Streptophyta; class Magnoliopsida; order Fabales; family Fabaceae; genus Sesbania; species Sesbania bispinosa. The sequence continues at coordinate 389,418 of QLOH01000366.1, forward strand.
CTAACTCACATTTTAGGTTGCTTAATCTGAAATGAATTCTAGGTTTGCTTAATTCCAAGGATTAGAAATTAGGATTCATGCTAGTTTGCTTATTCTAGTGTGAAAATTATGAGGATGCTTAATCCGAATTTGATCTGTCAAGGAATTGAGGAATTTTGTATAAACCAATGATTGATTCCAATTTTTGAATGAGGTAGGAGGAACCAATTCGTTTTTCTTGAATAGATTTCTGAAATTTAAATTCTGTTTTGAAAATTGAGAAATTAACATGAACAACAATGAAAATCCACTTATGTGTGTGAGTTCCTTTGAGATTGAAATTCTGAATTGTGATTGAATTCTTCAGGAAACGACTTTGGGTTAACCAACCCTTACTGCACTTTAATTCCTTTTATTTGATTGAGTACGACCCGATCAGTCCTCATCAATCGCCTTTTGGTAATGATGTCCCGTCAAAAAGAATGGGAACGATCCAAAAATTGTTTTGGTGAAAACCCACTTCTTACTATGCCACAAATTAGAGGCCCACCTACATACATATTGTTGCAGCAACTACCCACATCCTACATTCTAATCATTAACTTCTTGGGCCGCAACCATTCATTGGCCCATCCAATGCACATCACATTTTCATGCAAGGTTAAGTTGTCCACCTCCGCTAGTTGGGCCCTTATGAAAGCTATCATTGTTACTTCTTATAGAGCGCAACTTATCTTTTCTTAGCCTTTCCCCACCCCTCACCCCACCACATCATCTGACTTCTCTTCGTCGTGCTCATTACACATTAGTCTGTGTAACATCCCAAATTTTATTAATAAAATAAAATTAATAAATAAGAGAAATAAATAAATAATATTAGTAAGATTAGTATATTTTATGAATAAGGTTATTTAATAAATAATAAGAATAATAAATAGAATAAGTGGGTTAAGAGTGGGCCTAGCCCAATTAAGTATTTATTTAAGGAGGGATTCTCAGTTCACCCTAATCCTTATGCGTAAAATCGTCAGAGAGCGAAACGTTAAGGAGGGGAGAAATAACGTCTCAAGAAGGGGTTGCTACAGAATAATCATTGAGAATCAAGAACTATTGCGGTTCGATCTTCACTTCAAGTATGGTGGGGGAGAGGGTTTTTGTTATATGTGCATGTGGGGGGGTGCTTGGATGTAACCTAAGACTTTAAATCATATTAATAATTGATATATTGAGTATGAATGATGAAAATTGTAGATTGATGATTGATTGTATGATTCTTGATGAATCTTGAGTGGATGAATGAAATAATATAAATAGAGAAAGGGGTAAATAAGGGTATGATGATTTGGGGTTTTGATGGGTTAACTGTATAATCTGTGTAAAGATTGTTGTTTTGCTGAGAATAATTGATATAAACGAATATGATTGAAGTATAAACGATGAGGATTGAGTAGGGATTGAAGAAGGGGAGAAAGAGGGGCAAAACACAGTATAGTCGCGTTCTGCGTAATCTGCGCTGCAGGTTGCGTTGTAGCGCAGGTTGAAGCGTGGCCCTCTGGAATCTGCGCTGCAGGTTGCGCTGCAGCACAGGTTGAGGCACAGCCCTCTGGAATCTGCGTTGTAGGTTGCGCTGCAGCGCAGGTTGAAGAGCAGCTCGCAGAACTTCTATTTTTGATGTGATTTTGATGAGTTCTTTTCGAGTGAGGATGGTTTTCCTTAATACATGGAATTGAGATTGATATGTATTTAATATAAATGTTATTTTGTGGATTGATGATATTAATGATGAAAATGATGATGTATAAAATGATACTTGACGATGTATGATGATGAGGTTTGATGATGAGTACGATGTTGATGATGATGATGTATATATATCTTTATGATGATGATAATTATGATGACTGGTGATATTTATGATGATGCTTGATTGATGATACCTATGATGATTTATGTTTGAAAATATATGAAGATTCTATGATGATATGATGATTGAGGATGTTTTGATGATGATGATGATGATGTATTTAACTCCAGGAGGTGTGTAATATGATGATCATGCATTATATGAAGTGTGGTACCAAGGAGCATAAGCACGGAGAGGGGCGAGTGCGACTTGGGAAGAGTTTGTACCAAAGAGCATAAGCCTAGAGAGAGGCGAGTGCGACTTGGGAGAGTTAGTACCAAAGAGCATAAGCCTAGAGAGAGGCGAGTGCCACTTGGGAGAGTTTGTATCAAGGAGCATAAGCCTAGAGAGAGGCGAGTGAAACTTGGGAGAGTTTGTACTGAGGAGCATAACCCTAGAGAGGGGCGAGTGCGACTTGGGAGAGTTTTGTACCGAGGAGCAATAAGCCTAGAGAGGGGTGAGTGCGACTTGGGAGAGTTTGTACCGAGGAGCACAAGCCTAGAGTGGAGTGGAGTGCAACTCGGGAGAGTATTGATGAGGATGATGAGATTGACGATATTGATGAGTTTCGGTGTGAAAGATGATAGATGAACATGCATTGCATTTTATTGAATTGATTATATTATGATGGTATTGAATATGGTACCTGAGTAACTCAGGGAGGTGAATGATGATTATGATGATATTGAGGTGAATGATGATTATGATGATATTGGTGATTATGATTATATGATGATATTGATTATGATGGGTTATGGTGATATTGATGATGTTGTGGTGTATATTATGATGGATGATTATGTCTTATATATTGTGATATAAAAATGAGTTATGATGATGCTATGATTTTGTGATGATGAAATGAGTAATAGATGTTGAGAATAGAGTAGGCGAATTATTTGGTGAATGGATAGGAGAATTATATGATGATATTGATGTTCGTTATATGATGAATTATAGGTGATATTATCTGATGAATTATTTGATGTTTGAGTACTGTGATGTGATTGATGATGATGTTGTTTATATAAGGGGCGAGGATAGGGTAGCCTCCTATGTGTATGTATGAGTAGTATTCTTTTCCTCACCGTTACACTGTGGTTATTTTACAGGTGACGATGGAGACACAATTGGTGTCGAGTCTTGAGTAAAGGGAGTGTTGCTCTGGTACATGTGACACCAGGGCATATCATTGGAGGTTCTTTCTTTATGTTTTTAGTTATGAAGGAATTTACAAACCTTCTTTAAATGCCTTGCACGGCAAGTAGGTTGTTTTGTTATTTATATTTTGGGATATTCCGCTGCTTGTGTATTCTGAAAACCTTTGAGTTCTATTTTCGTTATAATTAAGTTGTTTACAATGAATGAGGTTTTAAATGAAGAGTTATGTGAACCTTTTTACCCGTTGTGGAATACTATTCTTTCTATATTTCGAATTATTAAATGTATAAGAGTATGGGGTAGAAGGGTGTCACAGCACACCTGGCCTCTCCAGGCCCTAACAAGTATTCTTTGTACACCCAACCTCTCCAGGCTGAAAGCCAAGTATTCTTTGTTCCACCAAGCCTCTTCGGGCTCTCAGACACTCAATAGTGTTTACAATTTAAACTAAGTTTAAGTTTTTGAGAAACATAAACTTAGGTTCTTCTTGTACAAAGGGATAATTGAGTAAGACTCAGGATACAAAGGTTAAGTCTAAGTACAAGGATAGGACGGAGGTACAAGTGTATAAATTTAGGCTCAATCTCGTCTCTGTATGAAGGATACTTCCTCAGAGTGTTGGCTTGATAGGATGTTCAATTGAGCTTCAGCCGGTTGTCTCTTGGGCTTGACCAATAGCTACCTTGGACTACATTCTCGCCACTTCGCCATGGGTTTGCCAAATCATATTCTGGAATTCATGGCCGCCCAATCTTCATAATCCTTTCTTGAGGTTATTTATATGTTCTGGAAATATAGCCGTTGAAGATTACTTAGAATACCGTTGAGAAGGAATGATTAACGCTCTTGGAGCCGTTGTGAAATAACTTATCTTTTGCTTAACTTTTGACTTGAGCAGAGTAGGTGTGTTGGTATGAATTAGTTCTGACATACAACAATTAGGCTCTTAATCTTGCTTGAGAGAGCATCTAATACTTCAACAGGTTAATGCTCCTTTCTTTTCTTCTCATTCTCTTTACAACTGGAAGTCTTTTGTCTGAATAGAGATGAGAACGTTAGACTTCTCTTTTGTCTTGTTGTGAGTATCAGCTTTTCTTCTCACTTGAGGTGCACGTTTCTGATAGCGTATTGTAGAGATGGTACAAGAGTAGGTGTACAGTAGCGCTGACTCTATCTCTGACCTCTATTTGCTTTCTATAGCAGGTGTCCTCTTTTATGTCAGGAAATCAAAGCTGTGTTAGAAGCCTTATTTTACTTTGCACCAACTCAGCTTCACCATTAATATTTGCTAAGACTTGAGTCTTTTAATGCATCATCCAGATTTACTTACAAGTCTTCGGAGAGTAGCATGCGTCTCTGGCTTCAGAGGGTTTTCTTCAAAAGATTTTGTTCTATAGAGAGTCTGATCATCGTCAGAAGGTTGATCATCTTCAGCAAGTCTTGGCTAGTCAACTGAAGTATGCTTTCAACATGTCTTTTTCTTCAGAGAATTGTACTCTTTTCTTCAGATGGTTATTGCATTGTTTTTCCTTTAGTATGTCTTCCTTCTTCAGCAGGTTCTTTACTTAGCAGGTTTCTTCTCTTAATCAGATTTCTTTCTTCAGTGAGTTGCTTTTGAGAGTAGCAATCTGAGGTTGATTCTTCCTTGTTCTATGTGCTCTTTGGTGATCTTCCATAAGCCTTAAGTTTATCTTCATTTCAGCTTGCTTGGATGTACTTCTTCTCTTCGGTAGTTTGCCACAAACAGAAATTAATTCTTCATTGTTCTTTGCTCTTCTTTTGTTGTTGATCTTCCAAAAACTCTGATTGACTTTCTTCTTCAATTCATCTGCGCAGTTGTACTTCTGCTTCTTCAGTTCGGCAGGTTGATCATCTTCAGATGTTGCTCCCACAAAATTCCTGAAATACAAAGGGAAAATACCTTTCTCAGTAGAACATGTCTTTTATGCAATCTAATTTGTTATTCATTAAAACCATAGATAATGATTCTTGAATCTAATTTCAAATACTTAAATTAATTCTGAGACTCAACAACTATCACTAACAGAATTATGCACAAATGGAGACCTAGACTCTCTAACTAACCTATGATATGTTCATTATCAATTTCTGGATCAAATGAATGTAGGATACTTGGGTTTGCTTAGTCATAAACCAAATGCACACAAAAATGCACAAAATGAGGCATACAACAGCATGTTAGCATATAAAGGCAGCCTATATCAAATGAGTAGAAACAAATGAAATGGACACATGGAAAACACTATATTAACATAGGAAACAACCACAAAAAATTTCAGAACAAAATTCAGAGTCTAAGTACCAAACTACCTAAGGTAAGAAAGCTAAATACACAAAAAAAACTTAAAAATTTCTTTAAAAATAGAAAACGACTTTTTTTTGGCAATTTTAGGGTCCCCCTCCCAGAATAGCCGGGTGAAGCACTCTAAGTAGCTCGAGCTACCCCAAAAGCATATAAAATAAGTGAAATTCTGACTTTGTTTAGCTCAAGTTATGTCCAATTGAAGTCAACAGGTCAAAATAAGCCAGTACAAAGTGTATCTCACAATCATAAACTCAGTTTCAGCAGCACAATGGGTAAACATAATTCTACTAGAGAACTGAATTATCGAACCTTTCTCAAATCTGCATAAACTGAATGTTAGTTGAACAAAAACAAAATATGAGAAAAAATGACTCTAAACTCAGAAACACAGCTGAAATACGAATTACAGAATCAACACAACCTCTCCAGGCTAAACAAGTATTCTTTGTTTTCAACTGCTTCTCCAGGCAACTCATGCGATATTCTTTGCACATGTACATCCCAAATTTAATTAAATAAAATAAATTAATAAATAAGAGAAATAAATAAATAATAATATTAGTAAGATTAGTATATTTTATGAATAAGGTTATTTAATAAATAATAAGAATAATAAATAGAATAAGTGGGTTGAGAGTGGGCCTAGCCCAATTAAGTATTTATTTAAGGAGGGGTTCTCAGTTCACCATAATCCTTATTCGTATATTCGTCAGAGAGCGAAACGCCAAAGGAGGGGAGAAACCAAGTCTCAAGAGGAGGTTGCTGAGGAGTAATCATTGAGAATCAAGAACTGTTGCGGTTCGATCTCCACTTTAAGGTACGGTGGGGGAGAGGGTTCTGCTTATATGTGCATGTGGGGGTGCTTGGGTAGTAACCTAAGACTTTAAATTCGTATTAATAATTGATATATTGAGTATGAATGATGAAAACTGTAGATTGATGATTGATTATATGATTCTTGATGAATCTTGAGTGGATTGAATGAAATAATATAAATAGAGAAGGGGTAAATAAGGGTATGATGATTTGGGGTTTTGATGGGTAACTGTATAATCTGTGTAAAGATTGTTGTTTTTGTTGAGTTTAATCGATATAAACGAATATGATTGAAGTATAAACGATGAGGATTGAGTAGGGATTGAAGAAGGGGAGAAAAAGGGGCAAAACGCGGTATAGTCGTGTTCTATGTAACTTGCGCTACAGGTTGCGCTGCAGCGCAGGTTGAGGCGTGGTCCTCTGGAAACTGCGCTGCAACGTGGGTTGAGGCGCAGTCCACTGGAAGCTGCGCTGCAACGCAGGTTGAAGCGAAGCTTGCAGATTTCTGTTTTTGATGTGATTTTGATGAGTTCTTTTCGGAGGAGGATGGTTTTTCCTTAATACATGGAATTGAGATTGATATGTATTTAATCTAATGTTATTTTGCGAATTTGATGATATTTAATGATGAAATGATGATGTATAAAATGATACTTGACGATGTATGATGATGAGGTTTGATGATGAGTATGATGTTGATGATGATAATGTATATATATCTTTATGATGATGATAATTATGATGACTGGTGATATTTATGATGCTATGATTGGTGATATTTATGATGATTTATGATGAGAATGATTGATGATGTGATGTTGTATCTGAGGCTAACTCAAGGAGGTGAATAGTGTACCTAAGTCTAACTCAGGGAGGTGATGAGGATAACGATATAACTAATCTTACGATGTTTATGGATGTCTTGAGCATATATGATTTTGTACATGAGATACACAAGCCCAGGGAGGGGTGGAGTGTAGCTCAAGGAGGTGAGTATTGTACATGGGTCTAACTCGGGGAGGTAATTATGGTACCTGAGTATAACTCAGGGAGGCGAGTGATGATTATGATATTATTGATTATGGTACCTGAGTATAACTCAGGGAGGCGAGTGATGACTATGATAATATTGATTATGGTACCTGAGTATAACTCAGGGAGGTGAGCAATGAGTAAGATAATATTGATTATGGTACCTGAGTGTAACTCAGGGAGTTGAACGATGATTATGATGATATTGAATATGCTACCTGAGGTGTACAAGCCCAGAGTGGGTGAAGTACAACTCATGGAGGTGAATGATGATTATGATGATATTGATGATTACGATGATTATGATGATATTGATGATTACGATGATTATGATGATATTGATGAGAATGATGATTATGATCATATTGAAGAGTACGACGATTATGGTGATATTGATGATTATGATGGTTATGGTGATATTGATGATGTTGTTGGTGTATATGATGATGGATGAATATGTCTTATATATGATGATATAAAAAAATGAGTTATATGATGATGCTATGATTTTGTAATGATGAAATGAGTAATAGGTGCTGAGAATAGAGTAGGCGAATTATTTGGTGAATGAGGATAGGAGAATTATATGATGATATTGATGATTGTTATATGATGAACTATAGGTGATATTATCTGATAAATTATTTGATGATTGAGTATGTGGTATGATAAATGATGATGTTGTTTACATGAGGGTGAGGATAGGGTAGCCTCCTATGTGTATGTATGAGTAGTATTCTCTTCCTCACCGTTACACTGTGGTTATTTTACAGGTGACGATGGAGACACAACTGGTGTCGAGTCTTGAGTAAAGGGAGTGTTGCTCTGGTACATGTGACATCAGGGCATATCATTGGGGGTTCTTTCTTTATGTTTTTAGTTATGAAGGATTTTACAAACCTTTCTTTAAATGCCTTGCACGACAAGTAGGATGTTTTGTTATTTATATTTTGGAGCCTCCCTCCAACCTATCTCCTCAACCATCCTAATTCCATAAATCTTTCCATTTATTTTGAGTTTCTAACACCTTATTACCTGCTCCAGGCAGGATCTTCTAATCATACATCGTGCATATTCAAATCTCATCATATTTCTTGTCCTTTCATCTATAACTACCAATGAGCCAATTGGAGACACTAAACTTTTGAAATATTCTTCTTGCCAAGAATCTAACGATATACCATAGCATCTAACCCACGTCAATATGTAGCTTGCAACCTCGTCTGGAGTCAAATGGTTTTGAGATTCAAAGATACCACTTAACTACTCCTTTGGACCTTTAAATAACTCATGTAAATCTTCATCCTCCACTGGTTACAGGAGAACTAGATTATTCGCCCATGTATTTGATTTTGATTGACGAAAAACCTTTGAGCATAAATGTCTCATGCAGTGTTACCACTCTTCCCGGGTCAAACAACCTTCCCACCAGGCTTTTCCTCAACCATTATGCGTTACTTGTATCAACATATATCTCCTGAACCTTCCAATCCTCTTCCTCCTTTCCTTCATCCCCGCATTTGTCGCTTTGAACTCTCTTCACTTTGCACTCCATCTCATTCTCCCTCGGTTTCCTATTAACGATTGTGCATACGACGCAGGAATTTGAACCTTTCCGCTGATGTACGTCTTCCTTTCATTACCTTAACCTTCCATACTCTCTCCCCGCTTGTATTCTTCCCAATTGATCGTTCTTTTTATCTGCCTCTTGTGACACCCTTCTACCCCATACTCTTATACATTTAATAATTCGAAATATAGAAAGAATAGTATTCCACAACGGGTAAAAAGGTTCACATAACTCTTCATTTAAAACCTCATTCATTGTAAAACAACTTAATTATAACGAAAATAGAACTCAAAGGTTTTCAGAATACACAAGCAGCGGAATATCCCAAAATATAAATAACAAAACATCCTACTTGTCGTGCAAGGCATTTAAAGAAAGGTTTGTAAATTCCTTCATAACTAAAAACATAAAGAAAGAACCTCCAATGATATGCCCTGGTGTCACATGTACCAGAGCAACACTCCCTTTACTCAAGACTCGACACCAATTGTGTCTCCATCGTCACCTGTAAAATAACCACAGTGTAACGGTGAGGAAAAGACTACTACTGATACATACACATAGGAGGCTACCCTATCCTCGCCCTCATATAAACAACATCATCATCAATCACATCACATACTCAAACATCAAATAATTCATTAGATAATATCACCTATAATTCATCATAACACGAACATCATATCATCATATAATTCTCCTATCCCATTCACCAAATAATTCGCCTACTCTATTCTCAACACCTATTACTCATTTCATCATCACAAAATCATAGCATCATCATGTAACTCATTTTTATATCAGCATATATAAGACATAATCATCCATAATCATCCATCATCATATACACCAACAACATCATCAATATCACCATAACCATCATAATCATCAATATCATCATAATCATCATTCACCTCAATATCATCATAATCATCATTCACCTCCCTGAGTTACACTCAGGTACCATATTCAATATCATCATAATCATCATTCACCTCCCTGAGTTACACTCAAGTACCATATTCAATATCATCATAATATAATTCAATTTCATCATTAAATGCAATGCATGTTCATCTATCATCTTTCACACCGAAACTCATCAATATCATCAATCTCATCATCCTCATCAATACTCTCCCGAGTTGCACTCCGCCCCACTCTAGGCTTGTGCTCCTCGGTACAAACTCTCCCAAGTTGCACTCGCCTCTCTCTAGGCTTATGCTCCTCGGTACAAACTCTCCCAAGTTGCACTCGCCTCTCTCTAGGCTTATGCTCCTTGGTACAAACTCTCCCAAGTCTCACTCGCCCCTCTCTAGGCTTATGCTCCTCAGTACAAACTCTCCCAAGTTGCACTCGCCTCTCTCTAGGCTTATGCTCCTCGGTACAAACTCTCCCAAGTTGCACTCTGATAAGTGAAAATTAGTTTATAAATTAGAGCACTTTTTAGTTCACTTATCAAGGATAAAATGATAATTTTGCCCCAGTTTAATCCTCTTTTATTAAATATTAGATAAATTGTATTTATTAATCTTAGATTTGAATTTGATGCTATTTTGATAGAAATATTGTTGATATTTGCAGGATATTGCGAAGATTTGATTTGAAGGTAAGATAGCATTAAATGAGGGAGATATCTGCAGGATTTGAAGTTGATTGAAGACATTTAATAAAGATTTGAAGAAGATTTGAAGCAATTAATGATGAGATCACTGCCAATCAAACAAGGATTCTGCAGACAAGCTTCCCAAATAAATCAAAGATGCTCAATAAATGCAAGGATATCATTAAGAAAAGGGAAACAAGGAGAGACAAATCAGCCAAAACCAGTCTCGGGGAGAGATCAAAATTAAAAAGAGAAAGTTGGAGTTGCAGGACGCAACCTGCGCTACAGCGCAGGGTGAAGCGCAGCTCTCTGGATCCTGCGCTGCAGCCTGCGCTGTAGCGCAGCTTGAAGCGCAAGTTACGCTGATTCTTGCCCTGTTGCCGTTTTATATAGATTTCTTCCCTATTTCCTTTGTCTTTCCTTAGCCTATAAATAGGAACCTCTTGCACCAGATCTGGTGTGCACGATTATTGTAATTCAGTCATATTTCAGTGGTAATGCACCAGAACTAAATTTAGAGTAGGAGAGGAGGAGCGCTTCACAAGGATTGAAGATGGTGACAGCATCTTCGGTGGTTTGTATGGCTACCTTGTGTAGTTAACTCTCCATTAGGATTGGATGTAATTGATTCTATCCCTAAGTGTATGTAAACTCTATATTATTATTTCCTGAGCTCTCTGTCTATAATATTGGTAATCTTATTTTGTACTTAATTCCCAACTTCCGCGCTTGCGCCGGAGTTATAGGCTATGATTGAGGATGTGGGAACAGATTCTGAAGAAACTTATTCTTTGAGTGAATAAGAGGACTCGGTAGCCAGTGAACCGAAAGATGGGCGTTGCTAGTGATTGATGGGTAGTGTGAGTACTCTAATAAAGGGCGTCTACAGGATAGGCATGGTTATTAAATTACCGATAACAACGATTAGTTGATTGTGAATCCAGGAAGCGAAACGTGGATGTATTCTAATGAGTGATGGGTAGTGACAGTACTCTAGCGAAGGTGCGTCCAGAGGAGTAGACCCCGTTTATCAATTAGTTCTTTTACAAACGGAATAAAAGAGAGCAAAATAAGTCGAGGGTAAGTCTGTCGCCTAGGAGAGCCCGCATGGATTACCTTTGAGTGGGTAAGGCCGCTGGTAACTCGGGGTCTTAGCAATATAGTTTGTCTACAATATTATAGAGTAAACCTAAAATAATAGATAGTTTTTACATGCACAAAGGGTGTGATGATATGAAGTCCAATCCTAATCCAAGTAAAGTGTCTCTAACTCTTCCTTTCTAATTCAATTGATTATTTTGCTATTTACAATTTCCGCAACACTACTCTCAAAACTGTTGTTTTCCCTTGATAATTAGATCTCGAGTTTACGTGAATTGACCGTTCCCTGTGGATACGATATCTTTCTTACTATTATACTACTGGATTTTTGGTTCGCTTGCCAGAAACCTATCAAGTATTTTTGGCGCCGTTGCCGGGGAACGGTCTCCAATTCGTGTAGACCTTGGCGGTCTAGTTATCAAGTTCTTAATTATCTTAGGATTTTGTTTTTTTAGGATTTCTATTTATTATTCTTGTTATTTTTAGGACCTATTATTATTAGGAATTTTAATGTTTTTCTATTATTATTAAATTCTCTTCAACACTTACCTTTTTCAAAGCTTCTTGTTTATGCTTCTGAGAGGTCAGGCGTCCCCCAATCAATTACAATTCGACCCGGAAATAGAAAGGACGTCGCAAAGGAACAGAGGTAGGAACTCGAGAAGGAGAAGAAGGAGAACAATTGTTGAAGAACCCAAAAACATGGCAGAGGAAGCTCCAAGAAGGAGGCTAGGAGATTACATCTCCCATCAAGGACCACGACACTTCTCAAGCATTGTGTTACCACCAAATGCGAGAACTTTGGAGTTGAAAACTGCACACCTCAACCACATTAGTGCACATCAATTCGCTGGATTGGATCGTGAAAATCCAAATACTCATCTCTCTAACTTTTATGAATTGATTGGTACTATGGGATTCGAGGAAGGTAATTTAGAATCTGTTTACTTACGCTTGTTTCCTTTCTCTTTGATAGGTAAAGCTAAGGAATGGCTGCAATCACACCTAAATCAGAGTCTAACCAATTGGGGTGTGGTTGAGGAGAAATTCTTGATAAGATTCTTTCCACCAGGGAAGCAGATTGAATCCAAAGCAGATATATCTACATTCAGACAAGGGATTGATGAACCATTATGTGAAGCTTGGGAAAGATTCAAATCTATGTTGCGCAAGGTTCCCAATCATGGTTATGAAGACATAGCCCAGCTTAATATATTCTCCAAGGGACTTCGATCAGACTCCAAGTCATTTATAGATGCTGCAGCGGGAAGAACAATCTTATCCGCAGAAGTTGATCAAGCACTAGAGATCACTAACAACTTCGCTCAGAACGATCAACAAGCTCAAAGTGGAAGATAGCTCGCGCAATTACCAAAGAAAGGGATGTTGGAACTCAATCAGAATGATGCCTTGTTAGCTGAAAACAAGCTCATTAAACGTCAAATAGAAACACTCACTGAGACGTTAAAGGCACTCCCTCAACAACTCAAAGTTGTCCACTCACAACCCATCCAAGCCCAACCATTGATTTGTGATTTCTGTGGAGGTGACCATCTAAATGGTCAATGTGCTATCCAAGGGATACAACCAGAGCAAGTTAACTATATGGGTAACCAGGGAAGGCAAGGGAATTACTCCAACAACAATAACCACCAATACTCTCAAGGTTGGAGGAATAACCAAACCAACCCAGGTTGGAGTCAGAATGGAGGAGCAAGACAACCACCTTACCAACAGTAACCTTCAACATATGATAAATTGAATACTTTGGAAGGTAAGATTGATGACTTAGTGCAAGGATTTAATGGATTCAAGAAAAATACTGAGGCATCAATCAAGACTCTAGAGAACCAAGTGGGTCAGTTAGCAAATGAGATGGAAGAGCACAGGCAGCAACACTTCTCATCTGTGATCCAAACCAATCCAAAGGAACAATTCAACTTGGTTGCTACTGATGGCAACAAGTCAGAGGAGGAGGAACCTGATGAGGAAGAAGAGATCATCTTTGAAAAACAATTGCTTCAAGAGGAAGTTGTTCATCAAGATGAAGATAAAGCAACACAACAAAAAGAGGAACATCATGAAGAAAAGGTCCTTGTTACAAGTAAGTCACTTGAACCAGGTAGGTTTACTATACCCATCTCTATTGGTAATCTACCCTCTACTCATGCTTTATTAGATCTTGGAGCGAGCATCAATTTGATGCCGCTATCGTATTTTAACAAGTTGAGTAATGTGAAGGTCAAGCCTGCAAATGTGAGATTACTTATTGCAAATAAATCTGCTCAAAGCCTTCATGGAATATTAGAGAATGTTCAAATCAAAGTGGATAAATTTTCATATGTTGTAGATTTCTACATTGCAGAGACAGAAGAGGAGGATACTGAAGTCCCCCTAATTTTAGGAAGACCCTTCATGAAGCTGCTAAAATGATCATTGATGTTGATCGAGGGAAATATGAATTGAGCTCAAAAGATGAAACCATTGTGTTTCATATTGACAGGGGTATACCCAAGTTACAACAAACTGATGCTATTTCCAAAAATTCAACAAAGCTGCCAGGCTCCGAATTTCTGAGGAAGCCCAGAATGAGGGTAAAGCATCCAGAGTCAACTTGGGAGTTCCAATTTAAGAGAAGAAGGAGATCAACATCTGATACTGAGGAGGATAGTGACAGTGATGGAAGAATCAAGAATTGGCATGGAGGATGGGAGCTCAAAGGAAGAACTGGTATGGAGTCAAACATCATCCTCCACTTGAGGTCACCATAAAAAGGTTGCGTAACCAGGCGTCGAGCTAAAAGACGTTAAACAAGCGCTTCCTGAGAGGCAACCCAGTCTTTGTAAGTTTTAATTTTCATTTTATTTTGATTTTGTTAATTTTTAATTTTAGGATTCACCTGTTTAATTAGGAAATTGTTAAAATGAAGGATCTTAATTTTAAAGGAATGCATGGAATCAATTAGGAGTAGCGGAAGCAGAGAGAATACTGCAGATCTGCGCTTCAACCTGCGCTGAAGCGCAGGTGAAGTGCAGAATTAAAATTAAAAATTGGACTCTTTGACTTTTGCGCTTCACCCTGCGCTACAGCGCAGGGTGAAGTGCAGCGGCACGCTTCACCTTCTGAAGCAGTACGTGCTCCACCCTGTGTTGTAGCGCAGGGTGAAGCGCAGGGAGCGTAGATTTAAATTTCGAAATTTGAACGAGGAAGTTCATTTCAAACTTCCTCTCATTTTCTCCCTTGCCTTTTCTCTGAGATTCCTAACCTTTGATTTGCCTTTTCTCACTCATATAGCCTTCATTTTCAGTTTCTGAGCTTATACCAAGTATGTTTTTATAGTTTTCTTTCTTTTTAACCGAATGAAATTTTGATTTTTTTATTTTATTTGAGCATAATCTTAGGATAGGAAACTTAGGATTCTAGGAGCCTTTAGGGAAAAAATAATTGTTCATAGTGCTTTAAAATAGTTTGCATGTGGTTAAGATCTATTGAGTTATTCCTGTTTGCTTAGGTGGTAGTTTCTGAGTGCTCAATAATTTCTGCAAATTATTTGTTGGTGCATGTATGCTTAATTAATTGCTTTGATATTTTTGCATGCCCGTACAAAAATAATTATGCCTTATTGCATGTTATTGATGACATGATTTTTTAGCATGAGTTTAATTCTCACTTTGCCTGTTTAGGATTGTTTAGGACTTGCTTTAACTGATCACTTTAGCATGTCTTAATTAATTAATTGGCATTTATTGGGTAATATTTAAAATCAAATTTTTTATGCACAATTGTTTGATTAATTGATTGCTCTAATTAGTGAAATTAATTGGCCATTTATTTCATAAATATGAGTAATTAAATATTATGATGCATAAATAATTTTGATTTGCTTTTGTTTTGCAGATGTTTCGCACGAAGAATGTTAGTGGTGCTAGTTCCTCTAAAAGGGGCACAGGGGGTGCCAAGAGGAAGGCCCCCCAGCGGGAACCTGAGTTTGACCCTCACTGCTTCAAGGACATCAAGTCCTTTGAAGCTTACACTGACATTGCTGACTGCATGTTTATTCTGGAGAGACCAGTCATCCTCGAAGAAGAGGAGTATGAGGATTTTGCTTCTGAGATCCACAGGAGAGAATGGGATCGCCTCAGCCGCCCGGACAACTACTTCGATCCAGACATTGTCAGGGAGTTCTATGCTAACGCCATTGGAGAGCACGACGTTAACCATAGGAGGGAGTCCTATGTTAGAGGGCAGGTCATCAGGTTTGATTGCGACGCAATCAACACACTTCTAGGACATCCCATTGAAGGGAACCGAGACCTCGTGGAATGCCAATACCACGAGAGGATGGTTGCTGTGGGGCTTCAGGGCAATGACCCCCTTGATATTGAGACCGCTCGGCTTTTGTGCTTACCAGGGCGTTCCTTTGAGAGGAATGCATATGGAGAGGCTGCCCGGATCTACAGACATGATATGAGGAGTATCACTCGAATGTGGACAATACTGATGCTGGCCAACATACATCCTACAGGGCACATTTCTGACATCATTATGCTAGTGGCCCTGCTCATTTACTGCATCCTCACTGGCGCTACTATCGATATCTCGCGGGTTATCACCAACAGGATATCAGACTTTGCATCTTCTGTGGGGCGTAGGACCCCTAACTCCAAGATCAGACTTGGCTTCCCATCTCTCATCACCTCACTCTGCAGATCTAGAGGTGTAGAGGTGAACCCCAGGGTTCGCATCGCACTACCTATCACTAAAGCATACATTGAAGCCAACTGTATCCCACCTGAGGAGTTAGAAGGTGAGGACCAGCAGCCACCACCACCACCAGCAGACATGGATGCTCCAGTATGGGCCCAGCGACTTGAGGCCCAGAACACTCACATGATGGCTTAGTTGTCCACTCTCTACCGAGCAGCTGTTCACTTTCAGAGCAGCCATTATCAGGCTCGCATGGACCCCATGCCCCCTGCACAGTTTCATGAGTATTTACAGTGGCCTGGGGTAAGGCCTATTTTTCCAGGGGGGATGGAGCAGCTGGAGTTGAGGATGGAGCAGCTCATATGGATCAGGACCAGGACCAGGACTGATTATTTTCTTTCCTATTTGGTGCTTTTCCTTCTTTTTCTTTTCTTTTTATTTTAATTCCTTATTTTCTTATTTTTTTTCTTCTTATTTTCTTATTTTCTTTTATTTTTCTTTCGATATGTACTGTATATTATTACCACTGATACATCATCTCTATTATGCAGTACTTATTCAATTATTTTGTGTTTTTCTGTTAAATTTTTAGGATTTTTAGGAATCAAGGTAAATTTTTCAAATTCTCTGTAATTAAGTAGTTTAACTAACCAGATTAGGAAAGATGATAGGGTCTTGTGATTAATTCCATAATCAGTTAGGATTAGGGTACTTCTCAAGAGAACCTATCAGGATAGTTAATTAAAACCATTAAGTGCTTTATCAAGGAAATTTTAGCCAATAACTGGTGAGCTGAGAGCCCAAACACTGAAATTGAGAGCTTTTCACCACTGTTTGTCAACTATTATTGCTTGAGTTTCTGAATTTTGTCTTACTAGTAGAAGATATGAAAGTGACAAAGGCATATTTTGTGATTCTAATATTGTGCTCAGTGCCAAATAGCCATCCCTGATAAATGTTTCCGTTTATTGCTTGCCCATTTGAGCTTGACTATTTCCTTTGATGCATCCTAACCATATTCATTGAATGTATCCTATCCCTTAACACTTGGGATAGAGAGCAAGGTGCACCACAACAACATGGGACAAGAGGTTGGTCACAGAGATTCAAGAAAAGGCACAAGAAATCACGAAGAAGGATCCTCCCCCACAAAATAAAGTCTCTATGTTATTCTTTATGTCAAAAAAAAAATTCTGCACAAAAGTGTGGAATTGAATAAGTTGGGGTGAGAATTACTTCAAACAATGAGGCTAAGCTGAAAAAGGGTGACCATTCAAGAATGACCAGGTGAATTGAGAGAAGTCCCAAGCACAATCACAAGATGCTCTCTATTCAAAGTGTTCCTTGAATACCCAGAAAAACCATGATTTCTTGATAGCCCAGCCTCATTACAACCTAAGAAAGACCTTTTGATCCATATTAACTGCTTGCAGGTTCAGATCTTGGAAACGACTATCAATTCTAGTTGTTCAACAGTGGTGAATAAGATTGAGGGAAACACTTACCCGTGAGAATGAGAGATTTCCTTGGTTTATCACTTACTGCTTTAATTGCTATTTTTGAGAAGTTTGATTGATGTTTGTATTTCTATTCTGATTGATGATTGGTAACATCCCTTGATCCTGAGTTTTTCTTATGTTTGGAAAGTGACTGCTACTTAGCAAGGAGTTGATGAATAGTTCCTTGAATTTGTTTTTAATTATTTGAAATACACTGGGAATAGAATTGATTTTTGATTGCAAAGAGGTCTCTTGCTTGAGGACAAGCAAGAAGTTAAGTTGGGGGGGTATTTTGATAAGTGAAAATTAGTTGATAAATTAGAGCACTTTTTAGTTCACTTATCAAGGATAAAATGATAATTTTACCCCAGTTTAATCCCTTTTTATTAAATATTAGATAAATGAATTTATTAATCTTAGATTTGAATTTGATACTATTTTGATAGAAATATTGCTGATTTTTGCAGGATATTGCGAAGATTTGATTTGAAGGAAAGATAGCATTAAATGAGGAAGATATCTACAGGATTTGAAGTTGATTGAAGACATTTATTAAAGATTTGAAGCAATTACTGATGAGATCACTGCCAATCAAAAAAGGATTATGCAGCCAAGCTTCCCAAATAAATCAAAGATGCTCAATAAATGCAAGGATTTCATCAAGAAAAGGGAAACAAGGAAAGAAAAATCAGCCAAAACCAGTCTCGGGGAGAGATCAAAATTAAAAAGAGAAAGTTGGAGCTGCAGAACGCAACTTGCGCTTCACCTGCACTACAGCGCAGGGTGAAGCGCAGCTCTCTGGATCCTACGCTGCAGCCTGCGCTGTAGCGCAGCTTGAAGCGCAAGTTACGCTGATTCTTGCCCTGTTGCCGTTTTTAGATAGATTTCTTCCCAATTTCCTTTGTCTTTCCTTAGCCTATAAATAGGAACCTCTTGCACCAGATTCGGTGTGCACGATATTGTAATTCAGTCATATTTCAGTGATAATGCACCAGAACTAAATTTAGAGTAGGAGAGGAGGAGCGCTTCACAAGGATTGAAGATGGTGACAACATCTTCGGTGGTTTGTATGGCTACCTTGTGTAGTTAACTCTCCATTAGGATTGGATGTAATTGATTCTATCCCCAAGTGCATGTAAACTCTATATTATTATTTCCTGAGCTCTCTGTCTATATTATTGGAAATCTTATTCTGTACTTAATTCCTAACTTCCGCGCTTACGTCGGAGTTATAGGCTAGTTTCGACTAGAATTGAGGATGGGGGAGTGGATTCTGAAGAAACCCATTCTCTGAGTGAATAAGAGGACTCGGTAGCCAGTGAACCGAAACATGGGTGTTGCTAGTGATTGATGGGTAGTGTGAGTACTCTAATGAAGGGCGTCTACAGGATATGCATGGTTATTAAATTACCGATAGCAAAGATTAGTTGATTGTGAATCCAGGAAGCGAAACATGGATGTATTCTAATGAGTGATGGGTAGTGACAGTACTCTAGCGAAGGTGCGTCCAGAGGAGTAGGCCTCGTTTATCAATTAGTTCTTTTACAAACGGAATAAAAGAGAACAAAATAAGCCGAGGGTAAGTCTGTCGCCTGGGAGAGCCCGCATGTGTTACCTTTGAGTGTGTAAGGCCGCTGGTAACTCAGGGTATTAGCAATATAGTTTGTCTACAGTATTATAGAGTAAACCTAAAATAATAGATAGTTTTTACATGCACAAAGGGTGTGATGATATGAAGTCCAATCCTAATCCAAGTAAAGTGTCTCTAACTCTTCCTTTCTAATTTAATTGATTATTTTGCTATTTACAATTTCCGCAACAATACTCTCAAAACCGTTGTTTTCCCTTGATAACTAGATCATGAGTTTACGTGAATTGACCGTTCCCTGTGGATACAATATCTTTCTTACTATTATACTACTGGAATTTTGGTTCGCTTTCCAGAAACCCATCACACTCGCCTCTCTCTAGGCTTATGCTCCTTTGTACAAACTCTCCAAAGTCGCACTCGCCCCTCTCCAGGCTTATGCTCCTTGGTACCACACTTCATATACTCAATGGATGATCATCATATTACACACCTCGTGGAGTTATATACATCATCATCATCATCATCATCGTCAAACATCCTCAATCATCATTATCATCATAGAATCATCATCATATATTTTCAACATAAATCATCATAGATATCATCAATCAAGCATCATCATAAATATCACCAGTCATCATAATTATCATCATCATAAAGATATATATACATCATCATCAACATCGTACTCATCATCAAACCTCATCATCATACATCGTCAAGTATCATTTTATACATCATCATTTTCATCATTAAATATCATCAAATCCACAAAATAACATTTATATTAAATACATATCTATCTCAATTCCATGTAATAAGGAAAACCA
This sequence comes from Sesbania bispinosa, assembly GCA_026901365.1. Taxonomy (NCBI): domain Eukaryota; kingdom Viridiplantae; phylum Streptophyta; class Magnoliopsida; order Fabales; family Fabaceae; genus Sesbania; species Sesbania bispinosa. The sequence continues at coordinate 409,539 of QLOH01000366.1, forward strand.
TCCTCACACCGAAAAGAACTCCTCAAAATCACATAAAAAACAGAAGTTCTGTGAGCTGCGCTTCAACCTGCGCTGCAGCGCAACCTGCAACGCAGATCCCAGAGAGCCACGCTTCAACCTGCGCTGCAGCGCAGATTACGTAGAACGCGTCTGTTCTACGTTTTACCGCTTTTTATCCCCTTCTTCAATCCCTACTCAATCCTCATCGTTTATACTTCGATCCAACACGTTTTTATCAAACAAACTCAATGAAATAATCAATCTTTAACACGATTATACAGTGATTCAATCAAAACCCCAAATCATCAAACCCCTAATTACCCCTTTTCATTATTCTCAATAACCTCTTCAATTTCACTCAAGAATTCATCAAGATTCATCAAATCAATCATCAATCAACAGTTTTCATCATCCATTCTCAATTATAACATATATCCATATGAATTTAAAGTCTTAAATTACTACCCAAGCACCCCCACATGCACATACAAGCAGCACCCTCTCCCCCATTGTACCTTGAAGTGAAGATCGAATCTTAACAATTCTTGATTCTCAATGATTACTCCTCAGCAACCTCCACTTGAGACTTGGTTTCTCCCCTCCTTGGCGTTTCGCTCTCTGACGATTTTACGCATAAGAATTAGGGTGAACTGAGAACCCCTCCTTAAATAAATACTTAGTTGGGCTAGGCCCACTCTCAACCCACTTATTCTATTTATTATTCTTATTATTTATTAAATAACCTTATTCATAAAATATACTAATCTTGCTAATATTATTATTTATTTATTTCTATACTTTTATTAATTTTATTTTATTTAATAAAATTTGGGATGTTACAACTCTCCCCTCCTAAAAGGAAAATTCATCCTCGAATTTTCCCGAGATGAACAACTCTGGAAAAGACTCCTCTCTGCAAATCGATCAAAGACAACTGCTTCACCGTGACAATCCAATAGGACATGGTTGGAAGATAACCAGTTCATACCAAGAATAATATCTAACTGACTCAAAGGCATACAGAACAAATTAACTAGGAGCTCTTTACCTTCAACACGAATAAAACAATTTAAGCACACATCAGAAGTAGAAACTGACCCACTAGCTGGCGTTTCCACACTCACACAAAAGGCAAACAAGAAACAGGCAGTTTTAACTTAGACACGCAAGCATGTGATATGAAAGAGTGAGTCACACCAGAATTAAACAACACAATTCAATCAATCAATCATCACAATAACACCACGGAAGCACAACAAACGCATAACTCAAGGTCGATGAACTGACCAATCAAACAAACAGTTAACTCAAGCTATGTAATTCACTCAATCAACACAACACATTAGCACCACAGAAGCATAGTAAACTCATAACTCAAGGCCGGTGAACCGACCTGCTCTGATACCACTTAATGTGACACCCTTCTACCCCATACTCTTATACAATTAATAATTCGAAATATAGAAAGAATAGTATTCCACAGCGGGTAAAAAGGTTCACATAACTCTTCATTTAAAACCTCATTCATTGTAAAACAACTTAATTATAACGAAAATAGAACTCAAAGGTTTTCATAATACATAAGCAGCGGAATCTCCCAAAATATAAATAACAAAACATCCTACTTTCCGTGCAAGGCATTTAAAGAAAGGTTTGTAAAATCCTTCATAACTAAAAACATAAATAAAGAACCCCCAATGATATGCCCTGATGTCACATGTACCAGAGCAACACTCCCTTTACTCAAGACTCGACACCAATTGTGTCTCCATCGTCACCTGTAAAATAACCACAGTGTAACGGTGAGGAAAAGAATACTACTCATACATACACATAGGAGGCTACCCTATCCTCACCCTCATATAAACAACATCATCATCAATAACATCACATACTCAAACATCAAATAATTCATCAGATAATATCACCTATAATTCATCATATAACGAACATCAATATCATCATATAATTCTCCTATCCCATTCACCAAATAATTCGCCTACTCTATTCTCAACACCTATTACTCATTTCATCATCACAAAATCATAACATCATCATATAACTCATTTTTATATCAGCATATATAAGACATAATCATCCATTTTCATATACACCAACAACATCATCAATATCACCATAACCATCATAATCATCAATATCATCATAATCATCATAATCACCAATATCATCATAATCATCATTCACCTCCCTGAGTTACACTCAGGTACCATATTCAATATCATCATAATCATCATTCACCTCCCTGAGTTACACTCAGGTACCATATTCAATATCATCATAATATAATTCAATTTCATCATTAAATGCAATGCATGTTCATCTATCATCTTTCACACTGAAACTCAACAATATCATCAATCTCATCATCCTCATCAATACTCTCCCGAGTTGCACTCCGCCCCACTCTAGGCTTGTGCTCCTCGGTACAAACTCTCCCAAGTTGCACTCGCCTCTCTCTAGGCTTATGCTCCTCGGTACAAACTCTTCCAAGTTGCACTCGCCTCTCTCTAGGCTTATGCTCCTTGGTACAAACTCTCCCAAGTCGCACTCGCCCCTCTCTAGGCTTATGCTCCTCAGTACAAACTCTCCCAAGTTGCACTCGCCTCTCTCTAGGCTTATGCTCCTCGGTACAAACTCTCCCAAGTTGCACTCGCCTCTTTCTAGGCTTATGCTCCTTGGTACAAACTCTCCCAAGTCGCACTCGCCCATCTCCGGGCTTATGCTCCTTGGTACCACAGTTCATATACTCAATGCATGATCATCATATTACACACCTCGTGGAGTTATATACATCATCATCATCATCATCATCAAACATCCTCAATCATCATTATCATCATAGAATCATCATCATATATTTTCAACATAAATCATCATAGGTATCATCAATCAAGCATCATCATAAATATCACCAGTCATCATAATTATCATCATCATAAAGATATATATACATCATCATCATCAACATCGTACTCATCATCAAACCTCATCATCATACATCGTCAAGTATCATTTTATACATCATCATTTTCATCATTAAATATCATCAAATCTACAAAATAACATTTATATTAAATACATATCAATCTAAATTCCATGTATTAAGGAAAACCATCCTCACTCCGAAAAGAACTCCTCAAAATCACATAAAAAATAGAAGTTCTACGAGCTGCGCTTCAACCTGCGCTGCAGCGCAACCTGCAGCGCAGATTCCAGAGGGTTGCGCCTCAACCTGCGCTACAGCGCAACCTGCAGCGCAGATCCCAGAGAGCCACGCTTCAACCTGCGCTGCAGCACAACCTGCAGTGCAGCGCAGATTACGTAGAACGCGTCTGTTCTACGTTTTACCCCCTTTTCTCCCCTTCTTCAATCCCTATTCAATCCTCATCGTTTATACTTCGATCCAACACATTTTTATCAAACAAATTCAATGAAATAATCAATCTCTAACACGATTATACAGTGATTCAATCAAAACCCCAAATCATCAAACCCCTAATTACCCTTTTTCATTATTCTCAATAACCTCTTCAATTTCACTCAAGAATTCATCAAGATTCATAAAATCAATCATCACAGTTTTCATCATCCATTCTCAATTATAACATATATCCATACGAATTTAAAGTCTTAAATTACCACCCAAGCACCCCCACATGCACATACAAGCAGCACCCTCTCCCCCACTGTACCTTGAAGTGAAGATCGAATTGTAACAAATCTTGATTCTCAATGATTACTCCTCAGCAACCTCCTCTTGAGACTTGGTTTCTCCCCTCCTTGGCGTTTTGCTCTCTGACGATTTTACGCATAAGGATTAGGGTGAACTGAGAACCCCTCCTTAAATAAATACTTAATTGGACTAGGCCCACTCTCAACCCACTTATTCTATTTATTATTCTTATTATTTATTAAATAACCTTATTCATAAAATATACTAATCTTACTAATATTAGTATTATTCATTTCTATACTTTTATTAATTTTGTTTTATTTAATAAAATTTGGGATGTTACACCTCTTGCTGCTCCCTCTGCTCCCTCATGTATCTTGGAAAATTTACATGCATCTCCATGTTGCCTATAAGTATATGATCTAATTGTCTTTCCAATTTCACGAGGTCTTCCACTTCTATAAACCTGACAAACCCAAATCAGTTCCCACTTTTGTCTGTTTTGTTTGGTATAAACACCTCCCAGACACACCCCCACTTCTAGAAAACTCTCCACAGCTCCTTTTCGCCAAAATCTTCTAGAAAATAAGTAAAAAAATACGTTGTTATATTCCTTCGTTGACCATGAAATTCTCCCTGATATTTTGTCGGATCCTTCACTTTCGCTATGTTGAAGCCTTTCTCACCTTGTTGAACGACACCTCTCTTTCTTCCTCTTCCTCCCCCCGTCTCTCCTCTAAGCTAGCTACAATGTGTTTTTTTTAACATTGTTTGGGTCAACCCGGTCTTATTCATCTTAGAACTGGTCTAACTTAAACCTATACATCTTCAGGTCTATTGAGGGGTTTAGATCTATAGAATTGATCCAGTCAAAAATTATGGTCAAATTATGGACAAGTAAAACTCGCTCCACACGAACACCCCTAGTTGTTAACACACTATAATGAGTAAAAAAGCATGGTGCACCTTGCAACATTATTTTCATAGTGTAGTGTAGAATTGTCCCAAATAAAAAAGAATAATATTTTATTTTCTAAAGTGAACAGATAAAATTGAATGAAGGAAGTATTTTATTTAAAAATATTTAATTAAGTTTTCTTAAACCCAACAATAATTGATTACAATAATAAAAGTAGGCTATGACTCCGAAGAAATCATATTGGTATAGGGATTCAAATTCTAAAGTTGTCATCAAACAAAGTGCTTTACTTAATCACTATTTGAAGCAATTCTTCATTAAAGACAGAAAATAAAAAAATGATTGTTATTTTGATTAAATAGTTAAACTATAAAATTTAATCAATTTCTAGTTATACCATCACCTAATTAATTCAAATATTACATACTTATTCTTCTTAAATAGAATTTCAAGTTCGAGTTATATATATGAAAAAAATCTTGCTAAAAAAGTTAGTTTTTTTTGGTGTGGAAAGAAATTATATTAAAAGAGATAAAGGGTACATAAACTCATACAAAACATATATCCATCATAATGAATGTTTCCTTTTCTAGAAAAACATGTTGCTTAGCAAAAATATTTGTTATATACTTGTTGGATTTAAATTAATTGAAACACTCACGAGTCACTTAATTAGTAAGACTGAAGGTTATGTATGAAGCAAACTGTTGACCTCAAAGTCAAGATAAAATTAAATAGTGGACAAAAGTCAACAATGTCTGAAATTATATCATAGAGTAACTTTGGCCCACACTTGAAGTTTCAAATATGGCTGTCAAGTATCAGTATGGTCTTCTTCAATAACAACCGATATGTGATAATTTCTATGGTCAAACACATGGACTAACTTAATCATTTGATTCGTACTCAACTTGCAATGCTGTTTCCCTACCACGGCCCCTTTTGGCATATGGGAAAGGATATTGTATAATTATTTTATATAATATTTTGTATATATAGAAAGATATAAAAAGAGAGAAATTAAGAAGTATGAGATATAACTGTTAATAGACAACCTAAGGACTTGGTTGAGTGAAGCAAAACATGATCTCATATCTGACAGGTCACAGGTTTGAACCAACTCGTCCCCTTGAGGTGAGATAAAATGTAAGTATATTTGTAAGTGTTCAAAGAGCTCGGAGACTTCCCATGCCTTGGACTAGGGCACCATGCTCTCACCCTAAATTTCTTGTTACCAAAAAAATAACTGTTAATAGAGATCTTTTATTTATATAATGATTTCATTCGTTCACAAATTTTTTTAGTATTAATCTGTCTATAACATCTCTTTTTTTATCTTTATCACACTTGTATAAGATTGTGGTATAATATAATAAAGTTACAATTTTTTTATCATAAATATAATTTCTCTTAATAATATGATTGAGAAAAATAAAAAAATATATTATATAAATTATTGTATAAAATTATTATATAAATATGGCTTTTTAACTAGCTACCATTTTCTATTCTCATTTTATCCTTCTGTTTTTGTATTTTATTATTGTCATAATGAGTTGTTCCCTTCACTGTGAGAAAACTAGGGGTGTAAGTGAATTCAACCCAACCCACAAACCCAATTAAACCAAACCTAATCCGAAGGATATCTAACGGTTTGGTTCAGATATTCGGTTCGATTCGGACATTTTCTTTCAAACTCGATTTGATTCGGTTTCAGTCTCGTGTTTGCATATGTTGAAACCAACAGACCCAACCCGAACCAAATAAAAAAAAGTCGTAATCTTATTTCATTTTCCTGCTTGGAGAGAACAAAAATAGGCGCAGCGGCAACACAAGTAAGGGTAGTTCCCCAAACCCTATTTCATATGCTCCTGATCTCATTTTATTTTTACTTGTTTGCTTTTCTTTTTTATTTCATTTTATATTTTAATTTCATCTCATATTCCACATTTTTTTCATTTCATCTTTCATTTTAGTTTTGATAATATCATCCCTTAGAATTGAGGATAAAAACATTTAAAATAAAAATTTATTACAAGAAAGAAAAACATTTATTACATCAAAAATATTTTTACAATAAATATTTTCATTTTCATAAAAACATTCCATTTCTTATAATTTTAATGATTGACATTATCAAAACTTTTAATTTTACGTGAATTAATATTAGATAAACAAAGTTATTAAATTAATCTTACCATGGCATTGTTTATTAGTTTAAAATTTATTAATTGTCAATGCAAATAAATCACACACTATCCATATATAAATATAGGAAAATATCACACATAATAATAACAATAGTAATTATTATTATTATTATTATTATTATTATTATTATTATTATTATTATTATTATTATTATTATTATTATTATTATTATTATTATTATGTAGGTGAATATAAAAGAACTCCGGATCAAAATTCGGCCCTAGGTATAACACTATATATCTAACATATGGGTGAGTGTGTATGTTGGTTAATTAATCTGGTAACCAGAAGTTTCCAATTTCATTAAAAGATGTGTACACTACTTTTCAAACAAGTGGCAACATAAGCTTCATTGATAATTCAAATTAATTAAAGTTCATTATTATATTGATAAATGAATTCTTTTTGGGCGTCAAACATAGGTATGTTATTAATTACATCATGAAGTCAAATACACAACTACCTCATAACTAATTAATTTGAAACGTACTCAATTCAAATTGATAATTAGGAATATGCATCTACTATTTGGTACTTTTTATAACAAAAAAAAAGAGGTGCAATATAAATAGAGCAAATGGGTGCTATTTGATGCATGTTTGACATATATTGAAAATAATATAGAATGATATACAAGATAAAAAATTATGTATTTTGATTCAAAAAGTAGAACTTAATTAAAGAACATATATAACAAAATAGATTATTTTATTGACATGGCAAATTCTCCCTAAATTTTATACCGGAATATAACAATATGCTCAAGCAATATTATAAGAGAAATGTTATAACCTCATATAATTTTCTCTCGTACAATTTTTCCTACCCATTAAAAGTTAACACCTGTCAAGTTTGTCCCATTTGTTTCCCTTCATCCAAATTTACCCTTGGACAAAAAGACTTCTATACAATAAAATGATATGTAAACATTTAAAATTTCAAACACTCATTTAAACCTTTTATTTTTCTCAATATTCTCTCTTATATCGGTTTTATATACCCGATTCGAATAAGATAGTCTTTCACAAAAAATATATGTGGCCTTACAAATAAAATATCACCTTAAATTTATTACTTCTCCCTCTTCCCTTTTTTATTTCTCTTTGGTGTAGACACTCATAGAATGTCTACCATTACCATATAATAAATGGAAAGATTTGTATTGATATTTTTATTTTTATTTTTTACATAGTATTCTTCCACCTATAGTTTGTAAGAAATTATAATTCCTCAAGTATGGTCAGATATGTTAAAAAGAAGAATTGCTAATAGTGTTTTTTTCCCCTTTATATATACATATATGAATTCCATAATGAAACTCAAGATTAAATATTTAAAGAATCCATCATGTCCTTTTTTTTAACTTAGACCAATAAATGTTAGCTATTGATATACCTTTTGATTATTGATATTCATTTTTAATTTAAAGAATTAACTGTTTTTGATTTAGCTTTAAAAAATAATAAAATTCAAATTTAAATCTTTCAACACAGTTATTTATAGCGTTATAAACACGAATTGATCATATTTTAACGCTAAACTATAATTACCCTAAATATAAGATGTTTGCAAGCATCAACAAAAGTACGTGCGTGAACATATGGGAGTATTTATAGGCTGATGATACACTAGATAAAATATAGTATATACCAATGAAGCATATATACGATAATACGAATGATTGCAACAAAACAATTCAACAAATAGTTGAGTGCACAAGTGGGTGCATATATCTGTTCAGCATGGACAAGCCAAAATTAAATAGTGTATAAAATTTAAAATATTGCAAGTTACGACAATGGGCAAACTAGATATTAGGAAAAGTAGGCTAGAGAATATTAGGTACGACTTAACAGTTAAAATATTGATGTTGTATATCACAAAGCCAACATTTTGAATTACGCATCTTTATATAGCTTGAAAAATTGACCAAAATTTTAGAGCCACGCAATTAATTAATAAGAGAGTTGAAAGAAAGATGTCAAAAGACATTTAATTTCTTTGTATATATCAAACATGCATGATATTTAATATGAAGATGTTGTCATGAAGGATTGAAATTGAGGATGAAAAATGAGAATATCTATGTAATGGTTGATTTTGAAGGTTTGCATACGTCACTAATTATAACTGCTATCTATCAACGATGCAATCATATTCACTGATACAACTTGTTAAATAAAAAACAAAAATTCTTGGCTCTAACATGCTACCTAGTGTCAGCACAGGAATGCTTTCATATGAGAGAAGTGTTTTATTATGAGAGATAATAGGGTTAAAATATAACCTTAGATTAAATTAAATTAAATTAAATTAAATTAAATGGTTGAGATTAAATTATAAGTAATAATGATTTGTCATCAACATTAAATTATTATTATTTAATTTAATCTCAACTATTTAATATAATATGAAATTTTTAATATGCTAAAGTAGTAAATTAACTAAAAAAATACTTTATAATTACAGTAAGAGTAATTATAGTTATTATATCAATATTAAAATCTCTTTTATATTTTAAATATTAAATTTATTGAGCAAAAATAACATATAATTTTTGATAAATTATAGTCAAATGATCAAAATTCTTTATTTATTTATTTATATATATATATATATATATATATAATTAGCAAAGAATAATTGGATGAAAACACCGAATCCCATCCAAAAAAGCTGAAGTAGAGACTGCATTGATTTGGAACAGCTTTTTCTTAAAATAAAAAATTACCCATTCCTTATCATGAGATTTTTTTTTTGTTGAATATTAATTTTGACATTTTATTAAAATTGTTTCAGGGGCATCTGGGGCTTGGCTTGGAGTAGGCGTGAGCATAGGACATGTTGGGTCGGGTTTTGTCCGTTTTTTACCCGATCATAATATTTTATTAGGATAAATTTTCAGATTCGAATCCATCCAAAAAACCTGAATAAACCTGACAATATACAAGACTAATTAAAATCCCAACAGTCCACAAACCCTAAACCCTATTTTTTTTATTAACTTTTAAATATTGTTAAGAGAAAAATATCACTATATCATTATAAAACTTTATGTTGGAATGTGTTTTTAAAGTAGATAGAGTCTCTATCATATAAGAAAGTTAAATTAAAAAATCTTTAGAAAGTTAAAATGATTATAAGCCTTTAAATAATATAAAATTATAAATATTAAATATTATATATATACATATGTGGGACGGGTTGGGTAACCCGAAGATTGACCTGAACCTGACCTCAACCCGATATCGGGTTATTGAATTAATGAGACTCGATCTAACCCTAATCTTTCATGTGGGACAGGGTCTAATCCATCCCAAGTAGCTTGGGTTGGGACGGGTCAGTGGGACGGACCGGGTTTTGCTCACCCCATCCAAGACGTACCACACAATTCGCTTGTCATATGGACGACCACATGGGATTGGCGGAAGGCGCACCTACTCGGCTCAACCGCTCACTGTATCAGCCTGTACCACTTGAGTATCGTGGTGTCTTGAACCACACGCACTACAACATTTTTTCTTTTAGACAACAATAGAAAACCGTGACCAAAGATGCAAAAATCGTGGCCTGAGGTTTCAAGCAATGGTTTTACAGGCGTAGTTTAATTTTTCCATGTTGTTGTTGCCTATTATAATAGGGAACGGTTTTTTTACTTTTAGTAACATAAATTTAAAAACCACCGTTGCTTAAAATAAGGAAATAGACCACGATTTTAAACCGTTACCTAATTAAAATAAAGGAATAAGTCACAGTTTTCAGAATGACAAATAAAAATTCTTAAAATGGCCAAGTAGGATTCAAACATAGTTCCTCATCTTCAAACACTAAGCTCTATTTACCAACGTACACATATATTTGTTATATATATAACATTAAATTAAATAAGAAGAAGTTCAAAGATCAAATTTTTAATTATAACTTTTAAAATAAATTAAAAAAAATACATGAATTACAATGGGAGTTTTGTTGGTCACCAAGAGAACATGAGAATTCCGTTAAGACTTAGATATAATAGGTCCTGATGAATTGTTATATTTAAGCTAATTTTATATATGTAAACTTTGAAACTCAATGAAATAAAAAAAAAATGATCTAATTGATCTTAAGGGTCAATCTTTCACTTCATTATGTCTTTTTTTTCTTAGCATTATTAATCATCACCCTCTTTTAATTACATGACATTTTATTTGTAATGCCACATCACTTAACGAAAATAAGATAATTAAAATTAGAATACAGTTTTAAACAATGAATAACCACGGCCAAAATGTAAGAAAAGCAAAACTAAAAATTACAGCATTTAATTATATGGTCACAAATTAAATCGATATATATATTCTCTAATCTCTATATCCCACCAGCTGCTGGCAAATATATATACGTTCAAACATTTCAGCTGCGTGCACGTAAGAACTTTTGACTGATATTTGGTGATCCTAATTATATTCTTCTCTGTAACTGATCATAACCGAAACTTCTGTCTGGTATGCTAGCTAGCTAGACTTTGTCATCTTTACAAACATAGCTTTTGATTTTCCAATCACAAGTGTACGTCATTATCACTTTTCACCCTCACTAGACTTTGAAGATTCCCTTGGAATTGGATGTATAAAAAGCAGAGGGTGAAACCGGTAAATAATAGCTACCTGAAAACCAATAAGCACTGGTGAAAAAATATCTACGATGTCTACCTATATATGATGGTAAAGATATTTGAGTGACAAACAAAGATTACAAGGACATTAATCTAATCTTGGCAAATTAAAAGTTTAAAAAATTCGGTAAAAAGTGTAAGCTAATATTGGCAGATTAAAAGTTATGTGACAAAGTCTTGATAAGTGAAGGTTGGTTTCAACTTTCAAATAAAAATGAAATCAATTGGTGACAGTATTTTTTCTTTCCTGGGAATTTAAATCCTATTTATGAAAAAAATATATATAGGCCAATTCGGTGAGCTAGTCGAGTTCAGTCCTAACTCATCAATGGGTTGGATTGATTAATATTACTCACATTTTCACATGTAAAAATCAATTAACGTAATTAACTCATAAGTCCAAACAATTTAAGTTGGGTTGGACTCATTTTTAATTTTAATTTTTTATTATTTATTACTTTTTTATGTTTTATTCTATTTTTTATTTTTTATGATTTTTAACTATTTTAAATTAAGTGAGACAATTTACTTAATACACCAATCTTCTTAATGAATTGAATATTTTTTTTACTGACTAAAAAAGTGAATTAACTCAATTTTATTTATTATCTAATTGATGAGCCAACGTGGATGAGTGAGATGATTCATTTTTACAGCATATATACTTTCACTTCACAAAATGCTATGGAACATTTTTAATTACTTGATCATAACATTTTGTCCTTTATATATTTTTGTTACATAGTGAAAATTAAAATTTATGAAAAAAATTGGGAAAAGAGTATATAATCACCATAAACTTTCACCCTTTTGAAAATAGGCATCATGAACTTTTATTTTGTCCTAATTAACCCTTAAACTTTTATTATTGTTGCAATATGTCATTTCATTAGCATAATATTAAATAATTAACGAAATCCATCATAATTATTCAAGATTTTGTAATTAAAAGATTAAAATAATATAAAATAAAGTTTTAAAAATTAAAAATAAAAAAAAACCTAAATTAAAAGAATACACCATCATGTTTCACATTTAGAATTTTAAATGTGTTTGAAATTTGACAGAATTCAAAAATAAAAAATAAAAAATTTTACTCTTTTACATGTTTTTAATATTTGAAACACAAAATATTAAAAAAATTGATATTTATTATATTAATTATTTAACTTTATATTAATGAAAGTAGGGATGGGAATAGGCCGAGCCGAGCTAGGCTTTCCAAGGCCTGAGTCTGGCCTGGACCTTGAGTCCATGGCCTGAGTCTGGCCTGTGACATAGGCTTTATTTTATGGTCTGAGCCTAGCCTATTTAAAGCCTGACATGACCTAAAAGTCTATTTAAAAACTTGTTTTATAGTAAGGTACTTGAATATATCATAAGCATATATATGAATATACTTATAGGCTCAAGTTTTTAACATATATACTTAAATGTTTATACAAGCTAATAAGTATATAATTATAAGGAAAAGTAATAAAAAATCTTTAAAATAATAATAACAATATAAAAAATATTAGTATTTTATTTATATTTAGTTAAATAGACCATCCTGATAGGCTCAAAAGACTTTTTCGATGGCATGAAACCAGCTGACCTGTTTTACTATATAGGCTTTTGAAAAAGTTTTGGCCTGATCTATTTAATAAATTGGTCTGACCTGGTCTGGGCCTCAGTAAGGCCGGGAAGTAGGCCCCTGATTGAGCGACCTTGTCTGTTCCCACTCCTGAATAAAAGGACCTATTGCAATAATGATAAGAGTTTAAAGATTAATTATGACAAATTGAAAGTTTACATTGACTATTTGCTTTCAAAAAAATTTAAGAAACTAAAATATCTACAAGTATCTTTACCCTTTTGTGACAATATTTGTCAAACACGTGGGAAAGGTAAAACTTACTTTAATTTAAGTAAGGCATTTTGCTCCGTTCATTGTAAAGTATTATATGCAATATGTTAGCTAACTCCAAATCTCGTGATTAAGATGTGTCATGTGCACCTGTTTGTGAGGAATTTGAATTGAACGAGAGACGATCTCTTGGTTGTGCGTGTCCAAGTTCATGTGCCAGAGAGAGAGACTTATCATTCTACACAGAAAAGACACAGTTTGTTCGAATTCAAGCTCGTGAAAGGCTTACTGATAACAACAGTATCAGGGAATCATTCGTTAGCTTTCCACGTCAAACATATATATCGACAACTCACTGTTGAAGATTTAGACCATTTTTCTTGGTACAACTTAGTTAGTTAGTGGATAAGAAAAGAGAAAAGTGAAGGAACTAAGGCCGCACAAAAAGGCATGGTGGTTCTGGGCACAGGCAGCATTCTCTCCCAAATCATGAGGAAGTTTTAGACAACTCACTAAAAATATATTCAACACCCCATGATGTTTTCATACCACATCAAATGTGTTTTCTTCAACCTTCTGCAAGTGCATCCTGATGACAATTTATCTCTTCCCGATTTTTGTGTGGGATATCATAATATATAATATACATATATATATATATATTATTGACATTTAACTTTTATTATTTTTAAAAGCAAAATGCTATAGAGACAGAAGAAATTCATTATTCTATTCTGTTTGGGTGGAACTTCTCTAAAAGTACTTCTAGGTGAAAAAAATAGTATGAATCAAAGAGGTAAGATGCATTTAACTTCTCCATAAGTTAAAATTAGTTACTTTTAGAGAAGTTAAATGGGAGAGCTTTTGGAGGAGGTGGTCTACAAAGACTAATTTTAACTTATGGAGAAGTTAAATCCATTTGATCTCTTCGATCCATGCTATTTTTTCACCTAGAAGTACTTCTGGAGAAGTTCCACCCAAATAGGCTCAAAGAGTAAAAGCCAAAGGCACACAATTATTTATAGCTGAACCCAAACACTGCTAACAGCCTAACCGAATGCGGGAAGCAAAAAGGAAAAAAAATAAAGCATAACAGAAAGATTCTTTAAAAACAAAAGCTACTTTGTTCAGTTTTGCTAAGCAACTATCCCTGCTGGCCGATGTGGGACTTCATTTTCTTCTCATTTCTATTAGCCTCCCTCAAGCGGGAGGATGAGAAGATATTTAATACTCCAAGCTTGGAAAGGAATCCATTGAAATATTTTGGAAGGAAAGCCTTTGTGAAGAAGTAAGCTATTTGGTTGTTGGAAGACACAGGCAAAAGCTTCATAAAATTAAACCAGATTGGACTTTCTCTCTTACAAGGTGACAAACTATCTCTAGGTGCTTTGTTCTTTCATGGAACACTGGGTTATTGGCAATATGGATCGCACTCTGATTATCACAAAATAGTACTGGTGGTTGGGAACAAGTCACACGAAGATCTTGAAGAAGATAGCTCAACCATTGTAGCTCACAAGTTGCTGAAGCAAGCGCCCTGTATTCAGCTTCAACTGATGATCTTGTGTTGAGATCTTGACAAGCGTACCAATATCGCAACAGTATAATAGTATGAAAAGTAGGGGTTGTCGTACCCACGAGGAACGGTACAAAATAAATTCTTAGGACTCACGCTTACTGAGTAAGAATGATTGGAAATGATTGAGATTGTTTTGTGAAAAGTGAATTTAAAGATGCAGTAAAAAGAAATTGAGACAAAGAGAAATATGGATTAAATTGAGCAATAGAGAATCTAGGATTGAACTTCATCTATCGCACCCCTCTTGTATTTTGGGACTCAATAATATATAGGAATTTGTAGTTAACAATACTGAAGCACAAATAAATTTCATTAACATTGATTCCTCAAATATTTTCTTAGAAAATTTCCTAAACACCGATCCCTCGGATATTTAACAAATTGCCTAGCTTAAGAAAATTTGTTAAAAGTTATCAATAAATTGAACCCTATCCCTAGGAATTCAACCTATTGAGTGTTATTACCCAAATCAGATTTAGAGAACAGCTTCCCAGCCAATTCAAGAAATCAAATCATAATTCCGTTACAAGAAGGGAACTAAGCATTAAGAATAGAAATAAAAACACCAGTATTGATAAAACAAGGTTTCTTAAATATTATGATCCAAAATACAATTAAGGTTTGAATCGACTATATTCAATCATAAAGAGAAATTTAGCTACTCATGATAGCCATTACAACCAACAAGAATTAAGAAGAAGAGTAGTAGCAAAGCCTTCCAGCTCTTTTGTAGACTCCATCTTGATCCAGAATGGTCTCTGTTCTTCTCCAAAACTTCGTATCTCCAAAACTCTCTCTGTATATTTATGTATCCTCTTCGTCTCCCTGATAAACTGTCTTGACAACTTATTAAAACACAAAGTCACGTGTCCTGCGCTCAGCCTGTGAGATCAGCGCAGGTGAAGCGCAGGAAACAGTTAGTCATTCATGCGCTTTGTCTGCGCTGAGCGCAGAAAACCGTGACTAATTCCCTAGCTTGCCTTTTCTCTGAATCTTGCTCTAGATAATTTTCCTCTTTTCTTGCTCTTCATGTTCATCATTTACTTCTTTTGTATTTGATGCTTATTTGTGGATTGTGGAAAGGGGAAGCATCTGTTTGGCTTTCTTTTTCTAAAGATCGTTCACCTATATTCTTTTCCATTCCAATTTATATTTCCTTGCTCTTCCCTAGCTATTTCAATTTTGCTTTTTACTTTCAGTAATTTAATTTCTTGTTCTTCCCCATCCAAATCTCAATTTCTGCTCATCCATTTTCAATTTTATCATTTAAATTCTGCTCTTCCTCATCCTTTTACTTTCAAATCATTCCTTACTTTTTTCCATTTTAATTTTTGTTGTTGGAAAGCCAAAGTGGCTTCACCAACTTGATCTAGACCATCGTTATCTTCTTTTTCTTCTTCTTCATGTTTATGCGCTATTTTCTGTGAATTTTCTTGTTCCATTCTTTATATTGAAAATTTTAATCCGGTGATAACAAATCCTTAGGAAATGTGTGGTTGATCGTTCAAAATGCTTAAGTTTAGAATGGGTTGTTCTTGAGGAGCTTGAGGAAGTTCATTATGTTTATAGTGAAATTCTTAATGCAACTCAATTTTAATCAGAAGAAATTAATGTAAATGTATTTGTATGTAGTATAACCACTTATTAACGATTAAATTTGAAGGATGGTGTTATGCTTTTGATAAATTTTTTATTCAAGTTTCCATAAAAGTTTTACAAACCAATTTAGATTTTGGGTCCAAGCTTTGTTTAGCTAAATTGTTCTTCTAATAGAAGGTTGCATACAGATCTAAAATTGGACCAAGAAATCAATCAAAACAAGTAGGAAATCAGAGTATTAATGCAAAAATGAGTGTAGAATTTTAAATAAGAAAAATGAAAAGTGGAAGAGGATTTGAAGATGATGAAGTCGCCACTTATGGAGGCAACCCCACCAGCAAATAAGTCTTAGTGCTGAAACGCCACCAGCTCGTGGAGTCGAATAAGTCCCATAATGCTTTGGGCAAGTACCATAAACCCTTCTTAACTCACACAAGAGGAGGAAAAGTAGCTTTAAGACTTACGTATTAAAAACTTTATTAGTCTTTACAAGAAGAGAGGCTTCCCTTACATAGAGAAAAGGGGTAGCCAAAATAGGAAGGAAAATATAAGAATTTAAATTCTATCATACATGGGCGGTTAACACTCAACCCCAACCTATCCTGAGCCTTATAGAAGGAGCCTCATTAAAAGGAAAGCAAGGAGGAAAATACAATTCAAATGAAATGAAACTATCAAACTAAAGAACTAAGGACATGACCATGAGGCCTTTTAAGGGAAAGCTAAAATACAATTCATAGAAATTTAAAAAGTATCGAACTAAGGATTTTTCGCCTTGATCCTTAGGATGAATAGTCGAAATGTATATAGTCAAGTCAACTCCCCAAAGATGGTGGTCTTGGGTCTTCACGCCCCAACTGTCCCAAGCTGACCTAGTTCCAAGTCCTTCTCTTTCAAGAAGATATGCCATCATTCCCTCCCCCCTTGAAAAGGATTTGACCTCAAATATGGATGATAAGGGCCTACATTACAAAAGTAGAGGAAGATGTATAAAAGATGGAAGTAGAAAAATGGAATAGATGACAATGTACTGGGAGTTTGGAAGTGACTTCCCTTTGAGTTGTGAACCCCAAGTTGCCTCCCATTAGCTGCTATTCCATGGCCTATAGTAGCAAGAGTAGACCATAAGTATGGTTCCAAATCAAAATAAAGGTAAGACTCATAGAAAAAATATTTGGGAATCATATAGACTAAAGGAAAAGATTGAGGGTAGGGTAAAACCCCCTTACGAAGCGCAACTCTTTCTCCTTAGTCTTCGGCAGTTGGTCCTTTTTCTTTGCTTATCACAACAAATAGAATTAGTACACAAAGGTATATTAAGTAAGAGAATCACTTCCTTTTTCCTAACTTCCTTTCCTTTATTTTTCTCAAGGTTTCCTACTTTCAGTTTTTCAATCTTCTCTTTCTCACACCCACTTTTCATTTAAATTTGGTCCTCGCATATTTCTTGAGGATACATTGGCAAAGGAGTGATTTTCATCCCTCTTTGTTTGAAATAAATTTCATTAGAGAAGCCATCATGGATAGCTCTCTTATTATATTGCCAAGGTCTTCCCAGTAAAACACGTGTGGCTTCCATAGGAACCACATCACACATAATTTCATCTTGGTAGGTACCTATTGACAAAGCTATAAGGACTTGTTTATTTACTACTTTTTCCCCTTATCAAATATCCAAGTTAGTTTATAGGGTTTATGGTGTTAGGTGGTCCTTAAACCTAATTTTTCAATCATTCTCACACTAGCAATGTTTGTGCAACTACAACTAAAATCTCGAGTGAAATATAGTTTCTATTTGGTTTTCATCAATTTTAAAAGATTGATTACCTAAGACCCTTCTAATCATAAACATATTTCCCTCGAGCCTATAGTTAACCATCCTATTTTGTTATTTTTCTTCACTCTCTTCATCACTATTGTTTCATGTTGATTCTTTATAACTTGCACTTGTGTATTTAACACTCTCTTTTATTAACATTGTTTTCTTATTAGGACATTGAGAAACAATGTGACCCTCACCTACACTTTTAAAGCACTTAATTTCATGAGTATTAGAGGTAAAAGTATTATCATTTGGAATTTTAGAAGAGGTAGGGTTAGGGTTTACCTTTGCCCCTGGGGCACTTCCATTTCTTGAGGTTTGTTTTCCTCCCTCTTTACGACCTCTTTAGAACTCTTTGTAGGGTAACTTGAACTAGCATTCCAAAAGCTTCCCTTCCTTTTGAGTTGGGTTTCCACTTTAACATCTTGGTGAACCAAGTCCTCCATTTCAACATAAGGGTACAATTCCACTATGTCCCTTATGTCAAAATTTTGGCCATTGATGAACCTAACCATTGTAGCCTCACTATCTTCAATTATGTTGTATCTTATTAGTGCAAGTTCCATTTCCTTAAAATATTCATCAACACTCTTAGATCCTTGCTTGAGTGATTGGAATTTGGTGTTCAACTCCCTTGTGTAATGTTTAGGAATGAACCTCTTGCGCATAATTTCCCTCATTTCATCCCAAGTTGAGATTAAAGGAATTCCACTCCTTCTCCTATCAGTTAGGAGTTGATGCCACCATACCAAGGCTTAATTTTTAAACTCTAATGAAGCAATTTATATTTTATCTTCTTCAATATACCGATGGCAACTAAAGATTTGCTCTATTTTTAGCTCCCACTCCAAGAATTGTTCTACATCATTTCTTCCGTGGAAGGTTGGAATTTCAACCTTTACTCCCTTAAGCACTTATTCTCTCCTAGGTTTCTTCCCTCCTAGGTTCCCTTATTCTTCTATCTTCCCTTATTCCTTCACATCTTTTAACCTTCTTATCTTCATCCCTCCTACTACCATGGATAAAGTTACCATAGCTCCTTTCTTTCATCTTACTATCCTCATAATGATACTCATTTATTTCTCTTTCTCTCTTTTCTTTCCTATGCCTTCCATCATGAGTGTCTTCCCATTTTTTTTTTCTTTTCTAGGTTCCTTCCTAAATTCTACAAACTCCCTTTTCATCATCCTAGAAAAATTCCGTGTTATCTCCTCCATTACTCCCAATTTTTTATTTTTAAGTTTCAAGAATTATTGGACCATTCCACTCTACTACGTGTTTCACTCAAAGATGACCACTGGTGTTTATATCTCTTTAGGGCCTTTTTCATAATGTGCACAATTGCTTTCTCTACTCGGCTAAGGTTTGATTAGGCTTATGAAAACTCAATTTAACACCCTAACCCAACCACCAAAACCTAGAAACGCGCGAACACTAAGAAATTATCTAAGGATTGCTAGAGATAACCAAGTAAAAAAAACTTACAAAGACAAACTAAGAGTCAATAAAGACAAGCAAGAAAAGTTGCCTAGAACAAAATTGAAATTTACAACTCAAATTTGAGCAATACAAACAAATTGAAATTACAATGTAAAAGGGAATGAGTTGGGCATTTTATTAATATTTTTTTTAACTATTGAGGAATTATTTTTCACCACACATATTTTCTTTTTGCATATTTTTTTGACTTTTCACTTTTTCTCTTTATTTTTCCTCTACTTTTCTTTCTTTTTGAATTTTTTTAATATTGTCTTTGCCCCAACTTGCAAATTACAAAAATTGCAAATAAATCCCCATTCTAAAATAAATTGCGTGTATATCCTGGATCAAAATGTGTTGTTTTTTAAGAACAATTTTAGCTAAAACTAAGGTTGGATCCAAAATGTAAATTGGTTTTTTAAAAATTTTGTGGCAACTTGAATAAAAAAAATCTTCCAAAAGCATAACATTATCACTGGAACTCCATCCCCGACAAATGGTCATACAACATAAAAACACGTTTCTGTTATAGTATGTGGATTAATATTGATTTACCAAATGAATTTCAACATGAATATGATGAACTTCATGAAGTTCTTCAAGAACAACCCATTCTAAATTTTAGAGTTTTGAATGATCAACCACATGTTTCCTAAGGATTTGCTAGAGTTGAATTAAAATTTGAAATCGGATTGACAAAAAAACAAATGGAATTTTGAGCATAATTGAACAAAATAGGTAAGCAAAAATAGTGCATGAGTGGAGTAGGAAAGAAGAAGAAATTATTAAAACTAAACATCTAAAAGTAAATGGGATGAGCTAAAAGTAAAAGAATAGGGAAGAACATAAATTAAATGACAAAATTGAAAGGGGATGAGTATAAATTAAAAGGAAGAGGATGAAGTGAAAATTAAATGGCTGAATTTAAATGACTAAAAGTAAGAAATGAATGTAAATGGGATAGCCAAGGAAATGTAAATTGAATGAGGAACAAATGTAGGTGAATGATATTTGTGTTGAGTCTGAAATTAATTTAAGAAATTGAAATTAGATTCAAGACTCTCTATCCTTAGTTTTAATGATTAACAAATTAGATTGTATAGAAACAGGTTCTACTGAGAAAAGTATTGTCTTTTGTATTTCAGGAATCCTGAAGAAGCAACTCTTAGAAGATGATCAACCTGCTAAACTGAAGAAGCAAGAATCTGTGGCAAGAATCTGTTAAGAATAAGAAGAACAACAATAGTGCGAGATGAATTGAAGAAGAAAGCCATAAGAGATCAACAACCAAAAGAAGAACTCAGAGCAATGAAGAATTATTTTTCTGTTTGAGCAAGCCACCGAAGAAGAAGAACAACCGAGCAAGCTGAAATGAAGATAAACTTAAAGCTCATGGAAGAACAGAGCAGCAACCATCTGAAGAAAAGACTCAAGTCTCAGCAAATATTAAAGGTGCATTAAAAGACTTGTGAGTCAATCTGAATGATGCATTAAAAGACTCAAGTCTCAACAAATATTAAAGGTGAAGCTGAATTGGTGCAAAGAAAAACAAAGGCCTTTGGGCACAGCTTCATTTCCCGTCATAAAAGAGGAAGCCTACTGCAAAAAAGCAAATAGAGGTCAGAGATAGAGTCAGCGCTGCTGCAACACCTACTTTGTACCATCTCTGCAATACGCTATCAAAGGCGTGCACCTCAAGTGAGAAGAAAAGCTGAACTAACAACGGGACAAAGGAGAAGTCTAACAGATCTTAGCGTCCTGCCTCCCTTACACTCACAAAGAAGAGAAAGAAAGAATAATAGAGAGAGAAGAATATCAACCTGCTGAAGTGCAAAGAAAATCTCTCAAGCAAAAGCAAGATTAAGAGCCTATCTGCTGTGTGTCAGAACTAATTCATCTGCACACCTAATCTGCTTAAGTCAGAAGCTACCGAAAGAGAAGTTATTTCACAACGGCTCTAAGAGTGTAACATCCTAAATTTTATTAGGTAAAATATTAATTAATTTAAATAAATGAGTAGAGGAAATAATTAATTAAATAGATGAATAAATAATAGGATTAATATTATTATTAGTTTTAACCATGAAGCTAGTTTAAAATTTAAAAAGAAGATAAGGGGGTTGAGGATGGGCCCAAGCCCAATAAGGCATTCTAATAAGGAGGGGTTATCAGTTCACCCTAATCCTTATTCGTATTATCGTCAAAGAGCGAAACGCTAAGAAGGGAGAAACCGAGTCTCAAGAGAGGATTGCTGCAGAGTGAGCATCAAGAACCAAGAAAGGGATACATCCTTGCTGTAATTGATTCTCGCTTAAGGTACGGTGGGGAAGAGGGTGCTGCTTGTATATGCATGTAGGGGTGCTTGGGTAGTGATTTAAGAGTGGAAATTCATATTTATGTATGCTATAACTGAGAATAGATGATATAAACTATGATTTATGGTTGATTGGAATGATTCTTGATGAATCTTGAGTGGTTTGAATGATAATAATGAGAATAGTGAAAAGGGGTTAAATAAGGATTTGATGATTTGGGGTTTTGATGGGAAATCCATGTAAAACTGTTAAAGATTGATGATTTGATGAGTTTGATGACTGTTGATGATTATGAATGATATCTTAACTAAGAGGAATGATTAGAGGATGAGTAAAGGGGGTCAAAGGGATGGAAAACGTATGAACAGTCGCGATCGACGACACTTGCGCTTCAGTAGGCGCTGAGCGCGCACTGAAGCGTGTGACCATTGAACCTGCGCTGCACTCGTGCTGAGCGCGAGTGGAGCGTAGCTCGCTGGAATGCGTGCTGCGGATGCGCTAAGCGTGGGCTAAGCGCAGCTCGCAGATTGGTTTATTTTAAAAGGTGAAATTGTGTAGGATGCTTAATGGTATTGATGGTGTGTGATATGTTTTATGATATTTTGGTGTGCATAATGATTGGTGCTTATGCAATATAATTGATGTTGTTTGGTGTGCATAATGATTGGTGCTTATGCAATATATTGATGATATTTGGTGTGCATAATGATTGGTGCTTATGCAATATGTGTTATGGTATTTTGGTGTGCATATGGTTGGTGAATATGCAATATGTTTTATGATATTTTGGTGTGCATATGGTTGGTGAATATGCAATCTGTTTTATGATATTTTGGTATGCATATGGTTGGTGAATATGCAATATGTTTTATGATATTTTGGTACGCATATGGTTGGTGAATATGCAATATGTTTTATGATATTTTGGTGTGCATATGGTTGGTGAATATGCAATATAATTAATGATGGTGTTACTTGAGTTGTGCGAGCCCATAGAGGGGGTACAACTTGAGAGAGATGCCTTGAGAATGTGTGATGAGACCTGAATTGTGCGGGCCCATAGAGGGGGTACAATTCGGGAAGTGAACTGAGTTGTGCGGGCCCATAGAGGGGGTTTAGGGTTTAGGGTTTAGGGTTTAGGGTTCAGGGGATCAAGATGGGGCGTTCGATG
This sequence comes from Sesbania bispinosa, assembly GCA_026901365.1. Classification (NCBI taxonomy): domain Eukaryota; kingdom Viridiplantae; phylum Streptophyta; class Magnoliopsida; order Fabales; family Fabaceae; genus Sesbania; species Sesbania bispinosa. Next base: position 432,834 of record QLOH01000366.1, read on the forward strand.
CACGGGCCCATAGAGGGGGTGCAACCTAGGAGTGATTGTACTGGCCCATAGAGGGGGTGCAACCTAGGGTCAAATGTCGTTGTGCAGGCCCATAGAGGGAGTACAACCTATCGGATTGTGTGTGGTGACTCCGGTAGACTATCTTGGTACTAACTAGAGTGATTGACGAGGTGCACCCATTGTGCGGAGTTCCAAGTAATGATCTTTGGGTAGGTGATGAGATGAGTTTTGGTGCATATGATAATTTGGTATACTCCACGATGGAATTGAGTTCTATAATAATGTTGATGAGTTTTGGTGCATACATGTTGGATGTATATGTGTTATATCTGGTGATGATATTGAGTTATAAATGATGTTATGAGTGGTATTGAGTTATAAATGATGTTATGAGTATTAATGATGAATGAGTATTATATGAGTATGTGATTCCTTTGGTGAATGATGGTATGTTGTTTATATGCTGGTATAAATGAATAGTTATATGCTGCTTTATAAATGATGCTTATATGATGGATTATTTGATGTTTTGGTATAAGGTATGATGAATGATGGTGTTGTTTATATGTGGGTGAGGATAGCGTATCCTCCTATGTGTATGTATGAGTAGTATTCTTTTCCTCACCGTATTACTGTGGATATTTTTATAGGTGTTGATGATGACACGATTGGTGTCGAGTTTGATTAAAGAGAATGTGCTCTGATAGATGTGACATCAGGGTATAATTTGGGGGTCTTTTATCATGATTCTAGTTAGGAAGTTTTTGTAAACCATTTTGGATGTCTTGCACGGCAAGTAGGATGTTTAGTTATTTTATTTCTTTGGAGATTCCGCTGCATGAGTATTGGATTACTTTTGAAGTTTTATTTCGTTTTAATTAGGTTGTGTTTCGAACTAATGAGGTTTTTAATAAGAGAGTTTTGTGAACCTTTTTACCCATCGTGGGACATTATCTTTTCTACATTTCAATTTATTACACATATAAAGAGTACGGGGTAGAAGGGTGTCACAAAGAGCGTTAATCATTCCTTCTCAATAGTATACTATGCGATCTTCAATGGCTATATTTCCAGAACATATAAATAGCGTCAATGAAGGACTATGAAGATTGGCGGCCATGAATTCCAAGATATAATTTGGAAAACCCATACAGAAGAGGCGAGAATGTAGCCTAAGGGAGCCAATGGTCAAGCCCAAGAGAGAATTGGCAGAAGCTCATGTGGAATATTATCAAGCCAACTCTCGGAAGATGAAGAAGCAGTTTTCTGCTTATTAGATACAAAGTAGATATAGAGCATAATTCATACACTTGTATCTCTGTATATCCTTGTACTTAGAATTCATTTGATGTATCCTGAGTAGTACTTAGTAACCCCTTTGTACAAGATGAACATTGGTTTAAGTTTCAAAGAAACTTAAACTTTATGTTGTAAACACTATTGAGTGTCTGAGAGCCTAGAGAGGCTTGGTGGAACAAAGAATACTCGTTGAGACTGGAGAGGCTTGTCTGTAAAAGAATACTTGTTGAGCCTGGAGAGGCTTGTCTGTAAAAGAATACTACTTAAGTTTCCTGGAGAGGCAGTTGAAAACAAAGAATACTTGTTGTTAAGCCTGGAGAGGCTGGGGTAAAAGAATACTTGTAATCTTGCGGGATTAGTGGAAAATCTAGTGGAGTTTTGCCCTGGGACTGGATATAGCTCACTGGGTTAGTGGGTGAACCAGTATAAATCTTTGTGTTAAGTTCTCTCTTCCCTTACCTCTTTACTTTCCACTGATATCTGTTTTAAACTAACCAAGGAGGGTTAAAGAAAAGTCATTTTATTAATTTGAGCATAAAACAATCTTTCTTTAAAGGGAAAATTATTTCAAGAAGGTTTTCAGTCAACCTTCCGAGTTGCATCAGCAAGTTGCTGAACTTCCCATTTTCGGAAGGTTGATCAAATATTTTCAAATCGGTTTTGCCTGTTTTAGAAAGGTTTTCCAAAAATCTGTAAAGATTATTAAAACACTATTCAACCCCCCTTCTAGTGTTTCCTGTGGCCCTAACAGTTGGTATCGGAGCTTAACTCCGGGTTAAGAATCTAACAAATGAGGAGGAAGAAGATCCAGAATGGAAACCTAAACAAGCGTGGAAAAGAAATTTTGAAGATAACCGACAAAAGCAACAAAGGTGTTGATGAAGACAATGTTGAGTCTCAGCAGATAAGTTTTTCAACTTATGTTTTTTTAAGGCTTAGTTTAACATTTCAGCATTAATTCATGATTTCCTAAAAATAACTGCCTCTGTTTGATATTTTGTATGCATGAACTTCTTAGCATCGAAAAATTCTTTCCTAGACATAATTATCATGTATTTATGCCTTCAAGTTCCAAATAATTCATCTTTAAAATGAACAGTTATTATAATATTTTATAACCAGTGCTTTGAAAAGTCACAATTTCAAAAAATTTTTGAAAACCGTAAACATTGATGACATGGATAATTAAAGAAGATGGCCTTTCACCTGTCTGCTATACGACGCACGTTCTCCCAAGTCGGCGCTGCTAATGCCATCATTAAAGGCTATCTGAGCCTATTTATACAAGACGTGGGAAGCAGTTCAAACCTCACCATTCTTCTGATTCTTCTGCAACTTCTCATCTGTCTCCCTCAAGCTTCAATTTTTTTCAAACTCTCCAAAAGACTCATCTCTCCTTCCTTTATCAATGGCGTCCTCCACCACCATCTTTCAAACACAAACTGTGAATTTTAAAAGTCTGGCAGAAAAAGGCTACGACATTGCTGATCTCTTTGAGGGTGCTGGATGGCTACCCTTCTTCGAGGCCATTGATTCCAGGTGGCATGAGGACAGTGTTCGGGAATTCTGGAACACTGTGAAGAAGGTGGAAGAAAAACGAGAAAATTTTTCTGAGGGCCCAGGTGCAGGGTCCAGAATTCATTATCAACATTGCCATTTTGGAGGAAGTGCAGGCAATCAAGGCTCAAGGCGCCATGTTCTTTGATATATGGGAAGATCATCATGGTGGTGCGGGAAGATTCAATAAGTTAATCTACTGTGAGACTGGGATGAAAGACATCCCAAAGTTCTCTTCAAAATTCTGCAGTGCTGCGTGATTCCAAGTATGGGAGATAACCACATCTCCAAAATGGAGAGGTTCTGTGTTATCAATCTTCTGATGAAGAAGAAAATAAACCTTCCTTGGATCATTCTGTTTGGCATGATAAGAAGAGAACGAGATCTTGCTGAAATCCTCCCTCACAACACCATTATCATGAAGCTTCTCCAGTATCACAGAGTTCACATTGAACACCTTTATGACCACAAGCGTCCTTGCCTCTTCAAGGTTAATGGTTATAATTCAGCATTAAAAGATGCACTTGATAGAAGACCGACCACAGAAGCTTTTGAGGTCAAGAGGCTGAAGATGGAGAACACCATGTTACGCAAGGAGTTAGAGAGGACACAGACGACTTTGCTGAAGCTGCAAGAAGAAGTGGGAATTGAAGAAGAAGAAGATGAGCGCAGTGAAAGCCAGGCTCTTAATTAATCCTTGTCAAAAATATTTTCATAATGTCTTCTCTTGTTTGTTTTTGAAAAAATTTAAATAAAGAATTTTCTAAAAGCTTACTACTATTCTATGCATCTTTGTTCGCCCTAATATATCTCTGTCGTGAGCTTAATGATCTGAAAGATGTCTTAAGTTATATCACCTTAATCCGAATTGTTTGTTTCTTAATGCTTCTCTAGTTCATCAAACCTTTTTAATTAATGACAAAAGGGGGAGAAATATAACTAACAAATAAGAAACAAAAACTTTTTTAGGACATAACCAAAAATAACTCAGAGTTTTTCAGAAGAAAAACCTCTTGTTCAGGGGGAGTTAACAAAGTTGTTTTCGAAAAATAAAAGCTTCTTGAAATTAAAAATGTTTTGCTCAGGGGGAGTTTTCACATTCTTGAAAGCTTCTTGTTCATATTTGTTAGTCATACCTAATTTGTCATCATTAAAAAGGGGGAGAAATGTTGAGTCTCAGAATTAATTTAAGAAATTGAAATTAGATTCAAGACTCATTATCCTTAGTTTTAATGATTAACAAATTAGATTGTATAGAAACAAGTTCTACTGATAAAGGTATTGTCTTTTGTATTTCAGGAATCCTGAAGAAGCAACTCTCAGAAGGTGATCAACCTGCTAAACTGAAGAAGCTAGAATCTGTGGCAAGAATCTGCTAAGAATAAGAAGAAGAACAATAGTGCGAGATGAATTGAAGAAGAAATCCACCAGAGATCAACAACCAAAAGAAGAACTCAGAGCAATGAAGAATTATTTTTCTGTTTGAGCAAGCCACCGAAGAAGAAGAAGAAGAAGAACCGAGCAAGCTGAAATGAAGATAAACTTAAAGCTCATGGAAGAACAAGGAAGAACAGAGCAGCAACCGTCTGAAGAAAAGAAGAAGCAATTCGCTGAAGGAAGGAATTTGCTGAAAGCGTCTACATGTTGAAGAACTAAATTATGTTGGAGCCACCCAACCTGCTGAAAGTATGTGCGTAAAAAAGTAGAAGCTGCTAAACACATACTCGCTGATGATGTGGAATTTTAAACTCTCTGAAGAAGAAGAAGCCAGAGATGTCATACTACTCTCTGAAGACTTGTGAGTCAATCTGAATGATGCAATAAAAGACTCAAGTCTCAGCAAATATTAAAGGTGAAGCTGAATTGGTGCAAAGAAAAAACAAAGGCCTTCGGGCACAACTTCATTTCTCGTCAAAAAGAGGAAGCCTACTGCAGAAAAGCAAATAGAGGTCAGAGATAGAGTCAGCGCTGCTGCAACACCTACTATGTACCATCTCTGGAATACTCTATTAGAGGCGTACACCCCAAGTGAGAAGAAAAGTTGAACTCACAATGGGACAAAGGAGAAGTCTAACGAATCTTAGCACCCTGCCTCCGTTACACTCACAAAGAAGAAAAAGAAAGAAGAATAGAAAGAGAAGAATATCAACCTGCTGAAGTGCAAAGAAAATCTCTCAAGCAAAAGCAAGATTAAGAGCCTATTTGCTGTGTGTCAGAACTAATTCATTTGTGCACCTAATCAGCTTAAGTCAGAAGCTACGGAAAGAGAAGTTATTTCACAACGGCTCTAAGAGCGTTAATCATTCCTTCTCAACGGTATACTAAGTAATCTTCAACGGCTATATTTCTAGAACATATAAATAGCCTCAATAAAGGATTATGAAGATTGACGGCCATGAATTCCAAGATATAATTTGGCAAACCCATACAGAAGAGGCGAGAATGTAGCCTAAGGGAGCCAATGGTCAAGTCCAATAAGAATTGGCAGAAGCTCATGTGGAATATTATCAAGCCAACTCTCGGAAGATGAAGAAGCAGTTTTCTGTTTATTAGATACAGAGTAGATATAGAGCATAATTCATACACTTGTATCTCGGTATATCCTTGTACTTGGTGGAACATAGAATACTCGTTGACCTGGAAATTCTTATATATAAAAAGAATACTTGCTGGGCCTGGAGAGGCTTGTCTGTAAAAGAAACTACTTAAGTTTCCTAGAGAGGCAGTTGAAAACAAAGAATACGCGTTGGGCCTGAAGGGGCCAGGTGTTCAAAGAATACTGCATGAGTTGCCTGGAGAGGCCGTTAAAAACAAAGAATACTTGTTAAGCCTGGAGAGGCTGGGGTAAAAGAATACTTGTAATCTTACGGGATTAGTGGAAAATCCAGTGGAGTTTTGCCCTGGGACTGGATGTAGCTCACTGGGTTAGTGGGTGAACCTGTATAAAATCTTTGTGTTAAGTTCTCTCTTCCCTTACCTCTTTACTTTCCACTGATATCTGTTTAAAACTAACCGAGGAGGGTTAAAGAAAAGTCGTTTTATTAATATGAGCAGGAAATAATCTTTTTTTAAAGGGAAAAATTATTTCAAAAAGGTTTTCAGTCAACCTTCCGAGTTGCATCAGCAGTTGCTGAGTTTCCAAGTTTTGGAAGGTTGATCAAATATTTTCAAATCGGTTTTGCTTGTTTAGAAAGGTTTTCCAAAAATCTGTAAAGATTATTAAAACACTATTCACCCCCTTCTAGTGTTTCCTGTGGCCCTAACAATTTGGAAAAATGAAAACTAATGGATGCTTCCATTTATCACAATCCAACCGAAAATTATTACAAACAAAGAAGTAAGTGAAGAACATGCAAGAACACATGAAAAGAAGCAAACACACAAACACCTAGAGAGGGGTACTAAGATTGCAAGATTCAGCCCCTATACTACACCAAATCAAACAAACAGACAGGCAAACAATTGCTAAAATGCAGCAGAAGAGCACATCAGGCTCAAAACAGTTCAATAGTCCAAAAATTAAAGGAAAATTGAGATGGAATACAAGGAAAAACTAAGCAAAGTGAGCAAAAACTTAAAACCTTTTTGCAACTCCAAATCCGCGCCAAAATGTTTTCCCAAGGCTCCAATTGAATTCAATTCGACAGAGCTCTGATGACCATTTGATAGCAGGCTGGATACGGATCTAAAATTGGACCAAGAAATCAAGCAGAACAAGTAGGAAATCAGAGTATTAATGCGGAAATGAGTGCATAATTTTAAGGAAAAAATATGAAAAATGGAAGAGGATTTGAAGATGATGAAGACACCACTAATGGAGGCAACCCCTCTAGAAGATAAGTCATAGTGGTTGAAACTCCACCAACTCGTACAGCCAGATAAGTCCCCACAATGGTTTGGGAAAGTACCATCAACCCTTCTCAAATCACACAAGAGGAGGAATATTATCTCTAAGACTTGTGTATCCAAAACTTGATTAGTCTTTTCATGAAGAGAGGCTTCCCTTATATAGAGAAAGAGGCGACCCAAAATAGGAAGGGAAATACAAGAATTAAAATTCTATCCTACATGAGTGTTAAGCACTCAACCTCATCCTATCCTGAGCCTTATAGAAGGCCCCTCATTAAAAGGAAAAAAAGGAGGAGAATACAATTCAAATGAAAATTAAACTATCAAACTAAAGAACTAAGGACATGACCAGAAGGGGTTTCTAGGGAAAGCTAAAAGACAATTCATAGAAATTTAAAAAGTATCAAACTAAGGATTTGTTTCCTTGACCCATAGGATGGATAGTTAAAATATATAAAGTCAAGTCAATTGTGCAAATATAGTAGTCTTGGGTCTTCATGCCCCAGTGGCCCAAGCTGGCCCAGTTCTAAGTCCTTTTTCAGGAAGGTGTCATCATTCTCTCCGCCCCCTTGAAAAGGATTTGACCTCAATTCTATGTGATAAGGGCCTACATTACAAAAGTAGATGAAGAGGTTTAAAATATGGAAGTAGAAGAATGGAACGGATGACAGTGTACTGGGGTTTGGAAGTTACTTCCCTTTGATTTGTGAACTCGAAGCTGCCCTCCCAATAAACTTCTATTCAATGGCCTACAGTAGCAAGAGTAGACCATAAATATGGTTCCTAATAAAAAGAAAGGTAAGACTTAAAGAAAAATATTTGGGAATCATATAGACTAAAGGAAAAGATTAAGATAGGGTAAAGGAAACCCCCTTGTGAAGCGCAGCTCTTTCTGCTTAGTCTTCAAGTGTAGGTCCTTTTTTTTTTTTTTGCTCACCACAACAAACAACATTAGTATACAAGGTAGTTTAAGTAAGAGCATCACTTCCCTTTTCCTAACTTCCATGCATTTATCTTTTTCTTTCTTTTCTATGTTGTTGTTTAAGCTTTCTCCTTTCTCCTTCTCCTATCTTTTCTATTTTTGCAAGTTGGTGCAAAAGAAAATATTGAAAAATTTAAAAAAAGAAAATTAGAGGAAAATTCAAAAAGAAAAGTCAAAGAAGAGTCAAAAAAGGTGCAAAAATAGATTTGTGTTGAAAAGAAAATTTAATTGGTTAAAAAAGTGAGTAAGAAAGTGCCCAATTGTTTCCCTTTTGAGCTATAATTTCATTTGTCTATATTCCTCATTTTAGTTATATTTGCTTTTTTCTAAATTTGGAAACTTAGGTAAATTTTTACCACTTGAGTCAAAGCTATCTCATCCATTGTCTTTGCAATCATTTTTGCTATTTGTCTTGTTTGGCATTCTTTGAATCTTTTGTTGCAGTGTGTATTCAAACCAGCTTTGCTTGCTTGATTCCATAGTTTTGTTATTGTATTTTTCTTCCTTTGGCATTCTTAGATAATTCATAGTGTTTTGCGTACCTCTCTTTTCGGCACTTGGGTTGGGTCTTAATTTGGTTTTCGCAAGCCTAATCAAACCTTAACAGAGTGGAAAAGGGCAAGAGTACACAATATATAAAAATCCCAAAAGAGAGATATACACGAGTATACATCTTTTGACTGATACACTTAGAAGAGTAGAAAGGTCCATAAGTGCTTTCAACTAAAATCAATTTAGGAGTTATGGAAGGGTGGAGGAAAGAGGAAAGGGAAATATTGATGTTGAGGAAGATACCCAAAGAGAGAACCTTTTTAACACTAGATTCCTAGTTAAGGGTAAGGTTTCAATAGTAATTGTAGATAGAGGTAGTAGTAGCTGTTAGTGAATGCAATAGAGACTCATGTTTTTTAACATTCATCACTTGTATCATATTATTTTCTAATAAAGGCAATTTAGTTTTATCATTTCATTCAATAGAGTATAATAAATATCCTTAGAATAGAAAACTTAAATTTCATAAGACATCAAGTAGACGACTTGGTCGTGAGATCTTATGAAGAACTATTTTTAATATAGTCCCTAGCCAAGCATCATCTTAGGACAATTTGATGCATTAAGAATAGTGTGTGAGTTTATTGATGATCACATCTCACGAATTGTAACGTCCCAAATATTAGAATCTAGAAAAATTAGGAGAAGCTTAAGATTATGAATCCTGTCGAGAGAAGAGAGTTAGGAGTAAACCGGTGATTTAGGGATTTGAGTGTGAGTTAAGACAAGAATGAGGGAATGTATTAAGTGTAAGGTCCAAGACCCTTTGAGCAAAGGTTTTAATGACAACAAACTTTCATGACATATTCTAAATGTTATGAATACTTGATACTAATGTTTTTCACTTGAGAAAGAATATAGGAAAAGGTACAGAAGGAAGGTGCAAAGATCATAAACATCATTTAACATTAGAACATATGTCCAAAAGCATGTTACAAAGAGCTTGCATGTCAAAAGTAATGAAACGAGTTCAAGAAGTAGCTTCTTAGCTTCAAGAAGGTCAAGACAGTTCATCTAAGATCCCATGAACATTAAACTGAGTTGTATCAAGCTTCAGAAGCAAAGTTGAAGCTTGGAAGGATCATTCAAGACCACTAGAAGCATAAGAAGAAACTTTTCATGAAACCGGACACCTTCTGAATGTGAAAGATCACTTAAGTAATTCAAGCAAATTTGATCGAGGCCGCACTCAACCAAATATTAAAACTCAGAATATGTAGTTAATGAAAATTAACCAAAGTCGTCTCTCAAGGAATTCAATAGCAAATTCGAATTTACACACAAGAATTGTTGATTCAAAAGCAATCAAGGGGGTTTTGTTTGTTGTTTCTTAAAATTCAAGGACATAAAGCTAAAATTCGAAATTCAGAAAATATGTATGTAAATGGATTGAATTCTCAAGGTCATTCACATAGGATCTTTCATTGATTTACAGAAAATTATCAATTCCTACACAAATTCGAATTAACCAATTAAGCATCAATCAATTCATCAATTATCTCATACAAGGATTAAGCAAAACTTGTGTGAGATCTAATCCCTAACCTACTGAATTAAGCAAACAGTAGATTCATATTAGAATTAAGCAAAACTAAGATTCAAATTTAGGATTAAGAGGAGAAGAAGAACCATGAAGCATGCATTCCAATTCAAGATTCAAAATCCTAGAATTCAAGAGATTAGGGAGAAGAGAAAATGTGCAGAAAATTGTAAAACGAAATTGGCATAGATGAAACCTCAAGATCCAATGCTTAGAACACTTGAGAATCAATCTTGAATTCAGCCTTCCATGGAGGTTGAAGAGGAAAAACGAAAATGGAAGAAGAAGAAGAAGAAAGAAGAAAGAAGAAGAAAGAAGAAGAAGAAGAAGAGAGAAAAAAGAGAGAAAATGAAAAGACTTCAAATCTGAATTTTAGAAAATGAGAAAGTGTTCCGTCCAAAAGAGTAATTGCCCCTATTATAGATCTACTCCTAATTAATCATATCTAAATGATGTTTGGGCCGAATTAACAAGTATGAGGCCCAATACACTAATACAAGTCTTAAAACAATGATGTTTTTGTGACAAATTCCGTAGCCCAACTACTTCAAACTGCAACTTCTCCTAATTGCTTCATGGGAATATAGTCATATAGAATATCAAATTAAAGCCCGGATGTTCGCTTTCTAATTCCAGTGGAATCACCCCAAATCGGACACCTATAGCTCACGATATCATCAAAACAAGACAAGTAGGTCAGTAGGCTTAAAATCCGAATTAACAACATTACAGTTAAAAACCCATTAAGCCCAATTTGGTAAACCCAATTTAAAATCACAATTATAGTCCAAGAAAGCTAAGATTCATTATGCAAAGTGTGAATAAAAGTGTGTTCATCAATATTCATTCCAAGTGTTGTTGATGCAAACAAAGCAATTGGAGAAGATCAATATCACTAGAAACATAGTTTTGTCCTTAGAAGCAAACTTACAGTTTCTGCAGAAGCATCAAATTCTTATGTCAAGTTGCAAACATGGTTCAAAGTATCTTTAGAAGCATTGAACAAGTTCCCACACTCCTCAAGATATTATCCTTGAATATTTCAAGTTGAAGAACACTCAAAGGAGCTTCATAAGCATAATTACTTCTCTCACAATGCAAATAAAGCAAGGATTAAAGATTGGAAGCTTTACAAGCATATCGGAAGAAGAAACAGAATTTCTGCACACTTCCAGAAGATCCAGTTTGCTTCAGAAGAAGAAACGAACTTCTGCAGAAGAAACTTAATTTCTGCATACTTTCCAGAAGATGTAGTTTTGCTTCAGAAGAAGAAACAGAACTTCTGCAGAAGAAACATAATTTTCTGCACACTTCCATAAGATGCCAGTTTGCTTCAGAAGATGAGAAAACAGTTCTGCAGAAGAAGCATGCTGTTAGAAATGCTGCAGAAGAAGCAAAATTTGTTTATAAATGTTCCTTTCACATTCTAAGAATACAACTAGGTTAATTACAGTTAAAATAATCTGTATCAAGTTTTTGAATAAACCCAGGTTGATTACAGAAGAAAAATCCGCAGAAAGAACCAAGTTGAATTTCTACAAAAGATACTGTCCAGAAGATGAGACCACTCAACTTGACAGCTGTACCAAGATGTAACCTTGCTGCAAAAGAGAAAATGACTTGTCCTTAAGCACAATTGGGCTCTTATACAGATTTCCAACGGTTAGTTGACCACCATAACTCTATAAATAAAGCCTCATTCAGCTGGGCAAAATCAAGGAGAACAAAGGGAAAAAATCCAAAGAGTCATAATGTAGAAATCCCTTTCTAGAGTGAGGTTCTCCTTCAACCACTCCAATATGCAGAGTTGCTGCGCATATTCTTAGAGAGTGTGTTTAGGCTCAGTTTTGTAAAGATTAATCCACTCCATGAGAGTTTTGTGAGCCATATGTAAAAAACCCATCTCTTGTTGAAGAGTGTTTGCAATCTCTCAAGCTAACTAAGATAGTGTTAGTGTTGGTTTGAGAGGGTGTAGAGCCTGCAAAGGCTGAGCAAATATACTTGTTTTAGAGCCTGAAGAGGCGGCAAAATAATACTTGAAAAGAGCCTGAAGAGGCTGCACAAGATATTAGTGGTAAGGTGTACCCAAGGTGATTGTAAAGTTAAAGAAAAGTAAGAAAATCCTACAGGTGTAGGTACTAGGGATGTAGCCCAAGGATTATGAGGGTGAACCAGTATACAAATCATCTGTGGCAATGTCTCTTACCCTTTCTCTCTTAATTTCTCTGCACATACATCTATTGCATTACTAGGTTATTGTTTCATATTTTGAATATTTAGCAAGCTATAAACCATATTTTGATTAAACTTGTTTTTAAACTGATATTTCACATAAACACTATCCATATCAGTTAAAATACTGATCTGGAAAGTTTCATTACATTATGAAACTATTTGGTGCTCCAGAAGCACATTTATTGAAAGATGTTCATTGTTCAACATTGGAACTTGGGGGTTCAAACTACTAAATTTTGATAAACCTATTTTGAACTAATATTTTCACATAAATCACATCTATATTAAGTTAAAATACTGATCTGGAAAGTTTCTTTAAATTATGAAACTGTTTGGTGCTTTAGGAAGCACATTTCTTTCAAATCTGTCCATTGTTCACATTGAACTTGGGGCTCAAACTACCAGATCTTTACAAACTTGATTTAATAAGATTTAACTTTATATTCTGGTTGTTTACTATTCAAATATCTGATCTGGAAAGTTTCATCACGTTTCAAGTTCATTTGACCTTTCAGAAGATTGGTTTAAAGTGACAGATTCAATGTTTTGCTTCTACATAACTGCAGAAACTTTATACTATTCTTCTGAACAGTTTTTCTCACATAATCTTTATAACATCCTAAATTCTATAGGATAAATATTAATTAAATTAAATAGATTAATGAAGGAGATAAGTAATTAATGAGAAAATAAATAATAGGAGTATTATTATTATTATTATTAGTTTTATTTCGTAAAAGTAAGATTGAATTGAAAATAGAAATAAGGGGTGAGAGTGGGGCCCAAGCCCAATTAGACAATTCAGTAAGGAGGGGTTAACAGATTACCCTAATCCTTATTCGTATCATTCGTCAGTAAGCGAAACGCTAAGGAGGGAGAAAACGAGTCTCAAGAGAGAGCTGCGGTGGAGTGAAGAGCCAAGAATCCAAGAAAGGACTTCCTTGCTGTAAATCAAAGCGTCGCTTAGGTATGGTGGGGGGAGAGAATTGCTTGTATATGCATGTAGGGGATGTGTGGGTAGTGAGGGCAACCATAAGACCCTCTAAAGGCTCTAAATTCGTATGGATGTATGTTGTAACAAAGAATAATGATATAATCTATTGATTGATGATTGATTGGGTTTATATTGATATTGATTGGGTGAAATTGAAGATGATATTCAGAATAATGAAAAAGGGGTGATTAGGGGATTAAAGAGTTGGGGGTTTGATGAATTGGTTGTAGCAATTTGTAAAAGATTGTTGATTTACTGACTTTGGATGATATTAATGATTATGAATAATGTTTAGACGAAAAAGATTGATTAGAGATTGATTGGATGAGTTTAGAAAGGATAGAAAATCGTGAATCTGCGATCTGCGTCGCGGGTAATCGATTACCCAGGTGTGGTAATCGATTACCAGGGCTTTCTGGGCAGCGTTGAGTGAGTTTGGGTTGCTGGTAATTCGATTACTCTGTGTGGTAATCGTTACCAGGTTTTGACAACTTTCTCGCCTGAGAAAGAATGCGTCTGTTAAGCGTGCAAATGAAACTCGGAATACTATCATATATATATCAACTGAAGCCCAGATCTTAACTTTCTAATAGAAGTGGAATCACACTTTAATTGGACACCTAGAACTCTAGATATTTCCAATTAGTGAACCAAGGTCATTAAGCTTAAAGCTTGAAGACTCCAAAATTGAGTAACGGTCTCCTGATAATCGATTACAACTGTGTGGTAATCGATTACCAAGTTATATTGCGTAATGAGAATGTTGTTTATTACGATGGTTAATGATGATATGAATGATATGATGTCGGTGTATATCACCTTATTATGATGATGTTTAATGATGAGTGTATTGATGCATGATGATAATGATGTCGGTGTATATCACCTTATTATGATGATGTTTAATGATGAGTGTATTGATGCATGATGATGATGATGAGTGTATATCACCTTATTATAATGATGTTTGATGATGATTTAATGATGATAAGTGTATATCACTTTACTTTAATGATGTTTGATGATGAGCATGATGATGATGTTAATGATGATAAGTGTATATCATTTTACTTTAATGATGTTTGATGATGAGCATGATGATGTATGATAATAATGATGATGACGACGTGTATATCACCTTTGATGATGATGTTACCTAAGTTGTGCGGGCCCATATAGGGGTACAACTTAGGAGAGATGTCTTGTGCATATGTGATGTTACTTGATTTGTGCGGGCCCATAGAGGGGGTACAAACTTAAGAGAGATGCCTTGAGCATGTGTGATGAGACCTGAATTGTGCGGGCCCATAGAGGGGGGTACAATTCGGGAAGTGAACTGAGTTGTGCGGGCCCATAGGGGGGTACAACTCAGGGGATCAGATGGGGCGTCGATGCACGGGGCCCATAGAGGGGTGCAACCTAGGAGTGATTGTACGGGCCCATAGGAGGGGTACAACCTAGGGTCGAATGTCGTTGTGCGGGCCCATAGAGGGGGTACAACCTATCGGACTAGTGTGTGGTAACACCGGTAGACTATCTTGGTACTAACTAGAGTGATTGAAGAGGTGGCACCCATTGTGTGGAGTTCCAAGTCATGATCTTGGGTAGATGATGAGAGGGAGTATTGATGTATGATGATAATGAGTATTATGATATATGAATGATGTTATGCATGATAATGAGTATAATGTAGATGAATGATGTTATGATGATAATGAGTATAATGATATATGAATGATGTTATGATGATAATGCAGTCCTCTGCTCGCTGCCTGCTGTTATGCTCTCCTGCGTCTCCTGATCTCTGACTGCTGTTATGATGCTACTGCGTCTGCTGCTCGACTGCATGCTGTTATGAGGATAATGAAGTCTGTTGACTATATGAATGATGCTATGATGCTGTTGAGCTTGGTGAATGTATAATGGCTATCTTTATGTGTTATAAATAAGAATGATGGTAGAGCATGTATATGTTGATATCGATGATGAACTATATGTTGAGTTTAAATGAATGTTCCTATTGATGATTAATGTATTGATGACATGATGTGATGATGTTGTGGGTGAGGATGGGCATTCTCTAAGTGTATGTATAAGTAGTATTCCTTTTCCTCACCGTATTCTGTGGATATATTTTTACAGGTGTTGAATGAGGACACGATTGGTGTCGACTATGATTAAAGGGTTGTGCTCTGATAGATGTGACATCAGGGTGTATTTGGGAGTTTTACCATGTTGCTAGTTAGGAGTATTTCTTATTCACTTCTGGATGCCTTGTATGGCAGTAGGTCACTAGTTGTTTATTTCTTTGGAGATTCCGTTGTTTTATTGAATTATATTTGAAAGTTTAATTTCTGTTATTAAAGTCATTTTCGAAACTATGAGATTTAATAAGATCAATTGTGAACCTTTTTACCCATCGTGGAACATTACATTTTCTAAACTTCGATTTATTAAGCATTTAAGAGTATGGGGTAGAAGGGTGTCACATTAGTTGGTATCAGAGCAGGTCGGTTCAATCGGCCTTGAGTTATGAGTTTACTAATGCTTCTGAGGTGTTAATCTAATTGATTGATTGATTGATTGATTGAGTGAATTGTGTTGCTTGAATTGGATTGTTTTTCTTGTTCTTACTTGTCTGCTTTAACTAGTATGTTTGCTTACCCTTTCTTGATAAGAAAGAGTAGTGGCTGGGGGTAGCAATGATCGAGGCGAGGGTCATGCCTTAATGGCAGAAGGCACAGGCTGTTGGCAACCTTAAACCAACATCGCGAGACGGATTGGCTTGCACGTTCCAGAGGAACCTCCGGCCTACGTTCCGTGGGGGTTATGACCCTGACGGTGCTGTCGTGCTGCTGACTGGATCATCGAGATCCGAGAAGAATTTAGAACGATGGACTGCCCGTTGGTGTAAAAGGTTACGTTGGCTGCGTTCATGCTATCAAGAGATGTCGGATCCTGGTGCGACTCACTCGTTTATATCACGTGCTCGTGTGTCTAGATTAAAATTCTTATTTCTTCCTTGCCTTTTGAATTGAGTGTGGAAACGGCAGCTAGTGGGTCAGTTTCTACTTCTGATGTTTGCTTAAAATCGTTCCATATCTGTTAATGATAGAAAACTTCCTTGTTGATTTGATTTGTTTGCCTCTAAGTCAACTAGATGTCATTCTTGGTATGGACTGGTTATCGTCCAACCATGTCCTTCTAAACTGTGCTAATAATCTGTTGTTTTTTGTCACCCCTGTCGAGTGTAAGAGTAAGGATTTTAGGACTGCCAATCAGGTAAAGGCGTCTCTAAGGGAGGATGCCCAGGTTTACATGCTTTTAGCTTCTTTGAAATCTAATAGTAGTACTGTGGTGAGTGAAATACCTGTAGTGTGTGAGTACCCTGAAGTGTTTTAACTGATTATGTGTCTAGCTTACCACCCGAGAGAGAGAGAGAGTTCGCTATAGACTTAGTTGCCAGGTACAGGACCGATTTCAGCACACCTTATAGGATGTCACCCATAGAGCTAGCAGAACTTAAGAAGCAATTAGAAGACCTGTTAGAGAAAAAGTTCATGAGGCCTAGTGTGTCACCCTAGGGAACGCCTGTGTTGTTCGTTAAGAAGAAGGATGTAACATGAGTTGTGTACAGATTACCCGCCAGCTAAATAAGGTAACCAATTAAGAATAGATATACTTTGCCTAGGATAGATGACTTGATGGATCAATTAGTAGGGGGCATGTGTGTTAGCAGATAGATCTTAGATCAGGATATCATCAGATTAGAGTTAAGGAGGAGCATAATACCTAAGACCGCTTTTAGGACTAGGTATGGACATTACGAGTATCTGGTAATGCCTTTCGGTGTGACGAATGCCGTTCCTGCCATTTTATGGATTACAGGAATAGAATTTTTCACCCTTACTTGGATAAATTTGTAGTTGTCTTTATAGATGACATACTAATTTATTCCAAAACTAAGAAGGAGCATGAAGAACATTTAAAGGTAGTACTTCAGATTCTTAAGGATAAACAGCTTTATGCTAAAATGTCCAAGTGTGAGTTCTGGTTGGAGCAAGTAAGCTTCTTAGGCCATGTGATTTCTAAGGGAGGTATAGGTGTAGATCCCTCTAAGGTAGAAGCCGTGCTTAAGTGGGAATCCCCTAAGTCAGTGAATGAGATTAGGAGTTTCCTTGGGTTGGCTGAGTAGTATAGGAGGTTCATAGAAGGGTTTTCTAAGTTAGCTTTGCCTTTGACCAAGTTGACTAGGAAGGGAGTTGCCTATGTGTGGAATAGTAAGTGCGAGACTAGCTTCCAAACCCTTAAGGAGAATTTGACTAGTGCACCAGTGTTAGTGTTACCTGACCTTGGTAAATCCTTTGTAGTATACTGTAATGCCTCTAAGATGGGTTTAGGTGGGGTGTTGATGCAAGAGGGTAAAGTAGTAGCCTATGCTTCTAGGCAATTGAAAATTCATGAGAGAAACTACCATACCCATGACCTAGAGTTAGCAGCCTAGTGTTTGTGTTGAAGATTGGGAGACATTATCTGTAGGTTCCCGATTTGAGTTTTAGTGACCATAAGAGCCTTAGATATCTGTTTGACCAGAAAGAGCTGAACATGAGGCAGAGGAGGTGGTTAGAGTTTCTTAAGGATTATGATTTTGAGTTAAGTTACCATCCCGGTAAGGCCAATGTAGTGGCTGATGCCTTGAGTAGGAAGTCTATCCATGTTAGTTCCTTGATGATTAGAGAGATAGATCTTTTAACTCAGTTTAGAGATCTAAGATTGGCTTGTGAAGTAACATCCTCTAGTGTGAAGTTAGGAATGACCAGAGTAAGTAATGAATTGCTGAAGGATATTAGTAAGGCCCAGTTAAAGGATCCATTTTTAGTGAGTAGGCAGAAGAGCTATGCTGATAAGAGGAGGAAGGAATTAGAATTCAAAGAAGGGGATCATGTATTCCTGAAGTCACTCCGTGGACTGGGGTTGGTACGACATTAAAGTCTAGAAATCTTACACCCTCGATTTATTGGTCCTTACCAAATCCTTAAAAGAGTCGGCAATGTTGCCTACCAAATCGCTTTGCCTCCACATCTGTCTAATCCTCATAACGTTTTCCACGTTTCTCAACTCCGGAAATACGTTCACGATCCTTCGCATGTGTTTTAGTCGGATCATCTTGAGGTTAAGGAAAACCTAAAAGTGGAAACCATGCCGGTGAGAGTTGAGGATCGGAGGGTGGAAACAACTTCGAGGTAAAGAGATTCTTTTAGTGAAGGTGATCTGGGGAGGACCTACACCCGAGAGTGCCACTTGGGAACTTGAAGAGAGACGAAGGAGTCTTATCCAGAGCTTTTCGCTTTAGGTAAAATTCGAGGACGAATTTTCTTTTTAGGAGGGGGAGTTGTAACATCCTAAATTCTATAAAAAATATTAATTAAATTAAAGATTAATTAAGGAGATAAGTAATTTGAGAAAATAAATAAGGAGTATTATTATTATTTTATTAGGTTTATTTGTCGTAAAAGTAAGATTGAATTGAAAATAGAAATAAGGGGTAGAGTGGGCCCAAGCCCTTAGACAATTCAGTGAGGAGGGGTTAACAGAGCACCCTAATCCTTATCGTATCATTCGTCAGTAAGCGAAGCGCTAAGGAGAGGAGAAACAGAGTCTCAAGAGAGAGCTGCGGTGGAGTGAAAGCCAAGAATCCAAGAAAGGACTTCCTTCCTGTAATCAAAGCTTCGCTTAAGGTACAGTGGGGGAGAGGGTATTGCTTGTATATGCATGTAGGGATGTGTGGGTAGTGAGGGCAACCATAAGACCCTCTAAAGGCTCTAAATTCGTATGGATGTATGTTGTAACTAAGAATAAATGATATAATCTGTTGATTGATGATTGATTGGGTATATTGATGATTGATTGGGTGAAATTGAAGATGATACTCAGAATAATGAAAAAGGGGTGATTAGGGATTTAAAGATTGGGGGTTTGATGAATTGGTTGTATAATCTGTAAAAGATTGTTGATTTACAGAGCTTGGATGATATTAATGATTATGAATAATGTTTAGACGAAAAAGATTGATTAGAGATTGATTGGATGAGTTTAGAAAGGTTAGAAATCGTGAAGTATGCGATCTGTCTGGGTAATCGATTACCAGGTGTGGTAATCGATTACCAGGGCTTTCTGGGCAGCGTTGAGTGAGTTTGGGTTGCTGGTAATCGATTACAAGGGGTCTGTAATCGATTACCATAGAGTTGAGTTGCTGGTAATCGATTACATCTGTGTGGTATCGATTACCAGGTTTTGACAACTTTCTCGCCTGGAGAAAGAATGCGTCTGTTAAGGGTGCAAATGAACTCGGAATACTATCATATAATATCAAACTGTAGCCCGGATCTTAACTTCTAATAGAAGTGGAATCACTTTAATTGGACACCTAGAACTCTAAATATTTCCAAATTAGTGAACCAAGGTCATTAAGCTTAAAGCTTGAAGACTCCAAAATTGAGTAACGGTTCTCTATAATCGATTACAAACCGGTGGTAATCGATTACCAGGTTATATTGCGTATGAGAATGTTGTTTATACGATGGTTGATGATGATTATGATGATAATGATGTGGTGTATATCACCTTATTATGATGATGTTTAATGATGAGTGTATTGATGCATGATGATAATGATGTCGGTGTATATCACCTTATTATGATGAGTTTAATGATGAGTGTTTGATGCATGATGATGATGATAAGTGTATATCACCTTATTATAATGATGTTTGATGATGAGATGATGATGATGTTAATGATGATAAGTGTATATCACTTACTTTAATGATGTTTGATGATGTTAATGATAATAAATGTATATCACTTTACTTTAATGATGTTTGATGATGAGCATGATGATGTATGATAATAATGATGATGACGACGGTGTATATCACCTTTGATGATGATGTTACCTAAGTTGTGCGGGCCCATAGAGGGGGTACAACTAGGAGAGATGCCTTGTGCATATGTAATGTTACTTTGAGTTGTGCGGGCCCATAGAGAGGGTACAACTTAAGAGAGATGCCTTGAGCATGTGTGATGAGACCTGAATTGTGCGGGCCCATAGAGGGGGTACAATTCGGAAGTGAACTGAGTTTGTGCGGGCCATAGAGGGGGTACACTCAGGGGATCAAGATGGGGCGTTCGATGCACGGGCCCATAGAGGGGGTGCAACCTAGGAGTGATTGTACGGGCCCATAGAGGGGGTACAACCTAGGGTCGAATGTCGTTGTGCGGCCCATAGAGGGTACAACCTATCGGATAGTGTGGTAACACCGGTAGACTATCTTGGTACTAACTAGAGTTATTGACGAGGTGCACCCATTGTGCGGAGTTCCAAGTCATGATCTTTGGGTAGATGATGAGAGAAGTATTGATGTATGATGATATATAATGATGTTATGATGATAATGAGTATAATGATAGACGAATGTGTTATGATGATAATGAGTATAATGATATATGAAGATGTTATGATGATAATGAGTTATGATGATAGATGATGATTTACGATGATAATGAGTATAATGATATATGAATGATTTATGATGATAATGTATGATGATAGATGAATGATGTTATGAGGATAATGAGTATGATGATATATGAATGATGCTATATGATGTTGAGCTTGGTGAATTATAATGGATATTTTCTGTGTTATAAATAAGAATGATGGTAGCATGTATATGTTGATATAGATGATGAATTATATGTTGAGTTTAGATGAATGTTATATTGATGATTAAGTCTTGATGACATGATGTGATGATGTTTGGGTGAGGATGGGCATTCTCTATGTGTATGTATAGTAGTATTCCTTTTCCTCACCGTATTCTGTGGATATATTTTTACAGGTGTTGATGAGGACACGATTGGTGTCGACTAGATTAAAGGGT
The DNA here is from genome assembly GCA_026901365.1 of Sesbania bispinosa. Classification (NCBI taxonomy): domain Eukaryota; kingdom Viridiplantae; phylum Streptophyta; class Magnoliopsida; order Fabales; family Fabaceae; genus Sesbania; species Sesbania bispinosa. The sequence continues at coordinate 453,785 of QLOH01000366.1, forward strand.
TGTGCTCTGATAGATGTGACATCAGGGTATTTGGGAGTTTTTACCATGTTTCTAGTTAGGAGTATTTCTTATTCACTTTCTGGATGCCTTGTATGGCAGTAGGTCACTAGTTGTTTTATTTCTTTGGAGATTCCCTGCTGCTTTATATTGAATTATATTTGAAAGTTTAATTCTGTTATTAAAGTCATTTTCGAACTATGAGATTTAATAAGATCGATTGTGAACCTTTTTACCATCGTGGAACATTACCTTTTGTAAACTTTGATTTATTAAGCATTTAAGAGTATGAGGTATAAGGGTGTCACAATCTTATTAGTACTGGTTAAATAACTATTCTGGAAAGTTTTATTAAAATACAAAATCATTTGACCTTCAGAAGATTGGTTTAAAGTGACAGATTCATTGTTTGCTGCATAACTGCATAAACATTATATTATTCTTCTTAACCTTATTCTGAGGTGTAACTACATTAAATACATTCAATGGAAGAATAAATTTTGATGATATCGGTCCTTATGATTTGGCTTGCCTTTAAGAAGATAGTTTTAATCTACTTAGTTGGCATTATACACTAACCACTATCTTCTAAAAGGAACTTTTGATAGTCAAGGCATTCCTTGAGCAAAGATCAGTAAGCTATTCAAAGTACTTGCAGGTTGGACTAAAAGTTTTCAAGGGTCACAATTCAACCCCCCTTCTTGTGACTCTATGATTTACTTCAATTAGTATCAGAGCTCAACCTCTATGGGTTGAGCACACTTAACTGTGTGAGAGGAAAAGATTCAGGAAGAAGTAATGGCCAACCAGGAAGCATACTCTCAAAGTGTTGATGAATATTCAAGAAATGAACAACTTCAAGAAGGAGCCAATGATGCTAGAAATTAATGCAACTCTACATGTGGCTCAAATGGACCTTAAGGTATGTACTGCTAAACTTGAACATTATCCTCCCTATGATGAGAAAGATTTTGCTTATGATGGATTGAATGATGGTTTGATAAACCTGGAAAATAAGAATATGGAATTCTTAAAAAGGAGATTCTTTTTTGAACTTCAAATTGAAACTTTGATGGTTGAATGATTTTCTTGAAGAAGGTGAAACCTCAACTATGTTCAAAAATCATAATTGAAAATGAAGTTGAAAACTGATTTTCAACATTTGCCAAAGCTGAAGTATCTACTTGCTCTATGTCCATGTTTTTCAAAATGATCTTCAAATGATCAAGGCATCATTCAGACTCATTATCTGTCATTATTGTGTACATCATAGTCATATCTCTTATCTATGCAATTATATAGAAGAAATATGTATATGAGAGATACAATGGTATAGGTTGTTAAATATCTTAAGAATTCAACCACTAACAATCAAGGACCTAAGATGAAATGGGTACCAAAATGTCTCCTTAGTAATTTTGTTATGCAGAAAAATTCTCAAGAAGATAGAACCATTGGCCAAAGGAAATCACTTCCAAGGCTTAAATGAAAATGTTCCATACAAAGAAGGAACATGACTCTAGTCAATGCTTCTCAAATGCTTGGTGTGAAATCTCAAAGGTTCATGACTTATAGAAAGAAGCAATGGTAAGAAAAGTACTGTTCAATTGACCAGGAAAAAGGTATCAATGATTTCTATCCCCAATGCATATTCATTTCATAGAGTCAATGAATTTGAAGCACAGGTTTATGCTAAGGTCTTGTGTGCTTAATGATTGAAAGATCATCACTGATTGACACTTATATGGACATTCTATTCTAATCACTTAATTAGTCTTGAACATAAAAAGAAAATGATTAGAAGATCAAAAGTAATGTGCTATAGTGTTGCTAGTTTAAAATTCTGATATAGCTACCTTTAAATGAGCATAACTTGATCTACAGAAGTCTGTTTTAGGTGAAACCAATTTTGTTTGAAAGATTATTGATGGTACTATCAAACTGGAAAATTTAAGAATTTTAGCTTAATCACAAAAGTCCCAGTAAAATTTTGAATACAGCTGTTCTGTCTAAAGTTCTGATATAAACTAGTACACTTCAACTATCATAACTTGAGCTACAGGAATGCTTTTTCAGTGAAACCAATTTTATTCGAAATCTTATTCATGTTAGTATTAAACTGGAAAGTTTGATAATTTTATCACAACTACAAGAGTCCCAGTAAATTTGTGAATATAGCTATTCTGTTATAAATTCGGATATAAAGCAGTCCACTTCATCTGATCATAACTTGGGCTACAAAAGTGATATTTGAATGAAACCAATTTCATTGGAAAACGGATTTATATTATTTTCATACTGGAAAGTTTCAGAATTTTAGAACATCTAAATAATTCCCAGTAAGTAATTAAAGTAGGTTGTTCTGTTATATGATCATATTTGAGCCTACTATTTTTGGATGTTTATAACTTGAGCAAGGAAAATCTTTTTCAAGTGAAACCAGTTGGATTTGAAAGATAATACTTAATAGTTTAATCCCATTAAGTATCTAAGATTTTGGTTGCATGGATTTGTATCAGTGCATAAAAAAGAACTGTCTCATTCTGCACTTTGTGATAAGCCAGTTAACTTAAATGCATCATATCTTGGAATAGGAAAATCCAAATTGCATGATCTTTGTCTTGTTAGAAATCTTGAGATCTCTAGTTTTATGGTGATATCTCATACTTATGTGATTTGAAAATAATTCACAGATGCAGTTTGAAGTACATGAGTAAATGAGGTTTTCATGATTTAGAGCAGTAACTTGCTGATTAGAACATCTTTGAATATATTGTCCTAAATGAGATGATTTCTTATGGGCTTAGAAAATCTGTGTGATGTTTTCTGTGATAAAATATCATCTCTTATTTCAAAAGACTTTTCAAGATGGGACTTTGATAAACTACTTATTAGTTTTAATCACAAAGGATGAGTCTTTTAGAAGCTTCTGCAAGAATGTCGAAACTGGAAAATGATCCAGTATTGCTTCTGTGAGTTGTGATCATAAAGGGAAGTTTAAAAACTCCTTATTCAAAGACCTCTTTGATGAAAATGACATTTCTCACAACTTTTCATGCCATGGAACTCTATAACAGAATGGAGTTGTGAAAAGAAAGAATAGGAAACTACAAGAGATGGCTAGAACCATTTTAAATGACTCTTGTGTTAAAAATATTTTTGGGATGAAGTTGTAAGCATTTAATGTTATACTTTGAATATAGATACTATTAGAAGCATATGAAACAAGACTCTATATAAATTATGGAAATGTAGAAAACTAAACATTTCATACTTGCATACATTTGGATGTGACTGCTATATTGGTAAGTTTGATTCAAAATCTAATAAGGCAGTCTATCATGGATATTCACTAACTTCAAATGCCTTTAGAAATCAAACCGATTGAGGAAAGTATGCATGTTGTTGCTCTTTGAATCTAATGCTTCTCTTGAGAAAGAAAGAACTGCAGGTTTAGAAAATGAAATAGAAAAACTAAATCTAAACCAGAAGGATAAAACCGACTTCAGAAGCAGAAGTCATGAAACAAAATGATCAGAAGAAGGATCAGAAACTGTTCAGAAGAAGGAGCAGAAACACATTAATGCAGATTCTGATTCTAAATTATAAAAAAAGAATGGGGAATATTCAACCAGCTTCCAATTATCCATCCATACTTAGGAGCTGGAAACCAGAGTTAATGCTCACCCTAATGATCAAATCATTGGAGATACATTTGAAGAAGAACTTGAACATTTTGAAAAGAACAAAGTGTGGACAATAATTCCCCTTCTGAAAATCAATCCATCATTGGAATAAGATGAGTTTTCATAAACAAGATGGATGAGAAAGGTAAAGTGATCAGAAACAAAGAAAGCAAGAAGATGATGAAATCTCCAAGAGATCTTCTCTTAAGATTCAAGATGGATGGAGCTAAGCCAATGGACAAACCAATGCATTGATCCACTTTGCATGATAAAGATGAATATGGTAAGTTTGTTTCTGAAAAGGAATACAGAGGTATAATTGCTTCCTTTATATTTAAAAAGCAAGTAAGCAAGCTATTGCATTTTCAATTGGATTATGTGCAAAGTTTCTATCTTCTTCTAAAAAGAATTTCATGTCATATCTATAAAGTAAATGCTTAGATTCCTTGTTTGAGCTACTAATCTTGGCCTTTGGTACAAGAAAGGAACAAGTTTTGATCTTGTAGGATTCCATGATGTTGATTTTGCTGGAGTTAGGATTGAGAGAAAAAGCACAAATGGTGAATGCCAATTTGTTGATTAATCTCTCATATCATGGATGTGTAGCAAGAAAAATGTTATTGTCCTATCCACTGTAGAAGCAAGATATATATCAGCAGTAAGATTATTCACAAATGTTGGGGATTAAACATTAAATGGAGGATTACTCCCTAAGGTACACTGAAATCCCAATCTTATGTGATGATGAAAGTTCTATGAACCTATTTATCAATCCCATGCATCACTTTAGATCAAAACATATTGACATCAAGTATTTTTTATTAGAGATCATGGTCATAAGCATGACATTGAACTGAAATATGTTGAGACAAAGTCTTAAACTTGCTGATATCTTTTCTAAACATCTTCTAGAAGAAAGATAAAGCTTCATTAAAGATCAAATGCATATGTATGTGTTTAATTGATTGATATATTATGTGTTCTAAGTTAAACATGAGCTTTCTTTACCTAATCTAGAACACTTAGAAGGTGAATTTCCCCATCCAGAAGCAAAAATCATGCTTCTGAAAAGTTAGAAAAGAGATGGAATTCTTTTTATAGGTGCTTGATATTCTCACATTCTTCAATACCTAGGAGGGAGTTGTTGCCTTCACTTTTACTCACTATAAATAAGATTTATAACCCAAAGTAAAAGCATTTTGCTGCAACTTCTAAGTTTAGGAGTAATGATCAATATCTTATGAAGGATATCAAGGGATACTCAATGATTACTCACCCATGGGTATATTCATGAATATGTACATGTCTTCAATATGACATGTTTCACAAAATATCTGTTGAGATTTGGTTCAACATAATCTGCAGAAGATACTTGCAGTATTTTCGGTTACTAGATCTTCTGCAGAAGGTTCTGCAGTAAGTTTCTAGTTTGAAATCTGTGTGAGAAAAGGAATAAGATAATTTCTTCTTTGCATGGAAGAATCTGTAGCAAGTGCTTCTCATGAGGTGATAAAGTGAAAAAAGAAAAAGAAATAGGTTACATTGGAAAATGATAGAACCTCCAAAAGCAAACTTCGGAACTAATATGGTAACCCAATTCCATACCTCTTCTATTCTTATATCCCATTATCTTATGATAAGGTCCACGCCCCTATTCTTGATGATTCAAATTAGGGATCTTATCTTCAACATCTTACTAATGACAAAAGTTAGCTTAAAGATTGTGCAGTATGCAAGAGAAGGAAGTCAGTATTGTGTTACTAGAAAGTGCTTCACATGTTCTACCAATGCCTTCAGCTTACTTCTAACCATCTTAAGACATATAGATGGCTGCCATTTGATCTTATTTAGATCATTCCTCACATTCTAAGTAGCCTATGATAGACAATGATGAGAACTTATTCCCTCCTATCATTTTCATGCCTATTTTGATGGATGACAAAAGGGGGAGAAGAATATAAAGATTCAGTCATAACAAATTTCTATCTAAATGGCACAAATTCAGGGGAGAAATAATTCTTTATTGTTAAATCCCATTTTTTTTATTTGAATGTTATAAATGGCACAAATTCAGGGGGAGATTTAATTTTTTATGTTAAATCACTTGATTATTATTTCCCTCATTCAGAAAACTTAGAAATTGTTCATGAAAGTTTGTCATCGTCGAAAAGGGGGAGATTGTAAGGTCCAAGACCCTTTGAGCAAAGGTTTTAATGACAACAAACTTTCATGACAATATTCTAAATGTTATGAATACTTTGCTACTCATGTTTTCACTTGAGAAAGAATACAGGAAAAGGTACAGAAGGAAGGTGCAAAGATCATAAACATCATTTAACATTAGAACATGTGTCCAGAAGCATGTTACAAAGAGCTTTCATGTCAAAAGTGATGAAACGAGTTCAAGAAGTAGCTTCTTAGATTCAAAAAGGTCAAGACAGTTCATCTAAGATCCCATGAACATTAAACTGAGTTGTATCAAGCTTCAGAAGCAAAGTTGAAGCTTTGGAAGGATCATTCAAGACTACTAGAAGCATAAGAAGAAACTTTTCATGAAACCGGACACCTTCTGAATGTGAAAGATCACTTAAGCAATTCAAGCATATTCATTCCAAGTGTTGTTGATGCAAACAAAGCAAATGCAGAAGATCAATATCACTAAAAACACAGTTTTGTCCTTAGAAGCAAAACTTACAGTTTCTGCAGAAGCATCAAATTCTTATTTCAAGTTGCAAACATGTTCAAAGTATCTTTAGAAGCATTGAACAACTTCCCACACTCCTCAAGATATTATCCTTGAATATTTCAAGTTGAAGAACACTCAAATGAGCTTCCATAAGCATAATTACTTCTCTCACAATGCAAATAAAGCAAAGATTAAAGATTGGAAGCTTTACAAGCATATCAGAAAAAGAAACAAAATTTCTGCAGAAGAAACAAAATTTATGCATACTTCCAGAAGATGCAGTTTTGCTTCAGAAGAAGAAACAGAACTTCTGCAGAAGAAACTTAATTTCTGCACACTTCCAGAAGATGCAATTTTGCTTCAGAAGAAGAAAAGAACTTCTGCAGAAGAAACATAATTTCTGCACACTTCCAGAAGATGTAGTTTGCTTCAGAAGATGAGAAAACAGTACTGCAGAAGAAGCATGTTGTCAGAAATGTTGCAGAAGAAGCAGAATTTGTTTATAAATGTTCCTTTAACATTCTGAGAATACAACCAGGTTAATTACAGTTAAAATAATCTGTATCAAGTTTTTGAATAAGCCCAGGTTGATTACAGAAGAAAAATCTGCAGAAAGAACCAAGTTGAATTTCTGCAGAAGATACTGTCCAGAATGAGACTAGTCAACCTGACAGCTGTACCAAGATGTAACCTTGCTGCAAAGACAAAATGACTTGTCCTTAAGCAAAGCTGGGCTCTTATAGAGATTTCCAACGGCTAGTTTGACCACCATAACTCTATAAATAAAGCCTCATTCAGCTGGGCAAAATCAAGGAGAACAAAGGGAAGAAATCCAAAGAGTCATAATGTAGAAATCCCTTTCTAGAGTGAGGTTCTCCTTCAACCACTCCAATATGCAGAGTTGTTGCGCATAATTCTTAGAGAGTGTGTTTAGGCTCAGTTTTGTAAAGATTAATTTTGTGAGCCATATGTAAAAAACCCATCTATTGTTGAAGAGTGTTTGTAATCTCCCAAGCTAACTAGAGAGAGTTAGTGTTGGTTTGAGAGGGTGTAGAGCCTGCAGAGGCTGAGCAAATAATACTGGTTTTAGAGCCTGAAGAGGCGGCAAAATAATACTTGAAAAGAGCCTGAAGAGGCTGCACAAGAATACTAGTGGTAAGGTGTACCCAAGGTGATTGTAAAGTTAAAGAAAAGTAAGAAAATCCTACAGGTGTAGGTACTGGATGTAGCCCAAGGATTGTGAGGGTAAACCAGTATAAAAATCATCTATGCAATGTCTCTTACCCTTTCTCTCTTTAATTTCCTGCACATACATCTATTGCATTGCTAGTTATTGTTCATATTTTGAATATTTAGCAAGCTATAAACCATATTTTGATAAACTTGTTTTTAAACTGATATTTTCACATAAAACACATCCATATCAGTTAAATACTGATATGGAAAGTTTCATTACATTATGAAACTGTTTGGTGCTCTAGAAGCACATTTCTTGAAAGATGTTCATTGTTCAACATTGGAACTTGGGGTTCAAACTACTAAATTTTGATAAACCTATTTTTGAACTAATATTTTCACATAAATCACATCTATATTAGTTAAAATACTGATCTAGAATGTTTTATTTAATTATGAAACTGTTTGGTGCTTCAGAAGCACATTTCTTCAAATCTGTCCATTGTTCAACATTGAACTTGGGGCTCAAACTACCAGATCTTTACAAACTTGATTTTAATAAGATTTAACTTTATATTTTGGTTGTTTACTATTCAAATATCTGATCTGGAAAGTTTCATCAAGATTCAAGTTCATTTGACCCTTCAGAAGATTGGTTTAAAGTGGCAAATTCAATGTTTTGCTTCTGCATAACTGCAGAAACTTTATACTATTCTTCTGAACAGTTTTTCTCACATAATCTTATTAGTTACTGATTAAATAACTATTCTGGAAAGTTTTATTAAAATACAAAATCATTTGACCCTTCAGAAGATTGGTTTAAAGTGACAGATTCATTGTTTTGCTTCTGCATAACTGCATAAACATTATATTATTCTTCTTAACCTTATTCTGAGTTGTAACTACATTAAATACATTATATGGAAGAATAAGTTTTGATGATATCAGTCCTTATGATTTGGCTTGCCTTTAAGAAGATAGTTTTAATCTACTTAGTTGGCATTATACACTAACCACTATCTTCTAGAAGGAACTTCTGATAGTCAAGGCATTCCTTGAGCAAAGATCAGTAAGCTATTCAAAGTACTTGCAGGTTGGACCAAAATTTTTCAAGGGTCACAATTCAACCCCCCTTCTTGTGACTCTATGATTTACTTCATTAAGAGCTAGGAGTTTTGAGAGAATTTAGAAGGAAACCAATGTTAAGCCAAAAAAAAATCACAGACTGAACTTAGGAGAATCACACCCTGAGACTGAGAGGATTTCAAGGTATAAGTGAGGGAGAAAGTAGGGGCGTTGAACGAGAGAATTAGAGTAAGGGGAAAGGAATCTAGTTAGAGAAAGGTATCTTGTGAAAAGAAATTGGGAAAAGAGAGACTTGAAAGTAGAATTGGCACTTTAGGTCCTGATGTTCTCGCTCAAGCGAGAGGGGCTCGCTTGAGCGAGAATATGATTAAAAGTGGGGAAATTGATATCTGATATTCTCGCTTGAGCGAGAAGTCTCTCGCTCAAGTGAGAATCAGGGGTGAGATTGTTAGCTCTCTCGAAGATTTTCGCTTGAGCGAGGAGGGTCTCGCTAAGCGAGAATCATCTAGAGAGGGTCCTTTCTGGAGGTTTCTAGCTCAAGAGAGTGCGCGTAAACAGAGGGACTTTAGTATTCTCGCTCAAGCAAAAAATCCTCGCTTGAGCGAGAATGCACAGATCTGTTTTTTAAAACAGAACGTTGAGGGCTTTGCCCTAATTTTTTCCTCATTTTCCTTCTTTTAGGGAGAGAAGTTAGAGATAGAGACTGTGCTAGGGCTTGGGCTTGAAGGAGGAGCAGAAGATTGGAGCTCCACTGTCGCCCTCTGGGACTCCTTCCCTTCCGTTTGCTCGGTCTTAGGTGAGTGTTAACCAACATGCTCACTCTCATTTAGGTTAAAGCTCATGTATGACCCCTCCTCTGTATCTTCCCCTTCCATATTGCTTTATGATAGATGTATGATCATGTTTCAAGTTTGCTCTAACCTTAGGGGTTGTGATTGTCTTGAATTGTTTGGAAAATGATTTTACCCTAGGGATAGGGTTTAGGGCTTTTGGAATTAGGAGTTGCTTTATGTAATGTAGAGCATGATAGAGTTAAGTATTTTCCTAATGTATGATGAACATGTTCATTGACCATGGTAACCTAGGTTTTACCTTTGGATTAGCCTTCATTTGAAACATTGTATGTTGTAGGAAAGGTTCATATTTCAAGTAAAAATTCATGTGTCATGTCATTAATAAACCTTCATTTCATATGAACTTCATGTTGCACGAAATCCAAGTAATCATGTACTAACTAATCATGTTCGGCTTCGGCCATCAGAGGTCTTCGGACCATCATGTTTAAGTAAATAAGATCGGCTTCGGCCACCATGAGTTTATGATCATTATGTTTCATGTGAATCTAAAACCAAGTCCCAATAGGTCTTGGGCTCGGGCCACAAAAGGTTCCCTTCGGGGAATAATCCACCTTAGGGGGTGGAGAAGCTCGACTGGTTAACGCTCTAGACCCAGTCATGGGCCAAGTTGAGGGTCGTATTCAGGGCAGGGGCATTACACACATAGGCGTCTTTTAGGACCATCATATTAATTGTTTTAAAACGTAGCTTCGGCCTTCAGGTAATGACGGCGACTTTATGTCCCCAAGGGAGATATCCCTTGTAGTCTGAGCTCATTTCTATCTTCAGAAAAGTGATAAAACCCCATGGTGCTGGGTTAAGAACTCCAGGAAATACAAGATTTATTATGTTCATTTTATGTTTTAATTGGAAGAATCATCATGCATGAAAGCCATGTCAATTTCAAGTTCAAATGTTGCATTACTTTTGGTTGAAGTGTTTAATGCTTGCAAGACAGTTGCCTGTTGTCCCTATACTGCATGTTTGGTTGCATTCACTGGGACGTTAGTCTCACCACATGTTTATGGAATCACTTTGAGTTTTGAAGGGTCCCTTTTTAGCTTGAGACTCCTAGTCGTGGATTAGGAGCTTGAGGAAATTTATTGTAGGTTTAGAATGTATTAGAATACCCCTGCTATGTTGTTATGTAATATTACAGTTTAAGGCGGTACTTGTTTAATTGTAAAGGTTTATTGAGCCATTGATGGTAGATATCCTTTTAGATGTTGTTTATGTTTATGCGATACGCTTAAGCAACGTTGGATTGCCTTAGCGTCGTTGTTTTGTGTATGTAAAGATATCGGTAATGGCGTGAAATAATTTCAAGAATTTGGGAATAGTGTCTCCAACGGGCATTATTCTTGAATTTAGAAATTAGGAGGTTACACGAATTATGTATGTGAGATATCAAATACTCACATAAGTACATATTAAGAGTAATGATGTATTGGACTAACCTGCTATAAGAACGTCGCATGGTTTGTTACATAAGTGTCATGAACGATTCTTAATTAATAATGTTTTATGAAGTCCTTTTACCTAAAATCACTATGATTCCTACATGAGAAATTATGTGTTTTAATATCATCTAATGTCACCTGTAACAGGGTGATTATAAAGTTGATTTTTAGACATATAATAAATTATGTGGTGGAATGTGAGTGACCTAGATGGGATTTGTCCCTCCTATGTAACACGGGTTATATCTATGGGCCACTTGATAGAGTTAGACTACAGAACGTATGGCCATGCTCAAAAGGGTAAACATGAGACGTTTATTTCTGTATAGTCTGCTTGGGCATCAAGAAAACATAAATTGAACTATACAAGGATGACACATTTCATGCTCTCGTGTTCAATTAGATATTTGGACAAAGGGACAATTCATATAGAATATTATCACAAAATAGGATACGTCAAATTGCTGACATTCTCAATGTTTGGGTATTAGTGATGTATTGCTAGATACCACTCACTATTATGGTATTAAATATAAAAGGTTTCATTTTAATATCATAACCAGATATTAAGAGAACCTATTGGGTCACACACATACAACAAGTCCATTGGGAATGTTAGAGATTCTAATCGGGTTAGAATAATAACATAATGGGCTAGGCTCATAAGTGAAAGGGTTAATAAGTGACGGTTAAACCCTAGCCACCACTCTATATATATTGCACAAGATGCACAACCCAAGACACATGAGTAGTCGCCCTTTACTCTCGAAACACTACTAGCAGAGGTGAGGAGGGTTTCCTAGTTGTATGTTGGCATGGATACATGTAGAGATGCGGATGCAGCTTCTTCATTTGCAATTTGAAATGTATAATAATCGGTTTTATTTAAAGCGTTAATACATGTTTTTCACAATAACGTTCAATAGGGGGAATCTAATTGTTCCACTGCACCCTGACCATGCTCAATTCCTTCAGGAGTAATTTAACAAGCCAAAGACTAGTGGAAAAAGTAAACCTACCTACTACCAAACATCCAATGCCTTATACACTTCAATGGGTGAGTGAAGAGGGAGGAATAATAGTTGATAGGCAAGTGAGGATTAAGTTTACCAATGGGAAATATATAGATGAGTTAACCTTTGATGTAGCACCCCTAGAAACCTCACACATCCTTTTAGGAAGACTATGGCAATATGAGAGGAGAGTGAAACATGATGGATTTACCAATATTCTTAAGTTTCCTTAGAATGGAAAAAAATCAAGTTCTTATGCCTATGACCCCTAAGGAGATAGAAGATGTGAGAGCTTGAGGCTGACGAGGGTGGGGAGTGATCGCCGGTGCAAAGAGGCACGAACAAGGAGCGGTTCCTGGAAGACTTCTAAGCAAAGGGACACATGGATGAACCAAACCCACACCCGAATGAGAGTGATCCAGAGGTTGTGCAAGTATGGGAGTGTATAGTTTAGGATAAATTAAAGGAAATTATTATAGAAAACTATACCAACAAGATGCATCTTCTATTTGGAAGCCCATAACATAAGAACTCCATAGTTAAGCGTGCTAGGCTTAGAGAAATTTGGGATAGGTGACCTTCTGGGAAGTTTCCATAAAGTGTGCAAGTGAGTACAAAGCATACTAGAAAGAATCATGTTGGTTTGTTGGGACCCTCATCACTCCTGCAAGCGGCTCGGGGGCGTTACAATGGAGTTGAAGCCACTTCTTAGCCATCTCAAGTTTGCTTACTTAGAGGATAAATAGAGTGGTTATCTTCATCAACCTTAATGTTGATAATGAGGAGAGACTATTGCAAGTAATAAGGAAGCATGAAAAAGTAGTTAGATGGACCTTTGTAGATATCCCGGGTATCAGCCCTTCCATATGCATGCACAAAATACTGTTGGAGGAAGGAGCTAAAATTGTGAGACAGCCACAAAGACGCTCAACCCCTAGATCCTAGATGTGCTCAAGAAGGAGGTGACCAAGTTGCTACAGGCTGGTATTATATACCCTATTTCATATAGCACTTGGGTGAGCTCAATACAAGTGGTAGCATTACAGTGATAAAAAATGAGAAGGATGAGTTGATTCCAACTAGAGATCAAAATAGTTGGAGGGTTTGCATTGATTATAGACGATTTAATCAGACGACCAGAAAGGAAAATTTCCCTTCGGCTTTCGTTGATCAGATGCTGGAATGCATGTCAGGTAAATCTCATTATCATTTCTTATATGGTTTCTCTAGTTATTTTCATATTTTTATCCAACCAAAGGACCAGGAGAAAACCACTTTTACCTATCCTTTTTTGCACCTTTGCATACAAGAGAATGTCATTGGTCTATACAATGCTCCTGGTACTTTCCAGAAAAGCATGATGAGTATTTTTTATGATTTATTAGAGTATTGCATAGAGATTTTCGCAGACAACTCACTGTATATGGATCCTCCTTTGATGCATGTCTGGATAGCCTGAGTAAGGTGTTGAGTAGGTGCGTTGAGACTTGAGACTAACCTTGTTTTGAAATATGAGAAATGTCATTACCTTAATTCTATATTCAAGAAATTTTCATGGAAAAAAATATAAAACATTTTATTCCTCGAATAATAAAAAATTGGTCCTAATATTTATTATACCGATAACAGAAATAAACAATCCATAATAATTGTTAGGCATTAGATAATAGGCTTTTAATTCCAAAATACAACTTTAAATAAACTAATAAAGTCTTTCCAAAAGCATAAAAACTAGAATAAATAAAATGACTGCTCTTCGAAGGCTCTAGGTCCTCCATTCTAATTGTTCAGATTACCTAACATGTCCGACAAATCTATATAACAATATTTAAGCCTACAGTCCTTGTGAGCATAACTAAGCAGGAAGTGTAGCGCAGGCAAGCAAAAGGATATATAATATAATGCAGCAAAACAAACAAATACTTTCATCCTTTTCTTTCATTACATTTCTTTTACTTTGCTTATTGTTTGCTTTCCATAAAATTTCATATTTTCACTTTCTATCTAAGACCATCTAGAGCTCATAATTAAGTAGAGAACGTCCTCCCTATAGGTTAAGGGTTTACCTTTATATAATCCTGAAGGCATCTTAGGCATAAGCCTCATTTTTATAAACCTTTCATAATTTTTTAGATGATAAAAATAACATCCTTAAGTACTGCAATAAGAAAAATGACAAAAAGTAATGTTTAAAACTAGCATTTTTACCGTCAATAATCGAGCGTTAATGACCAATAGCGGAACACAGTTTCCTTCATTTTTCAACACATACAGGGTTTCTAACCCCTTTCACACAGTTTGAACACCAGAAATTCAATTCTGGATAACATTAAAACATATGATTTCATCCTCAAACAATCCAATTCATAAATCAAATATTAACATATATTATAATTCAAATTTATCATGTGAAGGGCTTCATATAATTCAAAAACTAAGAATGTTTCATAATTAATATCATGGAATTCACTTAAGCAAGGAGGAAACTCATGAAAAACATAGTAGTTGCATAAAAAATTTCATCAGAAAAGGAAAAAAACATGAAGAAATGCTTGTGGTGTGTATACTTACCTCTAATGTCATCTTTGGGTATCAATGAGGTGTAAGGTTGAAGTTGGCTGGATGTTTCTAGAACGGGGTTGAATAGAGACTAAAAAAACTTTCTCCTGAAAACTTTGAGTTCAGGTTGAGCTTAGTTCTCAAGCTCAACAGTTTGGAATCTCAATTCGACTTAGATGATAAAAGATTAGTAGTATTTAGATAAAGAATGAATATAACTATGAGTCTTATAGTTGAGATTCAATTGTTTTGTTATAGTATAGTTAATGTTCAATTCAGCATCTCAAGTAAGAAATCTTGATATTACGTGTTTTCAAAGGGAGACATAAAATGAGCAAGATAGAGAGAAGAGATGCACATAGATTTATCCCAGTTCACCCACTCCTTGGGCTACGTCCAGTCCTCACAAACTTGTGAGATTTCCACTATGACAAACTTGTCAAATACAAGTACTCTTCCTGCCTCTTCAGGCTCACCCTCACACCAAGCTTAGGGCCTCCTAACCGGGCTGAGATCCAAGTATTCTTTTCCTTGCTTCTTCAGGCTCTTACACAGCTCACACTGAGTCTAGGCTTCCTCCTAACTCAGTTGAGACTCTTACAAGAATGGAATGGAGATGATGATGAACTAGCTTAGACAACGTACAAGGTACGGATATGCAGTGAGATCAACTAGGTGTTTCTCTTCCTAAGAGTTGCAAGCAAATAACAATAGTATGAAAGAGAATATATGAGACAGACTTAAGATGCACTCATGTATAACTGAGACTGAGTTGAGATTGACTTGGGATTCAGTTGAGACGAGTAGGTCAGGAAATTTTCAATAATGTCTCGCATTGCCTTGACTTGGACTCCCTGTCTTTTATTTCAAATAAAACTAACAGTTTCTAGCCGTTATAGGAGAGAGATTTCCTTTTGCTGACACTGTTCAGGCCTGCTCTACTGCGCTCAGGTCTACTCTGTCCGTTGCAGCATTTGCAGCATACTTGCCTTGACTTTTCATTACTTCTATGGAGCGTGTGTCTTAGGTTGAGTCTGAGTCTTAAGCTTTTGTCTCAAGCTTTTCTTGCGTCTGAGTCTCAGTCTTTGTCTTAGGCTTGGAACTGGGTCTTAGTCTTATATGTGCAACTCAGTCTCTTGTTCTTCATCTAGGTTGCATCATGATTTATGCACCTGAGTATGAGTCTTTATCTCATCTTCTTGGCTCTTTGTAACTCTTGATCTTATTTCTGAATGTGAAAAATTTTATTTCTGATTGCTTTAGCACTTCAGCTTTGTACATCCCAAGTGTTAATCTTAGATTGCATGTTTCCTTAGCATCTCAGCTTGTCTTATCATAAGAGAAAATTATCCTGCAATATGAGAAGCTAAATTCTGCAAACACTTGAGCACGCAGTTAGTAAAAACAAGACATCTTAGATATTCATCTTTTTATATCTTCACTTTTGATGGTTTGATTTCAATATAACTCTTAGGAGTGAGTTTGTTTTAACAAAGGTCTCCTCCTTTCTTGAGAAATTGAACCCTAACCCTTTCTCCCCCTAATTCTCTCCCTAGATGGCTACAAACTCCAAAACTTAGCCTCTAAAATATGTTAAGGTATTAATATGCCTTCTATATTTTTCTACTCGTGGTGCCAACGCTCGAGCATCATATAACCAACACTCAAGTGTTGGTAACGATCAAGTGCTATGTCATGGGTGCTTGAGCGTTGAAACAACAAGTCGCTCCCCCTTTTTTCTTTCTTACCCTTTATCCTAATTCATATTAATAAATCTCTTTTTATTTATTTAATTAAAATAAAGGATTTTAATTTGAAATTTTTGGATGTTAGATCCTATGTCTAAACAATCACATGACTGTGTGGAAGGTTGCACAACTACATGTCCTAGTTGCATGTCATGTAAGTGTTTTGAGTCACGTAAAACCATGACTAAAGCTTCTTTGAATGCACCATGGGTCCTTTTATCACTTTTGAGGATCCAATTTTTTTATCTGAGTTAATCCTTATTATTCTTCATTTCAAGTTCTTTTATTGATGTTTTCGTCCAAAATTTGGATAATTTTTTAAAAAATTTCATCATCAAAACTATTGAATCTTTGCATCTGCAATAAATCAATGGAAAATATCCAAAAATCAAAATTGTTACTTTCACAAAGGTGGTAAAATACTCCATATTTCCTATGTTAAAATAGTACATTTGTGCGTTATCAGTAACAGTACAAATTTGATGTACTATATTGTACTCTTTGGCCCCATGTTATTTTCTCCAATTTCATTCAAGATTGATTCTTTTTTTTTCTTGTTGTTCGCAATCACCCAATTTCCATGGAATGGTTCCTTGATCATCTCCAGACTATTAATCACCTATTAAGGATCTTGATTGATATTCTTTGTTATTGTTTCTAAATTTACTTCTAAATTTTTGGTCTCAGACATTTTACCGCTCTCCGAGCACCCATTATTTTGTTGTGAGGAACCATTATCTTGTGTGGTTGTTTTCCTTGGTTGAGCAGCAGGCATAAATTTTTAGAAGCTAGGAAATCTCTTTGGTAATGACCATAGTACCTACATCCACTACGGACAGTATGTAGGCCTTAGAACGTATCCTTGTACCAATACCCTTGCAGCCATATTCTACCCAAATCAAAATTGTTTAGGTCAATTTCAACACAAACACATGCAAAGCAGCCTCATTCCACACTAAAGGTATTATGATCCACCTTCATTGCCCTACCAATGCTTGATGTTAAGGTAAAATGAAGGCATTCAACATAAAACACAAGGTTAAGGCTGGGAAAATCTTAATAATTAGCGAGACAAAGTCGAGACTCCATGTAGACACCATCAAATAGTGGTCAAATATCATGGTCTATCGTTAATGACTTTCATTAGGTCCATTACAGTTTAGGGTTTAGGGTTTCAGACATGTTGGAAATGCTCCTTAATAATATTGTAGCTAATCTTTTTGCATACTAGCTTAATAGCTACTACATCTTTCCACAATAAATACATAAAGAGAAAGATATGTAAAATTATAGGTTCACTGCAAATACCGATTTATGGTAAAGTACAAAATTAAATATGTTTAATTATTTTAAAAGAATTTAAAAATGAAAAAGAAAACATGTGTTATAAATAAACAAAGAAATATGGTAAAGTACTAGGCTAGTGTTGAGGATTTTGGATAATTTACATGAGATCATAAGTTAAAATCTTATTTGCACCATTGCATAAAAAAAAAGAGATTAGGTTATTGCCAAAAGAGTATATTCTAGTTTACAATATAGGATATATTACTTTTTATAAAATTATAATATCTTTAGCTTTTTCTTATAGACAAATATTTTATAAAATCTAGCAAAATTAGTAAGAGGGTGTAAAAAATAGACAAATAACAAGCTTAAGTATCTCAGAGAATATTACGGGTAGCCACATTCAAGTTACTTAATCTCAAAACTACGACATGTAAACCATTCTTTATGAAAGCTAACAATTAAAAAAATCAAAACGCCTAAACACTTTTGAATCTACAAAAAAAAACAAAATACATGGTTTGATTCTTTCTCATTTTCTCGATATTTACCTCCTGGAATTTTTCTTTCTCCAGTCTTCTTAGCTTTAATGAATCTCTGCATTTTAAACACAATCTATTTTTAACCTTTGACAACCAACAAAGTTCTCAAAAAGTCTTCCATTGACAAGGAAGACACATCTAATTGTAGAAGAAGTGATTGCTTCAGATATCATAAACAGACCGTAAAATACGCTCAACAAATCTACAATCAGCAAACCAAAGGAACTAGATAAACAATAATTGAAAAGTTGTAATATCTCAAGGCTTGTTTAAGGAAGAAAGTCGATAATCAGATCACAAGACATATGAAATGCTTGAAAGATCACAAGTTTCACACCAGACAGAATTCCCAACAAAGAAAGATCAGGTGTCTCCCCTCAATTATCCAGGTGATTGTACTTCCTCCTCTAATAGTTCTACATGCATATTACCTTAAGTTTATATTGGGTGAAAGCTTTTGTAGAGAAGAAGACAAAGAAAAAATAGAGACTGAATAATGTAGACCTGATATTTATTTAATATGTTTTAATGTTAGTCATATTCATTATGTATGACATTTTTTAATAAAATATAGTTTTAGAAAACCATAGTTACAAAATCACAAATATATATATATAGTTTTAATACATTATTATCACCCATGAGTCATAACTTCAAAAAACAAAAATAAAGAACTATTCATGACTAAACCCATCAAAGCTTCTATGTGTTGATTGATTGATTTTAATCTTGCTCAGCAACGTGCACAAACTCAGATTACATGTTATAGTTTGAATCTTCACTTGAAGCCTAACGAGGGTTGGCCTCTGTTTGTCACAACAATATGACTAAGCATAGTCCAAACAAGAAAAATCAACAATCATTAGAAATCTCCAGTTTTCATCAAGGTTCTGAGTGCTACGATGATGATGGCCATCCCAAACGAACTGGTAATCAATTATGCTTCAATATGAAGTTCACTTTTCCCCTTGTGTTGGTAATTACTCACTCACCTTGTTTTGCACAAAACAGGAACTGTGTGGACAGCTAGTTCCCACATAATAACCGCAGTTATTGGTTCTGGGGTTCTATCCTTAGCTTGGGCTATAGCTCAACTTGGTTGGATTGCAGGTCCCATTGCGATGTTTCTCTTCTCTACTGTGACTTATTACACCTCCACTCTTCTCTCTGATTGTTACCGTTGTGGTGACCTAGTCAGTGGCAAGAGAAACTACACTTACATGGATGCTCTTAAATCAATCCTTGGTAAGCTATGCCAACTAAATTAAACAAAGCAGATTTCTTTTTCAGAAGAAAATAATTTCAGGTAATTTTCTAAGTTTCAAATATCCAATCTATAGTTTGGTATGTGCAGGTGGTATAATGTTCAAACTTTGTGGGTTGGTTCAGTATGCTAACCTTATTGGAGTCGCCATTGGGTACACTATAGCAGCTGCCATAAGCATGATGTGAGTTAGGAATCATTGATGATATTGAATGATGTAATTATTATTGTTTAAGCAGTGTAAGGAAAATACGTTAATTGACTATTTTGGGTTGTTGATCAAACAGGGCAATTAAAAGGTCTAATTGTTACCATAGTAGTGGAGGAAAAAGTCCATGCCATACGAATAGTAATATTTACATGATTTCATTTGGTGTTATGGAAATTATTTTTTGCCAAATTCCAGACTTCCATGATTTATGGTGGCTCTCTGCATTAGCCGCTGCCATGTCTTTCACATACTCAATAATTGGGCTTGCCCTAGGTGTTAGTAAAGTTGCAGGTATGTTTATTAATATTATTATTTATAAATTTGTTTGAAGATTAAACGACATAAATTTGACTTGAATTGGACATCTAACAGAAAACAAAAGAATTAAAGGAAGCCTAACTGGTGTAAGTGTTGGAACTGTGACTCAAGCCCAAAAAATTTGGAAGAGCTTCCAAGCTCTTGGTAACATAGCATTTGCCTACTCTTTCTCAGTGATCCTTATAGAAATCCAGGTACAATTTATTTTTACTAAATTATATGAGATTCATACCACATGTATTTTTAAATTTGGCGGTTATGTTTTGAAACAGGACACAATCAAATCCCCTCCATCAGAGGCAAAAACAATGAAGAAGGCTACTTTCATCAGTGTTGTAGTCACAACCGTTTTTTATATGCTTTGTGGTTGCTTTGGCTATGCAGCTTTTGGAGACTCAAGCCCTGGGAACCTTCTAACTGGTTTTGGCTTATTCAATCCATTTTGGCTCCTTGACATTGCAAATGTTGCTATTGTTGTCCACCTTGTTGGTGCATACCAGGTTTACTGCCAACCCCTTTTCTCATTTGTTGAGAAATTCACAGCTGATAGATTCCCAGATAGTAATTTTGTGAACAAAGACATTGAAGTGCCAATCCCTGGTTACCATCCTTTCAAACTTAACTTCTTCAAATTGGTTTGGAGGACTTTTTTTGTCATCTTCACCACTGTAGTATCAATGCTTCTCCCATTCTTCAATGACATTGTCGGACTTATTGGAGCTATTGGATTTTGGCCTTTGACTGTATTTTTCCCAATTGAGATGTACATTGTTCAAAAGAGAATACCAAAGTGGAGCACAAAATGGATACTCTTACATATGCTTAGTGTTGTGTGCCTTGTAATTTCTTTAGCAGGTGCAGCAGGTTCCATTGCTGGGATTATTGTTGATCTTCAAACTTACAAGCCATTCCATACCAGCTACTAATTAAGTAGGACTACTTAGGTATATCACCATTGTCAAGGATTTTAGTAGCAAGAAAAAAAAATCAATTCTTGGCCATATGAAACCTATAGGATAATTGCCTTCTTGTTTATTGATTAGTACCCCCTGTATTTTCCATTTCTTTTTTCTTCTTGTTTTGTTCCCTCAATTTGTAACTTCTTTGTAATCCTAATTTTCAATGTTTAATGGAAGATGTGGAACAAAATCTTTTAAATTTAGATATTTTCTTGAAGAAGAGTTTTATTGGGCTCACAACTCTGAAAATTTGTTGAAGAACTCACAAGTTAGGAAAAACCTAATTCACCCCACCCCACTCTTGGGCTTCAAGGCCATTTGTCTAATACCACTAACCTATCTTCTAAATCTAGGAGACTAATAACTTGAACCTAAGGCCAAAAGTTGGGTTTGGCGTAACTCACCTAAATTAGTTGATTGATTCAACTACCAATGTTATCAAATTGCTACCAAAATTGTTAGCTAATATTCTCAATTAGACCAAATCCATTTTAGCTTATTCACTAGACCCTTTATTTGAACTTGAAAAAATTAATTATGCTTACATTAGCTTATTGATTTGACTTTTCAATTTTTAGTCTCAAGACATTGTATATCTGTCCTTGGGTTTTGATGGTAACAAATTTTAAAGATTAGATAAGAAAGTAATCTTATACTAATAACCATGTTAAATGTTATAGGAAAGATAGACACTTAAACGCAAATTTTAGAATATCATCTAAAAGACTATCTGAAATCCCTCATCTTAGAATATCTGTGTCTAAATATCATCTAATAACCATGATGGATTGTCTGGAAGACATATTCAAGAAGCATCTGAATTCATGTTTTAAGCGAACATCCATCTGATATGTAAAGTGAGTTTGAGGAACAAAATTAATAGAATGGTAAGACAAGTTTAAAATGCAAAGTGAACCTTGAACCAGCGAAAAGTGACTTTGTGCAAAGTTCCTACATCCTTAAAAGCAAGATAAAAGACTGCTTTTGAGTAAGAGATAAAGTAAATCCTCTACCTGGAAAAGTATTGTTTACTAATAAAAAATTGCCTTAAGGTGTGTTTGGTTCTGCGTTTGGAACCTTTGAACTTGAGTTTAGAGCAGTCAAACTTGAGTTAGGGAGATTTTGGTGCTGTTTAGATTGGCATCAATTACTCAAGTTTGGAGCTAAACTTGAGTTTATGTAGAAGCAAGAATTTGTAGCTTCTGCGTTAACATAAACTTGAGTTTGGTGGCACAATTTTTCTGTTTCATTTTTTACCCTCTCCACCCATGAAATCTATATCTAAATAACAAATAAAGACATGTCCTTTTTAGTAATTGTACCTGCAAACATGATTTATAAAATCTAAACCAAACAACATTCACTTTCTTAAACTCACGTTTGCAACAAACTATCCAAACAAGAAATCACGTTTATATAAACTCAAGTTCCCTTCAAATCACGTTCAATAAATCATGTTCACCTAAACTCAAGTTTGCAAACGTCAATCCAAACACGCACTTAATCGAACAAATAGAAGCAATGCCTCCATGCATTAAAGCTATTATAGAGAATGTTAAAATTGCCCTCTCTCAATGTTCTACTTCATGGAGGCTTTAAGTAGAAAACTTGAAGAAGAGAATAACTTTTGCTGGGAAAAGTCTCTTCTCGTTTGCTAAAAAATCTATTCATCTTTCTATGCTTTCATTTCTTATCCTGAATGTTTTGTTTAGTAAACACTTATGTTCCCTTTGTGTAAACCATTTCTTATGCACACTTTTGTGTGTAGTCGTTCAGAATGTAACTTTAAACTCTTTTCATGAATTTATTTTCTTTTGAAGTGCTTGAGCCTGAGGAGGCTAAATGCAAAAATAATACATCTTATACTATGCACCTAAAAAGGTTTGAAGAAAACGAAACTTGTAATCTTTTGCTTAGTAAAGTGAAACTCATGACATAGTTAGAGACTAGACATAGCATTTTGTGGCTTGAGTCAAAACCAATATAAAATATTGGTTTAGTTCTTCTTAATATCTTTTAACTCTATTTTTGTTATATAATGGTTTTAACTAATTAGGGATTAAGTGCATTGATCTAAAATGATTTCTTTACAAACAATGTTTTTTAAAAGTCCTTTGAACTTATTTTTTCATGTGCACTTTGAAATCTTCATATGCTATCAATATTAAGAACCTTTCAAAGGCATGTCTGAAACTTTGCAAAATGAATTCTACATAGCTTCTAATTCATCAAAAAATTTCGAAAAGTTTTAAAAAACACAATTCATCCCTCCTTCTTATGTTTTTCTTGTGTGTTTATAGTAGTCTTCCCAACTAGTGCTTTGTAAGATTTTAATTTGGCCCATTTCATTATTTTAGCCCAACCTAATAAATTTAGGGTGTTAATAATAACATTGTTTAGTAATGTTGGAGAAAAACCTATTTATCTATTAGTGTGATAGTTGCATCAATCCATATATAGATGGATTTGTGAAGCTTGCACAATAAATTTTCACCCCGAACAGAGTATACTAGTAGTAACTCTATGTAGACTTCCTCATATGTATGCATTGTTTATGTCCAATATTCATAGACCAGCCTTTAGCAACAATAATGGAAAGGAGGCCTCTTACAATAGCTTCGGTGCCATATTAAGTTTAAATTTGGGATTTTTTTTTTGTTAAAAAAAAGTTAACTTTTTATTATTATTGCTATATACAATAATATAAAATGACAGAAAATAACTAACTTTTTGCTGACCTAACTGCCATCAAACTAACTAATTAATAATGTGTTAAATTGTAAAATTATTAAAATTTTAATAATTAATTTTTCAATCAGAATTTCTTATCATTTAAAATTTATATCACAATATTACAGGGGAATTTCCTACGATCGGTTCCTCTTATAGCCAATCAAATAAGAAAGGATGAGAAAGTAATAGGAAATTAATTTAGTCCTGAAATTAATCAAATACATCTTCAAAGATACCCCCAAGAGACTTTCGCTAATAACCTTTCTTTCCTCAGTTATTGGGAACTAAAGATAAGAATTAGATACCCCATGTCCACCTATTACAAGAGTTTCAGCATTCATTTTCCAAGTGAGTAGAACTATTAGACCTTATTTTTGGATTATTATAATATCACAATCATAGAAAAGAAACAATTTTTGACTAAAATAATTTATAAATATGCTTGCAATGTAGCACTTTACCAGCCATTTCATTCAATTTTGATAATGAATAATAAAGGAACCTTATTCTCATTCAGTAAGGGTGGATGATAGCTCTGCACATGAGAATTTTTTTCTAGGGTGGTCCTTTAAAGATATAGACAATTATATTATTAACACATTGTGCTCCTACTATATAAGGTAGACAGATTAGTCCAAGAGAGGCACAAGAGCTACTAGAGTAATTACTACTGTAGCTTCTATCCTATTTTTCTTTCCTAGTATTCTTAATTAGTATATAGCTGTTGCTGTGATCATATTAAGTTGTGGTTGCTGGAGCTAAGAGTACAGGAAAGAGATCGATAAAGCCCTGTTGCTGAAGGTATGAGAGTTCTAAAGCTTTAATTAATTTACAAAGCAATTAGTATATATTATCATTAGCTTTCAGTTAGTTCTGGCCTCTTGTCTATGAAACATTTGAGTGAAACTTTTTAAGTATGCATCTATACACTACGTATTATAGACAAACAATTCTTACATGTGTTTAATTGGTAGGCATTATCAGTGTAAATAATGAATTTTATATGACATAATTTATTATTTTGATATATCATTATTTATTATTAAATTATTCTCTTAATAATTATTAAAATAAAGAAGAGAAAGAATTATGTGTTAAAACATTAATAAATAGCCGTGTATAAAAAAACTCATTAACTTCTTACATTTCAATTATTTATATCAATTTTTAATAAATTAATTATATAAGTATTGAGTCCAAAAATGTTTTGATTGTTAATATTGATATATATTCTCTTAATAAATCAGTTTAATAATTATCTGATTTTTTCAGAAAAGTGTATATTTTTGTTTTCAATATATTAAATAAAAATTGAAAATTCACATGGGTCTCACCCCCAATATAGTGAGACCCATGTGACTTTCAACTAATCACAAGGAATGTGTTGGAAAGAATGTGTCAAAGAGTGTATACTTGAGTAGAATTGATTCTAAAAATCAATGATTGAGATAAGTGATGCACGTTCTACGAAATACGTTAGACGAAATTGATTTAAAATCAATCCTATAAAATCATGGTTTTGCATTGTGTCACCGCTAATCCAAACATGGACACCACTTTTCATGTTTTTTTTATTAAACAAATAATTAAGTTGATGTTAAGAGAACCTTGTTAAAAGATATAACACTATTCATTAATTAATTTTGCACCCAATTATAGTTAACCAATTAATAGATGAGTTCTAACAAAGTGTATTTGAAAATAACTTTTCTATTGTCATTACTTAAATAGAACACACTTCAGCAACACACACCTAACCTATGAGGGATATTTTAGGAAGGTAGAAGAAGGATAGCTTAATCTAACACACAGTAACAGCACAACTCAAGTAAGCATTTACCTGTCATGAACTATTTATGAAGAATCCAAACTAAAGCTTGTCTTTTCTTTTCCAAGTTATAATCAATGTGTCTGGACAAAAAATAAATAAAAAAATATAAAACGAAATGTGAAGGAAACCGAGTTCATGAGGTGATAAAGTGGCTAAAATAGTGAGTGGTGGGGGAGATTTTTTACATACAAATCAAAATTTAACACATAGCTGATGGCCACACACGGTTTGAGTCAAAGCGGTGTGTGTAACCGCAGAAGCTAACACACACATCATTCCGTGTATAGCTAAAATACATACAAATATTCTCTTTCTCTCTTATATCAAATTTTCAGAATTCATCATAAACTGAAAAATTCTTTATAGTGTTATAAATATGAATAAATATGAAATAACTAATTAATCTGATGATAACACTTGCTACAAGTTGTAAGACATGAATTGATATAATTTTTGCCTTTTCTTAAATTTTTTGTATTTGTATCCAAGAAAAAAAACATGTTGAAAATGATCGAGTTTGACTGAATATATTGGCACATCACTTTTTGAACTATTGATTTCGTGTGGCATGTGAGTCTGCACTATTGTCCAAAATAATAATTTCTTGTGAGTTTTAAAATAATCCTTTTCTTCCTCTCAGCGCTTATTTATACCCACACACCTCTTCATTTTCATGCACAACCCCCAAAATTGAATTTCTTCTGAACTTGAAGACTCTCTTTCACTTCCTTGCTATTTGACTTCATAGAAAACCAGTTTGATTTGGTTTTCTCATTTCTGTGAACCAAGTGTGTGTATGCTTGTGTGTCAAACTCTGAAATAGCAGCACTTGGAGTTTGAGTTAAACTTTCTCACAACAGTCACTGCTTCATAACTATAGCCTTGAAAGCAACACTCTTGTATAAAAAGTTCATTTTGTTTCTATATTGATCATAAGCAACACCCTTGTGCACAATATTAGAATTTTGAGTCTTCATTGAGAAGCCTAACTTGGGTTGGTCTCTTTCTGCATAACAAAGATGACTGCTAACAGTGGAAGCAAGAACCATCAACAGACATTTGAAATCTCCATTGACACACTTCAACAAGGAGGTTCTAAGTGCTTTGATGATGATGGCCGTCTCAAAAGAACTGGTAATCAATTAAGCTAAACATATGAAGCTCACTACTGCAAATTCAGTTTTCTATCAATGAAAAGAAATTTCACTATATACTCACTCACCCTCTTTGTGTTGCAAAAACAGGAACTGTTTGGACAGCAAGTGCTCACATAATAACTGCAGTTATTGGTTCTGGGGTGCTATCTTTGGCTTGGGCTATAGCTCAGCTTGGTTGGGTTGCTGGTCCTTCTGTGATGTTTCTCTTCTCTTTTGTGACTTATTATACCTCCACTCTTCTTTCTGTTTGTTACCGTTCTGGTGACCAAGTTAGTGGCAAGAGAAACTACACTTACATGGATGCTGTTAGATCACACCTTGGTATGCTTCCCCAAACTCAATTAAACAAAAAAGTTTTAATTTTTGGGAAGAAAAGAATTTGGGGTGCTTTCTATATGTTTCTAATTTTCAATATTGGGTTTGGTGGCTATTCATGTGCAGGTGGTGTTAAGGTCAAGATTTGTGGGTTGGTTCAGTATGCTAATCTTTTTGGAGTCGCAATTGGGTACACAATAGCAGCTTCCATAAGCATGATGTGAGTTTGAAGTCAAAGATGATGTTGAAATATGTAGAAATTATTGTTGTGTATGCAGTTTTTAAGGAAAATGTACTAATTTGTTGTTTTGTATTTGTTTGATCAAACAGGGCAATCAAAAGGTCTAATTGCTTCCACAGTAGTGGAGGAAAAAATCCATGCCATATGAATAGCAATATTTACATGATTTCATTTGGAATCGTGGAAATTATTTTCTCCCAGATTCCAGATTTCAGTGAGTTATGGTGGCTCTCTGCAGTAGCTGCTGTCATGTCCTTCACATACTCAACAATCGGGCTTGGCCTGGGTGTTGGTAAAGTCATAGGTAAGATTCTAATTCATGTAAACTATGATTAATTTTGTTTTTACCTTTTTTTGTTTGATGTTTAACTAATGGGCTTAATTTTGACTTGAATTGGACATTTAACAGAAAACAGAAGCATTAAAGGAAGCCTAACTGGTATAAGTGTTGATACTGTGACACAAACCCAAAAAGTTTGGAGGAGCTTCCAAGCTCTTGGTAACATAGCCTTTGCCTACTCCTACTCAATGATCCTTATAGAAATTCAGGTACAATTATACAATTAATTTTTTTAAGAGACTAAGACCATATATTGTTTTAAATTGAAATCTCAACTAAAAATGTTGGTTATGTTATGAAACAGGACACAATCAAATCCCCACCATCAGAGTCAAAAACAATGAAAAAGGCAACTTTGATCAGTGTTATAGTCACAACCCTTTTCTATATGCTCTGTGGTTGTTTTGGATATGCTGCTTTTGGAGACTTAAGCCCTGGAAACCTTCTAACTGGTTTTGGTTTCTACAATCCATTTTGGCTCCTTGACATTGCAAATGTAGCCATAGTTATCCACCTTGTTGGTGCATACCAAGTTTACTGCCAACCCCTCTTCTCATTTGTAGAGAAAGCTGCTTCAGAAAAATTCCCAGACAGTGATTTTGTGAACAAAGACATTGAAGTGCCAATTCCTGGATTCCGTCCCTTCAAACTCAACCTCTTCAGATTGGTTTGGAGGACATTTTTTGTCATCTTAACCACAGTAATATCAATGCTCCTCCCATTCTTCAATGACATTGTGGGGCTTATTGGAGCTGTTGGATTTTGGCCTCTAACTGTATATTTCCCAGTGGAGATGTATATTGTTCAAAAGAAAATACCAAAGTGGAGCACAAAATGGATATGCCTACACATGCTTAGTGTTGCATGCCTTGTGATTTCTTTAGCAGCTGCAGCAGGTTCAGTTGCTGGGGTTGTTGTTGATCTTGGAAGTTACAAGCCATTCCATACCAGCTACTAATTGAGTAGGATTACTTAGTGATCACCATTGACAAGGATTTCAATAGCAATAAGAAAAAAAAAAGAAAACTTCAACTCTTGCACATATGAAACCTATAGGATGGTGGTCTTCTTTTTATTGCTTAGTAACTTGCCCTGTATTTTATATTTCTTTTTTATGCTCTCTTACTTTGTAACTTGCTCTGTATTCTGAATTTCCAATGAGAAATTAAAGATATCAAGCAAAGCTTTCAAATTTCCAAAGCCAAGCACTTCCCAATCACACCTTGTTCTTTTCCTAAAGAGGAATTATATTTAAGAAAATTGAAAATATTGTAAAATGTGATAGGTGATGTAATAGAAAGAAATGGAGAGAAAAAAAAATGAATTATTGTATGTATTTGATGTAAAGGATGACGCTTGTCATTATAAGAAATAATTCATTTTACACTTTTTTTTGTTCAAACGCTATTTACAAGTCCACTTACATCGTGATCATTTAGACATTAATTATAGTGTGTTTGGTTCACACCACGTTTGAAATATGGATCCAAGCAGAAGCTATTTTCAGTAGCGTTTGTCCGGATTCACGTTTGAAACGTGATTTCGGGTAAATCAAATACACAATTAGACCAACCTGAGTTCATAAATTGAAATTCTATAGTTAATTTTGCATGAAAAAATTAGTGTATAAACATAGAATTCGTAAAAATATCGTTTCGGTCTTATTCGTTTAAAAAAAATTAATATTTTGAATTGAAAAAAAAATTATAATCAAAACATTTTAAAAATTCAGTTAAAGAATATTAATACTATTTTTGTCTTTAACTAAAAATCCAAGATAAAACCATCTCTTCAACGTTCGAAATAATGTACTCCCTCCATTTATGTTAGTTATGTTTGCTAACTTCACATTATATGCAACTTAACTCTGCAGACATGCTCGGTCTGCGGTGGTAGTTAAGTAAAATCATCTCTCCAACATTTGAAATAATGTACCCGGTCCATTTATGCTAGTTATTTTTTTTTTTTTTCACCATAAGTATCTCCTATTACCAGGATATCCTACTTGGGTCTTAATCATATTTAATGATTCTCATCCCTCCCTAAGAGTGTGTTTATAGTGGGGATTGAACCCGTAAATTATTCCCACGATATGTTTGTTATAGCTAACATCATTATGTGCAACTTAACTCTTTATTAAGTGTGTTTGATTTAACTATGAAATTTAAAAACTCAAATTTCCAATAATAAAAAAAAAATATGGTAAAAAATCTAAACTTGAGTTTAATATGTTGTTAACACCAAATCAAACATATGCCAAATTACTGCTAAATTATTGGTAGTGGTAGCTGATTCCCAAAGTTGATTATTACTGATTTGGAATTGGAAAAATGTAAAAAGAAACAAGGTGGTTGGCGGGGGCCACTAGATAAGTTGAAACCATTGAAAGTGCAAAATGTGGCATAATCAGAGAATCATATGTTCATACTAGATCACCTTTCGATGCACACCGCTGAACCGTTTCCAATAAATGTAATTGAAAAACTGGAAAGTGATGGATCATTTGTGGAGTGATAGCTAGGGTGCTCAGTATGGGTGCGTGATAAGCTATATAAATACATGAGTGGCACCTTTTCTCTCATGCATGGGTTATAGTCCCTCAAAGTAAGGAAGCCTCAAAGTGGGTGCTAATTAAGCATGAGGGTGGTTTCGGACTTCACCACCATATGTTTGTATATATAATAACATGTGAAAAGGTGATATATAGTGGGATTTTTTAGAATGAAGGGAAAAAATGTTATTCATTGATAGTGTTCCTTTAGGGATTTTGGCCGACCTATTAGTAAAGTACGTAGCTTAGCTATAACATACTAAATAATTTGAGATTCATGAATATTCAAGTTATAATTAGACGCCAAGTATTCTAAATCATGATTCACCAAGCAAATTAAGTCTAACTTTGTTAACAATAATGACAAGCTATGACTCAATTTGGCAAACCAACAATGGGCATCCAATTTATAACTAGCTAAATTCAAACGCTCATGATTACAGCTTGGCAAAAATCTGTAAGAATGCAGATGATCGGGAGAATTTTTCAATTCTATCATCTAACTTGAATTCTCTATCAAATCTCATCATCAGGAAATACACTAATTCAAACTTCTAAGTGATCAAGGCACAATCCATAAAAGGGGTTCATACCCCAAGCATAATAATAAATCTCACTAATTTATTCTTCAATTATACCTTTTTTTTAACTAACTTAAATATTGGAGTGTTTTTTATACGAGGGTCATGCTAACGAGTGTCCTTAAGACATTGATTAAGAATTCATGTATAGGAGATTTTTATTGGGAATTACAATATAGTTGCATCCGTAACAGTAATTAATGTTATATACTCTAATGAAACCTTTTTATATTTGATTCTTTAACAAGTGAAATAAGGATGGATCCAGCTCCTCTAAAGTGAGCCTCTCACTTTAGAGGAATAAAGTAACATCATCTTCCCTGTTAATTAATTTAACGACTCTGATTCTTATCGTTTTAATTTAATTATTTTAAAAATTATTTTAAAAAACTACTAACAGTTAAAAAAGTAACCTCGAATCTATCCATCACTTGAAAAAAAGTAACCACCATCCAAATCCTGCCACAATTTCATGAAAGTTTTCCTGGTTCAAGATTTAAAGGGAAGCCATTTCCTAATTTGACGTTTGGTCAAGACATTTTAAACAAATTAAGATTTGGTAATTGAGAAGGATTTGACAATTACTTTCATGCCTATCAACGTTCTACACCAAGCTATAGATATGTTGTTGTTCATCACTTCTGCAATTCCCACCATAACTGAATCTCATCCCAGAAAATTAAAAACACACTACAAAGATGGAGAAACACTTAAAAAAGGAAAGAAGGCAGTTTCGTTGTTGCTCTGCCAAACTGCTCGTGCCATTCACCGGAGGCATTATCCACACCATCACCATTCATAGCAGTCGCACGACTCACCAACAGAACTCTCTCTCTCTCTCTCTCTCGCACCACTCACCCCATCATCGCACCCACAGTCCATCGTTAATCTAGTTTCCGTACTTCACTGCAAAAAAGAGCACCACAACCTTGCCGCAGCCCCAACAAGCGTTGCAGCCATGCCTCCACGTCGCTGCCGCGCACACCAATTAGCAAGGAGAACCACAAGCTATCAAGGTCGGAGCCTCCACCATCATTGCGCATGCTGTCACAATCCTTGGATCCCCTTTTCATCGTGCACCAATTTGTGGAGCGAAATAATGAGGAATGTGAGAGAAAGAAAAATTGACAGAGGAGGAAACAGTGGTGGGTTAGGTGAACGATTTCATATTTATTTTTTATTTTAATTTTAAAAAATATATAGTAAAATCTGAGTCGTTAAAATATTTAAGGGTCAAGATTAACTCTCTTTACTCTCTAAAGTTAGGGACTCAATTTAGAGAAGCCAAATCCAATAAGGATATACCAATTAGCATTTTCCTTTTTATATTACCTCTCACCTTTGCTCAAATAACCGCCACCGTTTAGAACATCATAGCAACATGCACCAACATTCTCAATCATTATGTTTACTCATGGCCCAGGGAGCTTGGCAAAATCCAATAGTATATTGAGGTTGTCAACGCTACGCAACATTGATTTCCAAGGTTCCAATATATATATATATAGGAGGTTATAATTACACCGGTGTAAGTTACACCAAGTATTATACCGCTGAATAATTTTTTAACGGATCATTGTATTAAATAATCCACCGTTGGATTGAAAGTTACTATCATATAGATCATACATATAAAATTTTACATTAATCCGAAATTATTTGATATGTCATTGAGATGTCTTAAGATTAACGTTATATATACATTTGAAATATATAAAAAATCCAACCAATTGATTATCAAGTTATTAGTGTCAAAATTTTACGAAATTTGGCACATATAATCATAATGATGAACAAACATAATTCAAGGGTTGGATTACTAAAAAACATATTCGATTTGTAGTTATCAGCGGTGTAATACTTGGTGTAACTTACACCGGTGTAATTATAACCCTCCTCATATATATATATATATGAGGAGGGTTCAAATTACACCCGTGTAAGTTCCACCAAGTATTACACCGCTAATAACTACAAATCGAATGTGGTTTTTAGTAATCCAACCGTTGAATTGTATTTATTCATTATGATGATTATATGTGTCAAATTTAGTAAAATTTTGACACTAATAACTTGATAATCAAACAGTTGGGTTTTTTCATATATTTGAAATGTATATATAACGTTAATCTTGAGACATCTCAATGACATATCAAATAATTTCAGATTAATGTAAAATTTTATATGTATGATCTATATGATAGTAACTTTCAATCCAACAGTGGATTACCCAATACATCGATCCATTAAAAAATTATTCAACAGTGTAATACTTTGTGTAACTTACAGTACTGGTGTAATTTGAACCCTCCTATATATATATATATATATATATATATATATATATATATATAGGGAGCGTATCACCTGAGAATGGTGTTTTTATGTGAGAATGATAAGAATATTTTGTAGCCATCAGATTTAAATAGAGGGTTGAGATTAAAACAACCTACTTAAAGATATCATGTGTCTCCACCGTTACTTACCACTACTGTCGCTGTCGCCACCACTACCACCCATGCCGCCGCCACCACCATCGTCATCGTCGTCGCCGCCACCACCACCACCCGCTGGCGGTGGTGGCGGTGGCGGCGGGGTGGTGGTTGTGGTTGTGGTTGTGGCGGCGACGGCGGAAGGGGGTGGTAGTGATGGCAGCAGCGGCGACGATGGTAAGTAACAGTGAAGGAGACACATGATATCTTTAAGTGGGTTGTTTTAATCTCAACTCTATTTAAATCTAATGACTACAAAATATTCTTATCATTCTCACATAAAAACACCATTCTCATGTGATACGCTCCCTATATATATAAATAAGAAAAATGTAAATTTCAAACCCCAATAATTTTAGGGTGTGGGTGTAGAGAAAAGAGAGTTGTAAAAAAATTAAAATGAAAATAGAAAAATTGAAATATGTGATGTGATGGGAAAAAAGATAGAGAAATAGAAAGAAAGAAAAATAATGTGTGAAAAAAATCAAATTTCATTTAAAAAAATTTTGGAATTCATAAATGAAGATCAACTTAAGGTAATTTTTAAATGCTATCAAGCTGATCAGCCAATAACAAAGCTAGCTAGTCATAAAAGGTATACAACAACAATTCTTGTATCCTCCAAAAAAGGCATCCAAGTTCCAATCCGAGATTACTGGTTAAACTAGAAAATTCTCTTACCAGCTGATCCACACGTTTGATAGTGTACAAAACAATTCTAAAGTTTTTATATAGGACTCTAAATGTTACATTCCTTGAACATACTACTTCAATCTTGAATATAAGCAAACGTTAACTAATTTATGATAATGAGAATATTAGTTGAGCTCATTAAATTTTCTCAAATTCACATATTTCCTAAACTATCCTTTAATTTTTTTTTTTTTGAAAAATGGATCTTTGAAAAGAAATTTAAATTAAATAAGGGTATTGTGAGGATACCAACATTAAATAGGGTGAAGGTAGTTATGTTTTTTATTTTGTGTTAACCATATATATATATATATCCTTCTCTTAATACAAGGGCAAAACCTGGCTTAGTCACAGTTAAGAATCATCACTCATCTCTAAGAGTGTGTTTAGTGGGAATTGAACCCAGGAGATCTTCCCACAATCTCAATCTACATTGTCGCCAACTGAGCCACAACTTTTTAGTAAATGTAGTTAGAATTTGCTTATATTTGAGACGAACAAAATTGAATTTTAAGTTGCTTATATTTTTTATCATGTTAGTTGCTTATATTTGAGATTGGAGAGAATAATTATTAAGAAAAATATATATAACTACACTGATATTTTAATTTGACATCTTCTAACAGACATCTAGCACAAGAATCATATGACAATATGAGAAATGTTTAGAGAAATTATTTATAAAAAATTAAATATTAAAACTTAAAATCATTATATTTAAAGGAACAAAAAAGTGTAAATACTTTTCAAATTTATTATTTTTTAATATAATTATTAGTATCTTTTTTTATTATTACATCCTAACATTTTTATATGTATTTTGTAACATCCCGGCCAAAATCAGGACCTAGAAGATATAGTAGAAGCCTTAGGTTGTGAATTCCATCGAGAGAGGGAAGTTAGACGTAGAAAGGAAAATTTAGGAGTTTGGGGGTAAAATAAAAGAGAAGATCAGGAGTTTATTTAAAGTTTAGAGTGTTAGAGGGAATTTAAGGGAGGAATCAAGAGTAAGCTCTAAACACCGATTCTGAAGAGACTTAAGGGAAACCATGTTAAGATTCGAAATATAAACTATAGAGGTGAATCAAATAAGAGAGATAGGCTTTGATTAAGGAAATTGGAGTGAATTGATGATTTATATCATTGTTCACGTGGTATGTACCTTGTTGGGCTTCAATTAAAGTTTGTTGACTCATTCAATGATATCTAGAGTTTTAGGTGGGTGATTGAGATGATTCGACTTGAATTAGAAAGCTAAGATTTGGGGCTTCAGTTTGATATGCTACACAATAGGATTAATGTCTCATTTCCGCTCATGAGAGTTTCATTCTTGATCAAGCGAGGAATCTCTCGCTTGAGACCATATCAGTAAAACAGGGGATTTCATTTCTGGTTTTCTCGCTTAAGCGAGAAACCTCTCGCTTGAGCGCAATTCCAGAGGTTGCTCTCTCACTTTGTCTCGCTCAAGTTGAGCGAGAACGTATGACTAGAGAAGGTTTTAGAGTCTCACTCAAGCGAGAAACTTTCTCGCTTGAGCGAGAAGACATGATCAAGTTTTTTAAAACACTCAAGTTAGGGCTTCTCCCCCATTTCCAATCTTCCTCTCTCACTCTAGAGAGAGAGTGCGCTCAGGCTTGGAGTGGAGGAGAAGGAGAGGCAAAGAGCTCTCACCATCCATCAACCATTTTCCTTCCCCTCTTGGGGCTTGATCTAGGTCTAACTCACAGAGTACTCCACCCCCATTTTGCATGAGAACTCCCCTATGAACCTTATTCTCTTCTTCCTCTTCCCTTTGCTTGTGATTGAGTTGTTTGTATGTATTTGTTATGATTAGGCACCTAAATATGAAGGTTGATGAATGAGATTTGATTTAGGTCTCACGTGTTAGGTTTTTGCTTATGGCTAAGAGAAGGTTTATTTACCCCATAAATCATGATACATGTGCTATGATTGAGCATTGCATTGGGACTTCGACCCGTAGATAATATGAAAATGTATTTCGAGCTTCGGCTCCCAATTAAAAATGAATTTGACTTCAGCCCCAGTTAATACTTAAGCAAGATTAGACTTCGGTCCCCAGAATAATAGGACTTTCGGTCCTTAGTTAAAACTTGGGTTTCGGCCCCAAGAATAATGATGGTGTTAATACCGAAGGAAACCGTTCCTTGTAGTCTCAGCTCAGGTCTAGCCTCGGAATTAATGAAAAGACCCCGTCTGTCAGGTAATGCAAGTCATGCATATCATGTTTATTTTGGGTTGAGCTTATGGTGTTATGATGAATTGTGAATTCTCTGATGCATGACATACTCCTGATTCCCCCACATTGCAAGACTGCATAGTTATGCTCATTGAGACTCAAGTCTCACCACACGTTTTGTGGTTTTATTTAGATGCACGGGTATCTCATCAAGCTAGACAGTGAGACTAAAGCTTAGGAGTTTAGTTATATTTTGATGTATTTGTTATTTCCTGTGTAGAGATGTTGACTTAGCGACTTATATTCTTTTGTGGGATATGATTGTACATGTGTAGCCTTCGGGCCTTTTCTACCTTGTTGAGAGCACATGTATGGTGGTATCCCAATTATGGCTATGTATATTGGATGTTATAATTGAGTCATTGATGACATATG
This sequence comes from Sesbania bispinosa, assembly GCA_026901365.1. Classification (NCBI taxonomy): domain Eukaryota; kingdom Viridiplantae; phylum Streptophyta; class Magnoliopsida; order Fabales; family Fabaceae; genus Sesbania; species Sesbania bispinosa. Next base: position 490,179 of record QLOH01000366.1, read on the forward strand.
TATTGCAATGACTTCGTTTATGTTTTCATATAAAGTTTAAGTAACGTTGAAATGCTTAAGCGTTATATGAATTATGATTGTAACGATATCGATAATGACACGAAATAATTTCAGGAATTCAAGAATTTTGCTTCTAACGGACATTATTCTCGGATTTAAAAATCAGGGCATTACATATTTTTTTTCATATTGTATATGAAGTTTTTTTCCATATAATATTATTAATAATTTTTATTTTATTTTAACTTGTCCACATGACCCGAAGTCAAATCACTGAGGGATGATTCGATTAAGGTCGACTGGGCTAAACAGTTATGATCCTAACTAACAACACGATATATGTAGCATAGGTCCATTTTGGCTTACCCTCCAGTGGTGTTTTTTAACACCAAAACGAAATTTATGCAACTAAATACAGGAAAAGATTTCTTTATACATCAGATTTGCATGTTTCCCTACCTCACAATATTTATTTGCGTGACGTAAGACACTTGTGACAGCTGAACTTACCATAAAAAACAAAAAAAAATCAAATTTCGCCTTTAATGTAAAAGTCATTAAATGTCTAAATTAACATAACTTATGCTAAGAACTAATAATAACCATTGATTTAATTAATTAACCCTTAAATTGAGGAAGAAGTGGTAGTGTAGTGGTGGTTGCCGTCACCGGAAAATTGTGGTACATTGAAAGTGGTGGTGGGCCTTCCGCTGTCTCAATCAAAAGATACTTTTTTTTCTTCCTTTTTGTGTTTTACTTTTCCCCCTCCTTCATTAGGGTCTAATTCTTGTGTTAGTGGGTTAGTGATGATTATGGTAGGAAGTTTCTGACCCTTATACCTTTTTGGGTTTTGACTATAAATAAGTGGAAGGGAGTTTCTGAGCTTCTTATAAAGTGCTTTTCTATACATTTTTATGATGATGAATAATAAATAATTACTTAATTTGTAATGGAGGATTAAAGGATATTTCCAAAGACCAAGGGAAAGAAAGATTCTGGGTTTAAAATACAGTAAAATCCACTTCAAATAAAGTGATGATTTAAATCAAAGACAGCAAAATTAGAAATTGATTTTACTGTCAGACTTTTCTTTTCCCCCATTTTTGCAAATTAATTGTGAATCTATGAACCTTAATTCTGAGTTTTGTTTTTTATATTTGAATCAATTAGCCAAATCATTACAAACAGATCCCCCATTATCCTAATATCCATGCCATTGCCGGTAGAAGTAGAACCCACTATTTATTTTCATTTACAAATTGACAAAAATGAGATTTTTATACATATTTTTACCCAAAAAAAATACTTTAATTAGTATACAACAGTACAACACGTAAGTCCATCTTTGTTTTGACGACAAATTGAAAGAAGAGTAGTTTTGAAGTTTTAAGATAACCACTCGCGTCATTAATTTTTTTTAAAGAACAAATAATTTTTTAGCATAATTTTTAGAGGTAAGGTTTTACACAGACATTCAATGATATGTTATTAAATCATTTATTGAATTTAATAACATATGATATTATTATATTCATTAAACGATGTAGCGACCCATCAATTGGATATTTATGTAAAAAAAATTTACACTGATAATATATATCAATTAAATTATAATTTTTATTTTAAAATATTGTAAGATAAAAATCTACCTTAGCTATATAAATTATATTTTTTGTCAAAAACAAAATATATACAGAGATGTTACCTATTTTTGCTTTCTGATTGTGTACTTAAGAAGAATACTCTTTAGCCAAAAGTTAGATTTGTGAAATATTATAAAATATTCAAGTCAAGTTTGCCATGCACTGATATGTCCCTACATTTGAGCTTTGACTCCCATGGCATCAAGTGCGCACTAAAATCAAGCATTCCACTTATTGCAAAAAATAATCTTTTATTTTTCCAAAAATGTTGCAAAGGTTATAAGTCTTTAAAATTAAACAGATTATAGAAAAAAATAGATGTGTATAATATTATTGTTATAAATATAATTATAAAGTCGTGATTTTTAATAAAAGATTTTTTATATATTGATTCTTTAATAATATCATTTTGACTCATTTATTATTAATTTAATTACTCAAATGTCATATAATTGGTCATTTCCTGACGGAATTCTAAATTTATGACTGATTGTATTACTGGAAATTAATAACTTTTTTTTAAAATTTGAGAATCAAAGCGGCCGAAGTTACAACATTTATCTTTGGAAGCCGAAAATAAAGGTTTACTTTATTGCAAGCTTCTTTACATCATATATATATGATCCACATGGCCCCATCCTTAAATATGCTATCATTCTTTTTTGTTTAAATCAATCATGTGACTACATAACCAAAATTATGTGATATCTACAATTTAAATAATCATATAGGCTTATAATGCTCAAAGTTAACCACTTAATCAGCTCAAAAAAAGGTCAAACATACAAAGTTTGTAGTTGCGAGAACATATTTTGTTTACATATTCCACAGTGTAATCAATGCATGTTTAGATTATATATTAGACCCTAATTTGGGGTGTGTAAACTTTAATTTGTCTGTAATTGAATAGTTTGCTTGACAAAAACATACTGATTTATATTTGAATAATTTTGGGTTTCAAATAGTGATTTGAGTAAAGAATTTTTTTTTTCTGCTGGATCAAATCATGATTTACAAACTGCTAAATCAACTAGGATTTTGTGCACCTACTTTCCTTTACAACTCTTTCTTCATTTCTTTTTCCTTCTTATCTCACTTTTTTTTCCGTCATATTACGTATCAAAACTCTAATTTTTTTTTCTCTTTTTTTTCCTTGTTTCTCTGTTTACCTAAAATGTATAACCTCCCAAGACGTGTGCAACAGTCATTTTCCTATCCAAATATGCTATCAATTATTTGACTTTCTAAAACTTGAGCAGTACTACTTTATCTGTATTCATTTTTTATCTAGTAAAATAAGATATAAGATGTCTCCCAAACCACTTTTTTTTCCTTAAAAAAGTGATATTATGAAAGTTTATTTTTTAAGTGCGTGCTTGGATGAATAATTCTAGAGTTTTAAAAATTATAGCAGATAATATTGAGTGAATTGTTAGTATATATGAGAGGAATTATAAAAGATAATTTATAAAGTTAAACATAACAGAGAAATGTTGAAACTCTTTCTCAACGCATGTCATTCCTCTTGTATATTATAAAAATTCATTCTATTTATCATTTGGAATTCTTTATTATATAACCAATAAAATTTAGCAATTTTAAATTAATCTATCCAAACAATAAGGTAATTAAAGGAACCTATATCATTTGACTTTACCACCTGACGCGTGGATCAACTAGTAAGAGGCTATTTTAGCTTGACCAGTGGTCTCGAGTTTAAGCTCTCGATATGCAGTTGTATTAAATACTCATAGGAAGAACTTTGTCACTCATAAAGGTTCTAGGAACATGATTGTCTTAGGTGGAGGATATTTATGTTCTTTTAAAAAAAATATCATTTGACTCTTTTAGAATTAATTGTAAAATAAAATAATTCTAAATATACCAAACACTTAATCCGAAGAATCTGTATGGTAATGTAGTTTTTATTTTTTATTTTTTTGTTTTATTTTGGTACATATAAATTTGCTGGTATCCTTAATGTTAGGCTAATGCACACAAACCCTTGTCCACATTCTTTTTTCTTGCCAACCATTACTTTTGGCCCAAGAGTAAAGAAAACTGAGTTAGTTGTGGACTTTTGGATGGATTGCTCCAAGGAATATATATCTAACTTTACTTTACTTACTTTTGATTACTGTAGCCAGAATAGTTGAAGTGGTCCATGATGTTGACAAATTGTTCTAAAGCCCAACTACCGTCCCGTAAAATAAAGCCCCAAACAAGTCTCCTCAATCAACAATTCAACACAATTTGCATTTGTTTTGGACCAACACAATTTATATTTAATTCCTTAACTTTTGTTTAGTGTAGCCGAAATAATTGAAATGGTCCATGAATGTGAAGTTGACAAATCATCCTAAAGCCCAACTTTCATAGCCAACAACAGTGAAGTATAGGCAGGAGGTAAAGCCCTAAAACTTAATTTTGCTCAGTCAACATGATTTTGCAAGCAAAGGAGGTATACATAATTTTAGATGATGCTTTTGTTCATGAAAAGAGAAAGTAGTTATACCTTTTTTAAAATGAAAGTGATGTGATGATTGAGGAATTATTTCAAAATCAACTATTGGTCCCAAAGTATAGTAGGAGCCGGAGGCGAAAGAAATAGATAATTTTCCTTTTAAGTTATGATACTTTTACAATTTTTTTTTTTTGTGTACCAACTTTTCATTACCTTTATTGTTAAAAAACATCAATGTAGGGAAAATTCATTCACTTTGCAAGCCATTTAATTTGATAGAATGACTATGTATGGCTCAATATTTTATACTTGCACTACACATATTTTTAAGTTTATGTACAGTTTAAAAATATTTTTTTTAAAAAAAACAAACTGTTTAAAATCATTGAGGAAAAACACATAATTAATTTAAAGAATTTGTATTTAATTTTTTATAAAAAGTTTAGTAACATATATTCTTCAAAAGAAAATGAACTGAAATAAACTAAAAGAAAGGATAAAATTAATTAAAAAATAAATATCTCACATCTAAATTATCTGCCCTCGTACATTCTTCTTATGAAATCACATATTTTCCATTTATTATCCTATCGGGACACGGATTATAACTTTTAATATTAAATCATTTTAAATCAATATTAATTTTCACTTTAATGAATTATTTAATTTAAAGATATTTTTACTTTTAAATTTTTTAATCAAAACTTGAATTTCTTCAATCAACATTAAATTAAAATAAGATATTTATAAATTACCATTAAAATAATTATTATTAATGAACTAATTTTTATAATTTTTAAATATTAAAAGTTTCAAATAATTATATTCTTATATTTTAATTTTCTATTATTAAAATAATATTTTTAATGTATTTTTAGTTTAACTTTTTACTTTTAATAAAAATATCCGTATAATGTATGAAGCACTTACTAGTTATATATTATAATAGTCTACTTCAAATAGAAAATATATCTATCTGTGGTAATTTGGTTTCGTATGCTTCTTACAGCTTTCAAATATTAGTTATCAAAAGAATTAGCTAAGGAAAAACTGAAGTAACGATTTGCACGTGAACATAATGGAACGTAGTTTGTTAAGTTCTCTTTTAATTAATTCCACTTTTTTTTTCTGGATAAAATCAAAATCAGAGATGATATAACAAATTTAGCCCAAGTTTAACCCATTGATTTAAATGGGTTGTGTGTTGTTGACCCAAAAATAGCGGGCTGAGTTGAGGATACTCGATCCAACCACAAGTACAACCCGACCCGTATAACCCATTGAAAAATAGGTTGGTAAATATATGGGATGGACCAACCTGTTTTTTAAATTTTTCAACTTTTTCTTTTGTTTTTCTGACCAGCCCTGTTTAGTCTATTTGGCCCGTTGGCTCATCTAAATATGGTTTGGTTGATTTTTTTTTATTTTTAAATTTGGGTCAGCCCGTCTCAACCCATTTTTTGATAGGCTAACCACATGTCAGGACCAACTAAGACGGAGCAGCCCATATTTCCACTTTTCCGATTTCATGTTTAATTCTATTCTATTTTTAATGTGCATGATAAAATTCATCTTGTTTAGTCTTTAACCTATCCTTATAGTCATGCATAATTTCAATTGATATATTTAGAATTGAGAAGTGATATTTGTACATTTGTACAACAAGGTGAGAGATAAAGAGAAAAGAGAGAGAATTGTGAGATGTGATGGAGAGAGATAAAGAAAAAAAATATGTTGTATAAATTGGTTATATAAATACAATTTCTCTTTAGAATTTGACATAATTACATTTTTTATTATAAATAATCAAAATCCCTATTTTTTATTTAAAAAGTGAATTCCCATGACTCTCAGGACTATTATTTCAGCAGCGTGAGTAAATCTTTATTCTACATAGTTAACATAGTATTCCTGATATTGCTCTTGTTATGATTTGCTTTTAACTTGTGAATTATTTATGGTGCAGGTTGGTGCTAATTGAATGGAGATACTGATATGGGAGAAAGTTCCTAAAACGAAACATTAGCCATAATTGTTGTATGTTTTAGCTGAATTTGGTGTTGTGTGAAACCAATAGACTTATAGTATTGTGCTTATGATTTTAAGTTAGCTTCTTTTCTTGAGTGTATTGATTAATATTTGGAGGTATGTAGTGTGGTCAACATTGTCTAAGACTTTTTTTATGGAATTGGTAAATTCATTTTAGACAGTTATGTGTTGTGGTTTTATAAATCTGATTGTTAAAAGTATTACTATGCCTATCTCTTTTGTATGGAATTGGTATGAAAGACCAATTCATGTTATGTTGTCAAACAAAATGCTCATTTTGTGTCTCAACTAATTTGATGTCCGGTTGTTAACAACAGTGTTGTTATCATTTTGGTAAATTCATTTTAGGCAGTTATTTCTTTTCCTTTAGGGTGTGTTTGTGAGTTTAGAGAGGTGGGAAAGGAAATGATTGGGGGGAGAAGGAAGGGGGAGAAGTAGGGGTGTTCACGGGTCGGTTTGGTTCGATTTCAGAGGAAAAACGAATCCGAACCAAACAAAAGTGTTCGGTTCGGTTCGGTTCGGATTTCGTTATTTTTTCTGCATTGACCCGAACCGAACCGAACCAATTAAATACGGGTTGGTTCGATTCGGTTCAATCGGATCATAAACTTAGAAAATGTCATTTTTTAACCAGTTCGGGAAAAAGGAAAAAATGCATGATTTTGCCTAAAATAATACATATAACCTGATATAAAAAGGCACAAGATTATTTTGTTGCTTCAAATTTGCACCAACCATTATTCAAGTTTCAACCAAGTATAAGTGGTAACATAACCAAATTACTAATAACATTCAAACATGAAAATTACAAACCAGCGTAAATGCATAACACATTAACACATTGACCAAATTAGTAATTAAAGATCATAGGAAAATTAGTCCTCAAATATCTTGATATCATGAAAATCATAAACACTAACCCAAAAAAACGCGTTTTTTTATATATATGGGTTTGGTTTGGTTCGGTTCGGTTCGGATAACGGGTTTGGATTTCCCAACCCGTTACCCGAACCAATAGACCTCGGTTCTAATTGGTTCGGTTCGGACCCGAATGAGAAAAAAAATCCGAACCAATTTGAATGGTTCGGTTTGGTTCGTCGGGTTCATCGGATCGATCCGAACCAATGAACACCCCTAGGGAGAAGAGTAGGGAAAGACTTTGTAAAATACTCAAACTCACAAACACAAAGGGGGAAGGGCTTGCAATAAATCCTTCCCTTCCCTCCCTTCCCCTCCAAAATTAAACTCACAAACATACCCTTAATAAATTTGAATGTTAAAAGAAGTACTGTGCTTATCCCTTTTGTATGGAATTGGTATGAAAGATCATTTCACTGTATTACTCAGAGAAGAATGTGCCTGTAATTTTTGGGTTCAACAGACAACACGCACTGATGAATTAAAAATAAAAGAGAGCTAGGTGGACCATAAAGATACTTTATCACAAAATAGGCCATAACCATAATTTTGAACACCCGGCATCAAGTCCAGGAAAATAAGAAATTCAAAAACTAAGTGGGCCTGGGCCTATTACATAAGTCCAAAAAACAAAAAATACAAAGGTGTCAGCAGAATGCACACACAAAAAAATGATGGAACGATTGGCACAATGAAGGCCGTCAATCCAACTTACAAAAAGGCTTTAAAGGTTAGTGGATCCAGCAGAATGCGCTCACAAAAAAAAGATGGATTAGCTTCCCTCAGTATGGTTCTCTTGGTTCCTTTCATGACCAATAAAGATGCTCATACCGCTCTTGGACCCATAACGCCTTGGATTTCATCTAGAGCATTGGCTAGTAGTGATTATGATTTCCACAGAGAAGATCCATAACTATCTTCATGTGCAAGACTTCTTGTTTCATCTACAACAAGAATTTAATTTTATGTCATCAAAATCTTACAAAACCATTAATTGCTCATAAAAAATAAACCATCTTTAGTGGTTGTCATTTTAAATGGAAATCTTACAACTCTAAGAGTGTTGGGTTGGAATGCATCCTTCATGTATAACCAATCCATAATCCAAAGAATAGACTTACTTCTGCAAAACTATAGGGTAAAGTTAAATACACTTACGTTGCATTAGCACTTTTTTTTACTATAGATTTAGCCTTAATAGAAATATTATATAATTTTTGAAACTGTGATAGCAACTGGCTTTGTGGGTGCAAAGGCATTAGATATTTCCCATCCATCCAACTCAAGTTTTCCATTACCAAAATTCGGAGGATACTAATCAGTCGCAATCATTTGAGCAATTACTTGTCCTTAAAATGTCAAGTGTCCAATAAATATATTGGTCTCAAAACCCTTGCCACTCAGTTAATCATAAATGTCATTAACGATAATTAAACAACAATGAAGACACATATCACCTTCCTAATTGTGTGACGTCTAGGAATCTCATTTTGCTTCTCTATATACGGGTCAAAATGATAAATTACTTTGTTCTCTAAGGAGATAACCATCATATATCATTGACCAGTGCATTCCTAACTTGGTATATAAATCTACAACATCGGACAGACCAATATGAATTTTGTTAACGTCTCTAAATTTTGGAAAGTTTAGGTAAGAGGAAAAAACTTACAAATTTAAGATCAGCATATGGAGTCATCCGGTCTTTGAAGTAATTATCAATGGAGTCCTCTATGGGCATTCCATTATTAACATCATTCCACAAGAATACGATATTGATATAATTAGAAGATTAAAAAATAGTTTGGTATAAAAAATGGAAGTATAACACTTACATTGATATAACCATAAACTTACACTAAATGAAGGAGGCAAAACCCAAAACGTACTTTTCTCCTTCCTCTCCTCAGTCTAAGTATGCTTGCCAACAATTAGTGTCACAATCTATTATCTATCCAGGAAAGGAGTTCGCCTGAGACACGTGTCGTTTTTTCGTTTACAATCAAAATTCAACTTTTTATTCCCGCTCAAAATACTGAACCACTAATTTCTACTCCTTTTTTCTTCCTTTCTTAGACTGATAACTTACTGCTTATGTATTTTTGGTATCTTTTATTATCCAATGATTTGATGGATTTTTTTGGTTAATAGCCTATCTTTTGATGAGCGGTCAATGAGAAAAGCAAATAGAAGAAAAAGCTGCAGAAACAAAAGTAAGTTGTCCTTTGTATAATTTGTTTATTTACACACGCAAGAAGCAAACTTTTAGCCAGCAATTTCAATACTCTATCTCACCAAAATTCTCATTTCTTCTTCTCTCTTCTTTCTACCTCCTTTGCATCACAAACTTACTTCGGTTTAAGGTTAGAGTTCTGCTGTGTTTTTTTATCCTTATTAGTGAGTCTTAAAAAAATAGAGATTGTATGTTAGTCCCAATTTTTGCATGGCCAACAATGTTGTTTTTTTGTTGGCAAATTTGTTTGATCTTTTTGGTAGCTTTGTTAGCTTCTTCATCCTGCTAGTTTTTTTTCTTTGCATACATCGCTAACATGTTAGCTTCATTAATATTTTCATGTTCTCCTGTATCAACTGTGTGTCTTGAAGCTCTGTTATTCTATTTTATAATTTTTTTGGCCCTTTGTGTGAAAATAAGTATGTCAAGGAAAGTGAACTCAATTGAATAAATAGGTCACACGAAAGAAGCCCGGAAACTTGCTGTTAAGATTATAAATTTATGGTTTGTTCAAACAAAGGGCCAACCCTCTATTGAGATGGTTTTAATGGATGAGAAGGTATGATTCTGTTTAGACAAAGTTTCTATTTATTTTATATTTTTAGCTTATAAAAAACTATTTTCTAATATGAATTTTAAATATTGAGAGAATTACTTTCTATAATATTTGTTGGGGACACAAAATAGGTGCTATAGTGAATCATTTTGATTCTGACAAATGGAGCAACCAACTCAACGAGGGTGAGACTTATATTAAGCAAAACTTTGAGATTGAAAAGAACACTAGGAAATATAAGGTCAACAAATATCCATTCAAGTTACTCTTCATGAAAGGAACAATAGTAAAAGAGCAACAGATTCCCAATATTCCTCCCAACATGTATGAATTTATAAGCTTTGAAGACATTCTGAGTGGAAAGGCTTCTCCTGATGTGTTAGTAGGTAATATTGGGATGCATGTTCATTGCTGACTAACCTCAAGTGTATATCTACATGTTGACCATAATTTTTAACTCTTTTTTAAGCAGATGTCATTGGTCAGTTTCTGGACATAAAACAAGATCAACAACACAAGAGGAAAAGGAAGTTTGTTATTATAATGAAAGACCAAGGGTTATTAAACACACAAACTTAATTTTGTTCCATTTTCCAATTATCTTTGTGCTTACATGTTTTTGAATTTATTTTATTTTGTTAGCAGCAACACCCTTTCTTGCACTTTATGGGGTGCATATGCTACTAAGTTGTTGAATTTTTTAGATCAACATGAAACCGGCCCAGTTGTGATAATTCTAACATTAGCCAAGATTAAGAACACAAGTAGTTAGTCCCTTAGTTAATGTGTATTTTGTGTCGACTTTTTCATTGTTTCAGTTATGTTCATGATTTTGTACCTCAATGTTAATATGTTTGTAAGTAAGTTTCCAATTAGTATACAGAATTCTATGTATGGTTTAAAGCTTCTAATCAATGAAGACATTATACAGATCTAAGAGTATAAGAACAGGTAGTAAAGGAATCTGTGGGCCTTAACTTGTGTTCCTCATATTTTGTGGTATTATTTTAACGTAGTCATTATTTTTTCATGCTTGAACAGTTTGGACTCTATTCCTATTTGTGAGTCATTTAGTCAAGGGATTTCTCAGTTTTCACAAGCCACCCAATCTGTTTCTGTAGACAAATTTCGTATCAATGCTGAAGTTAAGAGTGTGAAGGAGATAAATGAGGTGGACCAGGTATGCTTTGAGAGTTAGTTTAATAAATTTACAATAATAAATTATAATTAAATTCATCAACCTACAAGCTATTTTTGTATAGTAGTAATGTTGTCCAAATTTTGATATCAAATAGGATGTGTATTGTGTCACGGTTGCAAAAATAGACAAATTCTTTGTTGCAAATGGCTGGAAGTATGATGGATGCTCTAAGTGCAATACAAAAGGTGATCCTGCAACAACACCATACATATGTAGAGGTTGTGGGAAGAATGTGACAGAAACAATTATAAGGTGATTTGTAGTGATCTATATCACCTATGTGAAAATATGATGAGCTTACACATTTTATTAATAGTTTTGTTAGTTTTTTGTTCACATGTATAAACTAGAAGTTCAAGTTTCTCACCAATGGGGTTTCTACAAGATGACAGAATATATTGAAGCTATTAGAGAAGCTAAAGACTGGGGATCGGGTAATTATTTGAGGAAATTATTTTTCACAATGCTTATTTCTAACAGTATCAACAAACCTGAACATGTGTGGGAACAAACATGGCAATAGTTAGCTGATGGAATTCTTTACGAACAAAGAAAATTGTCTGGCATTCAAGGTACGCAAACACACTCTTTAATTGATTTCATAGATATAATTATGATACTATATCATTTGATATATGGTTTGTTCTTAGACTTACAACTTCATGATGTAAAGTTACAAAATTTAACTCTCTTACAAATTTTAGAGTTATTGCAATCAAATAAGAAAAGTCTTAAGGATTACCCATCAATGCCATATCCACAAGGGACTGTCACAAATCACTTAGGAAACAAACTTATCTATGCAGAGAGGTATTATAATATGGCTAGCTTGCATGATGAATTTCAAAATTTCTTCAAATCTCTTACAGGTTATGTAATCAATGACTGAGAAGATATGTCAAAATGTCGAATTTATAGTATGAATACCTCTTTCTTTGTGACAACTATCTTAAAGTTAAAATCTTACTTGACAACAATTACAGATGAACAAGGGCATATATTTGACACAATAATGAAAGTTATTGATGAGCAGCGTTGTGGCATGTTTTTTCTATATGGTTATGGTGGTACTCGTAAAACCTTTATGTGGAAAACATTAGCTTCTGCCATACGCTCAACAGGTGATATTATTTTGACTGTAGCATCAAGTGGCATTGCATCTTTATTATTGCTAGGAGGAAGAACAACACACTCAAAGTTTAATATCCCAGTTCCTACATTGGAGAACTCAACTTGCAATATTCATCAAGGAAGTAATCTAGCCCAATTATTAAAAGTGACAAATTTGATAATATGGGATGAAGCTCCAATGGTGCACAAGTTTTGTTTTGAAGCATTTGACAAAACACTGAGAGATATTATGAGTTATTCTGATAATGGAAACTCTCCTTTTGGAGGAAAAGTCATTGTTTTTTAGGAGATTTTAGACAAATTCTTCCTGTTATACCAAGAGGAAGTTGTCCAGACATTGTCAATGCTACAATCAATGCTTTATATCTCTGGGACTACTGTTATATATTAACTCTCACAAAAAAACACGCGCTTGCAAAATGATCCAAATAACATCAATGCAAATGAACTTAGAGAATTTTCCCAGTGGATTTTAGATGTGTGAGATGGAAAATTGCTAAACCAAATGATGGTTATGCAACAATAGAAATTCCAAATGGATTTCTCATCATATAATTTGTTGATCCCTTAGATGCAATAGTGCAGAGTACATATCCTCATTTAGTGGATCACTACAAGGATGAAAACTTCCTTCAATCTAGGGCTATTTTAGAATCAACTGTTGAGAATGTTTATGAACTTAATGATTATGTTCTTTCATTAATCCCAAGTGATGTCACTAAATATTACATAGTATAGGTTTTATTTATGTTTTTGAATCTATTTACATGTTTAAGTTGATGAGTATTTTCCTTAACTTATTATAGGTGATGCACATGAATATCTGAGTTCAGATTCTATTGACAAATCAGATACTATTGATAACTCAACACTTGAAGCACTCACTCCAGAGTTTCTAAACTCACTTAGAACATCTGGCATTCCTAATCATAGGATCCAATTGAAAGTTGGTACCCCTATAATGTTGTTAAGAAATTTAGACCAATATGAAGGATTGTGCAATGAGACTAGATTAATTGTCACAAGATTATCAAATCATGTTATTGAAGCAAAAATCATATCTGGAAAGAATATTGGAAATCTGATTTACATTCCTCGCATGTCTATGTCTCCATCCCAGCCACCATGGCCTTTTAAACTTATTAGGAGAATATTTCCTATAATTGTGTCATATGCTATGACTATTAACAAATCTCAAGGTCAATCACTGACCAATGTTGGATTATATTTGCCTAAACCTGTGTTTAGTCATGGTCAACTATATGTGGCACTTTCTAGAGTTCAAAGCAAGCAAGGATTGAAGATCTTAATACATGATAAAGACAAAAAAGCTTTGAACACAATCACCAATGTTGTCTTCAAGGATGTCTTCCAAAACTTATAATAAGTAGGTGTTACTAAATATCTCTACTATTCTATGTTATTTAACCACATGCTAATTAAAATATTGAATTGCGCTTTGTGAAATATGTATGTGAACTTTCTAGGATCCATCATGGACTAAAGTTGAAGAATGTGACCAACATAGGACTATTGTTGATACTCAATGTTTTGTGGCCATGGTAATCTCATTTTTTACTTAAGTTGTTATATAATAGTTTTGAATTATTGCCATCTTTCTTATGGTCTTATGTGACCAACTTTGCTAATGATCAATACTATTTATTACAATTGATTTATTTAATGAATAAATAAAATTGTTTGTTAATATGAAAAAAAACCAATGCGACCCCCTATGAAAAAAAACCAATGCGACCGCACGGGTACCTTACTAGTCTTATAAAAAAGATGCCACTCAGTTAATACACACAACCTTGTCATACACATATCCTAAAATTCAGTGTGTAACATATTTACCTTCGTCCATGGGACTTGATGAGGACTCAGAGATTGAACCTTTTGTAATGAACCAATTATAGCACCCATTTGGAAAACTTCCTCTCTACAAAATCTTTGGCATAAGTTGGGGACAAAATGCAAATTATACCAATAACATGAAGGGATAATAACTCACGACAAATCCTTATAAGGATGGAAGACATAAGCAACCACATACATCTCCTCCACAGTGAGTTGTATTTCAGCCTTAAGTTTAAATGTCATTTTCATAAACTGAATGGAGTTACAATAGTATATGTCACATCATAAGTATATTTTTCTACTAGTAAGTCTATATGTTTGTTAACACTCGCTTCTGGTAACACATGCCCCTTCTCTATTTGAAATGTTTTGTCCAAAGGTGGTTGTAAAGCAACTTTTTTCTTCGCTGTAGACTCTGTTGAAAAGTTTCTGGCACTTGGTTGCCTCTTCATTGTTGTCGTCTTAGCCATAATTTCATCTATTTTTTAGTGTTTGGTCCCGTCAATATGTCTGATGGAGTTAAAGTTAGTTTCCTCCCACTAAATGGCCATTTAGCATCACAATCATCCTAAGAACGACAATATATTAGGTTTTAAAATAAACAACCAAAAATAAACTTAAAACCTTCAACCATGAGAAAAACGCTTATACCTTTGGGGACCCATGTATTCTATATTCAGAAACTCTAGGTTTAACTGTAAAATTAGTATTTGAACTTTTGTCATAAATCTTCTCCTTCTCGGTTTGAGCGAAGCACCTACCTATAGGAGTTGTTACATTAGCATTGTTTGGAATAGGAGGGGCCTCTACCTTTCACACTTTCACGGTACTTAACGTCTTCATCATTTGAAACCTCCAGCAAAATTGAAAACTTGTCTTCATCCTCAGGTTCACGTGCCTCCCGCTTGACTATAATCCGTCCTTTTGTCTTGTTTGGTGTTTGGTTTGTTTGCTCTCGTAGGGGGTTTCTTTGCACTATGAGACACATGTGGACTAGTTTGGATTTTCTGCACCTTATTCAGATAAAGGTCCATAATACTTTACACTTGTTTGACAATATCCATTAATCCTTCAGATTTCAAGTCTTGTTCTTATAAATGAATGACCATCCCCTACACCACACATGTCTATTAAATGATCTTTTCACTTTGTTGACTCTAAAAGTTACGATATTTATATTGGTATGTTAGTTACCTGAATGATGTCAGTCAAGTGGTTCACTAAACACATAAGGCTTTCAACTTTATGCTGAAGTGAAGTTATGATCTGGACAAAAAAAAGGAAGCCATAAACAAATTAATTGCATACCGAACAAGATAATAGGGACCACAATGAGACAGTACATTGGAACAAATTAAATACATCCAATAATAACCTTAATATGGCCATAACTGAAAACACCAGTGTCTTCACCTTCTTCTGTTACGGCATTAAAACCCTCCCTACCAAACGAAAAAAAAAAATATAAAACGATACCATAATGTATGTATTGAGGGGATATTCTGTAAAAAAAAAAAAAGCTTATAGTTGAGCCATTTTGTGACCACTATTGGTGAGATTTGGTTGTTCCATTCTCCAGGGATTGAAGTCATAGTGTGTAACCCAAGGGAAGAGTTGTTATGTTGTCTTTAAACTACCTTAGCAGGAACTCATTTTACACAGTCTTTAACCTTTTCTGATTCACCTTTGCAAGGTAACGTTCAACATCCAATCGCATAGTGGAATCGCAGACCAAAAACATAGATTATCTTGTCATATGGACACTTGTCACCAAACAGTTGGACTCCCACGTACATAAAGTTGCCTGTCGTGAAAAATAAAGGGCGTTGCCACTGCTTGTCCATTTAGCCGTGTCCCACAAGTCTTAACTTTTCTATGCATGTGCAGCTACTTCCCAGCTAAAGGACACTAACAACTTTAACATTTCCAATTACTCACTTTCTATAACGTGGAACCTATCTCCTCATGCTTTGTTTTAAATTTTCAGACACACCAACACTTCCGAAGGCAGTAACCCATGAACCAATTCACTCAAATAACTTTGTACTATTGTTTTCAAAAAAATTAAATTACAAAGAAATTAAAAAAATTGTAATTTTATTACTATGAAATTCTTAAACTGAATATAAATGTAGTACTAAAAATTATTTTCAAAGAAAACAAACTCTCACCCAAGGTTGGATACCACAATTGGACCATAACCTCATTGATAATTTTCCTTAACCTCTACATATTTTTAAGGATTTTATTCCTTTTATAACCACTTAATTCACCATAATTTTATTCTAAGTCAAAAAATCACCAAACTTGGTTTTTGAACACTTCATGAATGTACCATATCACCTTAGCAAAAACTCTCCAAGAATCTTCTTCTATAGGACCAAAAGTGCCAACTAAATTTCCCCCACTTTACACCATGTACTATTATATCACTTCCTATCCATTTCTTCTTAAATCAAACTGAAACTCTCACCCAAGGTTGGAAACCACAATTGGACCCTAACCTTATTTTTTGGTAATTTTTCTCACACTCTGCCTATTTTTAATGGATTTTCTTCCTTTTATCACTACTTAATTCACCGTAATTTCATACTAAGTAAAAAATCATCAAACTTAGTTTTTGAACACTTCATGCATGTACCAAATCACCTTAGCAAAAACTCCCCAAGAACATTCTTCTACATGACCAAAAGTGCCAACTCAATTTCCCCACTTTACATGATGTACTATTCTATCACTTCCTATCCACTTCTTCTTAAATAAAACTTAAACTCTCACCCAGGGTTCATACCCAACAAAAGGACACTAACCTCATTTTTCCATAATTTTCCTCACACTATGCCTAGTTTTAATGATTTTTCTTCTTTTTCACCATTTAATTCACCGTAATTTCATTTTAATTCAAAATATCACCAAATTTCATTTTAAGGTCTCTAATTGAACCACCCACACTAATACCATCTTGGATTTCTAATTACCTCACTACTGAAACTAAAAACCCAAAAACATGCCAACTCAAGAGTTAGGGTTTCATATAACTAACTTCGCCATTGAGGAAAACCACCTACTTAAAATGTAGTCCTTCCCTTGTCATCATCAATTGACCCGAAACTCTCACCCAAGGTTGGCAACCAAAATTGGACCCTAACCTCATATTTTGGTAATTTTTCTCACACTCTGCCTATTTTTAATGAATTGTCTTCCTTTTATCACCCTTAATTCACCGTAATTTCATTCTAAGTGAAAAAATCACCAAACTTGGTTTTTGAACACTTCATGCATGTACTAAATCACCTTAGCAAAAACTCTCCAAGATTCTTCTTCTACATGACCAAAAGTGCCAACTCAATTTCCCCCACTTTACACCATGTACTATTCTATCAATTCCTATCCATTTCTTCTTAAATCAAACTTAAGCTCTCACCCAGGGTTCATACCCAACAAAAGGACTCATTTTTCCACAATTTTCCTCTCACTCTACCTACTTTTAATGAATTTTCTTCCTTTTTCTCCATTTAATTCAGCATAATTTCATTTTAACTCAAAAAATCACCAAATTTCATTTTCAGGTCTCTAATGGAACCACTTATACTAATACGACCTTGGATTTCCAATTACCTCACCATAATTTTATCATCATTATTTTCCACATTTATTAAATATATTAAAAATATGTTTATACAAAACACGTTCTGGGCCTTACAAACTACCGAAATGATTAGCCCACATACATTTTTAGTACATAATATTTCTCATTGGCCTATAATAACACAACAATAAAGCCCATTACGTGTTTCACATAACTATTTAGTCCACAAACCAAAACCCAACACTTTATAATAACACAACATATAAGCCCATTATTTCACTTAACCAATCACTCCAAAAAAAAAATACAGAACTATCACTAATGCTTTGTCATCTCACGTACATAAAGCTGCTTATTTCTGTTGAATGATCCTCTTGTGTGTCATTTAATTCAATGATAAAGGTATAGTGTCGTTAAAAAACGGTCCTCTCCTACCTTCAGTCCACACTTTTATTAATCATACAACTCTAGTGTGCTTCTTACAGGATTCAAACCCTTCACCTCTCTAACAATGCCTTCTAGCAAGAGTTCCTTGCAATAAAAAGTGTCGTTGTGGAGACACCATGATCCTATTAACATCAAGTAGCTCAAAGAACCCAGGAGGGAAATTCCTCCGATGTCCAAACTGGATGGTTGATTTTTATTCACACTTTGCACCTTTAATCTTAGCTTTCTTGGACTATAATTATGATTAAATCCACTGTTTAATTGGAACTTACCAAATTAGGCTTAATTGGGCTTTAACTGTAAATGTTGTTTAAATTCAGATTTTTAAGCCTACTGACCTACCTGTCTTGTTTTGATGATGTCTTGAGTTGTAGGTGGAATTTTTGGGTGATTCCAGTGGGATTGGAAAACTAAGATCCGGGGCTTTAATTTGATATGCTATAAGATGGTATTCCCATGAAGGAATTAGGAGCAGTTGCAGTTTTAAAATCGTCTACTGATGTTGTCTGATGCAAATCCGAGTTTGCTTAGTTTTTTAATTAGTTTGTAGGCATGTGTTAATTAATTTCAGCCCAATTAAGGCCTAATCAGATTGTTAGTGAATTAGGTATTATAAATAAGTGCAATTACTCTTTTGGAGGGAACTCTTTCTCATTTACTAAAATTTAGATTTGAAGTCTCTTCATTTTCTCTCTTCTTCCTTTTCTTCTTCTTCTTCTTCTTCTTCTTCTTCTTCTTCTTCTTATTCTTCCATTTTCATTTTTCCTCTTCAACCTCCATGGAAGGCTGAACATTTAAGGTTGATTCTCAAGTGTTCTAAGCATTGGATCTTGAGGTTTCATCTATGCAATTTCGTTTTAAAATTTTCTGCACATTTTCTCTTCTCCTAATCTCTAGAATTCTAGGATTTTGAATCATGAATTGGAATGCATGCTTCATGGTTCTTCTTCTCCTCTTAATCCTAAATTCCAATTTTAGTTTTCTTAATTCTAAGATGAAACTACTATTTGCTTAATTCAGTAGGTTAAGGATTAGATTCTCACACAAGTTTGTTCAATCCTTGAATGAGATAATTGATGAATTGATTGATGCTTAATTGGTTAATTCGAATTTGTGTAGGAATTAATAATTTTCTGTAAGTCAATGAAAGATCCTATGTGAATGACCTTGAGAATTAATCCATTTTCATGTATATTTCTGAATTTTGAATTTTACTTTTGTGTTCTTGAATTCTAGAAATCAACCAAACAAAACCCCCTATCTTTTTGTTGAATCAACAATTCTTGTGAGTAGTTTCGGATTTGCTATTGATTTCCTTGAGAGA
Source organism: Sesbania bispinosa (assembly GCA_026901365.1). Taxonomy (NCBI): domain Eukaryota; kingdom Viridiplantae; phylum Streptophyta; class Magnoliopsida; order Fabales; family Fabaceae; genus Sesbania; species Sesbania bispinosa. Next base: position 509,594 of record QLOH01000366.1, read on the forward strand.
CGACTTTGGTTAATTTTCCATTAACTACATATTCTGAGTATTAATATTTGGTTGAGTACGACCTCGATCAAATTTGGCACCACTTTATTTTCCTTTTCTTTTTTAATAATTATTTCTTCCCTCAACTACACTGTCAATCTTCACATCATCTATGTTCGATTTCATAGGCAAGAAACGTGTAACCTTTTCCAATGGTTGGACAATGACACTCATACTCACGCACAATCCAATGCTCATTGTGCCCATTGCTCTAGCATGGTACTCGAAAACATGGACACCGATTGTGGAGAAGCTCGAAATGAAATTCCAAATTGCGAGACACAACACAACGATCCTTCTTCGACTATTACTCCTATCTGTTGCTTTCAATATAGTCACCATATGTCTTATTCATGTAATACGATCACAATGACCAATTCACCCAACTGCCTATTGTATTTCCTATTTTCACTGCTCAGATCATGGAATCCATTAATAAAATTACGTTTACCACATTTCTATTTATCATTACTAATTAATTCACCCACACACAGAATAAATATGTCACCCTTTAATGGCAAAAGAACAACTGAACAAAATATATAGATATATCCTGTTCTTCCAATGGTAAATTGACAATGAACAAAACCGTGTAACACCATATAAACGTTAAAAAAAAAGATGGAACGTAAAAGTTGTAATGCCCCTAATTCCATCGCCGTGAAAACTAAAGAAAGTAGAAGAGAGTATTCTTGGAACAAGGAACGACGACTGGTTTGAAACGCATCCTTCGTGTTTTTCGTTTCAAAGGGCAACACACAATATGAAAGAAATGAACAGTAAAATTTAAAGAAACACGGAGGGATATTCTGTCAATCTTCACATTGTTCACACAACCAGTTGCAAGTGATGTTTCTTGGTCGTAGATTGAAAATGCATACCATCCAATGGTATTGAAGGGGTGAAACGCTAGTGTTTCACCCAGGCGCTACTTCACCTTAGATGCAACCATAAAATGTAACGTCCATTGGAAACGCAATACCCAAATTTATGAAATTATTTCGCGCATTGTCGATATCGCATACAATCATAAAACAACTCTTAGGTAATCCAACAGTTACTTAAGCAACACATAAAACAATCATTTACACATAATCAGTTAATTGCCAACAATGGCTCCCAATTCACAATACAAATGAAACTATAGGCTAAATGAGATACAATTATACATGCGTACTGACAGAAATAGAACATGGCCCTTAAGGCTCCACATGTACTACAATATCCCATTCCAAAAGAATAAAGTCTAGCCTATACAACAAAATGTCCAAAATACTAGTTTGGGCACACAACTGGCCCAAACCTCAAATCTCCTCCCAAGTCAAGCATCCGTCCTAGGACCCTGCGAATCTAAACACAAACCACAACGTATAATGAGACTAGAGTCTCAGTGAGTGTGAATAACCAAGCAGTGTGGGAGTTTCAAGCAAATGGAGTGCAACAGTTCATAATAATTCAATAAGCACCTCAAGCATGTCCAAAAATCAATAAATCAATGTATAAATTAACATGAAGTGTTTAACCCAACACCCAAGGGGTCTTTCCGCTTATCTGTGAAGGCTAGACTGAGCTCAGGCTAACAGGGACTGTCATCCATGAAGGCCACTGGGACCTTACCCATTAACTGTGATAGATTTAAACAATAATTTCCTCTTTTAAAAATGAAATCCAAGGCCTCAAATAATTCCTTTAAACATGAAGTCCAAGGATTCAAAAGACATTATGTTTAACATGAGGTCTAAAAGACCCAAATCAATTTCCTCTAGAATATGAGTGGTTCAATAGCATGAAAATCAATTATAGCCTCATAAACATGAATAATCACATGATTACATACTTTTCCCCAAATTTCCTCATCAACATTCAAGAATTCACAACATTCCCAATTCTCCTAACCTAAGGTTTGAGCAAAATAGCAATTTCACAAATCAATCCAACCAATAACCCTAGAATCACCTCCAATCAAACACAAACAAGTAATGCAAGCAAGGGGAGTAAGAATAGGGAGCATTCATAGCTTTCCATACAAGATGGGAGACAGTGGGTGAACCACACTCACCTCAATGGAGAAAACTAGAGAAGATGGGGGATGAGGAAGATGATCTCAAAGCTCTAAGGGGGTGGGGAAGCCTCCAATCAAGCCTTGCTTCTTCCTTCTCTCACTTTCTCTCTCTAAGTTTCTCCCTTTCTCTCTCTAATCTAAAAAATGTGACAATACATGAGGGAGAGTGTTAGGGTTCACGGTTTTAAAAAACAGAAATCGCACGCGCTCGCTCGCTCAAGCAAGGGATTGCTTGGTTGAGCGAGCCTCAACTAATGAGGCACCCTTGATGCTGCAGGGGGTGCTCGCTCGAGCGAGCCTCAACTCAGAAACTCTCCCCTTCTCTGACTTTCCCCTTGTTCAAGCGAGCCCCTTTCTCACTTGAGCGAGCCTCAACTCAGAAACTCCCCCTTCTCTGACTTGCACCTCGCTCGAGCGAGCCTACCTGACCTCATATTTCCTTTCCTTCACTCATTCTCCCTTCTCCCCTCTATTCTTATAATTCTAACCCCTATCCTCACTCATTTATTTATGAAATCAAATTGCGATTTGGGATGTTACAACTCTACCCCCTTAAATAAATTTTGCCCTCAAAATTGGTTAAGAAACAAAGATAAAAGCTTACCTCAAACAAACAACTCTGAGAATTGAGTGCGGATATCATCCTCCTTCTCCCAAGTGTCCTCCTCAGATGACTGACCTGCCCAAATTACATTCACTAGCATAATGGTCTTATTCCTCAGGGCCTTCACACTTCGGTCAATAATTTATGCAGGTCTAGTTGGAACTGTCAGTTCATTCCTTAATTGTACCGATTCCGAACTTATGATGTGGGAAGGATCGGGGACATACTTTCGGAGTTGGGGCACATGGAAGACATCATGGATATTAGACAAGTGGAGTGGAAGAGCTATGCGGTAAGTGATGACGTTCTGGCAAGCGTACCAAAATATCAGCAGTATAATAGTAAGTAAAAGATATCGTATCCGCAGGGAGCGGTTCACTTCGTATGATTTTAGTGATCGAATTAGCAAATGAGCAATTGTTTTTAAGAGAATGATTGTGGTGCAGACTAATAAAAGTAAACACTGAACAATAAAGTTGAGATGAGATAGAATTATTTGGACTAGGATTGGATTTTGCTTCTTCGCACGCCTCCTGTATGTGAATCTCTCTTTTTAATTATAAACTTATTAATATTTATACCTTAGCTTTTGCTTAATTATATTATCTATAAGGCATCCATTGGTAGCCATTACCCAGGACATTCCCCTATATTACTATAACTAGGCGCCAATCATATTATTTACAGGTATCCATTGGTAGCCATTACCCAGGATAATCTCCTACATAACTATAATTGGGCTATCAGTTTAATCATACTTTCCCATAGAATGCCTATGAAGGGGCTGTCACTCACCAAAACACTTCAATCCTCGGGATAGAACTATATTCCTTTATGATTAAATGAGTACTTTTAGCAATCAGAGGTTAGCTTTCCTATGTCTAGGCTCCCCTAAACTCTAATACTATCCGGAAATCTCATTCTCACTGTATCCTGATTACTAGCCTATGACTCCGGCGCACGCGCGGAAGTAATGCATTAAGAACAGCATAAAAGAACCGATATAAATAAAAACAGGGATTTATAATTAAAAACAAGAGAATTCACATACACTTGGGGATTGAATCCACTACATCCAATCCTACTGAAGAGCTTAGCTACTCATGGTAGCCATTACAAATCACTGAAGAATCTGTCACCTTCTTCAAATCCTTATGCTTCTATCCTCAATTCTACGCTCCCCTTTTTGGGGTCTCGGCGACCCACTCTGATCTTTGCAAAAGGTTCTATTTATAGACTAAGGAAAACCTAATCTAAATCTGAAAGAGATCAATCTATATTTGATTTCAAAAAGCTGGTGCGTAACTTGCGCTTGCGTGTCTCTCTGGAAGTTGCGCTTCACCTGCGCTAAGCGCAGGTGAAGCGTGAAACACGCTGCAGACTTTCTTTAATTCTTCATTTATCAACTTGATCTCTTTCTGATCTTGCCTCTACTTGATTGGCTTTCCTTGTTTCCCTTTTCTGACTTGATCTTGTATTTATTTGACCTTGAATTCAAATTAGGGAAAGTTATCCACATGATCCTCTGTTTAAATGGCTGCTGATCTTATCTTTATTTTGTCCTCATTTAAACTTCAAATCTGCAAACAATCTCCCCATTTAATGCTATTGGGGAAAGCATGAATAGGTTGATGGAGAATACATCTAGTGTTGCAAAGAGTACAATTCAAGTTGTTGAAAGGGAGTTTCCTAAATTACCTTTCTTTATGCATGACATGCTTTACTCTATGCACGACCATATGCCTCAAAGCATTAAAAGCATGTTAAAACTAGAAAGTTTTAATAGTGCTTTGAAACCTATTGCATGTTTTAGAGAATCAACTAAGTTTAGGAGTACCATAGAGCTTACTAAGGATACATGTTTAGTCAATTCCTTTGGTCAATTGAGATTGCATGATAGGAATGATAAAATTGGATTGAATATGCATGTACCTTTGGTTTGTGTTTATAAATTGAATACACATTTTGAGCCTAAAACAATTGTTTCATATAAAGATGTATATTACGCTCTTGAACCAGTTAGTGAAAAGAATAAAAACTCCGATGAATCTATCACATATGGGAAAACTTGTTTGACATCTAATTCAAATGATGATATACTTCTTGATATGCATACTCAATGTGATTCTTTTTGTATTTCACCTTACATGAACACATATGATAATATTCAAAAGGTGACATCTTACTTGAGTGAGTGCTTTAGCATGAATATGGCTCTTGAGCAAACTTGCATGAATACATTATGGCACGAACATATGCACTATGATTTTAGCAATCATACTCAAGATGTGTGTCTTATGTTCAATGAGCATGATGGGATCTCACTTCCAAGAAATAGAACATCCATACCACATAGTTTTAATTGTGCATTCATTTGGAAATATATTGTGGATTATTTTGTTGGTTTGAAACATGCATATCACTTGTTTAAATTTCATTTTAACCAACTAACCCCTTTACTTGAAAAGAAGGACTTCAGAAGATTAGTCTTTGATCCAGGATCTAAATCCAAAGAGTACATGGACAAGATGGTTCAATCTTCATTGAGGGAGTTTTCTAACCCTTATCTCAACTACCTCTTGTTCATATCCTATGTTTTTCATTTGCTAATCTTTATGATTCCCAAGTATTATTGTTATGAGTCTTCACTTTGCTTGCTTTGGAATAATACTAATGGATCTTTCTTTGTTGACTAGGTTCGAGGAAGATGTTCATAGCTTGTAGAATCTAGGAAGGGCTCCTCATCCTCTAAGGGAAGTACCTACCTACCTCTCTTTACTCTTGTCATCCATCCTTTCTTCTCCTATTCTTTTCCTTATGGCTTCTTTCTGAATTTTCAGATTTGAGGTCAAATCCTTTTTAAGGGGGAGGGAATGATGGCAACTTCCAGTGGACTTCTAAGCTGGGAGCTGGGAGATGGTGTGCTAGTGGCAAGCTTGGACCTGTTTGGGATGCTTGGAGCTGAGTCAAGCCTTGGTCAACCATGTTTTGGTCAACCCTCTCATGGTCAACCTTTGACCTTTGACCAATTGACCTAAGTCAACATGAAGATTCCAATTTAATTAGGAGTTAATTAGGATTTATTTGTAATAGGGCTTCTTTGCAGTTTTTCTAATTGTTACTCTTAAGATAGGCGCTAATTTAGATGGCTTTATTAGCTAAGAGTTAGCTTAGCTAAATGGGTAGGAGGTCATGGGTTCAAAACTCATTTAGGATAGTTTCCACTCATCTTGTATTTTTCCTTCCCACCTAGCCACCTCCTTTTTCTATAAATAGGAGGCCACCCCCCTTGCATTTTACAACTTTGATGAATTAGTAAAGGCATTATGCCCATTTTTCTCCTCAAGAGTGAGTTGAGAGTAGGCTTGGTGGTTCTTGCTTAAACCAACCTGAGACTTATCTGGTTCTCCTGAATTAGTGGCATCTATCGATTGGACTTATCTGCTGTGGGTGGATTCCTGCTTCAGTGGCGTCCCAACCATCTCTTTCTCTTCCACTTTTTCTTTCATTTTCTTGCATTTTCTTGCACAATTATAGCTGCTGCCCTGCACCTATAATTCACAATTTTAGTGCCTTTAATTGATTCTAACCGATTGATTTTGCTCAATTCTAGATCCACAACTTCCCTGCTATCAACAATCAACGGAATCTCATTCAGAATGCATATACCTTGCATCAAATTATTGGTCTTAGCGGCCGTTTCCCCACTAAGGTGAAGACCCTCTCGGTAGCTTGGGGTTTGGACTGGTCTTTCCTCTTCTTCGGGCACTCTCCAGCCATGTGACCCACCTCAAAGAAATAATAGCCTTTCTTTTGGCCGAGCAAGCACTCGCCCTAGTGGCCCTTGCTACACTTGGAACAAGTAGGAGTAACAGAGGTGGAGGGTAGAGCAATTTGTTTGCCTTTACCTCCCTGAAAATTAGGCTGGTTGTTCCTTCCGGATGGTGCATCATCCCTCTTCCTTTTGCCATCTACCCAAGTCTTCACCACGGGCTTGGGTACATCTTCCACCAGACTTTGCTACGCCATCAAGCACTTGGTGACCAAAGCAGAGAACTCCCTCACTTGGAGAACAACCACGCTTTTTTTTTTATTTTGGGCTTCAGGCCCTACTCAAAGTGTGTGCACTTCCTACCCTCATTAGAAATGTCCTGGAGTAAGGAGTGATACTTGGCGAGCTTTTCAAATTTGGCCACATATTGGCCCACAGTCATGCTTCCCTGCTTCAGCTACAGGAACTCCAATTCCTTTTATTGCCTTATAGGCTCCGAAAAGTACTTTTCCAGGAACGTCGCTTGGAAGCCTTCCCAAGTGAGCGGAGTCCTCAAAGGAGTCAATCCGGCTCTGGCTCCCTTCCACCAGTTCTCAGCCTCCCCTTGTAACATGTAGGTGGAAAAGCGCACCTTGAAGTCATCAGAACACACCATGACCTCTAAGATCTATTTCATGGCATTGATCCATGAGTTTGCGGCCTCAGGGTCATATGCTCTAGTGAAGGGAGAAGGATGGTGCTTCCTGAGTTCTGCCAGGCCTTGAACAAAAGGATCTGTGACACCTATAGTTGGTGGTGTGTCCCTTGGACTTCGACTAAGCTCCTGAAGCATTGCGGCGTTATTCGCATTCTACTCCCCCATCATCTGGGCCAGTGTTTGCAATGCTGCCGCTACGGGGTCGGGGCTGCACCATGTGGTGGAGGGTTAAGGGATTAACCCGTGGCTTACCTTTCCTTCCTCCGGCCATAACACTCTACACGTCATTAATAAAACATTGAGGTGATCAGACTCTCAATTTGATAATAATGCATAAGGAGGATAGCTAACTTTAGGAATCAAACAAATCCACAGTCCAATTGGATTTAACTGCTCTGATACCATAATGTAATGTCCTAATTCCTTAATTTAAGGATTACGTTCGTTGGAAACGCAATATCCGAATTTATGAAATTATTTTGCGCATTATCGATATCGCATACAATCATAAAACAACACTTAGGTAATCCAACAGTTACTTAAGCACCACATAAAACAATCATTTAAACACAATCAGTTAATTGCCAACAATGGTTCCCAATTCACAATACAAAATGAAACTATAGGCTAAATGAGATACATTTATACACGTGTGCTGACAGAAATAGAACAAGGCCCTTAATGCTCCGCATGTACTACAATATCCCATTACAAAAGAATAAAGTCTAGCATATACAATAAAATGTCCAAAATACTAGTTTGGGCCACACAACTGACCCAAATCTCAAATCTCCTCCCAAGTCAAGCATCCGGCCCGGGACGCTGCGAATCTAAACACAAACCACAGCATATAATGAGACTAGAGTCCTAGTGAGTGTGAATAATCAGGCAGTGTGGGAGTTTCAAACAAATGAAGTGTAATAGTTCATAATAATTCAATAATCACCTTAAGCATGTCTAGAAATCAATAAATCAATGTATAAATTAACATGAATTGTTTAATCTAACACCAAAGGGGTCTTTCCGCTTATCTATGAAGGCTAGACTGAGCTAAGCCTAACAAGGACCGCCAACCCTGAAGGCCACTGGGATCTTACCCCATTAACTATGATAGGTTCAAACAATAATTTCCTCTTTTAAACATGAAATCCAAGGACCCAAATAATTTCTTTAAACATGAAGTCCAAGGATTCAAAAGTCATTATGTTTAACATGAGGTCTAAAAGACCCAAATCAATTTCCTCTAGAATATGAGTGGTTCAATAGCATGAAAATCAATTATAGCCTCATAGACATTAATAATAACATGATTACATACTTTTCCGCAAATTTCCTCATCAACATTCAGGAAATAACAACATTCCAAATTCTCCTAACCTAAGGTTTGAGCAAAATAGAAATTTCACCAATCAATCCAACCAATAACCCTAGAATCACCTCTAATCAAACACAAACAAGTAATGCAAGCAAGGGAAGTAAGAATAGGGAGCATTCATAGATTTTCATACAACATAGGAGTGAGTGGGTGATGCACACTCACCTCAATGGAGAAAACTACAAAAGATGGGGGATGAGGAAGATGATCTCCAAGCTCCAAGGGGGTGGGGAAGCCTCTAATCTAGCCTTGCTCCTTCCTTCTCTCACTTTTTCTCTCTAAGCTTCTCCCTTTCTCTCTCTAATCTCAGAAATGTGATAATAAATGAGGGAGAGGGTTAGGGTTCACGGTTTTAAAAAACAGAAATCGTGTGCGCTCGTTTAAGCAAGGGATTGCTCGCTTGAGCGAGCCTCGACTAATGAGGCACCCCTGATGTTGCAGGTGGTCCTCGCTCAAGCGAGCCCCTTGCTGTCTTGAGCGAGCATCAACTCAAAAACCCCCATGTTCTCTGACTTGCCCCTTGCTCGAGCGAGCCTTAACTCAGAAATGCCCCCTTCTCTGACTTGCCCCTCACTCGAGCGAGCCCTGGCTTGCTTGAGCGAGCCTACCTGAAATCATATATTTTCTTTCCTTCACTCATTCTCCCTTCTCCCCTCTATTCCTATAATTCTAACCCTTATCCTCACTCACTGATTTATGAAATTAAATTGCGATTTGGGATATTACATAAAATATATCATGCCACATATAAATCATAGGCCATGTCACTAATGATAGTAAATAAATGACAAGTACTTCTAGGTTGTTTCACCTTATGGGTATAACACTGGTGTTTCACCCTTTTGACCTACTATAACAGGTTTTGTCACCTGTTAATTAAAAATAAAATAATTTTTAAAATTTCAAACAAGGGCCTGAATAGGAAAAAGATTTAATCACATTTGCATTTGGCTTTTGTTTTTGCATTCTTGTTGCTTTTTTCGGATTAAGAATTTATTTATTTATTTATTTTCTTTGAACAAGTCTATAATATGTGCTAGGATTTTAATTGTCGCTTGAGAATTAGATGATTTTGTTGGTGACACATCAAATTGTAGTTTTCTTTGCGTTTAAAAGATTAATTAAGCAGGGGAAAATGATCTTTTTTTTTCTTTTGAAAGTTAACTTCTTGAATTAAAAAGAAGAAACATGTGTTAGAAAAATAAAGGAGAGAAAAGAAATTTTGATGACTGTACTGTGGTGATGCGCTGCCTTAAAAGTAAGTATAATGGTAGAACAATTGTGCAATCTGATGACCGGCCTTGCTCCTCAAGGTTAACACAACACTACTGCTGAACTTGTGCGCTGAAGGCCAGAAGGTTTGAATCTCACAAAACAATTGCCCAAAAGGAAAGAATAATTCAATAGATGAATTGTTTTTAACTATATCTCTAATTCTCTTAATTCACCTTCTTTATATAGAGAATAAATTAATATTGAAAATCCACATAATTTCAACAACTAATTTGAATTGATTTCAGATAAAATAAACGTATAACTTTCTAATTAAATTGATACAGGACAAAAACTTATGGCTAATTTCTAATCAACTTAATTGCTAAAGAAAGAATTTAAATGGCTAATAAAATAAAGTGAATAACATAAATATAAATTGACAAATTTGTGTTGTAGAACATTTGAAACTTTCGTGTTAATTAACCAATTGAAGTTTTCAATATTTAAAAAACTATTTAACAAATCAATCAAATTAAATTTTCTAAAATAAAAATTTAACTATTAAAAAGGAATAAATTTGATTCCATTAATTATTCTAACAATTGTGCCTCATAATAGAAGATCCTCAGTATCAGATGGGTAATCCTCTACCCAGTAACTCATTCCAATAAGCTTGCACTCAACAATTATTTGAATAAAATAAGAGTTATTAGTCCACATTAATGTTCAAGCATGTGCATATCAGTCTTGAGGATAACTTCTTGGAAATTAAGTCCGTTCGTCGTGTGCATCGCTCATTTTAAAGCCTCTGCAGTCATGACTTGTCCAACTACATTTGGAAATAATTCTCCAAAGCTTGCACCCTGGGGTTTACACTTGTCCTGTTGTATGCAGCACCCCAAACGGCTACACCCCTATCACATATTTCCTGGCGTCTAGCCACTGTTGCAGAATTCAGGTTGCAACCCACCTTTCCACACCCCACCACCTAATACAAGATTCAAAAGCAAATATTGACATTAAGAAATTAGAAGAGGAAAACCAGAGGGAGATCTATGAAAAATGGAGAAGACACAAGAGTAGAAATAAAAAATCAACAAAGAAGAGAGATTGAGAGAGGGGGAGAGATCTAGTCTCTCAGGTCGCGTCGTTCCATCGTGTGACCACCAAGGTCATCGCCTCTGACCTATTTTGCTCTCTGTTTTTGTGAAAAACCAGAACCTCCCTTGTTTTCGTCACACCATCGTCTCCCCATCCCCACGTTCTTGTCAACTAGTAGTTATAGCTGGTACAGCCGTACGCACAAAAGTGCCCTCCCGCAACCATCACGTATCAACATCGAAATCACCTTCTCCTATCGCCCAGATCGCGTTACTCCGGATTGCGGTGCGCCGTTCAGCCATGTGGCGCCTCTGTTGGTCGCTACCCCTTCCCGCAGTCACATGTCGCTCCTTTGCAGCGTCATCTCCACACACCACATGGTCACCGCTTTATATCCCCCTCAGGATTCATCTTTGTTGAAGTGTGCCACAGGCGTAACCATCACCATTTTTTCTGTATCCCTCCTCCCATGGAACACAAAACAGGGACTTTCCAAATGATATTAACAAGGACCAACAGTAAAAACCAATAAAATAAATTTCACTAAGCTATTAAACACAGAGGGACGTATTTGAAAATTATATAGTCTTCACTCAACAGGTTACTTGTCATGAATCACAACCATTGATTAAAAAAACTACAAATCCTATGGCTAAGAGGGGGTGAGTCATCGCTGTTTCACCCACACGGTGATTCACCCTAGACGCACCCGTGAATGACACTGTAAAAATGGGATCTGTTTAATGAAAAAAGTTGAGATGTTTGATTGATAAAAAGATTATTGAAAGATGTAAGATCACACATTGTCCATGGATTTTATGAGACTAAAATTGTAATAAACTCTTTCTAGTTTTTACTAATGAGGAAAAGAAAAAGCACTTTCAACAAAACGAAAGCCAAATATGTGAGAATTATGGTTTAGTTAACAATGCATATTGAGATGGTGAAAAGAACTTAACAAAAAAACATCACAACCAATCTTTATTCAAATAAACAATCAATAGCAAAAATTCTTTTCATTCTACAATACAAACCATATGCAAGACATGAAAAACAAGAATACCTTAGTTACAAATTACAAGCATAAAATTAAATTCTCCTTATTCCCACTACAATATTCATAATTTGACTGAAACTGGAAAGTCTAAACTGTTGAGGAGTATTACCAATTCGTACAGATTCTTGAATCAAAATTAATCTACAACTTAAATGATACCAAGAAATATTTATCTAGTTTGTCTTCAACAATACAGGAAAAATCTATCACCAGGGTAACTGATTAATAGTGTAAAAACAAAATTGTGCAAGTCTTGGAAAAATTTATTGATTTGCAAATACAATCAGTAAAGGATCTAAAAAAGCTCTTCTGCATTGAACTTGCTCCACGCTTCATGTAATCCTGTTTCAAGATCAGAAGAATAAATAAATTAAAATATATTATAAAAAGTAGGACATGTAATTATTATATTCTAAGTATTAAATAAAATTAAAATAAACAAATTGTTAAAAGATGTTAAGGACCCATTTTTACTTTAGAAAATATTTTGTTTTTATTTCCTAATTTCATTAATAATCACAAAAACATCGTGTTTTTGTTTCTACTTTATTTTTTGTTTTAAATATTTGTATAAAAACTATTGAAAATGACGCAAATTGTTTTCCTTTTTTAATTTCCTACACAAATCTTTGAAAACAAGAAACAATGAAAACAAAGTGGCACTCTTTGTAATTCTCAGTAAAAATAGAAAATGAAAACAAAAAATGTTTTCTTAAACCAGCAACATAGACAAAAATTAGATCACAGAGCAAGGAAATGTGTTTATTTGGGTGTAAAACCCGGTACAAAAGGTTATGCAACTCTTGAACTATGTATTAGAAAAATCATTGTATCAAGAAATTTGATTTTTAATGAAAATGTTATTCCTCTCCATAAAATCATTGACACTAATTTGCAGCCTAGTGATCAGATTGACAACAACTTTGATTTTCTCTCTACTGAAGTTATTCAAACTCACATTGTTCCTATTGATGACAATGCACTTGACAGAAAATGTTTTCTTAAACCAACAACATAAACAAAAATTAGATCATAGAGCAAGGAAATGTGTTTATTTGAGTGTAAAACCTGATACAAAAGGTTATGTAACTCTTGACCTATGTACTAGAAAAATCATTGTATCAAGCAATGTGATTTTTAATGAAAATGTTTTTTCCTCTCCATAAAATCACTGACACTAATTTGCAGCCTAGTGATCAGATTGACAACAACTTTGATTTTCTCTCTACTGAAGTCATTCAAACTCACATTGTTCCTATTGATGACAATGCACTTGTTGATGGAGCAAACACAACACAGTGTGATCTTAATCCAACAATTACACCCACTGATGATCTTATAAGATCTACAAGACATAGACAACCTCCTACCTATTTAGCTGATTATTACTGCTAGCTCTTATGCAACATCGTTCCTCAAACATCTAAAGGTGTAAGGTATACCCTATCTTTTGTCTTGTCTTACCAATCTCTTAAGCCTTATTATTTGAGGTTCATTTTGAATATTTCTACTGAGCATGAGCCTAAGACCTACCACCAAGCTGAGCAATCACCTCACTGGGTTAAGGCCATGCAAGATGAACTTGCTGATCTTCAATTAAAACAAACCTGGTCTTTAACACATTTACCTCCAGGTAAGTCTGCTATAGGTTCTAAATGGGTTTACAAGGTTAAGTATAATTCAGATGGCTCTTTAAAAAGGTATAAGGCCAGGCTTGTGGCCAAAGGATACACCCAAATAGAAGGTTTGGATTACTTTGATACATTTACCCCTTTGGCAAAATTGACAATTGTTAGGTTGTTACTTGCCCTTGCCTCGTCCGATAATTGGATTCTAGAGCAACTTGACATTAGCAATTCTTTTCTCCATGGTGATTTAATGGAGGAAGTATACATGGAAATTCCACAAGGGTTTGCTGTTTCTGACCCTAGTCTGGTTTGTAAGCTTCACAAATCAATCTATGGCTTGAAACAAGCCAGTAGACAATGGTTTGCTAAATTGTCTATTTTTCTTTTTAACCTTCATTATAAAAAAAACTAGTTATGATCACATCCTTTTTATTAAGAAATATGGATCTAAACTTACTATTGTTTTAGTCTATGTTGATGATCTTATCTTAGCTGGAATTGATCCATTGGAAATAACATCTGTCAAACAAAAGCTTGATAAGACTTTCAAAATTAAAGAGCTTGGCAATCTAAAATATTTCCTTGGACTTGAGTTAGCCAGGTCACACACAAGTCTCATGTTATCTCAAAGAAAGTACACTTTAGGCTTACTCTCTGATTTTGGTTTTCTTACAGCCAAACCAGCTCCTACTCCCATGACTAGGAACACTACTTTGGCACATGATGATTGTCCAGCTTATTCTGATCCTGCTGGCTATAAGAAGCTTTTCAGTCGTCTTCTCTACCTTGCCAACACAAGACCAGACATCTCCTTTGTTGTTCAGCAGCTTAGCCAGTTCATGTCTTGCCCTACTGAAATGCTTGCATTAGAGTGCTGAGATACTTGAAGCCATCCCCTGGACAAGGATTGTTTTATCCTAGTGAATCTCCTTTCCAACTTAAGGCCTTTAGTGACTCTGATTGGGGAACATGCCCGGATTCTAGAAAATCCATCACCGGAAACTGTGTTTACCTTGGTAATTCTCTAATTTCATAAAAGTCCAAGAAACAAGCTACTATTTTCAGATCTTCATCTAAAGCTAAATATAGAGCTTTAGGGACTACGGTTTGTGAGTTACAATGGTTAACTTACTTGTTAGATGATCTTGGAGTTTCTTATGTGAAATCGGCTCTCCTTTACTATGATAGTGGCTCAACCCGCCACATAGTTGCCAATGGGTTAGTACAAAGACAAGGCACATGTATTGTAGAGTTTGAGTGTGGTATCTTAAGCTTTGTTGTATCTAGGTTTAGTTGAAATCTCACGTTGTTGCTTTAGGATTGGATGTGGCTTTCAACAGGGGAGATTGATTTAGTATAAATTTTTGGTTTGCATTATCTCCTATTGTATACCTCTTTTTAATTTTTGTACAATCATTGAAATTGTGTGATCTTGATTGTTAGTATCTTAAAATTTGTTAGTTTGTGTTTTTCGTCCATCTCTGAACTTGTCTCTCTATTTTCCTCACAACAATAACTCAATCATGAAAACATTTTCTCAATAATCTTGAATATATAATTTTTGAAAAGGTTAAATTTTATCCTCGGCTCAATTTCCCCCACCTCTTGAGTTTCCTCAAACCCAACCTTTCACCACCTTCTACTAAGACTTTCCAAGCTTTCCCCCTTACCTAGGGTAAAGACGTTGAAGAGAAAAGTGGGAGCCAAGAGCTTCCTCCAAATGTTCTTCCTCCAAATATGATAGCGACATAGTTATGGGTCTAGAATTGGAATCCACAAGCCATGGGTTAGCGTAAAGACAAGGCACAATGCAAGAGATGAATTCGAACATAATATGAAAAATTAGAGAAGAAATGGAAAAATGGAAAAGATAGAGGTGAAGAGAAATGACATAGGCTGAGTCAACCCCTCAGACTGATAAGTCTCAATGCAAAAATGCCACCAACTCCTAGACCTGGATAAGTCTCATAATGGTCTGGGAAAGCACCATCAACCCTTCTCTACTCACACTTAAGGAGCTGATAGCAGAAAAATTACCAGATCTAGAAAATGAAGTAAAGATCCATGAGTGCAGTTAGAATTGGAAATAAATGGGTAAAATAGTGCAGAATTCAGCGCTAAAATGAGAGGAAAAAGTGAAGCAGAAACACAAAGCGGATGAAGATTGAGGAATGGAAGTTTGCCACTGCAGCAGGCAACCCATTCTGCAGATAAGATTAGTGCCAGATGCCACCAATTCAGAGAATTTGATAATTCTCCGAGTGGTTTTTGAAAGCACCATCAACCCTTCTCCACTCACAATTAAGGAGGAAACTCATAGAGTAACATTACTAAAATCAAGTGTGAAAATACAAGAGGGGTGGCCTCCTATTTATAGCCCAAGGTGGGCCGCCAAAAAGGAGGAACGAAGAGGGAAAATACTAAAAGCCTAAAAACTACTCTACATGGGTGTTGAACACATGGTCCCTAAGCCTAAGTAGCTTGGAAAGCTACTAGCCACTAATACCCATTCAATTAGCGCCCCTCCCTACTAATCTTGATTAGGGAAAATTCAATTAAAATAAATTACAAGGGAAATCCTAATTAAATAGAAAATTAAACTAAAATTGAATTAAATCCTAATTATGGGGTCATGATGCTTTAACCCAAGGTTGACCCATAAAGAGTTGACCATAGTTTGCCATGGAATGGAAGGTCAAAAATCAGTTGGCATTGGTCATGGTCCTACATGCCCAAGGTAGCCTCTAGTAGTGTAGAGTAGTCTCTAGCAGTGTAAGGTTTCCAATTCATATGCTATCATTCCCTCCTCCTTAGAGAGGATTTGACCTCAAATCTAAAAAATGGAAGAAGAAAGAGATGAGTAGAAGGTGGTAGAAGATGAATTGGATGACAAAAAGTTGAGATAAGAAGAGACTTCCCTTAGGTTGTGCTTGGAGGATCCTTGGTAAGAGCTTCTTTCAGCCTAAGATCATGATAAGTGTTAGGGCCACATGAAACACTAGAAGGGGGGTTGAATAGTGTTTTAATAATCTTTACAGATTTTTGGAAAACCTTTCAAAACAAGCAAAACCGATTTGATAATATATGATCAACCTTCCGAAACTGGAGTGTTCAGCAACCTGCTGATGCAACTCGGAAAGTTGACTGAAAACCTTTATGAAATTATTTTCCCTTTAAAAGAAAAAATTGCTTTGTGTTCAGATTAATAAAACTGTTTTCTTTAACCCTCCTTGGTTGGATTAAAAACAGATATCAGCGGAAAGAAAAGAGGTAAGGGAAGAGAGAACTTAACACAGAGATTTATACTGGTTCACCCACTAACCCAGTGAGCTACATCCAGTCCCAGGGCAAACCACCACTGGATTTCCACTAATCTCGTAAGATTACAAGTATTCTTTTACCCCAGTCTCTTCAAGCTTAACAACGAGTATTCTTTGCACACATGGCCTCTCAGGGCCCAACGAGTATTCTTTGCACACCTGGCCTCTCCAGGCCCAACGAGTATTCTTTGTTTTCAACTGCCTCTCTAGGAAACTCATGCAGTATTCTTTGTAAACCCAGCCTCTCCAGGCTGAACAAGTATTCTTTGTTTTCAACCGCCTCTCCAGGCAACGTATGCGGTATTCTTTTACAGACAAGCCTCTCCAGGCTTAACGGAGTATTCTTTATTCCACCAAGCCTCTCCAGGCTCTCAGACACATAAAGTGTTTACAACATAAAGTTTAAGTTTCCTATAAACTTAAACCAACGTTCTTCTTGTACTAAGGGGTTATTGAGTACTACTCAGGATACAATGCGTAAATTCTAAGTACAAGGCTATACAGAGATACAAGTGTATAAATCTATGCTCTAATTCATCTCTGTAGGTTCAGAAGGTTGGCTGGATATAATCTGTATTGAGCATGGCCAATCTCTTCTGTGGGCTTGATCAATGCCATGGTTTAACATTTTCAGTTTAGGAATTCATGGCTTCCCTTTTTGGTCGACACATAGTGAATGACTCTTTGGAAATTTGACTGACATCTTCAAAGTCTTCCTTGAGGCTATTTATATGTTCTGGAAATATAGCCGTTGAAGATGCTTAATATTACCGTTGAGAAGAAATGATTAATGCTCTTAGAGCCGTTGTGAAATAACTTCTCTTTCGGTAGTTCTGACTTAAGCGGATTAGGTGTGTAGATGAATTAGTTCTGACATACAGCAGATAGGCTCTTAGTCTTGAGAGATTTTCTTCGATCTTCAGCAGGTTGATATTCCTTTCTCTTCCTCTTCTTCTTCTTTCTCTTCTTTGTGAGTGTAAGGACGCAGGATGCTAAGATCCGTTAGACTTCTCCTTTGTCCCGATGTGAGTTCTTCTTTTCTTCTCACTTGAGGTGCATGCCTCTGATAACGTATTGCGGAGATGGTACAGAGTAGGTGTTGCAGCAGCGCTGACTCTATCTCTGACCTCTATTCACTTTTCTGCAGTAGGCTTCCTCTTTTATGTCGGGAAATGAAGTTGTGCCTAAAGGCCTTTGTTTTTCTTTGCACCAATTCAGCTTCATCTTTAGTCTTTTCTGAGACTTGAGTCTTTTAATATATTATTCAGATTAACTCACAACTCTTCAGAGAGTTGCATGACGTGTCTGGATTTTTCTTCTTCAGATGGTTTGAAATGCCACGTCAGCAGTGAGTATGTTTTCAGTAGGTTTGACTCCATTGTGCTCACATACTTTCAGAAGGTTGATTGACTCCATCATGATTTAGCTTTTCATCTTGGAGATGCTTTCAGCGAGTTCCTTCCTTCAGCGAGTTCTTCTTCTTTTCTTCAGCTGGTTGCTTCTTTCTTCTTCTTCTTCTTCTTCTTCTTCGTTCTTCATGAGCATCAAGTTTATCTTCATTTCGGCTTTGCCCAGTTGTTCTTCTTCTCTTCAGTAGCTTGCTTCAACAGATTCATTCTTCATTTGATCTGATTTCTTCTTCTTCAGATTGTATTCAGTAGTTCTTCTCCAGGTTCGGCAGGTTGATCTTCTTTTGAGAATTGCTTCTTCAGGAATCCTGAAATACAAAAGACAATACTTTTCTCAGTAGAACTTGTTTCTATTCAAACTAATTTGTTAATCATTAAAACTTAGGATAATGAGTCTTGAATCTAATTTCAATTACTTTAATTAATTCTGAGACTCAACATTCTCCCCCTTTTTAATGATGACAAATTAGTTATGACTAACAAATATGAACAAGAACAAAGATAAACTTAAACACTGTTTTTCTCTTTCTTTCTGAACAATAGGTTTAGTTGTCAAAACTCCCCCTGAGCAAAACATTTTATTTTTCGAAAAAACAATTTTTTAACAACTTTTGTTTACTCCCCCTGTCTATATTACTCCCCTGAGAAAAACGCTTTTCTTCTGATTAAGTTTGCTCTTCTTACTTTATGAAAGCTATTTTTACTTGTTCTTGTTTGTTCTTTTTTTTTCTGAAAAACTTCTTACTTGTTCTTATTTGTTAGTTATATTTCTCCCCCTTTTGTCATTGATTAAAAAGGTTTAAAGAGGTAGAGAAATAAATAGAAGAAGATTTGAATTTGATTTTAGGAAAAGATTTGTTTTTCTTTTAAATGAAGATGGACATAAAAACATCGATTACACAAGATGCAAACAAAACAAATAGATGCTCACACAGAAATTCAGAAAATATTCATGTATTAATATATATGAAAATTAGTTTGTATACATGAAAAATACTAATATCAACATTAGCTTCTAGTTACTTTAAGACTTATGGCTTCCATGAGGTATAGCCTTATCGGCCACTTCCTTTTCAGTCTCAGCTGCAGACATTGGAAGTTGTGTAACGTACAGCCTTGAGAGGGCAGATGGGGAACCAACAGTCAAAAGGGAACCCAGTTGTCAATGTTGATTTCAGTTTTCGAATACAAAGTTTTTCAAAATTCTTTTGTAAACATATTAATAATGACTTGGTCTTTTCAAATATTTTAAAATAATTTTTTTAGTAAGGGAGTACTAAACGACAGGGAGTTTTTATAAAAATATTTTTATCACTAATTTAATTAAGCACAGAGATGAAATGATATTACCAAGACGGATACTTCAGTATCTTATGTTGATGACATGTATCTGCTGAGACTCAACATTTTCTTCTGAGACATCTTTGCTGCTTCGGTTGATCTCCTTTATAAGTTCTCTTCCTCTCTTGTTTAAGTTTCCATCTGGATCTTCCTCCTCCGCATTTGTTAGATGCTTAACCCGGGGTTAAGCTCTAATACCAACTATTAGGGCCACAAGAAACACTAGAAGGGGGGTTGAATAGTGTTTAAATAATCTTTACAAATTTTTGAAAACCATTCAAAACAAGCAAAACCGATTTGATAATATATGATCAACCTTCCGAAACTGGAGTGTTCAGCAACCTGCTGATGCAACTCGGAAGGTTGACTGAAAACCTTTCTGAAATTATTTTCCCTTTAAAAGAAAAGATTGTTTTCTGTTCAGATTAATAAAACTCTTTTTTTTAACCCTCCTTGGTAAGATTAAAAACAAATATCAGCGGAAAGTAAAGAGGTAAGGGAAGAGAGAACTTAACACGAAGATTTATACTGGTTCACCCACTAACCCAGTGAGCTACATCCAGTCTAAGGGCAAACCACCACTGGATTTCCACTAATCTCGCAAGATTACAAGTATTTTTTTACCCCAGTCTCTTCAAGCTTAACGCTGAGTATTCTTTGCACACATGGCCTCTCCAGGCCCAACGAGTATTCTTTGTTTTCAACTGCCTCTCTAGGAAACTCATGCAGTATTCTTTGTAAACCCAGCCTCTCCAGGCTGAACAAGTATTCTTTGTTTTCAACTGCCTCTCCAGGCAACGTATGCAGTATTCATTTACAGACAAGCCTCTCCAGGCTCAACCGAGTATTCTTTATTCCACAAGCCTCTCTAGGCCCTCAGACACATAAAGTGTTTACAACATAAAGTTTAAGTTTCCTAGAAACTTAAACCAACATTCTTCTTGTACTAAGGGGTTACTGAGTACTATTCAGGATACAATGGGTAAATTCTAAGTACAAGGCTATACAGAGATACAAGTGTATAAATCTAAGCTCTAATTCATCTCTGTAGGTTCAGAAGGTTAGCTGGATATAATTTGTATTGAGCATGGCAAATCTCTTCTGTGGGCTTGATTAATGCCATAGTTTAACATTTGGAGTTTAGGAATTCATGGCTGCTCATTTTGGTCGACACATAGTGAATGACTCTTTGGAAATTTGGCCGACATCTTCAAAGTCTTCCTTGAGGCTATTTATATGTTCTGGAAATATATCCGTTGAAGATTGCTTAATATTACCGTTGAGAAGAAATTATTAATGCTCTTAAGCGGATTAGGTGTGCAGATGAATTAGTTCTGACACACAGCAGATAAGTGTGCAGATGAATTAGTTCTGACACACAGCAGATAGGCTCTTAGTCTTGAGAGATTTCCTTCGATATTCAGCAGGTTGATATTCCTCTCTCTTCCTTTTCTTCTTCTTTCTCTTCTTTGTGAGTGTAAGGAGGAAGGATGATAAGATCCGTTAGACTTCTCCTTTGTCCCGATGTGAGTTTTGCTTTTCTTCTAACTTGAGGTGCATGCCTCTGATAGCGTATTGCAGAGATGATACAAAGTAGGTTTTGCAACAACACTGACTCCATCTCTGACCTCTATTCACTTTTTTGCAGTAGGCTTCCTCTTTTATATCGGGAAATGAAGTTGTGCCTAAAGGCCTTTGTTCTTCTTTGCACCATTTTAGCTTCATAACTCACAAGTCTTCAGAGAGTTGCATGACGTGTCTGGCTTCTTCTTCTTCCTAAAATGGTTTGAAATGCCACGTCAGCAGTGAGTATGTGTTCAGTAGGTTTGACTTCATTGTGCACACATACTTTCAGAAGGTTGATTGACTCCAGCATGATTTAGCTTTTCATCTTGGAGATGCTTTCAGCGAGTTCCTTCCTTCAGCGAGTTCTTTCTTCTTTTCTTCAGCTGGTTGCTTCTTTCTTCTTCTTCTTCTTCGTTCTTCATGAGCATCAAGTTTATCTTCATTTCGGCTATGCCCAGTTGTTCTTCTTCTTCTCTTCAGTAGCTTGCTTCAACATATTCATTCTTCATTTGCTCTGACTTCTTCTTCTTCTTCTTCAGATTGTCTTCAGTAGTTCTTCTTCTGGTTCGGCAGGTTGATCTTCTTCTGAGAATTGCTTCTTCAGGAATCCTGAAATACAAAAGACAATACCTTTTTTAGTAGAACCTGTTTCTATTCAATCTAATTTGTTAATCATTAAAACTTAGGATAATGAGTCTTGAATCTAATTTCATTTACTTTAATTAATTATGAGACTCAACAATAAGAAGCCCATAAGTATTATTTCCAAGTTTCTTCAAAGTTTAGGCTCATAGCAAAAGTACTTGGGAATATGTAAACCAAATAAGTAGAGGAAGAAGAAGTTAAGGGTAAAGAAGACCCCCTTAGTATGTTGCGCTCCTCTTGCTCCTTTGTCACCGGCTGGTGTTCCGTCTCTTGTGTTTTACCACAACAAACAAGATTAGTAGTAAAAGGTATTTGCAGTAAGAGCATTATTTCCCTTTTATGTTTTTCTTTGTTTTTCATCTTCTCTTATTGTTTGTTGTTTGGTTTTTCTTCCTTTCTTTCTTTTTCTCTAAGTTTCTAATTTTTAATTTCTCAATTTTCTATTTTTTCTATTCCTACCCTCATCAAAGCTTGGTCCTCACACACCTCATGGGTTGACATAGACATTAGAGTGATTTTCATCTGTCTATGTTTAAAAGAGAATTGATTAGAGTAGCCAACAATTGATAACTCTCTTATTAAATTTCCATGGTCTACCCAGCAGGATATGAGTAGCTTCCACAGGAACCAACTTATCCAACTTAGTTTGTAGGGTTTAGGGTGAGGGGTGGTTCTCAATCAAATCTTGTCTATCATCCTTACACTAGCTATATTGGTACAACTCCCCCCATCAATGATTAAGGAGAAAACGTGACCATTAACTGTGCACCTAGTGTGAAAGATGCTTTCTCTTTGATCATCCTCTTTGATTGATTGATTACCTAGGACTCTTCTAATCATAAACACATTGCCTTCATTCCTATAATGTTTATTCACTTTTATTTCTTCAATCTCCTCATCACTATTAGTTGGTGTTGATTCATTAGATCTTGCACTAGTATACTCCCCACTTTCTTTTAATAACATTGTTTTCTTATTAGGAAATTGGGAAGCAATATGACCCTTACCCAAACACTTAAAGCATTTAATATCACGAATACTAGAAGTAAGAGCATTTTCATTAACAAGTTTAGAGGAGGATAGGTTAGAGTTTACCATAGGATTTTTCATTGCCTCTCTCTCTTGTGGTTTGCTTTCTTCTTTCCTCACAACTTCCTTGTGTTTGTATTGGTAGCTCGAATTTGAGCACCTAAAACCTCCATTCCTTTGAAGTTGGGTTTCTACATTAATTGCTTGGTGAACCAAGTCCTCAATTTCAACATAAGGATGCAATTCCACTATGTCCCTTATGTCAAAATTTGGGCCATTGATGAACCTAGAAATTGTAGCCTCAATATCATCAATAATATTAGCTCTAATAAGTGCAAGTTCCATCTCCTGTTAGTATTCATCAACACTCTTGGTCCCTTGTTTAAGTGATTGGAGTTTAGTGTGTAATTCCCTAGTGTAATGTTGAAGTATGAACCTCTTTCTCATGATGGACTTCATTTCCTCCCAAGAGGAAACTAAGGGACCATTACACCTCCTTTGATTAGCTTGAAGCTGATGTTACCACACTAAAGCATAATTCTTAAACTCAAGAGAAGCTATTTTAACATTCTCTTATTAACGATAACTATGACAACTAAAAATTTGTTAAATTTTAAGTTCTCATTATAGGTATTGTTCTACATCACCCATTGAAGGTTGGTACTTCAACCTTGACACCTTTTAAGCTTTGTTTTCTCCTAAGCTCTCTTCCCCGCCTTCTATCTCTATCTTCATAGTAATCTTCCCTTTCTTCCTTGGATTCCTCATGCCTACCATACCTTCCAATTCTTCTTCTTCTATCTCCTTCCTCATCCCACCTATAAGTATGACTATAATTTCTCTCCTTCACTACTCTCCATATGTTATCTATCTTTATATCTAACTCCATTCCTACCATCACTTTCTTCAGCTTGAGAAGAGTGTCTTCTCTCACCTCTCCTACTTACACTTAACTCTCTCCTTAGGTTGTATATTTCCGTCTTCATCATCCTAGCTAAGTTTTGAGACACAACCTCTAACTCAGCTCTATATCTTTGGGTTCTAGGTGTGAGAGGTGACAAGTTTTTAGCAGCCATTTTAAAAAGATTTTCTTTGGACCTTTCCACTCTCTTAAGTGTTTCACTCAAAGATGGTTCTCTCGTGTATGTCACTATTTTTGGCTTTTTCTATAATGTATCACCCTAGCCTTTTCTACTCGAGTAAGGTTTGATTAGGCTTTAGAAAACCAAATGGTGAGACTTTACCATTACCCAAACGCGAAGTGCACGAGCAATGAAATTATCCACGAAAAAGCTAAGGAATTTCCTAAGACAAAACTAGGAATTGAAGTGACAAGCAAGAAAAGCTAGCTAGAAAAAGGCTTATACGCAAGAATGGAAAGCAAACAAGACAAACACGCAGAAATTACAAAGAGAATTGTTTTTGGTTTTGTTTTCATTCAAGAGGTAAAGCTACCAAAAGTTGCCAAATTTTTAGAAAAAAATGCAATTACAACTCAAATGGAATTTGATACAAGCAAATTGAAAATTACAATAGAAAGGTATGAAATATTGGGCTCTTTCTTACTTTAATTTCTTTTTAACTAAAGATGATTGATTTTTCCTCTTCACATATTTTTGGATTTTCTTTTCTTTTGACTAATTCTTTTTGTGTTTCTTTTCTTGAATTTTCTTTCTTTTTGTATATTTTTCTAATTGTCTTTTGCCCCAACATAAATGTTACAGAAATTTCAAAATAAATCCCTATTCTAAAAGAAAAATTGTGTGTATCTTGCCCAAAAAATAAGGCAAAAATTGATGCACCTGAAATGGTAAAAATTGACTGTTCTCTAAAAATTGGCTCAAAATTTTATTGGCAACTTGAATAAAATTTGAGCAAAAAGTGCTTAGCATTGCCTTGATTACAGCAAGTGGTAAAAACAGCAAAAAAATGCGCGCACTTGATTATTTTTATGGATTAAAATTAAAAAAAAAGTGAAAAATTCAACATGAAATTGATGAATTTTCTACTAATTTCCGAGCTAAAACCCAACATAAAATTAAGCATTTTGCGTAATCAACCACACATTTCCTAAGGATTTGCTAGCGTATAGTTCAAATTTGAAATCAGAATAGAAGAAAAATAAACAGAACAGAGGCATAAAATTGGACAAAACAAGCTCCAAAAAATAACGCATAAAATGAGCAAAATAAGGGGGAAATACACAAAATAAAGAGTAGAATTGTAGAAGGGGTGAACTGAAATTAAAAGGTGGGGAAGATTGAAATTAAATGGCAAAAAAATAGAGGGGGTGGGCAGAATTAAATGGATGGGGAATTGACAGAAAATTAAATGGCAGAAATTAAAGGGGATAAGCAGAAATTAAAAGGATGGGGATGAGCAGAATTAAATGGCAGAAATGAAAATGGGAATGGGGATGGAGTGTGGTTTGAATTGATGTAGGTGAACAATATTTGGAAAATGAAGACAACAGTGCCTTCACTTACCACACTCCACCAGAATCAAACAAGCAGAATTATCAAGAACTGTTAAGAACAAGCAAGAACAATTATCAAAGGCAATCAAACAAATACCTAAGGGGTGGATATTGTGCGACCCAAAACAACCCCTATACTAAGCAGAATCAAGATTTACGCTTAAATTCAGCTTGAATACAAGGAAAAAGAAATAAAAATGCAAAAAAATTTGCACCTCATACATCCCAAAAACCGCGCCCAAAGTGATGGAAATGGCTCCAAATTCGTAAAGCTATGATTACCAATTGATAGAAGACAAATTACCGGATCTAGAAAATGAAGCAAAGAGCCATGGGTGCTGTTAGAATTCGAAATAAATGGGTAAAATAATGCAGAATTCAACGCTAAAATGAGAGGAAAAGTGAAGAAGAAACTCAAAACAGATGGAGATTTGAGGAGTGGAAGTTCGCCATTGCAGCAAGCAACCTCTTCTGCAGATAAGATCAGTGCCAAACACCTAAGTCTCTAAGTGGTTTAGGAAAGCACCATCAACCATTCTCTTCTCACAATTGAGGAGGAAACTCAGTACAGTAACATTACTAAAATCAAGTGTGAAAATACATGAGGGGTGGCCTCCTATTTATAGCCAAAGGTGGGAGGCCAAAAAAGAGGAAGGAGAGGGAAAATACTAAAAGCCTAAAAACTAATCTACATGGGTGTTGAACCCATGGTCCCTAAGCCTAAGTAGCTTTTAAAGCTACTAGCAACTAATACCCATTTAATTAGCGCCCCTCCCTACTAATCTTCATTAGGGAAAATTCAATTAAAACAAATTACAAGGGAAATCCTAATTACATATAAAATTAAACTAAAATTGAATTAAATCCTAATTATGGGGTAATGATGCTTTGTGCGACACCCTTAGTTATACCACTAAGAATATCACATTGCGAAACGTAACCATTGATCTTACTGCTTTTAAGACTGTGAAAATACGGGAATATTTTTTTTTAAGAGCTTTAGCCAATCACAACTTATTACTTCCTAATTCCATTTTAGGTATTTATGAAAATGTCCTTTCCTTAGTCTGAAATTCATTTTTTTTCTAAAAACATCTAGGCGATTATTATCCCGCATACGTACACAGCATCCACGCAACCATGAGACTGGTTATAAGAAAGGGACATCACAAACATATACAATGACACAGTATCAAGTGCTCCTTGAGCCGACAAGGTAACTATACAAAACAAGAATTCTAGTAGTAGACTAAATACATAAAACCTTAAACCAAAATATACAGAAAAGAGGTTCCTAAACCAGAGCTGTACTACTAGACTCAAAATGACACTAAACTACTCATCAACCTCCGGCTCAGTGGAGACAACCCTACAACTCTTCCGGCCAGCGTCTGGGATGGTGATCATCCTAAAATCCTCTGAGGGAACGTCACTAGAAGAATCTTCTTCTGGTTCCTCTCCCTTAGAGTCCTCCTTCGAATCCTCCTCCGGTTCTTCCTCCTCGTCCGTGGTGTCATTGATCATGATAAGATTTGGCTCGCTCGGGAGAGAACGACCACGCGCATCAGGACACATATACTGAGGAGTGGGCACCTCGGGGGAAGGGGACTATCTGGGAGAGTCTGGTCTAACCAAGTCAGCTACCCGGGATGACTGCGATGATGAAGAGGAAGCTGGACGACGACGTGAAAGACGGAATGCAGTATGCCTCACCAAGTTAGGTGGCGTCGGAAACTCGAGAGTCACTGGTACGATGAAGTCCCTCTCAGGTACAAGCGGAAGTCCGGGGTGCGTGATGATAACACGGACCTTCCCCGTGAACTCACATTTGCGCGGAACATCCGTCGCCCTCCAGGTTCCTCCCGGTATCCACCCTAACCGTACTTGCATTGACGTCATGACGGAAGTCCTCAATACCGACTATCAGCGTGACGAGAAGAGCATAGAAGAAAAGATAGAAAAGGAGGGTGAGAACATCTCATGAACTCACATCAAGTAGAAAATAGTAACTAAAGCATTCACCAGACCTTTTCACAATCATAATCACAATCACAATCACAATCACAATCACAAGGACATAATTTATGCTGTCATGATGCATATAAACTAATGCATGCGGGCCCAGGGAAACATCACCAACAGCAGAGCACATAGCAACTGCTCAACCATATATGGACATGTCTCAGGAGTTTGTCTGTACTAGCAAATAAAATAGTACTTAGGAGCATTGCTCATCTCTGGCCAAGACGATTTTCCCTGTTCTTCCAGACAACTCGACTGATTCATGAAAACTTGAGAGCGACAGGATAGTCAAGCCTGTACCTCGTTTGCACGACAGTAGGGGGCGAGCCTACGTCTCTTGAGCCATTCCGGGACCTGACTTATCCTCAGGGCTGGCATCCCTCTTTCAGGACCCGGCTGGTGTTCTTTGCAAAACCCAGTGCACCCGTCCCTACCAGTTTCACACTGTACTATAGTGTTATTGTCATATAGGTCACAAGGTTTTTTAACCTCAATATCATCATTTATGCTTTATGATGTATGTCACACAATCAATGCTTACAGCATTTTACCCTCACAGGCAAAGCCTAGTGAGTCAATCCACGTCACCACTTCACCATGGCACGCCTTGATTCAAAGTCTTTTCTTCACAAGAGAAACCAGATCACACTCTCTTACCAAGCTTCTCAAGTCTTATGTAGAGAGAAAGTGTTGGTTATAATCTTTTAAGGTGGTTTGTACTAGTGTTATTGATAATTATGTCCACTTAAGTCCTATAATTTACTAAAATTTATGAATGTGTCTTATGGAAGATATTACTTATCCTAATCTTCTTTGTATGACAAATTAAGATTTTGTTTCATTCATAATTAATTCCCATTAACCGGTTTGCAGTTAATCTTTAATCCTTTTTAATTAAGTCTTAATCCGAGCTTAAGACCCTAATTAATTTCTAATTATTCTTTAATCTTTTCCTTAACTTTGGATTAGGGTGTTAATTATACTTGATTAAGATTAATTATGATTAACTAATTCTTAACCCATATTATTAATTAACTTCTTAATTTTCACTTTATTAAGGCCAATTAACTTTATTTTTAATTAATCATCCTTTATCTTAATTACTTCGAGTGACTTTGTTTAATCAGCTTAAGATAATTAATTTAGCTAAGCCCACTAATTAATCATAATTTTTAAACTTTTAATTATTTAGATTAGAGTTGAAGTCCAACTCAAATTTAAACCAAACTCATAAAAGTCAAAAAGTTGACTTTTATGTTGACTTTTATTTTAGTGAAAGTAAAATCCGAATTTAAATTTCTTAATGTTTCTAAAACATATTTCTTTTTGAAACTAAATTCTTTTAGTTAATTAGGTTTATTGGCCCATGAAAATTTTAGGGCCCAAAAACACCTTTTTCAAGTGTTACTTGAATCTTTTGGATCAAAAGGCATTCTTGATGAATTTCATCAAGAACAACCTCATGAACATCAAGAACACCTTGAATGTTCATCACTTTTCCAGAATTTCCAGCAACCATACAATCATTTTAAAATCACAAGGATCACACCAAATCATATCAAAATCACCAATGCACACATTCAAGTTCAAACTTCATTTCTAAGCTCAAAAGTAGCACTTTCTCAAGCATCAACCATCAAAACAATTTCTTAACTTGAAACAACTCCATGCATGTCCTTAAAATCATCATTAAAACACATTCCAAGCATCAAAGAAATTTTGAACCACATGCACACAAGCACATTAACAAGTCTAGACATCATATCAATGATCCGAATATCTCCCAGCCTAGACATCATATCAATGATCCGACCGTTCCAAATGAAGGTTCAGATGTTATGAATTGGCCATTAAAGTTTCAGCACGATCCAACGATGAACGAATCTGCAGTCTCCATTTTATGGCCGCTGTTCTATGTAAAAATGGGAAAATTTTCTTTCCAACTAATTTCAAAAATTTGCATGCATCAACAACCACAATCCAAGAACATTCAAAGCATCATAATAAACTTAAAAACATGTAAACAACCCAGCTCCAAGAATCCAAAACATTTGCTCAAAGAAAGCTCAAAAAGTGATTTTTTCAAGGAAAAGCAAGAGTAAAGACAAGGATTCAAGGGCAAATCCTTGACTCTAGTTACAAATCCTACTAGAGTTCAAGTTCTCCCCCCCTTTACCTCAAATCTCCAAGGAAAAGATGCAGCAACAGCCACCAAGAACATCTCCAAACTCCTTCCTTTGGTCTCCAACAAGAATTTCTACAAGATTGAAGGCTAAGTGTTTAAGCCTAGGTTCAAAAATGGAACCTTTAGCTTGAATGTGTTTGGGAGAAAAAGTGGAAGATGGAGAGGATGGGGGAGAGGTCCTGTTTTTTCATGAGAGAAGGAGAGAATGAAAAATGAAAATGGTCTCTAGTCTTTTTGCATGTAGGGAAAAAGAAAGAAATGGGGCAAGTGGCAATAAGTCTTATGAAAATTAAGGCTTTATGTCATGTCTTTTGACCTTGGAAAAAAGCATTGAAAAGCTTTTCCACATGCACACTTCACACTCTCCCACGGCCTTGGGAGGAGGAAAAAGGAGAGTTGTGCAATTTCTCTGGCCCGGATCAAGAGTATTCGAGCCTGGTTCAAGAGACGGGAGGGCCAAAAAGGTCATTTTTCACAGAAAAATCCTAAAATTCCCAGAAAATTCCTAAAAATAGGAAATTCAATTCTAAAATCCAAAATTATAAATTTTTATGATTAAAAATAATTTTAATCACTCAAAATCCAATAAAACACTCAAATGGCAAAAACGACAAAAAACGGTAAAACGCGGGTGTTACAACTCTCCCCCTCTAAAAAGAAATTTCGTCCTCGAAATTTGTGCGTACCTTTTTGAAATAACTGAGGGTGAGACTTCTTCATTCGTTCTTCCAACTCTCAGGTTGCATCTCCTTTATCAGCTGCACTCCAAATAGCCTTTACCAAAGGGATCTCCTTCCCCG
Source organism: Sesbania bispinosa (assembly GCA_026901365.1). NCBI lineage: Eukaryota > Viridiplantae > Streptophyta > Magnoliopsida > Fabales > Fabaceae > Sesbania > Sesbania bispinosa. The sequence goes on from QLOH01000366.1 coordinate 539,937, forward strand.
AATCCTCTTAATCTTGGTGTCTAATACTTGTGGAAGACTTCCCTAAAGTCTGAATATAATTCTATGGTCTCTATCCCACACTATGCTAGGCGGAACCACATGTAATCTACTTACTATCCTTAATGTACAACTAAGTCCACTTTCCTAGGGAAAACTTAATGTTAATGGGTACGAAATGAGCAGATTTTGTTAACCTATCAACAATTACCCATATAGAATCAAAACCTGCGGAGTTCTAGGTAATCTTACCACGAAATCCATAGACATGTTATCCCATTTCCACTCAGGGACATCGAAAGGTTGTAATTCTCCTGATGATCTCTGATGTTCAACCTTAGCTTTCTGACAAACTAAACAAGATGCTACATACTCAGCTACTTTCTTTTCCATTCCAGACCGCCAACACATTTTCTTCAGATCTTGATACATCTTAGTTGTTCTAGGGTGAAATACTCAACCTACTCTTATGAGTCTCCTCTAAGATCAGTTTCCTTACTTCCCTATCATTAGGCACACATATCCTATTTTTGAATTTAACAATACCACATCAGTACCTTTATGAAACTCAGATTCTTCTTTCTTAGAAACTAGAATCTTTCAAAACTTGCAAAGATTGATTCTTTCCTGTGCTACACGAACTTGCTCCAAGAAATCTCTCGAAATCTTCCAGGTTTCCAGAATTATACTTCTTAGGACTAAATCCAATATCCCGGTTCAGGTCCTACACTTTTCTATCAACTCTAGCTCCTTAACCATCATTGCTGACATATGTAAGGATTTCCTACTCAAAGCATCAGCCACTACATTGGCTTACCCAGGGGATACTGCAGACTAAAATCATAATCCTTCAGAAACTCCACCCATTGTTTCTGTCTCATATTCACTCCTTCTGATCAAACAGATACCTCAAGCTCTCATGGTTACTAAAGACTTCAAACTTAGCACCATACTAATGATGTCTCCAAACCTTCAAGACAAAAGCTACTGCCCCCAACTCTAGATCATGCGTAGGGTAATTTACTTCGTGTGTTCGCAGTTTCCTAGAGGCATAAGCCACTACTGTACCTTTTTGCAATCGACACACAAGCCTAAAACCTTGTGTCGAAGAATCACAATATACTTCAAAACTCTCTTGTGAGTCAGGTAAAACTTAGACAGGTGCAGAAGTTAACCTCCTTTCAAGCTCCTGAAAACTATCCTCACACTTCCTGGCTCCAAATGAAGGGTTGATCTTTCCTTAATCATACGGGTCAACGAGGTTGTTATCCCAGAAAATTCTTAATAAACTTATGGTGGTAACCATTTATCCCTGAAAAGCTTCTCATAGTAGTACAGTTTCTACCTTAGTTGGGTCTACACTAACTTCTCCACTAGAGATCTCATGACCAAGGGAGTTCACTTCCTCCAATCAAAATTCACACTTAGGTAACTTAACACACAACTTTTTTTATTCCTCAAGGTTATTCCAAAGAATCCTGTACTTCCCGATGAGTCCTAGAAATAAGAGAGAACATTACACAAAGGAATGAGGATAGGTTGACCTAAATGAGGCTAGAAAACTGGGTTCACTAAGGAGGGAAAGGAACATCATGACAACCAATCCAGATGGAATCACCAAACACATGTAGCATTCATGGTAAAGTCCAAAACAGATAATAATATTACCTATAGTCTCGGTATATAGGTAGAAGCAATTTATCTTATTATTGTTCCTTATGGTTATATACTTCTAGGGTTTGTATCTGTCCCCTAGGGTAACCTTACGCGAAACGTCATTTACTTATGTCTGGTACTATTCCAATCCAATCTCCAAAATCCTGCCTGACTATTCACCAACTTATATACCTATCCTTGAAAGTCTAAGTCTATTAAGATCGATGCGTAAACCAATCCTATAGCATTTAACAAGATCATACTCAATCAACATACTTGTAACCAAATTCAATCTGATCATTTACGTGATTTCAATCACATGCCTATTTCAAGCTACAGAAGCGTCAATTAAGCGTAACCCTTAATCCTCAAGGTCAATACCTACCATAATTCCTCATTGCTTGTCATCTCTATTATTTCTACTGACCTCATGGTAGTGTTATCCTACTTAGCTCCTACCATTGTAGTCCCTGTAGTTCCTATCTGTAAACCTAATTCTCCATCACATGATTTCTTTCTTCAACCTCCTGTTTAATCTTGATACTAATAGATCCTCTGATTAATCATATCCTATCGTCCGACTAATATTTGCTTAAGAATTACACCTTGTTCTATTGGTCCTAATATTTTGACTTCTTTTTATCTCAAATCGAGTCTTCCACCCTTATTTTATCAATCTGTTAGAGATAGAGATCATACTCTACTCTAGCGTCTATCAAACTTCAATTACGGTACTCATTCCACGGTTAACCCTTTTAGACTTTAAGTTCATCATCAGGGTATCCAATTATGCCTTAATTGCTAAGATCAAACTCCTATATGCGTATGTGACACCCTCATCCTAAACTCCATCATTAATTATCCTGAGCATACTCCAAGTCATCAATCACTTCTAACTTGCTTTACCAATTTATATACATTATCAATAACTGAATCCTCAAGAGCTATTAGTACAAACCCTTAAATCTCAAAACCTTAATAATTAAACCTTAATGACCAATCATCTTAAACTTAAGTTTACAACCTTGAGTTCATCAACATTCCCTTAGGTCACTCATATAAAGGAATGGATTGTTGAGACAAGCTCACCCTAAAGCAGTTTTTAATATGTCAAACTAAGTAAGTTTAAATACTAAAGATGAGATGCATCTTGTATTACTAACTGTGTGTTCAAGTATGGCATAGATCTTGTACATCCTGAGTTATTTCAGGAAACCATTGAGACTAAAAAGATTGGCAATTCACTTGGAAGAACTAAATTACATGCAAGGCAACACAAGATCAGAAACCATGAAGAAGCATAAGCTTATAAGGCACAATCAGGATCAATGAACAGATGCAGAAGCAATCAGACACATATGTAAGATTAAGAGAAACATTTCAGAAAAGAAAGCAGCATGAGATGCATATGTCTATTGTTCAGATGTCATCCAAAGAATGAAAGGGATCTCAGCATGAAGCTTAAAGAGACTCAGGTTCAGCTTGAGATGCAAGCAATGAACAGATGATAGTTCAGCTTGAGATGAACGAACAGCTTGAGATGTCATCTCAAGAACAGACGCAGTCAGATAGGATCTCATCAGAGAAGCAACAAGAGTGCAACAGAATCTGAACTTAAGACAGAAGGCATTCTCAGTATCAGGAGACAGCAAGTCATGTCAACTAAAAAGCATGCAAGTACACTGACATAGTACTTTAGACTGAAAAGCTGCTCAGAAACTACTGAAAGGACTGTGACCGTTGCTGCAAAGCTCCAATAAACTTCAAACAGCCATAAACGGCTAGTTTCTCAAGTCCTGGTATAAAAGAGACATTGTTAGAAGCTGAGAAGGTGTGAGAGAGACTGCCTATACATCTGTGAAATCATCAAGCAGCTATCACTTCTTAACAGACATCTCAAGTACATTCATCGGTTTGTCTGAAGATCAGACTCAACTCATCTTGAGATTGTTCACATTGTCTTTTTGACCTCATCTCTGGGTGTATCATTCTTTACTGTAATCAGAGTTGAGACTCAGTCTAGCTCATTAACCTCTGTATCCTTACTGTGTATGAGCTTAGGGCTAGACTTATCATAAACACTTATCAGTATCTGGTCTCACCTAAGATAGGAAGTGTGCCTAGTCTTAGAAGTGAGGGTGTAGCGTCCTGAAGAGGCGGTAAGAATACTTGGAACTCAGCTAAGATAGGAGGTGTGCCTAGGCTTAGTGTGAGTGGATCGTCCTGAAGAGGCTGTAAGAATACTTGTAGTGGCTGGTTGTCAATAGTTGAATCTCACAGGTTGTGGGGGACTGGACCGTAGCCCAAGGGTGTGGGTGAACCAGGGATAAGATCTCTGTCTCTTGTCTCTTACCTTACTCGATATATTTAACTATACTGAAATCAGTAAGGCATCTTTGATAATTAAAAGGATAACTTAATTGAAGCTGATATAAGTATTAATCACGAGATCAGACTAAGCTCACCACTAAATTGTATAGCTCTTTCCTGTCTTAACAGAGACTTCCAAGTTAATCACCTTGAGAGCAAGTCTCAATTATCAATTTTAGTGTGGAATTGCAGGAACAAATTTGAAGGTCTCTATTCAACCCCCCTTCTAGAGACGTCCAGCCAACTTTAGTTGGTATCCAGAGCTCGGCCTCTAGGGGTTGAGCACACCTTTGTGTGAAGAGGATAAAGATCCATGGCTGGTCCTAGCACAAGTCTGTTCATTCCTGAAGGAGCTTCAACAACAGACCCTCCTGCCTTTGATGGAACTGATTACTACTACTGGAAAAGACAGGATGAGACTGTTCATTGAATCTCAGCATGCTAATCTATGGGAAATCATTGAGATGGGCCCTATATGCCATACATCACAGATGAACTGGGACTCAGGGCAGTTAAACCAGAGATCAGTGGACAGATGGTGAGAAGGCAAGATATGTGCTTAACTCAAGAGCTAAATACCTGCTCACTTGTGCACTCAGTAGAAGTGAATATGACAAGGTAGCAGGATGTGTCTCTGCAAAAGAAAATATGGGATGCTCTTGAGATTGAACATGAAGGAACAAACCAAGTCAAAGAAGCCAGATCAACATACTGGTTAGACAGTATGAGCTTTTCAAGATGATTGAAGATGAAGGCATTGGAGACATGGTGAGGAGATTCACTGTCATAAAACAGAATGACCTGAAATCTCTAGGAAGAACATATTCAAATCAGGACATGGTAAGGAAAATTCTGAGAAGTCTGCCCAAACCTTGGGAGAACCAAAGGTAACACGCCATCCAGGAAGCCAAAGACTTGAGCACCCTCAGACTGGATGAGCTTCTTGATCTCTGAAGGTACATGAGCAAGAGTTAATGGAAGAAGATCTCATCAAACGTCCCAAGTCTATAGCACTGAAAGCAGCTTCCAGTAACTCAAAAGGGCAAAAAGACTAGCTCATCTCAACAAACCTCACTCAACTCATCTCAAGACTCAGAAACAGAAAAGGATGATGAGGATGAAGATGATAGTGAGATGGATGACGAGCTAGCCTACATCTCAAGGAAGATCAGACGTATGTGGAGAGCCAGAGGGACTGGAAGAAAGAGTTTCCTCAAGAAGAGGAGAAAAGACTGACAAGAAGGGACAAGTTATATGCTTTGAATGCAAGAAGCCTGGACATATTAGGTCTGAATATGAGGAAAAGTCCAAGGAAGAAGGCAATGATGGCCACCTGGGATGACACGATGAAGAAGAAGAAAGTCAAGATGGACAGTCAGCTAACATATGTCTCATGGCAAAAGGAGACTCATCATATGAAGAGGTAAATGAATCTGACTCTGAATATTCTGTTGATGAACTTAAGTCTGCTTTTGAGAATCTTCTATATGATTCAAATCTTCTTGCATCTAAGAGCTCTTTACTTAAATCTGATTTAAATACAGCTCTTGAGAAGGTAAAATTTCTTGAAAAAAAAATGAAGATCTGAATCATAAAAACAACAGTCTCATGTTGTCTCACATGAAATTATCTGAACAAGTAAAAGCCAAGACTCAAGGTCTCAATGGGCATAATCTAAAGGGTTACAAGAAGAAAATCTACAGCTTAAACTCCAAAACAGAACTCTCATAAATGACCTAGCAAAATTTGTTAATGGAACAAAAAACCTTGAGAGACTCATTGGATCTCAAAAGGGAATTTTTGATAAAGCTGGGCTTGGTTATAAGAGATCTTCAAATGAAGTTGGTACAAAGATTTCTTCATACCGAAGAAAGAAAGAGTGTTGAAGTACAAAATCTCATAGAAAAAAAGAAAGAAAGATGCTTTTGTTGTAGTAAATATGGCCATAAAGTCACAGAGTCTGCTTTTGAGAAGGTAAATGAATCTGACTCTGAATATTCTGTTGATGAACTTAAGTCTGCTTTTGAGAATCTTCTGTATGATTCAAATCTTCTTGCATCTAAGAGCTCTTTACTTAAATCTGATTTAAATACAGCTCTTGAGAAGGTAAATTTCTTGAAAAAGAAAATGAAGATCTGAATCATAAAAACAGCAGTCTCATGTTGTCTCACATGAAATTATCTGAACAAGTAAAAGCCAAGACTCAAGGTCTCAATGGGCATAATCTAAAGGGTTTACAAGAAGAAAATCTACAGCTTAAACTCCAAAACAGAACTCTCATAAATGACCTAGCAAAATTTGTTAATGGAACAAAAAACCTTGAGAGACTCATTGGATCTCAAAAGGGAATTTTTGATAAAGCTGGGCTTGGTTATGAGAGATCTTCAAATGAAGTTTGGTACAAAGATTTCTTCATACCTGCAAGAAAGAAAAAGAAAGAAACATGCTTTTGTTGTAGTAAATATGGCCATAAAGTCACAGAGTGTTACATGAGACAAGTAGCATCTGAGAGAAAGGCAACTAACCATGCAGGACCCAAATATAAGTGGGTACCCAAAGCTAAATCTCTTGTTGAAACAGATGTGCCTGGCAGCAGCAAAGACCAAGAAAGAGTGGGTACTAGACAGTGGATGTTCAAGGCACATGACAGGAGACAAAAGCAAGTTCCTATCACTTGAAGAAAAGTCTTCTGGAGTTGTCTCCTTTGGGGACAACAGCAAAGCCCAGATCAAGGGCATAGGTAAAATTGGTAAGGCCAACACAGCTCAAATTGAGAATGTATATTATGTTGAAGGTCTGAAACATAATTTGCTGAGTATTAGCCAGCTGTGTGACAATGGTTATCATGTTAATTTCCAGCCTACCTTTTGTGAGATCATAGACTCTAAAACTGGAAAAATCATTTTCTCTGGAACAAGAAAGAAAAATCTTTACTCAGTCACACTTGAGAGTCTGTCAGATCTCACCTGATGGCTTTGGCACAAAAGGGTTGGACACATTAACATGAGAACTATGAGTCAGCTTGCTAGCCAGTCTCTTGTCAAAGGATTACCTAAGGTAAAATTTGACAAAGACCTGAAGTGTGATCCTTGCATAAAAAGCAAGCACAGCAAATCAAGTTTCAAACCAAAAGACTGTGTCTCAACTATCAGACCTCTTGAGATCCTCCACATTGACTTATTTGGACCAACTAAGACAACAAGTCTCAGTGGTAAAAAGTATGGTTTTGTCATTGTGGATGATTTCTCAAGATTCACCTGGGTTCTGTTCCTATCTCAGAAAGATGAATCATATGATTCATTTAAAACCTTTTGCAAAAAGATTCAATTTGAGAAAGGATACAGCATTGGATCTGTTAGGAGTGACCATGGAGGAGAATTTGAGAATGCTAAGTTTAAAAAATTCTTTGATAAAAATGGCATAACTCATAACTTCTCTTGTCCAAGGACTCCTCAACAGAATGGTGTAGTTGAGAGGAAAAATAGAAGTCTTCAAGAAATGGCTAGAACTTTGTTATGTGACTCTGGAATTGAAATGTATTTCTGGGCTGAAGCTGTAAACACTTCTTGCTACATTTTAAACAGAGTCACCATAAGAAAGATCTTGAATAAGACTCCATATGAGCTATGGAAAGGTAGGAAACCTTCAGTTTCATATTTTCATGTGTTTGGATGTGATTGCTATATTCTAAATACAAAAGATCAGTTGGGAAAATTTGAAACCAAATCAGATAAAGGAATCTTTCTAGGATATTCACTGACTTCTAAAGCATACAGAGTATACAACCCAAGAACAAAAACTACTGAAGAATCTATGCATGTAGTATTCAATGAAGTACAGGGAAATACTCAGAAAGAAGTTGATGAGGAGATAGAAGAACTGATAAAAGATCTGAAGATCTCAACTCAGGAAGCTGAAGAGAAAGTCTCATCTGAAAAAAAAATTGACAAGATCACCCCTGTCTGAACATAGAAGAGAAGGTCGGTCTGAAGGAGTACCTCTCAGAAGCAGTCAATCTGAACCCTCTCATGATGTTCAAGAGGAAGATAAAATAGACAATCAAACCAGATTTCAAGGAACAAGACAAGAGAATGTTGAGATGCAAAATGAACATGCATCTCAACTACCCAGAAGCTGGAGACTGGTAAGATCTCATCCAAGAGATCAAATACTTGGAGAGACTTCAGACAGAGTTAGAACCAGATCCTCCTTCAGAGACACAGAGAATCTAATGGCTCTTCTATCTGACATAGAGCCAAAAGATATACATGAGGCCTTAAATGATGAATCCTGGATTAAGGCCATGGAAGAAGAATTGACTCAGTTTGAGAAAAGCAAGGTCTGGAATCTGGTTCCTCCACCATCTCATCAAACCATAATTGGAACCGGATGGGTCTTCAGAAACAAGCTAAATGAGAAAGGTCAAGTCATGAGAAATAAAGCTAGACTGGTGGCTCAAGGATTCAACCAACAAGAAGGAATAGATTATGATGAGACCTTTGCACCAGTAGCAAGACTTGAAGCAATCAGGATTTTGCTAGCCTTTGCAGCCTTCAGAAACTTCAAATTGTACCAGATAGATGTGAAAAGTGCATTCCTAAATGGAATCATAGAAGAAGAAGTTTATGTAAGGCAGCCCCCTGGGTTTGAAAACCCTGATCATCCAGAACATGTGCTTAAGCTGTCCAAAGCTCTGTATGGTCTCAAGCAAGCTCCAAGAGCTTGGTATGACAGGTTAAGTTCATTTTTACTTAAAAAATAATTTTACAAGGGGTAAGATTGATACCACCCTGTTTAAAAACGAAATTAGCAAATACTTATTAATTGTTCAAATTTATGTTGATGATATTATCTTTGGATCAACTAATGAGTCTCTATGTCAAGAATTTTCAAGTCTCATGCAGGGTGAGTTTGAGATGAGTATGATGGGTGAGCTAAGATTCTTCCTGGGATTACAAATCAAACAGCTAGCTGATGGGATCTTCATCAGCCAAGCAAAATATACAAGAGATCTTCTCAGCAAGTTTAAAATGAGTGAGGCAAGACCAATGAAAACTCCCATGCACCCATCAACTCAAATAGATCAGGATGAAGGTGGTAAAGTTGTATCAGAAAAACTATACAGGGGTATGATTGGTTCTCTTATGTACCTAACTGCCAGCAGACCAGACATTCAGTTTGCTGTAGGTATGTGTGCAAGATTCCAATCAAATCCCAAAGAGTCTCACCTTACTGCTGTAAAAAGAATATTTAGATACTTGATTGGGACTACTAATCTTGGCCTATGGTATGAGAAGGGAAAAAGCTTTGATCTCATAGGATATAGTGATGCTGATTTGCTGGAGACAAGACAGAAAGAAAGAGCACCAGTGGATCCTGTCAATTTCTAGGGAAGTGTCTAATCTCCTGGTCTTGCAAAAAGCAAAACACTATTGCCCTATCCACAACAGAGGCTGAGTATGTCTCAGCAGCTGCATGATGTACTAAAGTTCTATGGATCAAATCTCAGTTGCAAGATTATGCAGTCAGGTACTCTAAAATTCCTATTTATTGTGATAATACAAGTGCCATAAATCTTGCAAAGAACCCTGTTCATCACTCTAGGTCCAAACATATTGACATCAAGCATCATTTTATAAGGGATCATGTTCAAAAAGGAAATATTGAGCTATTTTTTGTAGATACAAAGAGTCAGCTAGCTGACATCTTTACAAAACCTTTAGTTGAAGAAAGATTCAATGAGAACCTAAAATTGCTAAACATATGTTCTCTTGAATAAAAGTAAGTAGTTGAGACAAGCTCTACCATGAGCTCTATGACTAAAAATCTCACCAGAGATGAGACTCAAGTGTTATCTGTTCAGAGATAAGAGCTCAGACGCATCTGTCACCAGACACGTCTCATGACTCATCTGAACTTGCGTCTCATAAAATTAGTGAGACGTATCCATGTGTCAGAAATGAAAGGTTTTGAGCCGTTACTCAAACGGCTAGTAACTGCCCACTAATTGGGAAACTAGCCGTTAGGCTATAAAAAGGAGAGCTAACCTCCCACAACTACCACAATAACTCCCACTAACAGGCAGTTATTACGTCACTCTCTCTCTTCCTTTCCTCACTTGTCTGAAGACTATTTAAGTCTCATCTCATACGCATCTCCTACTTTCTCTCTTCTCTCAAATGCGCATCAAGGTCACAGCTCTAAAACTTCCACACTCTGATTCATCATCTTCTTCCTCTCCAGACAAGATGTCTTCTGATGAATCAAAATCACTCAGTATTCACTCAAGCCAAGAAACCCTGACTCGTTCATTGACAGTTGTCGAACCTGCACAAAATTATAATTATAATTATCCGATCTGCAAACTACTTGTGGTAGAATGGTATAAACCGGGTCGAACCCTGAAGATCCACTCAAATTAATCCTTCTTTGGGGGGTTTTGATTGATTGGAAAAAAACTGAAGAAAATAAAAGATCAAGTTAAAAGCAAAGGTTGAATCAATTCAAAACAATATCAATTCAAGGAATTCAGAGGCTATTTTCATGGTAAATCATTGGTTATTAATAACATGCATTCAAGAGATCAAATCTATCAACTTAGAATCATGTGGAATCCCTACAATGATCCCGGATTCACTACTGAAATAATTTCCAGAATTCAATTGATTAAGATTAACAAGATCAAATAACCATGAAATCTTATGTTAGATCCAAATCAATTTTATAAACGGAACCCAATTGAAGTAAATAATTAAATGAAAACCTTCAATTTAATTGCTCACTCTATGCTTCATTCATTGTATGATGATTAACCAATCAAGAGTACAACATACTTCAATAACAAATTTCATAACCAAAACATGTTAACCAATCAAGCTTTGATAAAAGAAATATGGAATTGAAGCAAGTGGAGTAGAAAAGCAAGGTAGATGTAATTCAATCAACATGTAAATGAAGATCAAACCTCAAAACCAAGATGAAAATAAGCTTGACTCCTTGAATTGAATAAAAACTTAGCCTTCCATGAAGACTTTACAAAAAAGATGAACAAAAGTAAATGAAACTCTTAGTAATTTCTACTACAACTTGGGATGCTCTTCTCCTTAGCAAGCCCTCCTATTTATAGGAGGGGAAAAGATGCCATTCCAAACATGATCACTCAGCCATGACTAAGCATGTTTTGTCCACAAATGAACTTATTGATCAATTACCTAATGCATTTGTCTATTACTTTGAATTATTCACCTACTCTAACTATCATTCATCTACTTGTCTCCCACTTTCACCGAGCATATCATCCCCAATCTGGCAGAATCCAAGAGAGTTGTCTTCATATGAAATCAAGCTCTGGATCTTAGCTTTCAAATGCCGCTGGTTTGAGCCCAAAAGGAGTTTTCTAGCCCAAGTTATGGCCCAATCATTGAGTGTTGGTCAGGTTTTCATATGATGCTGACTATTCCGTCTTCCAAGCCCATTTTGACTCACTAGCCATCCGATTCAGCTTTTGGGTTCTTCATCAAAGTTGTAGGGCTTTCTTTTATCTTTCCTACACTATAAAGAACATAATTTTTAGATGTCTAGAACGCACGTTATGCTTGAAATACGAAAACAGTTTAATGCTGAAAAATGTAATTGAGCCCAATATGAACCTGAATTGGCATAATATGCTTATGGCTTGTTAATTAAGCATAAAAAATGCATTAAAAGGTTAAATTTGAGGGATGATTAAAGTGTATAATTTGTATTTATCAAATTCCCCCACACTTACCTTTTGCACGTCCCGGGCAAAATTGGAAACAAACATAAATTATTGACTCAAAAAGGAGCTTTCCAATGAAATTAGTGAAATGTAAAGAAAACATGAGCTAGAGGTGATTACAAGGCATCGGAACATTCATGAATTCTTATCTTTATGCATCCGAAAATAGAAAGGCAACTTCAATTGAAAATAGTGGATTCAAATTGATAGAACCTCGCAGGAATTACTCTCAATCTCTCAAGTGTTTAAAAGGTATGTGTTTCTCTCAAATTCGACCCATGAAAATTGTACTATCATAAGCTTGCTTATCTTCTACTTATTCACTGCAAATTACACATGCATCCACAAATCAAGAGGTCTTTATTAGGGTACTAATGGAGTGATAATGATGGAGAGGTACAAACAAATATGACAAGTTAAACCAAAGAGAGTAAAAGAGGTTTGGAGAATGAATCCAAGTAACAAGTGTGATAGATACATATGAAATCAAACATTGAAGTTTAAGTACATCATTCAATCATTTGGATTCTTCATTCTTTTGCATATCTTCTTTTTTTTTTCTTTTCTTTTCTTTTCTTTTTTTTTCTAGTTTTTTTTTACATAACAAAGAAGCACTAAGTATGTAGCAACCCACATAATTAACATTCGCCCACACTTGTTCAAGAATCCATTCTTATGATAAATCCAATACTCTTCTATTCTATAAGGTTAGGTAAAAGTTTGGTTTTATACTTAAGTATGGAACAAGAGACAACAAATAGGCTAAAAAGTAAAAAGGGTGATTCAAAGGAAAATAATGTAAGGTTGGCTATTTAACTAGGTAATTTATTCAGGTGAAAGAAAAATTTGCCTCCATCATTTTTGTTCATGCACGTGCAAGAGTAGTTTCAAAAAGAATCAAAGCAAGTTCTGAAGTAACAAATTCCATGGGTGAAAATCACACAAGAAAGAAAGTTCAATATGTCAACAAGGCTCAAATCCTCACAGCTAATAACTATCAAAATTGATCCATTCAATTCAAATCTTTGTGCCAAACCAATAATTTCAAGATGTTATGAATCAATTCAATCATGTTATAAAAATCTTAAAATCACCTCTTTTTCTATGTTTTGTTTTACACTTGTTAACTTTATTGGAAAGCTTAAAACAAAAACACAATTTCTTTTTTTTTTAAACTAACGGGATGCGTATCAAGAGTTAAACATAACTCCTTACTCTGCCATCCTATTAATTTTTTTTTTAAAATAAAAACGGACCATCTTTTCCCTCCCCCCAACCTAATCAAGACATTGTCCCTAATGTCTTAATAGATTGGTATTTTTTTTTAAAAAAAATTGATATTTAAATGAAAAAAAACTATACGAGCACAACTTTAAGAGGAAGGAAAGTTACAACCGGAGAGTGGTATCAGGATCTTCCTTCCTTCCATCATCTTTGTTATTCTTGTCCACCTGCTTTTCTGATGCATGAGGTCCAAGTGAAAGGTTCTGCATTTGTTCAAGAAGTTCGTTAGCATTTGAAGAGCATGTCATGATTCTTTGCAGTCCTTGAGGTATGAATCCTTGATGCATAGCCTGTTCTAGAAAACTTAACAAACCATTATAAAAACCATTAACATTTAAGAACCCTAATGGCTTTTGGTGGAAGTTAGAATTGGCCCAAGACACAACGGTGAAGATGTCTTCTAAGGTTCCGAGACCACCAGGTAATGCAATGAATGCATCAGATTTGTATAGCATTTGTGCCATACGTTCCTGCATTGTTGAAACCCTCAGTACGGTGCCTAGGATAAGGTTTGTGGTTTTCTGGTTATTACCATCCATTAGAGCAACACCCAAAACTTGGCTCCCTCTTGTGATTGCAGTTCCTGCTGTACAACCCTTCAGGCCTTGTATTCCCCCTCCATACACAACATTGATCTTTCTAGCAGCCAATGCTTTACCAAGATCATAAGCTGCATGCCGAAATGCTTCATCCTTTCCGAGATTAGTTCCACCAAAGACACAGATACTGTGGAATCTGCGTGTAGATGGTCCTGCAGTTTCTTTAAAGGAAGACATTTTGTTGTACCAATCATTTGTGAGAGTGAGAATTTATAAAGATGAAATAACCGGTACAAAGATCAAATTGTCAGATTTTTTTTTCTTCTTCTTTTTTTTTTGATTAAGTGTTAGTCGGTGAAAAGACAAGTAAGGATAAACAAAGATACACATGAATTATAAAGTCAAAAATAATCAGCTGAAAAGAAAACTCAAAACAAATTAAAGACAGGCGTGAATTATAAAGTCAAAAAGATACAACTGAAAAAAAAATGTGCATGCATATGAACAGTAGTTGTGATTTTGGCTCACATCTTCCTCTGGTTTTTCGTCCAGTAACGGCTTGAACGCCTTCTATGAGTCGGGGATTTGCTTCCCATCCAATTTTCTTATAAACTGGCAAACAGGGTCTTTTAGAGTCAGATTCCCAAGACTATATTGTTCCTTCTCCTTTCGGAATAATTCAGCTAAATCAAGAAGAACCATTTGAACCTGTCCACTAGGATGCGTCTCAAGAGCCTGGCTAATGTTATCCAAAGACTCCTTACTCAGTCCATCCTTAATGAATTTAATTTTGTCTTCTCGATTTATAGAAGTCATTCCGACATTCTTACATCTCGAGTTACAATTCCATCTTGCACACTTATAACAAACTTGCATTCTTTTTGCTCTTCTTTTTTAGAAAAAGAACTCCTACCCATTCCTGACAAATGTCTAGCAAATGAATCTTGAAATTCACCTGCTAAGCGTACCTTGGCCTCGATGATCCAACGTACATCCTCAGGAAGGCCTAAGCGCATCAGTACTCTTAGCCTTTCAAGTCTACATCTGTAAATTTTCCTGAGATCGTCTTGAGGGAGAGTAGGGAACCGAACTCTGAGCTTGGCGAGGGTTTCCTCCATTCTTTGTCTCTAACAAATTTGTTTAGTGCAAGGGTGGATTGTTCTGTATATATAATGGTTAAGGAGAACAAATCGAAGCATTGCACAACAAACACAATAACAATAAAATAAAAATAATGAAAACTTAAGAAAACTCTCCCAACATAATCAACAAAATGAAAAACACATATCATTAACAATAATAACTCAAGAAAAAAATAGCAAAAAAAAAAATGGGAAGAGAAATTTCTACTTCAAGTCAAGCCAAGTAGGTGGCATTGTGCAGGTGCACCTCTTCCACCGTATGCTCTTGAAAACCCTCATAGAAGGGCTTAAGCCGATGTCCATTTACTTTGAAGACCTTTTTGGTTGTCTCATCTGTGATCTCTACTGCACCATAAGGAAAAACATTAGTAACCAAAAATGGACCTAACCATCTAGAACGTAACTTACCAGGCATCAGCTTAAGACGAGAATTATATAAGAGCACTTTTTGTCCAACAATGAACTCTTTTCTTGTTATCATCTTGTCATGGAATGCTTTGGTTTTTTCCTTGTAAATTCTGGAATTCTCATATGCTTCTAACCGAATTTCTTCAAGTTCTTGCAATTGAAGCTTTCTATGCACTCCAGCTTTATCCAAGTTCAAATTGCATTGCTTAACAGCCCAATAAGCTTTGTGCTCAATCTCTACCGGTAGATGACATGTTTTGCCAAAGACTATCCGGTAAGGGGACATCCCTATAGGAGTTTTATAAGCTGTTCTGTAAGCCCATAAAGCATCATCAAGCCTTTTGCTCCAGTCTTTCCTATTCGGTTGGACTGTTTTTTCCAGAATTTGTTTGAGTTCCCTGTTGGATACTTCAGCTTGACCATTTGTTTGAGGATGATATGGTGTAGACATCTTGTGCATCACCCCATATTTCTTCAACAAGGATGCCATGTTCCTATTGCAGAAATGAGATCCTTGATCACTGATGATTGCCCTTGGAATTCCAAACCTACTAAAAATGTTAGACCTGACAAAGTCAATCACAAATGAGAGTCATCAGTGCGGGTGGCTTTTGCTTCTACCCATTTAGAAACATAATCCACAGCCAGTAAATATAAGTGAAACCAAAAGAGTTAGGGAAAGGTCCCATGAAGTCAATGCCCCAGACATCAAACACCTCACAGAACAACAGTGGTTGTTGAGGCATCTCATTTCTTCGTGATATGTTGCCCATTCTTTGGCATTGTTCACAATTCTTACAATACCTGTAAGCATCACGAAACAAGGTAGGCCAATACAAACCAGAGTCCAAAACCTTTCTAGCAGTACGTTGAGGTCCAAAGTGCCCACCACATGCAAATGTATGGCAAAAATCTAGAATGGAATTAAACTCATGATCTGGAACACAACGCCTAATGACTTGATCGCTGCAAAATTTCCACAGGTAGGGATCTTCCCACACATAATATTTAGAATCACTTTTAAGTTTATCTATTTGTGCCCTAGATGCATGTGCAGGCAAAACAGATGCAACCAAGTAATTAACTAAATCAGCAAACCAGGGGGGTGGTGTGACGTAACTCCAAAAGTTGTTCATCAGGAAAAGAATCATGAATAGGGAGAGAGTCAGGTTCTCTCTCAATTCTGCTTAAATGATCAGCTACCATGTTTTCTGCACCGCTCTTGTCCCTAATCTCCAAATCAAACTCTTGAAGTAGCAACATCCATCTAATCAACCTTGGTTTTGCATCTGGCTTCTTCAATAGGAACTTTAATGCTGCATGGTCAGTAAAAACAACCACCTTAGAATTAAGCAAATATGATCTAAATTTATCAAGTGCAAAAACAATAGCTAACAATTCTTTCTCAGTGGTAGTATAGTTAGCTTGTGCAGCATCTAAAGTTCTAGAAGCATAATATATGACATGAGGAAATTTTCCAACTCTTTGTGCAAGGACAGCTCCCACAGCATAATTGGATGCATCACACATGATCTCAAAAGGGAGTGTCCAATCTGGTGGCTTAATAATTGGAGTTGTGGTCTTGTATTGTTACCCCCTCAATCTCAAATTTGGATGATCTCTCCATCCAGGATTATATGTATTTGAGTAAGGATCATAACGTTGTTGTTGTTGTGATCTCCCATGGAAAGCTCCAGTTACAGCAACAGATTCACCTGCTTGAATGTTAGGGCAAGCATCAGTTGGATGAGATGAGCAGTTACAGATACCACATACCTTTTCCGGTGCTTGCAAAAGTAGTTGTGTTTGAGAAGGTTGTTGCTGAGCTACTGCCACTTGTCTCACTAAGGATGTTAGCTCATCAAGTCTATTCTGCAGCCTTTGTTGTTCTGCCTGTGACACTTGAATTTCGTTCACTGCCCGAGTTGGCGTGATCCTGGTCCCAAATTGTTGGGTGTTGGAAGCCATGGTAGAGATAAGGCTTCTTGCTTCATGGATGCTTTTGTTCATTAATGCACCACCACTTGCTGCATCGATCATGGTTCTTTCCATAGGCAATAATCCTTCGTAAAAGTATTGGATTAAAAGTTGATCACTTATTTGGTGGTGTGGACAGCTGGCACACAACTTTAAAAATCTCTCCCAGTACTCGTACAGAGTCTCTCCAGTCATTTGCCTAATTCTGGAAATTTCCTTTCTGATAGCACCAGATCTTGAAGCAGGGAAGTATTTCTCCAAGAATATCTTCTTCATGTCATTCCAACATGTTACAGAACCTGCAGGAAGATAAAACAACCAATCTTTAGCGACATCTGTAAGTGAGAAAGGAAAAGCTCTTAATTTGATGTGCTCTTCAGCAACTCCTTGAGGTTTCATGGAGGAGCAAACCACTTCAAACTCTTTTAGATGTTTGTGTGGATCTTCTCCTGCAAGACCATGAAATTTAGGAAGCAAGTGAATTAATCCAGATTTAAGTTCAAAATCAACATCCAAGTTTGGATATTGAATGCACAAAGGTTGGTATGTAACATCAGGAGCGGCCAACTCCCTCAAAGTTCTATCCTGCACATTGTTAGCCATTTGTTCAAATTGATTGATATCAACAGGTTGTTTAACTTGAGCAAACAATTTTCTCTTAGATCTGTGTAAAGTTCTTTCAATTTCTGGATCAATTTCAATTAATTTTGAAGTAGAAGATCTAGTCATAAACTAGCAACACACAAGAAAAAAATAAAAGAGAGACAAGAAATCACAAAAAAAAAATTAAATAAAAGGATACTATCAAGTGGATCCCCGGCAACGGCGCCAAAATTTTGACAGTTGTCGAACCTGCACAAAATTATAATTATAATTATCCGATCTGCAACTACTTGTAGTAGAATGGTATAAACCGGGTCGAACCCTGAAGATCCACTCAAATTAATCCTTCTTTGGGGGGTTTTGATTGATTGGAAAAAAACTGAAGAAAATAAAAGATCAAGTTAAAAGCAAAGGTTGAATCAATTCAAAACAATATCAATTCAAGGAATTCGGAGGCTATTTTCATGGTAAATCATTGGTTATTAATAACATGCATTCAAGAGATCAAATCTATCAACTTAGAATCATGTGGAATCCCTACAATGATCCCGGATTCACTACTGAAATAATTTCCAGAATTCAATTGATTAAGATTAACAAGATCAAATAACCATGAAATCTTATGTTAGATCCAAATCAATTTTGTAAACGGAACCCAATTGAAGTAAATAATTAAATGAAAACCTTCAATTTAATTGCTCACTCTATGCTTTTCATTCATTGTATGATGATTAACCAATCAAGAGTACAACATACTTCAATAACAAATTTCATAACCAAAACATGTTAACCAATCAAGCTTTGATAAAAGAAATATGGAATTGAAGCAAGTGGAGTAGAAAAGCAAGGTAGATGTAATTCAATCAACATGTAAATGAAGATCAAACCTCAAAACCAAGATGAAAATAAGCTTGACTCCTTGAATTGAATAAAAACTTAGCCTTCCATGAAGACTTTACAAAAAAGATGAACAAAAGTAAATGAAACTCTTAGTAATTTCTACTACAACTTGGGATGCTCTTCTCCTTAGCAAGCCTCCTATTTATAGGAGGGAAAAGATGCCATTCCAAACATGATCACTCAGCCATGAATAAGCATGTTTTTTCCACAAATGAACTTATTGATCAATTACCTAATGCATTTGTCCATTACTTTGAATTATTCACCTACTCTAGCTATCATTCATCTACTTGTCTCCCACTTTCACCGAGCATATCATCCCCAATCTGGCAGAATCCAAGAGAGTTGTCTTCATATGAAATCAAGCTTTGGATCTTAGCTTTCAAATGCCGCTGGTTGAGCCCAAAGGAGTTTTCTAGCCCAAGTTATGGCCCAATCATTGAGTGTTGGTCAGGTTTTCATATGATGCTGACTATTCCGTCTTCCAAGCCCATTTTGACTCACTAGCCATCCGATTCAGCTTTTGGGTTCTTCATCAAAGTTGTAGGGCTTTCTTTTATCTTTCCTACACTATAAAGAACATAATTTTTAGATGTCTAGAACTCACGTTATGCTTGAAATACGAAAACAGTTTAATGCTGAAAAATGTAATTGAGCCCAATATGAACCTAAATTGGCATAATATGCTTATGGCTTGTTAATTAAGCATAAAAAATGCATTAAAAGGTTAAATTTGAGGGATGATTAAAGTGTATAATTTGTATTTATCATTCACCATCTCCACAACCTAGCACTGAATCTGAACCATCTCAAACCACTGCACCTGCACAACCCTCTCCATCCTCAAAAACCACCTCTTCCAAAAATAGCACACCCTTACCCCCTAGGATGAAATCTCAGAGAATAGCATCCCAAGTTACTCAAACCTCTGCACCCAAATCCCCTGTCCATATAGACCTTACACAACAAGAGCCAAAGAAAGGAAAAGAGAAAGATGCTGAAGGAAAGAAGATCTCCTTTCAATCTGATCTATTCTCAAGTGCTGAAATAGAAAAGTTTACTAAACGATTCTCTGAGAAGACTATCATAGTTGGAAGGGTGATATCAACTCAAGAATTGAAAGATGAAGGATGGGATCTGACCCCATATCTGAAAAAGCAAGGTTGGCAAGATTACCTGACAATGACAGATGCTGTCTTTCCAAAGATGACAAGAGCCTTTTATGCTGCTTGCTACAAAGCCAAGGGATCCTCACAAGAACACCCCCATATCATCTCTGATATCAAAGGAGTCCATATTGAGCTGACTGAAGAGACTCTTGGAACGATTGTCAAAGCACCTGTGACTGGAAACAGGTTATATCATGAAGAGCATTGGTGGGACAATGTTGGTATCTCCTCAAGAAATGTTGGTACATCTCTGTTCAAAGGAGGACAGATATCAGATGCCTCATCATCTCTCAATCCTTTTGGTAAATTTCTGTTTCATCTGGTTGCCAAGTGCATCATGCCAAGGGCTGGCACTTTCAACAAGGTATATAACCAAGACCTGATGGTCATGTACCATCTCAAGCATGGAATCCCCCTCAATCTACCATTTCTCATACTAAGGCATATGGAGCATGCCTTTCACAATTCAAAAATCATGCTTCTCTCCCTTTTGGAATGCTTACCACCATCATCTTGAGACACTTCAAAGTTGACTTGAGCAACTGTGAGAAGTCTGAGGAAAGACCTGGATACATAGGAAGCAAGAATCTCAAGTCTCTGAGTCTAGATGGTAAGTCTATTCCTCCTCCTACTTTTCCTTTGACTGATTCTACACCTGCTATGCCTACCACCACACAGGCTTCCCCATCATCTCATCTATCTGAGGCAAAGAAGAAAAAGAAGAAGGCCTCAACAGAGGCTGCGGTGGAACCTCAAGAGAATCTGAGGTTCCTGTGAAAGAAAAGAAGAGAAAGGAACAACCATCCCCCTCCATAGAAACTGAGAAAAAGAAGCAAAATAAAAAGAGGTCCAAATCTCAGCCCCTCATTCAGACAGAACAGACTCCTGCACCAGCTGTGCCACAGCTTGACAAGGTGGCAGAAGAGGAAGAGCTGAGAAGGGAAGATGAGGTAGCCAGAACTGAAGATGTTTTGGTCAATGCAGAGAATGAAGCTACTCCTGACAAGGAGATCAATCTGAATGAAGAACATGCCTTTGCTGATTCTCTCCTCCATCAATCCCCAATACCCTCTCCTCTTGCTGAAGCAATCACAGAGAAGCTTTCTCCTGCAAGCAGGATAGTTGCAGAGACGCTTGTGAGCTTGGAGAAAGAAACCACTGTCTCGAGCCATGAGACAGCTCCTGAACCACAGCAATTGGAGCAAGAGGCTGCTGACAACTTGATCCCTCCACAAACTACTCCTGAGAAGGTTCAACCATCTTACTCCTATCAAACCTCCTTCCCTACTCCTGGAAAATTTTTCGTTGAGACCATCCTCCACTCACCTCTACCTAAGTATGATCAGTCTGCACCATCTGCTGCAAGACCCAAGCCTGCTGATCCTCCCTCATCTGAACCATCCATTCCCACCCATATCTCCACTTCCATCAACACCTTTCTGAATCAACTCCATGAAGAACAGCAACAATACCATCAAAACCTCAGCAACAGATTAGAAGAAAATCAAAAGAAGATACTCAAAAAGATGAAGCACCAAAAGGAAAGACAAGAGGCTCTGTTTACTGCCTTTGATACTGTTCTCCAGGCAATGCACACATCCAATGAGTATCATAAGCAGATTAACAGTCATCTCACCCATGTGCCTCCTCTGCCGGATATCCCACAGACTGTGCAAAGGCCATCTGGACCTGACTTTGACTCATCCTCTTCCCACTCATCCTAGCTTAGCTAGCTTTTCATGTTTTGATAATGTCAAAAGGGGGAGAGTAGGTTAGATATCTAATGAGAGTCTTAGTTAGGATTTATTTCACTTAAATGTTTGTGAGGATTGATCTGATTGATGCTAGAGATGCAGTTAGCATCTTTTAAGCATTTTGATAAGATGCAGTGGCATCTTCTATTTTGTAATCATCATTATTATCCTTGTGATTAATGAAAAATTTGACTCTCTGATTATGCAGTCCAAAAATTTTATTACATTGATCAAAACTCCAAATAAATAAACAGAAAAGGAAGCTATGATTTAGGGGGAGTTCATTTCATATTATCACATCTATTTGATTATAAGATTGCACATCTTAAAAGTTAAATGAAAATCATATCTTCATGCTTTTCTTCTTCACATCTCATCAGATATGACTTATAGTTTGACATCATCAAAAAAGGGGGAGATTGTTGAGACAAGCTCACCCTAAAGCAGTTTTTAATATGTCAAACTAAGTAAGTTTAAATACTAAAGATGAGATGCATCTTGTATTACTAACTGTGTTTCAAGTATGGCATAGATCTTGTACATCCTGAGTTATTTCAGGAAACCATTGAGACTAAAAAGATTGGCAATTCACTTGGAAGAACTAAATTACATGCAAGGCAACACAAGATCAGAAACCATGAAGAAGCATAAGCTTATAAGGCACAATCAGGATCAATGAACAGATGCAGAAGCAATCAGACACATATGTAAGATTAAGAGAAACATTTCAGAAAAGAAAGCAACATGAGATGCATATGTCTATTGTTCAGATGTCATCCAAAGAATGAAAGGGATCTCAGCATGAAGCTTAAAGAGACTCAGTTCAGCTTGAGATGCAAGCAATGAACAGATGATAGTTCAGCTTGAGATGAACGAACAGCTTGAGATGTCATCTCAAGAACAGACGCAGTCAGATAGGATCTCATCAGAGAAGCAACAAGAGTGCAACAGAATCTGAACTTAACAGAAGGCATTCTCAGTATCAGGAGACAGCAAGTCAAGTCAACTAAAAAGCATGCAAGTACACTGACACAGTACTTTAGACTGAAAAGCTGCTCAGAACCTACTGAAAGGACTGTGACCGTTGCTGCAAGCTCCAACAAACTTCAACGGCCATAAACGGCTAGTTTCTCAAGTCCTGGTATAAAAGACATTGTTAGAAGCTGAGAAGGTGTGAGAGAGACTGCCTATACATCTGTGAAATCATCAAGCAGCTTATCACTTCTTAACAGACATCTCAAGTACATTCATCAGTTGTCTGAAGATCAGACTCAACTCATCTTGAGATTGTTCACTTGTCTCTTTCATCTCATCTCTGTGTGTATCATTCTATTACTGTAATCAGAGTTGAGACTCAGTCTAGCTCATTAACCTCTGTATCCTTACTGTGTATGAGCTTAGGCTAGACTTATCATAAACACTTATCAGTATCTTGTCTCACCTAAGATAGGAAGTGTGCCTAGTCTTAGAAGTGAGGGTGTACGTCCTGAAGAGGCTGTAAGAATACTTGGAACTCAGCTAAGATAGGAGTGTGCCTAGGCTTAGTGTGAGTGGATCGTCCTGAAGAGGCTGTAAGAATACTTGTATTGGCTGGTTGTCAATAGTTGAAAAACTCACAGGTTGTGGGACTGGACGTAGCCCAAGGTGTGGGTGAACCAGGATAAGATCTCTGTCTCTTGTCTCTTACCTTACTCATATATTTAACTATACTGAAATCAGTAAGGCATCTTGATAATTAAAAGGATAACTTAATTGAAGCTGATATAAGTATTAATCACGAGATCAGACTAAGCTTACCAATAAAATTGTATAAGCTCTTTCCTGTCTTAACGAGACTCCAAGTTAATCAACTTGAGAGCAAGTCTCAACTATCAATTTTAGTGTGGAATTGCAGGAACAAATTTGAAGGTCTCTATTCAACCCCTCTTCTAGAGACGTTCAGCCAACTTCATGGATATCTAACCTTAGTGGTCATCCTACTCTAACTTCTGATACTTCACTCATCACTTCAATTTATAAACTAAATCAACCATTGGCTATACTAATATACGATCTTAGGACCTAGAGGTCTTAGCAAACTCGTTTCAGAAGCTTAATTACTTAGTTCAATCATACTACCTTAATTCTAACAAGGGTGTTGAGTTTATTCTTTCATAAGGTGTGATATTATGCTACCCCGTCTCCTTCCCAGGAGATTGCCCATCCCAGGATTGCCTTTTCTGTCATGAAACCCTGCATTCGCAGAACAGATCAACTTCTTCTGTTTCATGCAGAACCATTCAAGCAAGAATAAGCAACGCTACACACAGGTCCTCAAATTACTAAGATAGTAAGATGAGAGCAACCAATTCACACAAGGCAAACAATCAATTCATACAAGCAAACAAACAATCAACACAGAGCAAACACGAGAGAAGAGTATTATAGGCCATACCCGAGGCCAGAAGGAAAGAACAGCTCTGATACCACTAAATGCGACACCCTTAGTTATACCACTAAGAATATCACATTGCGAAACGTAACCATTGATCTTACTACTGCTTTAAGACTGTGAAATACGGGAATATTTTTTTTTTTTAAGAGCTTTAGCCAATCACAACTTATTACTTCCTAATTCCATTTTAGGTATTTATGAAAATGTCCTTTCCTTAGTCTGAAATTCGTTTTTTTTCCTAAAATCATCTAGGCGATTATTATCCCGCATACGTACACAGCATCCACGCAACCATGAGACTGGTTATAAGAAAGGGACATCACAGACATATACAATGACACAGTATCAAGTGCTCCTTGAGCCGACAAGGTAACTATACAAAACAAGAATTCTAGTAGTAGACTAAATACATAAAACCTTAAACCAAAATATACAGAAAAGAGGTTCCTTAACCAGAGCTGTACTACTAGACTCAAAATGACACTAAACTACTCATCAACCTCCGGCTCAGTGGAGACAACCCTACAACTCTTCCGCCCAGCGTCTGGGATGGTGATCATCCTAAAATCCTCTGAGGGAACGTCACTAGAAGAATCTTCTTCTGGTTCCTCTCCCTCAGAGTCCTCCTTCGAATCCTCCTCCGGTTCTTCCTCCTCGTCCGTGGTGTCATTGATCATGATAAGATTTGGCTCGCTCGGGAGAGAACGACCACGCGCATCAGGACACATATACTGAGGAGTGGGCACCTCGGGGGAAAGGGAGTATCTGGGAGAGTCTGGTCTAACCAAGTCAGCTACCCGGGATGACTGCGATGATGAAGAGGAAGCTGGACGACGACGTGAAAGACAGAATGCAGTATGCCTCACCAAGTTAGGTGGCGTCGGAAACTCGAGAGTCACTGGTACGATGAAGTCCCTCTCAGGTACAAGCGGAAGTCCGGGGTGCGTGATGATAACATGGACCATCCCCGTGAACTCACATCTGCGCGGAACATCCGTCGCCCGCCAGGTGCCTCCCGGTATCCACCCTAACCGTACTTGCATTGACGTCATGACGGAAGTCCTCAATACCGACTATCAGCGTGACGAGAAGAGCATAGAAGAAGATGTTAGAACCACAGGCAACACTAGAAGGGGGGTTGAATCGTGTTTTATACAATTTAAGACAATTTTGGAAATCTTTAATTAAACCAATCACGTAAGTGATCATTGTGCAAAACCAATCTTAAGATCAGAGTTATTTTAAATACATGCGGAATATATGAAAGATTTAGATCAAAAAAAAACTTTCTCTTACACTTAAGATTGTTTTGATTTTAAAAAGAAACTTCTCTCAGTGTCTTCTGAAGAATATTACTAAGAGTACCTTCAGAACTATTTTTGAAATACTTTAGATGATCAGAGACCATCTATATCATGTGTCTGAACTGAGTTCCTGTTGGGCTCACTTCAGACAGATATTTCAGACATCCCTCTGAATATATTCTTCTATAATACTTCAACCTACACTAGAGACGTTTTAATGTTATGTTTGTATGAAAACTTGTTTTATTGAAATCCTTGAGTTAAGCTTGTTATGAAAAGTACTTTTCAATCCCCAACGTAAATATGAAAACTGTAAGTAAAAGAGATCAAGAGAAGGAAAACTTAGACACAGAATTTATCCTGGTTCACCCACAACCCCGTGAGCTACATCCAGTCCCAGAGGCAAACCAACTGGATTTTCCACTATCTGAAACCACAGATACACATGTTAACCTCTTCAGGCCAACACAACAAGTATTCTTTTCTATCAAGCCTCTCCAAGCTCTACCACAAGTATTCTTTCTTCTTCCACCAAGCCTCTCCAGGCTCTCGGACACTTAACTAAGTGTAGAGTATTACTACTCAATCTAAGCTAGATGTTCGCTAGAACCTCTCAACTCAGATTCTTCTTGTACATAGAGATTACTGAGTACATACTCAGGATACAGTCATTACAAACTAAATACAAGGATAGACAGTGGTACAAATGTTTGAATTTAAATACAATCCCTGTCTTTTCTATGAGGAATACATCCTCTAAGAGTAGGCTAACTAAGATATGAAATTAAGCTACAGCCTTATCCTCTAACCATTGGTTTCCATGGGCTACATTCTCACCCGTATCATTGGAATACCAAGGTATCTTCAAAGCTTCAAACCGTACCCAGTTTGATAGTCATTTGTACAGCATGATTGCCTTCCTGACAACCAACTCACTTGATCAACAGACCAACTGTACAATCTAACTAACTGACCAGCTGATCAGTAGCCCGATTGAGAATTAACTCTCTGATCAATCGTTGTTGACATTTTCATGATGTAGTTAAGCTCGAGTCAACTCTTGTTAACTGTACTCAGCCTAGTTAACAATTTTCATGCTGATTGATTTCAAGAACCTTCTTGAAAAACAATCCCGATTGATCCAACTTGGTTGATCATTCTGACCAACTTGGTTGCAACAGCGGCTGCATGGTTGTTTCCAACAACCTGATTGATTGTTGAGGACAACAACTGTGGCTTGATTGATCTTCCAACCAACCAGCTAGCCAACTAGCTTGGTTGTACACCACAACAACTTCTTCAACTTCTTTCTTGAGGCTATTTATATGTTCTGCTTGAGTATAGCCGTTGAAGATAATTCATAATACCGTTGAGCTTTTGATGATGTGGCTCATATAGCCGTTGTGTAATAGCTTCTCAAACGGTTGCTTCTCCTTAAGCATATTGAGTGTTCAAAATACTCCCGTTCTGACACTTCTGTTGATGAGCTCTGTTTTGAGAGATGTGATGATTATGTGTACTCTCTCTCTTGAATTCTTTTTGCCTTCTTGTATCTGTTTTATCCAGCTTGCATCTGCTTGCTCCATCTTGCATTATCTTGCATCTGCTTGCATCTTCTGCTCTGTTCCTTTTAAGAGATTTTCTTGATATTCTTCTGCTAACTCTCTCTCTCTGATTTTCTTCTGCTTTCTTCTGCGTTCAACTGCTTTCTTCAGATTTCCTCTTATTTTCTTGGGAGTAGGTATCCGTTGAATTTGTCTTTTTGCTTATTCTTCATATACTTATTTTTCATTTGCTCCTGACACCATTACTTCTTTGAATGAGATGTCTTGACCAATAGTCGTTGTTTGCAGATTCCTCTTTTGAGATTTAGATAAAGATGTTGAATTGAATATATTGTATTCAAACATCTTCCTTGTTGCTTTTGCTTAGTCTCCTGAGCTTTTCTTCTGCTTTGTTCCAGATTGCACAAATGAAGAAATGTCTCATTGAAATACTATCGTTTAGAGATAGCAAATAGTCTTCTTTTAATCCGTTGTGAGACACGCTTCTTGAAAGTTCTGACATAGTACAACGTTGCATCTGCCAAAAGGCTGCTTCAGGAATTGCTGCGTTGCTGCGTTTGCAGAGATTTCCTCAGTGGTGTATGAAATTCAATGCACTAGGAAAGGTCTCTGTGTTTGTTGCCATAAATGTGTTCCAAAACGTACGAGCAGCAGAGACTCAGAAAAGTCTTCACGCAAGGTTTCAGCAAAGATGCCACGTCATTACTAAAGCTTCAGACGGCTTCCAATCATCAGACGGGTTCCAGTCTTCAGACAGGTTTTAGTCTTCAGACGGGTTCGAGTCTTCAGACGGGCTTGGCTCTTCAGACAGCTTCGTTGCTTCAGACAGCTTCTTTTGCTTCAGACATGTTACGTACTTCAGATATGTTGCGTACTTCAGACAGCTTCAATACTTCAGTCCGCTTCATCTTGTATTCATTTCTTTAGTTCATTGTTGTTCTTCAGACAGGTGTATATTTGAATTTGTACTTCTTCATATATCTTCTGCCTTCAGTTCTTCAGATAGTCTTCTTAGTCTTCAAATGTTCAGATAGTCTTCAAGTCTTCAATTCTTCAGATAGTCTTCAAGTCTTCAATTCTTCAGATAGTCTTCTAATCTTCAATTGCTTCAACTCTGTTAAGGATTATTCTTCTTCAGATTCTGCAATCTCGTTCTTCTGATTCTGATTCTGTTCACAAAATCTTCTTCTTCTTCTAAAAAGTATTCCATCCTGAAACATAATTAACAAATCAATACCTTTCTCAGTAGAACCTGTTTTATAATCTAATTGGTTCTTTATATAATCTTATTTGTTAATCATTAAAACTAAAGGATGTTAAGTCTTATAATCATGTTTAAATACTTAAACTGATTTATAGACTTCACAGAAGAGATAGAAAAGGAGGGTGAGAACATCGCATGAACTCACATCAAGTAGAAAATAGTAACTAAAGCATTCACCAGACCTTTTCACAATCATAATCACAATCACAATCACAATCACAATCACAATCACAATCACAAGGACATAATTTATGCTGTCATGATGCATATAAACTAATGCATGCGGGCCCAGGGAAACATCACCAACAGCAGAGCACATAGCAACTGCTCAACCATATATAGACAATGTCTCAGGAGTTTGTCTGTACTAGCTAATAAAAGTACTTAGGAGCATTGCTCAATCTCTGGCCAAGACGATTTTCCCTGTTCTTTCAGACAACTCGACTGATTCATGAAAACTTGAGAGCGACAGGATAGTCAAGCCTGTACCCCGTTTGCACGACAGTAGGGGGCGAGCCTACGTCTCTTGAGCCATTCCGGGACCTGACTTATCCTCAGGGCTGGCGTCCCTCTTTCAGGACCCGGCTGGTGTTCTTTGCAAAACCCAGTGCACCCGTCCCTACCAGTTTCACACTGTACTATAGTGTTATTGTCATATAGGTCACAAGGTTTTTTTAACCTCAATATCATCATTTATGCTTTATGATGTATGTCACACAATCAATGCTTACAGCATTTTACCCTCACAGGCAAAGCCTAGTGAGTCAATCCACGTCACCACTTCACCATGGCACGCCTTGATTCAAAGTCTTTTCTTCACAAGAGAAACCAGATCACACTCTTTTACCAAGCTTCTCAAGTCTTATGTAGAGAGAAAGTGTTGGTTATAATCTTTTAAGGTGGTTTGTACTAATGTTATTGATAATTATGTCCACTTAAGTCCTATAATTTACTAAAATTTATGAATGTGTCTTATGGAAGATATTACTTATCCTAATCTTCTTTGTATGATAAATTAAGATTTTGTTTCATTCATAATTAATTCCCATTAACCGGTTTACAGTTAATCTTTAATCCTTTTTAATTAAGTCTTAATCCGAGCTTAAGACCCTAATTAATTTCTAATTATTCTTTAATCTTTTCCTTAACTTTGGATTAGGGTGTTAATTATACTTGATTAAGATTAATTATGATTAACTAATTCTTAACCAATATTATTAATTAACTTCTTAATTTTCACTTTATTAAGGCCAATTAACTTTATTTTTAATTAATCATCCTTTATCTTAATTACTTCGAGTGACTTTGTTTAATCAACTTAAGATAATTAATTTAGCTAAGCCCACTAATTAATCCTAAGTTATAAATTTTTAATTATTTAGATTAGAGTTGAAGTCCAACTCAAATTTAAACCAAACTCATAAATTATTTTGGTTTACTTTTAAAATTAGGTTTTGGCTTTCTTTTTTTTTTGAAGATTTTGGGCTTAAACAAAAAGCCCAAGGTTAACGGACTCATGGGAGCCCATTTTTACTCATAATAAGTCAAAAAGTTGACTTTTATGTTGACTTTTATTTTAGTGAAAGTAAAAATCCGAATTTAATTTTCTTAATGTTTCTAAAAACATATTTCTTTTTGAAACTAAATTCTTTTAGTTAATTAGGTTTATTGGCCCATGAAAATTTTAGGGCCCAAAAACACCTTTTTCAAGTGTTACTTGAATCTTTTGGATCAAAAGGCATTCTTGATGAATTTCATCAAGAACAACCTCATGAACATCAAGAACACCTTGAATGTTCATCACTTTTCCAGAATTTTCAGCAACCATACAATCATTTTAAAATCACAAGGATCACACCAAATCATATCAAAATCACCAATGCACACATTCAAGTTCAAACTTCATTTCTAAGCTCAAAAGTAGCACTTTCTCAAGCATCAACCATCAAACAATTTCTTAACTTGAAACAACTTCATGCATGTCCTTAAAATCATCATTAAAACATTCCAAGCATCAAAGAAATTTTGAACCACATGCACACAAGCACATTAACAAGCAAGTCTCTCCTTTTAAAAAAAAAACTCAAAATATACAGCCACTGTGCAGATCGAATATCTCCCAGCCTAGACATCATATCAATGATCCGACCGTTCCAAATGAAGGTTCAGATGTTATGAATCGGCCATTAAATTTTCAGCACGATCCAACGGTGAACGAATCTGCAGTCGCCATTTTATGGCCGCTGTTCTATGTAAAAACGGGAAAATTTCTTTCCAACCAATTTCAAAATTTGCATGCATCAACAACACACAATCCAAGCACATTCAAAGCATCATAATAAACTTAAAAACATGTAAACAACCCAGCTCCAAGAATCCAAAACATTTGCTCAAAGAAAAGCTCAAAAAGTGATTTTTTTCAAGGAAAAGCAAGAGTAAAGACAAGGATTCAAGGGCAAATCCTTGACTTTAGTTACAATCCTACTAGAGTTCAAGTTCTCCCCCCCTTTACCTCAAATCTCCAAGGAAAAGATGCAGCAATAGCCACCAAGAACATCTCCAAACTCCTTCCTTTGGTCTCCAACAAGAATTTCTACAAGATTGAAGGCTAAGTGTTTAAGCCTAGGTTCAAAAATGGAACCTTTAGCTTGAATGTGTTTGGGAGAAAAAGTGGAAGATGGAGAGGATGGGGGAGAGGTCTGTTTTTGCATGAGAGAAGGAGAGAATGAAAATGAAAATGGTCTCTAGTCTTTTTGCATGTGGGGAAAAAGAAAGAAATGGGCAAGTGGCATAAGTCTTATGAAAATTAAGGCTTTATGTCATGTCTTTTGACCTTGGAAAAAGCATTGAAAAGCTTTTCCACATGCACACTTCACACTCTCCCACGGCCTTGGGAGGAGGAAAAAGAGAGTTGTGCAATTTCCCTGGCCCGGATCAAGAGTATTCGGGCCCGGTTCAAGAGACGGGAGGGCAAAAAGGTCATTTTTCACAGAAAAATCCTAAAAATTCCCAGAAAATTCCTAAAAATAGGAAATTCAATTCTAAATCCAAAATTATAAATTTTGATGATTAAAAATAATTTTAATCACTCAAAATCCAATAAAACACTCAAAATGGCAAAATGACAAAAACGGCAAAACGCGGGTGTTACACTTTGACCCAAGGTTGACCAATGAAAAGTTGACCATAGTGATAAGTGTAAATTATATGATATTTTACTATGTTTTTATTACACATATCAAGTTTAAAATAGTAATTTATGCCCCAAAATAATCCCTTTTGTGAATAATTGTAATAATTGTAATTATTTGGTTTGAATTTGAATTTGATGCTATTTTTATTAGAAATCTGTTAATTTGTGCAGATTGGTGGGAGATTTGAATTAGAAAAGAAAGCATTAAATGAGGAGATTATTTGCAGATTTGAAATTTAAATGGGGACAAAATAAAGATAAGATCAGCAACCATTTAAACAAGGATTCTGTGGATAACTTCCCCAATTTGAATTCAAACAAATAAATCACAAGATCAAGTCAGAAAAGGGAAACAAGGAAAGCCAATCAAGCAGAGGCAAGATCAGAAAAGATCAAGTTGATAAATAAAGAATTAAAGAAAGTCAGCAGCGTGTTTTACGCTCCACTTGCGCTTAGCGCAGGTGGAGCGCGACTTCCAGAGAGGACACGCTTCACCTGCACTTAGCGCAGTTGAAGCTGCAGGTGAAGCGCAAGTTACGCACCAGCTTTTTAAAATTCAAATACAGATTGATCTCTTCCAGATTTAGATTAGGTTTTCCATAGTCTATAATAGGACCTTTTGTACAAAGTTAAGGAGGTTTTGGAGAGTGGGTAAGTTTAGAATAGAAGAAGATAGACGCGCAAGAATTGAAGAAGGTGACATATTCTTCATTGGTTTGTAATGGCTACCATGAGTAGCTAAGCTCTCCAGTTGGATTGGATGTAGTGGATTCAATCCCCAAGTGTATGTGAATTCTCTTATTTTAATTATGAATCTCTGTTTTCATATATCTGTACTTTTATGATGTTCTTAATGCATTACTTCCGCACGTGCGCCGGAGTCGTAGGCTAGTGATCAGGATACGAAGAGAATGAGAATTCTGGCTAGTATTAGAGTTTAGGGGAGCCTAGACATAGGAAACCTAACCTCCGATTGCTAAAAGTACTCATTTAGTCATATGGGAATATAGGTGAGTTATGAGAATTGAAGTGTTTAGGTGAGTGACAGCCCCTTCATATGAGCCCTATAGGAAAATATGATTAATTGATAGTGTTAACAACAGACTAATAGAACAATCAAGTCGTGGTAGTTTGTCATGGGCTACTGTCGAGTGGATTACTAACTAGGGGATCCGGGGTGAGACAATAGAGTTGGCTAAGGTATTATAAAAATAATTTCATAATTAAAGAAGGGATTCACATACACAAGGGGTGCAATGATACGAAGTCCAATCCTACTCCAAGTAAATCTATCTTGCCTTATTTTATTGCTTATTTCTCTTCTTGCCATTTAAATTCTGCACATCAACCATTCATACAAAAAGTTCTCACTTGACAATTCGAACACTGAAAATTTACGAAGTGAACTGCTCCCTGTGAATATGATACTTTATACTTACTATTATACTGCTGAATTTTTGTTACGCTTGCCAGAACTTCATCAAGTATTTTTAGCGCCGTTGCCGGGGAGCGGTGTTTGTAACATCCTAAATTTTATTAGGTAAATAATTAAATTTAAATATAGAGGAATAATTAATTAAATAGATGAATAAATAATAGGATTAATTTATTATTAGTTTTTACATAAAGTTAGTTTAAATTTAAAAAGAAGAGAGTTGAGAGTGGGCCCAAGCCCAATAAGGCATTCTAGTAAGGAGGGGTTATCAGTTCACCCTAATCCTTATTCGTATTATCTTCAGAGAGCGAAACGCTAAGGAGGGGAGAAACCGAGTCTCAAGAGAGGATTGCTGCAGAGTGAGCATCAAGAACCAAGAAAGGGACTTCCTTGCTGTAATCGATCTTCATTTAAGGTACGGTGGGGGAGAGGGTGCTGCTTGTATATGGCATGTAGGGGTGCTTGGGTAGTGATTTAAGACTAGAAATTCGTATTGATGTATGTTATAACTGAGAATGGATGATATAAACTGTGATTTATGGATGATTGAATGATTCTTGATGAATCTTGTGTGATTTGAATGAGAATAATGAGAATAGTGAAAAAGGGGTTAAATAAGGGTTTGATGATTTGGGGTTTTGATGGAAAACCATATAAAACTGTTAAAGATTGATGATTTTGATGAGTTTGATGAATATTGATGATTATGAATGGTGTTTTATCGAAAAGAATTGATTAGAGATTGACTGGAGGGGTTTATAGATGTTAGAATCGTGAAATCTGCGATCTGTGTCGCGGGTAATCGATTACCACAGGTGTGGTAATCGATTACCAGGGTGTTCTGGGCAACCCGGAAGTGTTGTTTGTTCGCTGGTAATCGATTACATGATTGTGGTAATCGATTAGCAGAGAGTTTGTTTGTAGGTAATCAATTACAGGGATGCTGTAATCGATTACCAGTGTGTTTGCTTGCAGGTAATCGATTACTAGAGGTTGGTAATTGATTACCAGAGTGGATTTTGAGAGCCAAAGTGCTTGGTGATGGGTGATGATGCTTGATAATGCTTTATATTGATTATGGTGTGATAATTAATGATGTTGATGATGTTTTGGAATGCATAATGATTGGTGAATATGAATATGATAGGTGATGTTTTGGTATGCATAATGATTGGTGAATATGCAATATGATTGATAATATTTTGGTGTGCGTATTGGTTGGTGAATATGCAAGATGATTGATAATGTTTTGGTGTGCATATTGGTTGGTGAATATGTAATGTGATTGATAATATTTTGGGGTGCATAATATGCAATATGGTTATTGACGATGGTGTATATCACCTTTTAATGATGATGTTACCTAAGTTGTGCGGGCCCATAAAGGGGGTATAACTTAGGAGAGATGCCTTGAGCATATGTGATGAGACCTAAATTGTGCGGGCCCATGGAGGGGGTACAATTCGGGAGGTGAACTGAGTTGTGCGGGCCCATAGAGGGGGTACAACCCAGGAAATCAAGATGGGGCGTTCAATGCACGGGCCTATAGAGGGGGTGCAACCTAGGGGTGATTTGTACTGGCCCATAGAGGGGGTTCAACCTAGGTCGAATGTCGTTGTGCGGGCCCATAGAGGGGGTACAACCTATCAGATTGTGTGAGGTGACTCCGGTAGACTATCTTGGTACTAACTAGAGTGATTGACGAGGTGCACCCATTGTGCGGAGTTCCAAGTCATGATCTTTGGGTAGGTGATGATGAGTTGGTGCATATGATGATGCGTTATACTCAACGATGGAATTGAGTTATATAATAATGTTGATGAGTTTTGGTGCATCATGATGGATGTATATGTGTTATATCTGATGATGATATTGAGTTATAAATGATGTTCTGAGTATTAATGATGAATGAGTATTATGTGAGTATGTTATTCCTTTGGTGAATGATGGTATGAAATTTATATGCTAATATAGATGAAAACTATATGCTGATTTATAGATGATTCTTAGTTGATGGATTATTTGATGTTTGGGGCATGTGGTATGATTAATGATGATGTTGTCTATATGTGGGTGAGGATAGGGTAGCCTCCTATGTGTATGTATGAGTAGTATTCTTTTCCTCACCGTTATACTGTGATATTTTTACAAGTGTTGATGATGACACGACTGGTGTCGAGTTTGATTAAAGGGAGTGTGTTATGATACATGTGACATCAGGGCATAATAGTAGGGTTGTTTCTTTATGCTTCTAGTTAGGAAAGTTTTTGGTATAAACTGTTTGGATTCCTTGCACGGCAAGTAGTATGTCTAGTTATTTTTATTTCTTGGAGATTCCGCTGCATGAGTATTTGGAATACTTTTAAGTTCTATTTCATTTTAATTGAGTTGTTTTCGAACTAATGAGGTTTTAATAAGAGAGTTATGTGAACATTTTACCCATTGTGGGACGTTGCCTTTTTATACTTCAATTTATTAAACGTATGAGAGTTTAGGGTAGAAGGGTGTCACATTACTTGGTATTAGAGCAGGTCGGTTCACCGGCCTTGAGTTATGAGTTTACTATGCTTCTAAGGTGTTAATCTGATTGATTGATTGATTGCTTGCTTGCTTGACTGAATTGTTTGTTTAGCTTGATTGTTGATTGATTTCTTTACTGTCTGCTTTACTTTGGTATGTTTCCTTACCCTTTCTTTAATACATAAAGAGTAATGGCTGGGGGTAGGAACGATCGAGCGATGGTCGATGCCTTGATGGCTATGGCACAGGCTGTTGGCAACCTTAACCAACATCACGAGACAGATTGGCTTGCACGGTTCCAGAGGAACCATCCACCTACGTTCTGTGGGGTTATGACCCTGATGGAGCTACGATTGGATATACGAGATCGAGAAGATCTTCAGAGCGATGGACTGCCCTATGCTACAGAAGGTGACTTTATCAGCATTCATGTTATCTGGAGATGTTGCTTCTAGTGGCAGAGCACTTGCCAGAGGATGATTGATGAGGGCACAGCGTTGAGCTGGGATAACTTCAAGAGGTTATTTCTGGAGAAGTACTTCCCACATGATGTGCGTGACAAGAACAAATAGAGTTCTTGGATTTAAAGCAAGGGGACGGCATCGTGGCAACTATGCAACAAGGTTTAAAGCACTTGTACGATTCTGCCCGACATATGAGGGAGCTGCTAATGAAGAATCAAGTGCGTCAAGTTTCTCAGCGGCCTTCGTCCTGAGATTAAACAAGTATTCAACTATCAAGGGATCACGCGCTTCACGAGCTGGTGAACAAGTGCAGGATTTATGATGAAGTCAACCGAGCAAAGGAAGCACATTACAAGAGTGGAGGCCTTTGAGGAGTCAGAACAAGTTCCAAGCGACTAACAAGGGCAAGCCATATTCTCGAGCAACGGGAAATCCCAAGATTGGAGGCGGCAGTGAAGGCACGGTACAAAAGAAAAGTTATGCTCCAGTTGCTGGTCAAGCGTCAAAAGGTGGGAGTGTTGGTTCTACCACTCCTATTACTTGCTTCAAATGCGGAAAGGAGGGTCACTGTGCAAACCGATGCGGGGATAGAGAGGTCACCTGTTACATCTGTCAGGAGAAAGGACACATCGCTCGTGATTGTCCTCAAAAGGCACAAGGAGCGGTAACAGCAAGCAGAGATGTCAATGGAAGCGCCAGTAAACCTAAGGCTACTGGGAGAGTCTTTGCCTTAAGTGGTACTGAAGCTGCTCAATCCGAGGACTTGATCCAAGGTACGGGTTTCATTGCGGGTATCCTTTAGTGATTTTATTTGATTCTGGTGCGACTCATTCTTTCATATCACATGCTTGTGTGTCTAAGCTAAAATTGCTTGTTTCTTCTTCTGCCTATGTATTGAGTGTGGAAAGGCCAGCTAGTGGGTCAATTTCTACTTCTAATGTGTGCTTAAATTGTTCTGTTTCTGTTAATGATAGAAATTTCCTAGTTGATTTGATTTGCTTACCTCTAAGTCAACTAGATATTATCTTGTATGGACTGGTTATCTTCCAATCATGTCCTTCTCATTTGTGCTGATAAAACTGTTGTATTTGGTCACCCTGTTGAGAGTAAGAACAAGGACTTTATGACTGCCAATCAGGTAAAGGTGTCTCTAAGGGAAGATGCCCAGGTTTACATGCTTTTAGCTTCTTGAAATCTGATAGTATGTTGTTGTGAGTGAGATACCTATAGTGTGTGGGTACCCTGAAGTGTTTGCAGATAATGTGTCTAGTTTACCACCTGAGAGAGATAGAGTTTGCAATAGACTTAGTGCCGGTACAGATCGATATCAGCTACACCTTATAGGACGTCAA
The DNA here is from genome assembly GCA_026901365.1 of Sesbania bispinosa. Taxonomy (NCBI): domain Eukaryota; kingdom Viridiplantae; phylum Streptophyta; class Magnoliopsida; order Fabales; family Fabaceae; genus Sesbania; species Sesbania bispinosa. The sequence goes on from QLOH01000366.1 coordinate 577,026, forward strand.
CCATAGAGTTAGCAGAACTTAAGAAGCAATTGAAGACTTTAGAGAAGAAGTTTATAAGCCTAGTGTGTCATCCCTGGGGAGCGCCTGTGTTTTTGTTAAGAAGAAGGATGGTAGCATGAGGTTGTGTACCGATTACCTCCAGCTAAATAAGGTAACCATTAAGAATAGATATCCTTTGCCTAGGATAGATGATTTGATGGATCAGTTAGTGGGGGCATGTGTGTTCAGCAAGATAGATCTTAGATCAGGCTATCATCAGATTAGAGTTAAGGAAGAGGATATACCTAAGACTGCTTTTAGGACTAGGTATGGAACTATGAATATCTGGTAATGCCTTTCGGTGTGACGAATGCTCCTGCAATTTTTATGGATTACATGAAAATTTTTCACCCTTATTTGGATAAATTCGTAGTTGTCTTCATAGATGATACTAATTTATTCCAAAACTAAGGAGGAGCATGAGGAACATTTAAAGGTAGTACTTCAGGTTCTTAAGGATAAACAGTTGTATGCTAAGATGTCCAAGTGTGAGTTCTGGTTAGAAGAGGTAAGTTTCTTAGGACATGTGATTTCTAAGGGAGGTATAGGCGTAGATCCTTCTAAGGTAGAGGTCGTGCTTAAGTGGGAGGCTCCTAAGTCAGTGAGTGAGATTAGAAGTTTCCTTGGGTTGGCTGGGTACTATAGGAGGTTCATAGAAGGGTTTTCTAAGTTAGCCTTGCCTTTGACCGAGTTGACTAGGAAGGGAGTTGCCTTTGTGTGGAATAGTAAGTGCGAGTCTAGCTTCCAAACTCTTAAGGAGAAGTTGACCAGTGCACCTGTGTTAGTGTTACCTGACCTTAGTAAATCCTTTGTAGTATACTGTGATGCCTCTAAGATGGGTTTAGGTGGGGTGTTGATGCAAGAGGGTAAAGTAGTAGCCTATGCTTCTAGGCAATTGAAAATCCATGAGAGAAACTACCCTACCCATGACCTTGAGCTAGCGGTCATAGTGTTTGTGTTGAAGATTTGGAGGCATTATTTGTATGGTTCCAGGTTTGAGGTTTTTAGTGATCATAAGAGCCTTAGATATTTGTTTGACCAGAAGGAGCTGAACATGAGGCAGAGGAGGTGGTTAGAATTTCTTAAGGATTATGATTTTGAGTTGAGTTACCATCCCGGTAAGGCTAATGTAGTGGCTGATGCCTTAAGTAGGAAAACTATCCATGTTAGTTCCCTGATGATTAAGGAGATGGATCTTTTAACCCAGTTTAGGGATGAGTTTGGCTTGTGAAGTAACCTTGTTAGTGTGAAGTTAGGGATGACTAGAGTAAGTAATGATCTGTTGAAGGATATTAGCAAAGCCCAATTAGAGGATCCATTTTTGGTAAGTATACGAGAGGCTATAGAAGGAGGTAGTGGTGGAGAGTTTGTGATAGGTACCGATGGGGTAGTGAGGTTTGGAGACCGGGTGTGTGTGCCTAGTGAACCTACCATTAAGCGTTTAGTGCTAGAGGAAGGGCATAGGAGTAAGCTTAGTTTTCACCCAGGATCGACTAAGATGTATCAGGATTTGAAGAAAGTGTTTTGGTGGCCTAGAATGAAGAGGGACATAGAGGAGTTTGTGAGTGCTTGTTTAGTGTGCCAAAAGTCTAAGGTAGAACATCAAAAGCCTTCAGGATTGCTTCAACCCTTAAGTATACCTGAGTGGAAGTGGGATAGTATTTCCATGGATTTTGTAGTTGCTTTCCTAAGACTGTAAGGGGGCATGACTCCATTTGGGTCATTGTTGATAGGTTAACTAAGAGTGCACATTTCCTTCCCATTAACATTAAGTATTCCTTAGAGAAACTAGCTCAGCTTTACATCAGTGAGATTGTGAGGTTGCATGGCATACCATCTAGTATAGTTTCAGATAGAGATCCCAGGTGTTTCTAGATTTTGGGAGAGTTTGCAGCAGGCCTTGGGACCCAGCTTAGGCTTAGTTCAGCTTATCACCCTCAGACTGATGGTCAGACCGAGAGAACCATTCAATCCTTAGAGGATTTGCTTAGAGCTTGCGTGTTAGACCAAAGGGTAGTTGGGACACTTTTTGCCTTTGATAGAGTTTACCTAACAATAGTTTTCACTCTAGCATAGGTATGGGCCTTATGAGGCATTATATGGTAGGAGATGTAGAACAACCTTTGTGTTGGTTGAGCCGGGGGAGAGCCTTGCGTTAGGACCTGAGATAGTGCAGCAGACCACTGATAAGGTTAGGATAATCCAAGAGAGGATGAGAACAGCCCAGTAGACAGAAGAGCTATGCTGATAAGAGAAGAAAAGAGTTAGAGTTCAAAGAAGGAGATCATGTATTCCTGAAAGTCACTCCATGGACTGGGGTTGGTAGGGCATTAAAGTCTAGAAAACTTACACCTCGATTCATTGGTCCTTACCAAATTCTTAAAAGAGTCGGCAATGTTGCCTACCAAATTGCTTTACCTCCACACTTGTCCAATCTTCATAATGTTTTCCATGTTTCTCAACTCCGGAAATACATCCACGATCCTTCGCATGTGATCGAGTCGGATCTTGAGGTTAAGGAAAATCTGACATGGAAACCATGCCGGTGAGAGTTGAGGATCGGAGGGTGAAACAACTTCGAGGTAAAGAGATTCCTTTAGTTAAGGTAATCTGGGGAGGACCTACACCCGAGAGTGCTACTTGGGAACTTGAAGAGAAGATGAAGGTCCTATCCAGAGTTATTCGCTTCAGGTAAAATTCGAGGACGAATTTTCTTTTAGGAGGGGGGAGAGTGTAACATCCTAAATTTATTAGGTAAATATTAATTAAATTAAATAAATGAGTAGAGGAAATAAATAATTAAATAGATGAATAAATAATAGGATTAATATTATTATCGTTTTTATACATAAAGTTAGTTTAAATTTAAAAGAAGAGAAGGGATGTTGAGAGTGGGCCCAAGCCCAATAAGGAATTCTAGTAAGGGGGGTTATCAGTTCACTCTAATCTTATTCGTATTATCGTCAGAGAGGGAACGCTATAAGGAGGGGAGAGAGAAACCGAGGTCTAAAGAGAGAATTGCTGCAGAGTGAGCAATCAAGAACCAAGAAAGGGACTTCCTTGATGTAATCGATCTTCATTTAAGGTTACGGTGGGGGGAGAGGGTGGTTGCTTGTATATGGCATGTAGGGGTGCTTGGGGTAGTGATTTAAGACTAGAAATTAGTTATTGATGATATGTTATAACTAAGAATAGATGATATTAAACTGTGATTTATGGATGATTGAATGATTCTTGCTGAATCTTGAGTGATTCGAATGAGAATAATGAGAATAGTGAAAAGGGGTGGTATATAAAGGTTTGATGATTTGAGGGTTTTTGCATGGAAAACCATTATTAAAACTGTTTTTAAAGATTGATGGTTTTGATGAGTTGATGAAATGATGATATGAATGGTGTCTGTTTTATCGAAAAGAATTGATTAGAGATTGATTGGAGGGGTTTATAGATGTTTAGAAATCGTGAAATCTGCGATGTGCGTCGCGGGTTAATCGATTACCAGGGTGTTCTGGGCAACCCCAGAAGTGTTTGTTTGTTCGATGGGGTAATCGATTATATAATCGATTACAGCGATTACCAAGGAGAGTTTGTTTGCAGGTAATCGATTGCAAGGATGTTGTAATCGATTACCAGTGTGTTTGCTTGCAGGTAGTCGATTACAAGGTGGTATGTAACCGATACCAGAGACCTTGTTTGCAGATAATCGATCACTAGAGGTTGGTAATCGATTACCAGAGTGGATTTTGAGAGCCTAAGTTGCTTGATGATGGGTGATGATGCTGATAATGCTTTATATTGATTATGAGTGTGATAATTAATGAGTTGAGATGTTTTGGTATGCATATGATTGGTGAATATGCAATATGATAGTTGATGTTTTGGTATGCATAATGATTGGTGAATATGCTAAATGATAGGTAATGTTTTGTATGCATAATGATTGGTGAATATGCAATATGATAGGTGATGTTTTGGTATGCATATGATTGGTGAATATGCAAGATGATTGATAATATTTTGGTGTTAGTGCATATTGGTTGGTGAATATGCAAGATGATTGATACGTTTGGTGGTGCATATTGGTTGGTGAATATGCAATGTGATTGATAATATTTTGGGGTGCATAATATGCAATATGGTTATTGACGATGGTGTATATCACCTTTTAATGATGATGTTACCTAAGTGTGTGGGCCCATAGAGGGGGTACAACTTAGGAGAGATGCCTTGAGCATATGTGATGAGACCTGAATTGTGCGGGCCCATAGAGGGGGTACAACTCAAGGGATCAAGATGGGGCGTTAGATGCACGTTCCAATAGAGGGGGTGCAACCTAGGGGTGATTTGTACTGGCCCATAGAGGGCGTGCAACCTAGGGTCGAATGTCATTGTGCGGGCCCATAGGGGGGGTACAACCTATCGGATTGTGTGTGGTGACTCCGGTAGACTATCTTGGTACTAACTAGAGTGATTGACGAGGTGCACCCATTGTGCGGAAGTTCCAAGTCATGATCTCTGGGTAGGTGATGAGATGAGTTTGGTGCATATGATGATGCGTTATACTCGACGATGGAATTGAGTTATATAATAATGTTGATGAGTTTTGGTGCATACATGATGGATGTATATGTGTTATATCTGATGATGATATTGAGTTATAAATGATGTTCTGAGTATTAATGATGAATGAGTATTATGTGAGTATGTGATTCCTTTGGTGAATGATGGTATGAAATTATATGCTAATATAGATGAAAAGCTATATGCTGATTTATAGATGATTCTTAGTTGATGGATTATTTGATGTTTGGGGTATGTGGTATGATTAATGATGATGTTGTCTATATGTGGGTGAGGCGAGGGTAGCCTCCTATGTGTATGTATGAGTAGTATTCTTTTCCTCACTGTTATACTGTGGATATTTTTACAGGTGTTGATGATGACACGACTGGTGTCGAGTTTGATTAAAGGGAGTGTGTTATGATACATGTGACATCAGGGCATAATAGTAGGGTTGTTTCTTTATGCTTCTAGTTAGGAAAGTTGTTGGTGTAAACTATTTGGATGCCTTGCACGGCAAGTAGTATGTCTAGTTATTTTTCTTTCTTGGAGATTTCGCTGCATGAGTATTTGGAATACTTTTAAGTTCTATTTCATTTTAATTGAGTTGTTTTCGAACTAATGAGGTTTTAATAAGAGAGTTATGTGAACCTTTTACCCATTGTGGGACGTTGCCTTTTTATACTTCAATTTATTAAACGTATGAGAGTTTAGGGTAGAAGGGTGTCACAGTGTTTCAATTCGTATAACCTTGGGAGGTCGAATTATCAAGTTCTATCTTTTATTTTATTTTATTTTAATAAATTTTTGTTTTCCAAAAATTAAAAATTATTTTGTTCCTCTTTCCTGAGCTAACATTTGTTTGAGTTTCTTGGATAGTGCTCTTGTGAAGACAGGTGTCTCAAAATCAATTGATAGAGGGGACATCTAGAAGGAACAAAAGGAGAGATAAAAAAAAGGGCAAGAAGACAATTTCAACACTTTCTGTTCAACCACCCCAAGTGAAGTAAATGTTGAATGGCTTCTGGATGGCAAAATCCACCAAGAAGAACACTTGGAGATTATGTTAGACAGCAAGAGCCAAAATATTTCTCTCACACATCAAATCAAGGTAACTTCTCTAGTTACAATAATTACTCTAACTGTTTTTCATAGGATTGGAGAAGTTACCAGAATAAAAATTTTGGGTGGCAACAAGATGCTGTTTCATCCCATAATCAAACTTTTGAAGATGAACTCAGGGCAGAAAATAAGAGTTTGATACATAGATTAGAATCAACAAGGAGCTAGATAACCCTTTTTAGCCATCGCAGAAAGTTCACTCTTATCCTAGCCAGTCACCACAATTAATTTGTGATTTTGCGGAGGTAACCATCTCAATGGTTACTGCTCTTATCCAGGCAATCAAGAAGAGCAAGTTAACTACAGGAGTAATCAAGGAAGACCAGGCAACTTCTCCAACAACAACAACTTTGCAAACAATTCACAAGGATGGAGAAATAGCCAGAATAAGGACTTTGGATGGCACCAAGATAATGTTTCATTCCATGTGCAACCTTCTGTCCAACATCAGCAAAGTTACTCTTCAGTTCAACCAGTGCATTCAGAAGTGGAAGATCCTATTGAAAGGGGATTGCAAGGATTGATACAACGTCAAAAGATGTATGAAGAAGTAGGATTCGATACTGATCCCATACTAGCTGAGATGATAGAAAATTTAACCAAATATCAGTCAGAGAAAAAAGCACAGCTCAACCCTGAAGAACAATATAATGACATGACCACCATAAGTGTTCAACTGATAGGGGAGGAAATCAATGACAATCTGGCTGATGATGAGAAAGCTGAAGAAGAGGAACTAGAAAAAGAAGAAGAAAAAGAAAAAGAGGAAACTGAAGAAATACAAGAAAGAGAAGCTGAAGAAAGGGAATCAGAAGAAGCTGATGAAGAAAAAGAAGAAGAAGGTGCAGCAAAAGAAGAAGAAAAAGGGAAGGATGAAAAAGAAAAGATTGTGCTTGAAGAAGAGCCTGACTGTGAAAGGGAGAAAGAGAACAACACATATGAGGGTGTACATGATGAAAAAGATCAAGAAAATGAGAAAAAGATTGAACAGGGAGATGGTGAATCAAAGCCCGAGAAAGGAAGGGAAGTGATACCAAGACCAAAGACCTTGCCTTATCCAACCAGTCCTCCAAAGGAAGATCAAGAAAGGCATGGTACAAGTGTTAAACCTTTCAGACCTCACAAAAGAAAGGCCTGCAATCACACTGACCAGAACAAGGCAAAGAGAAGAAAAGTCAAGCTAGAATCAAATTCAGAGCCTAGAGCCAGATTGAAGATCAAGTGGTCAGGTGTGTTTCATATCAAAGACCCCTGCGAAGCAAAGAAATTGAGAGCAATCAATTGTGAATCATCAAAGCTTCAAGGAAAGAAGACTCATGCACATAAGAGCAAGATAAAGAAAAGAAAAGTCAAGCCAAGGGAGTCAGAAGCATGGTCTAATTCCAGGAAGAAGCCCAAATGGTCAAAGTCATTTTACACTACAGGTTGTTCCAAGGCAAGATTATGGGGAGGATTATGGGCCAGAGAAAGGAAAGGTGCAGCTCACAAGCTCACCAAAAGATTTCAGTTTCAGCCACCTTGACAGAGCAGGCGTCGAGCTATCAGACGTTAAACAAGCGCTTTCTGGGAGGCAACCCAGAGATTTTTAAAGTTTTTAATTAATTTTAGTTTTGTTTTATTTTCTTGTTGTTAATTAGGATTTTTCATTTTTTAGGATTTAGGAAATTTTCAAAATTGATTGGAATAAGTTTGTGGAAAATAATTTTTTTAAAAAAAATAATAGGAAGTAGTAGAAAACGTGACTGAAAATTGCAAAATCTCATTCTGTTTTCTGCGCTTCACCTGTGCTGAGCGAAGGAAAAAACGCAAAATTGCAATTTTAGTCACTGTTTTCTGCGCTTCACTTGCGCTGAGCGCAGGTGAAGCGCAGCAGTACAAAAATTTTAAAATCTTATGTTTTCTCGTGTACTGTTTCTCTACTTCCTAAGCTATTCTTTTCACTTTTCCACTCACAAACCTCCATCAATTTTGAAACTTTCAAATTTCATGTATATTTTCTTTAATTTTTACCAATTGAAATCTTCATCTACTTTATTTTTATAGATTGCACTTTAGGATAGCAACTTTAGGATTATGAATATTATTGATTATTGCTATCTTGAATGTGATTTTGGCTGTGTGGAACATGAAGAACAATTTGTTTGATTGGAATGCTCTTTGTTTTGTGAGTTATTGAATTTGAAAGTGTTATGCTCTATTTCTTTAAAAAAAATTAACTTTCACTTTCCATGGATTGATTGAATGCTTGCAAAACAAATGAGTATATTCTGTTTTAGGAAGGCATTACCAAGTGCAGTGAAATTTTGTTGTGAAGAGAGTAATTATTTATGCATGCAAATTGGTTAATGATAGGCTTCCATGTTCTTCATGAATTGGTATTTTCAATAAGACATCATTAAAATAAATGTGTTTTTAGCAACTAATTGTTGTTATTTGACTTTTCAGATGCCTAGGATTAAATTGCTAGTCTTTCCCGTGGCTTTAGCTCACGAGGAGAAGGCATGAGGAAAAGGATCAGAGAATATGATCCCATGAGATTCAAGAGTGCACAGGCTGCTGCAAGACCCATACCCAGGCATGTTATTTGAAGAGTTCCGGATATTCTTGCAGTGGCCTGGGGACAGGCCTATTCTTCCAGGGGGAGGTGGAGCAGCAGCAGCTGAAGAAAAGGACAAGGACTTACAGGATACAGAGGATGAAGATTGACATTGGTGTTTTTCTTTCTTTTCGTTCTTTTATTTTCTATTTTCTTTTATAGGATTAATTTTTTATTTAGTTAATGAGGATTTTTGTTTATTTTTCATTTCAATTTTCAGGAATTAGGAAATTAGGAAATTAAGGGAAAATTTTTCAAAATTTCTGAAATTAGGCAGTTTAACTAACCAAATTAGGAAAGAAGAAAGGCTTTTGTGATTAATTCCATAATCAGTTAGGATTAGGATGCTTCACAGGAGAACCTATCAGGGTAGTTAATTAAAACCAGTAAGTGCTTTATCAAGGAATTTAGCCAAAAAGCCGATGAGTTGAGAGCCCAAACACTTGAATTGAGAGTTTTTCATCGCTGCTTGTCAATTTCTATTGATTGAGTTTTTTTATCTTATTCTGCTTATGGAAAATATGGAAGTGACAAAGGCAATTTTTGTTTTCAATATATTGCTCAATGCCAAAAAGCCAACCCTTGATATAATTTTTCCAATTCTTTGATAACCCATTTGAGCCTTTAATGATTATTCTTGTGCACCCAAGCCATAATTGATATATATATATATATCCCGTCCTTACACATTTGGATAGAGAGCAAGGTGCAAGTTGAGACAATGGGAAGAAAAGGTTGGTGAATTAAAATTCAAAGAGCGGGGTACATGAAAGCAAAAAGAAGATCACTCCCCCAAAAATCAAAAAGAAAAAAAGTGAATGAATTAAATAAGTTGGGGGGAGTGTATTTTCAAACAAAGAAAGAGGCTTGCAAAAATAAGACAAATCAAGAATGAGATGGTGGAAGGAGAGAAGTTTTAAGACAAGCAAAAATCCAAAGATGCTCTCTATTCCAGGTGTTCATTGTTTATCCAGAAAAATCATGATTTCTTGATAGCCCAGCCTCATTACAACCAAAGAAAGACCTTTTGATCCATATTGACCATGAGCATGTTTAGGAACTAGAAACGACTATCAATCTTAGTTGTTCAACTGTGGTGAAAACATTGAGGGAAATTGTTACCCGTGAGCATGAGTGAAATTCATTGCTTTATCATTTATTGCTTTAATTGCTACTTTTGAGAAAGTTTAACTGTTTATCATTTATATGATATTTTACTATGTTTTTATTATGCTTATCAAGGTTAAAATAGTAATTTATGCCCCAAAATAATCCTTTTTTGTGAATAATTGTAATAATTGTAATTATTTGGTTTGAATTTGAATTTGATGCTATTTTGATTAGAAATCTGTTAATTTGTGCAGATTTGTGGGAGATTTGAATTAGAAAAGAAAATAGCATTAAATGAGGAGATTATTTGCAAATTTGAAGTTTAAATGAGGACAAAATAAAGATAAGATCAGCAGCCATTTAAACAAGGATTCTGTGGATAACTTCCCCAATTTAAATTCAAACAAATAAATCACAAGATCAAGTCAGAAAAGGAAAACAAGGAAAGCCAATCAAGCAGAGGCAAGATCAGAAAGAGATCAAGTTGATAAATGAAGAATTAAATAAAGTCTGCAGCGTGTTTACGCTCCACCTGCGCTTAGCGCAGGTGGAGCGCAGCTTCCAGAGAGGACACGCTTCACCTGCGCTTAACGCAGGTGAAGCGCAAGTTACGCACCAGCTTTTTAAAATTCAAATACATATTGATCTCTTCCAGATTTAGATTAGGTTTTCCATAGTCTATAAATAGGACCTTTTGTACAAAGTTAAGGAGGTTTTGGAGAGTGGGTAAGTTTAGAATAGAAGAAGATAGACGCACAAGGATTGAAGAAGGTGACAGATTCTTCATTGGTTTGTAATGGCTACCATGAGTAGCTAAGCTCTCCAGTTGGATTGGATGTAGTGGATTCAATCCTCAAGTGTATGTGAATTCTCTTATTTTAATTATGAATCTCTATTTTTATATATCTGTACTTTTATGTTGTTCTTAATGCATTACTTCCGCGCGTGCGCCTGAGTCGTAGGCTAGTGATCAGGATACGAAGAGAATGAGAATTCCGGCTAGTATTGGAGTTTATGGGAGCCTAGACATAGGAAACCTAACCTCCGATTGCTAAAAGTACTCATTTAGTCATATGGGAATATAGGTGAGTTCTGAGAATTGAAGTGTTTAGGTGAGTGACAGTCCCTTCATAGGAGCCCTATAGGAAAATATGATTAATTGATAGTGTTAACAACAGACTAATAGAACAATCAAGCCGTGGTAGTTTGTCATGGGCTACTGTCGAGTGGATTACTAACTAGGGGATCCGGGGTAAGACAATAGAGTTGGCTAAGGTATTATAAAAATAATTTCATAATTAAAGAAGGGATTCACATACACAAGCGGTGCGATTATACGAAGTCTAATCCTACTCCAAGTAAATCTATCTTCCCTTATTTTATTGCTTATTTCTCTTCTTGCCATTTAAATTCTGCACATCAATAATTCATACAAAAAGTTCTCACTTGACAATTCGATCACTGAAAATTTATGAAGTGAACCGCTCCCTATGGATACGATACTTTATACTTACTATTATACTGCTGAATTTTTGGTACACTTGCCAGAACTTCATCACATAGTTGACCATGGAATGGAACATCGAAAATTAGGTGGCATGGGTCATGGTCCTACGCGCCCAAGGTAGCCTCTAGCAGTGTAGGGGAGTCTCTAGCAGTGTAAGGTTTCCAATTCATATGCCATCAGGAGGAAACTAGCGAATTGCTAAGTGTATTAAAATCTTGATTAAGGAGTACAAGTGATGAAGGCCTTCCCTTTTATAGAGAGAAGGGGTAGCCAAAGAAGAAAAATGCAAGGAAAAAAATCTATCCTTAATGCCAAGCTCCTAAACACTTAAAGTAGCACCTACTTTACAAGGAAAATCAAATACAATCATTTAAAATAAAAACTATCAAAAGCTAAGTTTGAGGCCTTGAACATGTGGCCTATTTAGGGGAATTAAAATAATCCAAAGTAAGGGAATTATCCAATAAGTGTTTAGATGCCTTGACCATTGAGTAGGAAGGTCAATGATGACTCATGAATAGAAAAGTCAACTCCTTTAAGGTTAAGGACATTTTCCTTCTTCACGCCCAAGCTTGCATTATCCATGCACTCCATGTCCTTGATTGGTTTATGATTATGAAAATTGAGTTCATGATTGAGTTTTCAAGTTTGGATAGCTTGGTAGCTAAATTACTCAACTTAGTATTGATTTGCCACTGGTTTAATAGATTACTTCAGTTGGTAATGGACCCCAAGTTGACTCAAAATTGAAAACTGCTTGAATTCATTATCATGATCGATTTAATCGATTATCTGATGTAGGTAATCGATTACCTGCATAATCTGATAAGAGTTCTTTGTTAATTTGCTCTAGTTTAATTGTTTACCAAAGCTAGTAATCGATTACCACAGAGTCTGCATAATATTGGACGTTTACAAAACTGTTTTTAACTGATTTTTAACAAACTTTTCAGTTTCTAACTAACCAAAAATTGATTTAATCTATGATTTTCGAAATCAATTATAGAGAAGAGCTAAATTTTGAAAAGAAAGCAAGAATCTCTTTAGAAAATTTCTCCAATAATTCTACTAAAAAAAGTCCAGAAATTCTGCAGCTCCAAGAACTCTTAATCCAAGATGATTAGACAAATGGAAGAAAGCTTTTGATATTCTCATGAATTTTATCTGCACAAACAAGGTGCTATTGTTCTAAACTCAGCTCTTTATTGATTTTTTTGAATTGTGTTATCTCTTGAATAGGGTGTTCATAGAGATTGTTTGAAATCTTGTGACGAGGTGTCATGAGTAAGGTTGATATTCATATGACGGGGTGTCATTGAAGAACATGCTCTTGTGGGGTGCAAGAGTCAAACCTTTGTTTGTTGTTAGAAAACGTTTCTTTAGAATTGAATGTGCATGGTGTTTGTAATTATAGTGAAACCAGGTTTAGTGGTGTGCTAAATCTAAACTGGATGTAGGCCCCCTTTTGTGGCTGAACCAGTATAAACGACTATGTCATCTTCTCTATCCCTACTCTATTTGAATTGAGTTTCTTGGAAAATAAATTTGAATCTTGATCTGTATGATAATTGTGAGTTGTTAAGAGTAAATTGATTGTTACTGCAATACTGAACTGAATATTGAAAATTGAACCACGAAATTGAGTAATCAATCTTGGTAATCAATTACACACTGCATCGAACTTGGTAATTAATTACCTTCAGCAACTTATTGATCCGCTGCACATTTGATTTTAAACTCTGAAAATTTATCTTTTGAAAACTCAATTTGAAAGAATCTTGAAGGAAAATTAGAAAGAGGAAAACGATTTTTGATTTTGAAAAAGGAACAAGTTTTTGTGAATCTATTCACCCCCTTGTAGATTCCCTTTGGGACCAACAATCATGAATTGAGAAAGTAGAGAAATTGAATAATTTTTTTTCTTTTTGAAATGTTTCCCTTGCTTTACATATTACATTTAAGGTCAAAAAAGAAAGGACAAAATTGAAATAGAAGACCTTAATTCATTCTAATTTAAACTGTGACTAGATTAACATAAAATTAAATGAGGGTTTAACTCAATACATAACAATAAGAGAAGATGAACTTTTTGTTAAGTTGCACTTTAAACATAAATTTGTATCCCTAAGCACATAAACCCATAGGTGGGACCATCTAACACACATTAGGATCCGGCTAGACTTGAATTCCACTTCTACCTTTGCTATAACAAACTTCCACAGAATTCATGCACACTTAGGTGCCAAAAGAAACAAAAGACAAACAATAAAAGCATTAAAGGGTGAGAACATTTTTCATGAACTCACTACCACAAAATAAAATGACTAGAGTACACAACAACAGACAGTCAAATATATTAACACAATCAACATGTATATGAGATGCAGGTTGAATCTATTTTAGGGTTTTGTATTTTTTTTCTTAATTTATATTATTTTAATATTTAAAATAAAAATTAATGAATGGTTTGATATTAGAATTAAATTAAGAGTCAATATTTGTTTGGTGATAACTTTAACCTCAGCTTTAACAAAAATATCTATTATAGTAATTATAAAATTTTAAGGATTAATTGGAATAAATTAAAAGTTGAGAGTGGTTGTTTGCAAGATGTAAAAAGTTTAGGGTGTCTATGTGCCATTTTCCCAATTTTTTATTATTAAATTCAACGATAATAGCTATTGTGTACATTGCTCTTACAACTTAAATTTTGAGTGTGGGTGTAAGGAAGAGAGAAATGTAAAGAAAAAGATATGAAGAGGGAGAAAGTGAAAGATGTGATAATTGATGTGATGAGAAAGTAAAAGAGAGATAAAAAATGAAGTGTACATGAGCATCTGCATCTAGAGTTGGGTAACGGGTCGGCCCGCACTGGCCCGCACCGGTCCGCTTAATCCCGTGGGCAAACTGGTTTAACCGTTTAAGCCCGCATGTTAAATGGTCCTGATTTTTTGTGGTCCGCGTAAACCTGTGGGTTAGCGGACCAACCCACTTAAGAACTTAAAAATTATTTTAATTCAAAAAAATTGGTTTTAATTCAAAAAAATGGTTTTAGAAAAAATTCTAGAGAAAAAGCATAAATTTTAGTTTTTTTGTTATAAATTACAAATCAATGTTTATAAATTAATTCACTTGAATTCTTAAATCAGAGATTATAAATTAATATACTAAAATCACCATTCAATCATTCACCAAACATAAAGGGCTTAAGGGCTTAAAAATACAATAAATACTCATAGTCTAATACTAATAGTCATTCACTCATCAACACAAAAGTCTCAATTGTAAAAGTAAACACCACCATTAACAACAATCCAACAATAGAGTTCTAATCCAACTAAAATAACACAAGTAGATTTGAAATAAGATAAAATCATTCATTCATCTTCTTCTAAAATGGTTTGCAAGTTTGACCCAACCCTGGATTTAGGTGGATCACTCTTTGTCTCAACCACCATAGCTTGGTCTTCATTCCTACAAGTCAAATAAAAAGTAAAAATATTAAATTAGAAAGAAATTTATGTATGAATAAAATAAAGATTCATATAACATAAATTTCATAAGTTGTAATAATTAGGTACCTTCCAACTTAAAGCCTAGTAACCAATTTCTTGTACATATCAAAGCTTGCACATTATCAGGAAGAAGGGAACTTCTATATTTGTTAAGAACCCGTGAGCCAATACTAAAAGCGGATTCAGAAGCCACAGTTGTTATTGGAATGCTCAAAATATCACAAGCCAACAAAGCAAGATCCGGAAAGCGAATCTTGTTTTCATTCCAATATTGCAACACATCAAGTTTTGGATGGTATTTTGTAAGAAGTCTTGGATCATCCAAATAAATGTCCAATTATGACCTACCACACACTTCTACAGTTTGATTCTCATATTCAATGAATTCCTAAACCAACCAAGAAATTAAAAAGTTATACAAATAAAAAATTGTAAATGTATTAGTTAAAAAACCAACAACAATATTAATAAGAATAGAAAGTATAAACTTATATCCATAACTCCTTGAGGAACATTACTTTCAAAACTATCAACATTGGGAGCAAATTGAGGTGGTTGAACTTCAGCATTGTTTTGATGATGAGTAAGAGATGAAGATGATTCCCTACTTGACCTCTTGACATACTCATTAAATAGGGCATACAACTTCACTCTCACAACTTTTAACTTTGCTTGGTAAGAGGTTGGATCAAGACCAAGTTTTTTATAACAATACTCCAAAAATGTAAATTTCATCCTAAGATCAAGAACATTGGCAATAGCAAGCACCACACTATAATCACTCCAATACTTGTCAAATTTCACCTTCATTCTACCACACATCTCCCTAAGAACATCATCCTCATTGAGCAATTTGTCATGCAATAGGCACTCAATTTTCCACACTTGCATGAAATACAAATTAGAAGTTGGGTAAGATGATCCAGATATCAGGGCAGTGATCTCATAAAAAGGCTTCAAAAATTGACACAGTTTTTCAGCTCTTTTCCATTCATCACTAGTTGGACAATATTTATACTTTGTATCATGCAAACCAAATGTAGAAAAAACACGCCTATATGGAAGTGCACTTTCAAGTATTGAATAACTAGAATTCCATCTAGTAGGGACATCCATGCGCAAACCAACATTAGTATCAACACCCCCAATTTCTTGAACACATGCCTTGAAAGCATTCATTCTCGCCTCAGAACCTCTAACATATTTAATGCTTTCTCTTATTTTGTGTAAAGCACCGCTAGCAACTTTTAAACCTTCTTGACCAATCAAATTCAAAATATGAGCACAACATCGAACATGGAAAAACTCCCCACCACACAATAAACCATTGTTTTGAACAATAAGTCTTTCTTTCAACATTTCTTGCATGTTATCATTAGAGCTTGCATTGTCCACAGTTAAAGAAAAAACTTTTTGATCAATCCCCCAATCTTGCAAAAATTCAAAAATAGTTCTAGCCAATTCAATTCCAGAATGTGGAGGGGGGAAAGGAGCAAAATGTAAAATTTTGCTATTAAGTTTCCAATTTTCATCCACAAAATGTGCAGTTAAAGAAATATACCCATCAGTAGTACAAGACGTCCACACATCAGAAGTTAGACAAATTCTACTTGGAGCACGACGCATTACTTCTTTCAATTTCCTTTTTTCACTCTTGTACATGTCAATCACATCCATTGTGGTTACACGTCTAGAATAAATCTTGATGTCAGGATTTGCATATTTTATCAATTCTCTAATCCTTCTATATTCAACAAAAGAAAATGGCAGGTCATTCTCTATGATAGCCATTGCTATTATATCACACACCACTCTTTGATCAACTTTTCTACTTTTTAATTTTGCAGTATGGTCAAGTATAAGCTTACCCACCTCAGAATCAGCTAATTTAGGCACATGTTTACATTTACCAAGATGACGTTGTAAAGTGGATGTCCCATACTTATTACCCCCAACAGCATATGAATTACCACAACCTTTACATTGTGCCCTTTCCTTCCCATCATTATTAATAATTTTTTCAAAATAATTCCACACATTAGATGAAACATTCCTAGTCCTCTTACTTATTATTTTAGAATCCTCATTAACAGGAATAGGATTAGCTTCAGTTGCAGAAGGAGTAGGATTTGTCTTACTTCCAATAGCTTCACTACCAACAGAAAATTCCATATTTCAGGTTTTACACAGTCCTGCACAATACATGTTTTATAGTTTCAAAATTTATTCACAAATTTAACACAATAAACACACAGATTAGAGTTCTAATTTACAAATTTATTCACAAATTTAGTACTAGTATTATTCACAATGAACACACATATTTAGTACTAGTATTATTCACAATGAACACACAGATTTAGTACTAGTATTATTCACAAATTTAGTACTAGTATTATTCACAAAACAGAGTACTAGTATTATTCACAAATGTATTCACAAAACAGATTAGAATTTGAGCCATTACCTGACTACACGCAGCTGCACGGAGAGTCGGAGACGTCCTCCTCCACGGCTGAACGGAGACGACGCTCTCGGAGACGTCCTCCTCCACGACAGAACAGAGAGGAACGGCAAAACAGAGAGGAACGACGGCTGAACGGCGGGAACAGAGAGGGACAGAGACGAACGGCGGCTGAACGGCGACGATCGAACCTGAACGGCGAGAAGCCGAGCACGACGCGAACGATCGGAGTTGAACGGCTGAACGACGAGCACGATTGTAGCTGAGGCTGAACAGCGCGACGACGATCGGAAGCTGGCGGCTGAACGGCGAGCATGATGCGGAGGCTGGCACGCGAACGATCAGACGTTGGCGGCTGAACGGCGCGACGACGAGGGGGCTGGCGGCGGCAGCTTAGAATGAGAGAAGAGAAAGGAAGTGTGAGAGAAGAGGAAGGAAATGAAGATTAGGGTTAGGGGGTTACATTACACGGGTCTCTTTTTGTCTCTTTTTTTATGTTTTAAAATTTAAACTTTTTAGTTCTGTAAAATAAAAAATCTGCAATTAAAAAAAAAAGTCCGGGGGTTAGCCCGTGGGTTTGCGGGCAAACCCATTTAGCCCGCTTCTTAAATGGGCCTATGTTTTTGTGGTTCAGGCCCGCATGCGGTTCATTTTTTGCGGGTCGGTCCGCGGGCCCAGGTCCATATACCCAGCTCTATCTGCATCGCTGATGCTTAACTAAGATCTTAAAATTTTAAGCACTCCTCTTAAAGAAAAGAGTCGATGTAGCACTAAATAGATGGATCTTATTTAAGCATCAGGTGCTTATACAAGTATCAATGCTTAAGATTAAAAATAATTATTATATGGTGAGAGATTGATTGATAGATAAGTTATGAAGTCCATTTAAAAAAAATTTTAGAGTTACTGAAATGAAGATTAAAAATAAAAAGTGATTTAATTGCTTAAAGTATTAAAGTTAATAAAATATCATGAAAAAATGTGAAAAATTAAAAAATTTTAGTTTCAGAAATTCTGAGGTATGCTGGGATTGATATGACTTAAGAAAGTGTATAAAGGGTCAGTTTGGATGAAACTTCTATAAAAGTACTTCTAGGCGAAAAAAAATAGAATGAATCAAAGATGTCAAATGCATTTAACTTCTCCATAAGTTGAAATTAGTCTTTATAGGTCACCTACTCCAAAATCTCTCTCATTTAACTTCTCCATAAGTAACTAATTTCAACTTATGGAGAAGTTAAATTCATCTGACCTCATTGATTCATCAATTTTAATCTTCCAGAAGTTCTTATGCAGAAGATTTACAGTTAAGTAGAATTGATTCTAGAAATGAATGGTTGAGATGGATGATGCACGCTTTACGAAGTACGTTGGACCGAAGTGATTTAAAATTAATTCTACAGAATTGATTCTGGATGTTTCAAAATTTAAAGCAAACGGGGTTGGGCCCGGCGGGCCCGCCTAACCCGCCAAAAATGGCGGGGTGGGTTAGGTCACTCCAGCCCGCCAACCCACTCAGCCCGCCCCGCCCAACCCGCCAACCCGGCGGGCCAATAGGTGTGCCGGGGCGGGTCGGCCCGCCGGGTTGGCCCGTAGGACTAGTCTGTCAAATTTAACACATTTTTTACTTTTTTTTACTTATATTTAGTATTTAATTATAATAATTTTATAAATATTGAGGAAAAATGTTATGTAAAGACAAAAAAATATAAATAATTTTTTAAAATTTTATTAAAATTCAAATTTATTATGTATTATATTTTATTTTAAATTTATTTTAATTTTTATAAGCCGTCCCGCCTTAAAACGGGGTGGGTTGTATATGTTGGCCCGTTTTTCCTGGCGGGCCAACCCGCCCCGCCCCGTTTTTTGGCGGGCCAACGGCGGGGCGGGCCAGGGCGGGGCGGGCTGGCCCACTTTGCCACCCCTAGAAAAAAGTGATCGGACCACCGATTGGAATAAAACAATCTCTACCATTCAATTAAAAAATTAAAAAATAGTATATCAGATGACCCTCATAACTTGTGTACCGCACCTTAAACTGACCCGAAGAAAGGCTTTTTGACCATTTTGGGGTAAAAATTAAAAAAATTATCAAAATAATGTTATTTCGAAACAATTTACCCAGGATGGTGATGACAGGAATTGCACAGGATCTAGAATTGAGCAAAACAAACCAATTAGAACCACAATCAAGCAATAAAATCACGATTTATAGGTGCTGGGCAGCAGCCATAAATGCGTGAGAAAGTGATAGAAAATGAGGGAAAATGAAAGAAAAAGTGGAGAGGAAAGAAGTGGAGGGACGCCACTGAAGCAAGAATCCTCCTGCAGCAGATAAGTCCAATTGCCAGACGCCACTAATTCAGGAGAATTAGATAAGTCTCACCATGGTTTAAGCAACAACCACCAAGCCTCACTCAACTCTCAAGAGAGGAGAAAATTTGGCATAATGCCTTTACTATTCATCAAAGTTGAGAATACATGGAGAGAAGGGTCCTATTTATAGGAGAGGAGGGGGAAGGTGGCGGATTTTTAGGAGCCCAAAATAGGAGAAAAATAAAAGATGAGTGAAAACACTCCTAAGTGGGTTTTGAACCCATGACCCCCAAGGTTTATGGCTAAGCTAAGTCTTAAGCCAATAAACCTCTCAAAATGGCGCCCACTCATGTAGGAAAATACAAGATGAGTCAAATTTCTATCCTATGTGGGAATAGAACCCATGACCTCCTAAGCCTTATAGCAAGGCAACCTACTAACCAATAAACCCACTAAAAATAGCTCCCAAGTAGGAGGAATTAAAAGAAAATTACAATCAATAAAAAGAAAATATAAGAGAGTCCTAATTAAGGGTGGTCCATAGGACAAGGGTCCTATCCAAGGTCAAGGTGCCCTTCTGTAGGGTAGTGACCTTTATTTTGTAGGGTAGTGACCCTTTATTTGTAGGACACTAATTTCTCCAACTTTTCCTTGCTTCAAGCTCAGGCTTGTAGTTGGTGCATATCCTCCAGTGTAGGTCTTGCAGGTCTAAGCTTCTAGCAGAGTGTCATCAGATGGTGTGTGTCAGGCCACGTGTACGTAAGGAAACGCAAAGTATGCTTGCGGTTCAGGAGACGCAATGGGAGGTTGCGCATCTCATGGTAAGCTGCTGCACAACATAGTTTGCGCTACAAATAGAAAGCTGCATTTGCAAATTGCAATTGTTTTTAATCAAATCAGATTCACAATATATTTAGTTATTTTTTAATATAATTTTAATAATTTCTAAAAGAAAAAAATTATAATTAAGTATACAAAACAAAATAGTATATAACTCACTCCAAACAAGCCACTAGTTTTAGCCTAATAATAAAATAAAATGTTTGCGTAATTTATGGGATCCCCATGGTATACAAAAAGAAAAATTATTTACCTGAACTGTGTTTTCTTTTGTAAATTAACTAGTAGGTAACCCGTGCCTTCGCACGTGTAAATTGATAGTATGATTTATGTTGTTCGTGCTTCACACGAGATAAAATATTAGATATTATAAATATTTATATATTAAGAGAATATGTTTTAATATAATAATAAAAAAGAAAATTAATGTATGAGAAAAAATAAAGAAATGGTAAGAGCAAGCCTCCCGTAATCCGTTAAAAAATACTCTTATAATAAAATAAATTATAGGAACGAATAATTAGTGAAAATGATTTAATATAATAAAAAAATGTGATACAAATAAAAGAAAATGACAAAAGAAAGACTCTCCCGAGGAGTATTCCCGTAATTCATAAAACAAAAACACTACAATAGAAGCTAAATAAATAGAGATATAATTTTGATAAAAAAAATAAAAAGAAAGTAAAAAGGATAATAAAAGCCATTAAAGTGTGAGAAAATTAAAATGGTAGGAACAAGACCGTCTCCCGTGGAGAATACCCGCAGTACATAAAAAATTATTTTATAATAAAATATATTAATAAAAATAAATAATGAGAGAAAATATTTTAATATCATACTAAAAAAATAAAATGAAAGTAAGATAAAAAATAAGAAAAAAGGAAAAGACAGGATTAAGACTGTCTCCCATGGAGGATTCACGTGAATCATAAAAAAACACTACAATAGAAGCTAAATAAATGGAGATATAATTTTGATAAAAAATAAAAAGAAAGTAAAAAGAATAATAATGAGAGAAACTATTTTAATAATTGGAACAAGACTGTCTCCCGTGGAGATTACCCGCAGTTCATAAAAAATTATTTTATAATAAAACATATTAGAAAAAACGAATTTGCTTTATTATAAGAGTATTTTTTTAACGAATTACGGGAGACAGTCTTGCTCTTACCATTTTTTTATTTTTTTCTCATACATTAATTTTCTTTTTTATTATTATATTAAAACATATTTTCTTAATATATAAGTATTTATGATATCTAATATTTTATCCCGTGTGAAGCACGGACAACATAAATCATACTATCAATTTACTCGTGCGAAGGCACGGGTCACCTACTAGTTAATTTACAAAAGAAAACATAGTTCAGGTAAATTATTTTTCTTTTTGTATACCATGGAGATCTCATAAATTACGCAAATATTTTATTTTATTACTAGGCTAAAACTAGTGGCTTGTTCGGGGTGAGTTATATATTATTTTGTTTTGTATTCTTAATTATAAATTTTTTCTTTTAGAAATTATTATAATTATATTAAAAAATAACCAAATATATTGTGAATCTGATTTGCTTAAAAACAATTGCAATTTGCAAATGCAGCTTTCTATTTGTAGCGCAAACTATATTGTGCAACAGCTTACTATGAGATGCACAATTTGGTTATGCGCTTTCATTATGGAATGCGCAGCCTTACTTTGCGCTTTCATAATGAAATGCGCAACCTCCCATTGCTTCTCCTGAACCGCAAACATACTTTGCGTTTCCTTATGTACACGTGGTCTGACACACACCATCCGAAGTAAATTGTTTTGGAACAACATTATTTTGGTAATTTTTTTAATTTTTTACCCCAAAATGGTCAAAAAGCCCCGAAGAAATGTATTCAAACATGCCCAAAAAGTTAGTGTAAAAAAAAATCAAAATCCTTCTCCCTGGCCATTGTCTTTCATTGAAATATACGTCGTTCTTTCACGTGTCAAAGAATTTTTTCAGAAGATAATTGTTGGTACGTTCGTCAAAAGAAACAACTTGTTTTTAAATTTGAAACTTGAATTTTACTATTTACTCAAAACGTGCCTTTTGACCATACATAACAAGCCGAGGTTTCTTTCTTTTGGGTCAAAAAAGAAAGCTGAGGTTGACTAGTAAAAGTACAGTTCTCTGACAAAATGGCTATTATAAGGGTTCAATGGTTCCCAAAACAAGTGTTTGGATCTATCACGGATCCAAAAATGGATAAGCAATTGATTCTCCTCTCCCTCTTCATGTCCCTCTTCACCAATTCCATATCTAATGCTGCATCTTCCTCATGTCCCATGGATCTCAGCTATGTTGAGACCTTTCCTTGGGACACTTCAACCTGCAGATCTCCAATTGATACACAACACTGTTGCCAAACCCTTCTCAGCCTCTTTGGCATAGGGCTTGCCCAGCACCTCAAAGAAACTTCCCTGTTTCAACTTCCTGATGAAAACACTTCCTCCACTTGCTTATCTGATTTCAAAGTCAAGCTTGCAGCTTTATCAATCCAACCATCTTTGGTCCATTCTTGCTTCCCTAACTCTGCACAATTTGTTACTAACTCTTCCAATTGTGCAGGAATTAAAACTGTTCAAGATTGGAAACAAAAGGTTGGCATAATGAGCCCATTAGAAAGGTACTGTGATGGGGACCTGAAAGATCTAACCCACTGCGACATTTGCACTGATGCTGGCCTTAAAGTGACTTCCCAGCTGAATAGTATTGACCCAAATGCCACAATGTGTTTTTACTTCACAACCTTGTATGCTGCAGCTGTTGTTAATCCGTTTGGTACAACAGATGTGAGTGCAACTAGTTGTATACTAGGCATGCAACTGTCTAGTTCAGCAGCATCAAATGGATCATCAAACAGAGGAC